>JAUMJL010000047.1:0-1200000 GCA_033558185.1 Dromococcyx pavoninus
CGCCGCCCTCCCCCTCTGCCTGGCCCCCCCCTCCCCGCCCTTGCGCTGCAGGGAGCGGGGCCAGCGCGGTGCGCGCGGCCGCCCCCTGTCGGCGGGGCGGGCGCTGGGGCGGGTGCGGCGGCGCGGGGCGGGGCGGGGCGGAGGGGGCGGACTCACGTACTCTGCACCTGCAGGTCCATCTCGCGCATCTCGGTGAACCTGTCGCGCAGATCCATGGGAAGCTGCTCGATCACTGCGGGAACACGGGGGGGCGGGGAGAGAAAGGAGGGAGGGAATCAGTCAGGCCGTCACCGCTGTGGGGGAGGGGGGGCGCCGCCTCCTAGCTGCGGCCTCGCCTCCCCTCCCCGCTTCCCCTGCCCCGGCCGTGCCCGGCCGCCCGGCACCCCCATCCCGCACACACTCACTCTCCAGATAGTCCTCCAGATACAGCATGGCGGCGGCCGGGCCAGCGCCAAGGGGCTTCTCGCTAACGGGGGGATCGTCCCTTCCAATATGGCGCCGCCGCCAACAACACCACTGCCTCGACTCAGCGAAAACAACATTGGCGGCGGGCGGTGTTCGCCCCGGCCGCGCCGCGATTGGCTGCCCCCGCCGCTGACGCGCGCCGCGCCTGGCGCCCTCGCCCCTCCGCATCACGGGAAATGTAGTCGACGCGAGGCAGGGTCGTTGTCGAACTACGTGTACCGGCATGCACCGCGGCGGCCGCGCCTCGCGGCGGGGCGTGGCCCACGGCAGGCGGGGCGGGGCGGGGCGGGGCGGGGCTGCCGCGCCCGTACTGTACGGCGGCTGTGGTTCGGGACAGTGCTGTGCGGCAGCAGCGATCGCCCGTGTCAAGGTCGTACGAGAAGCAGCTACTATCACAAAAATTGGAATATTTTCATTTAAGCTAAAGTATAATTAAGTTTTCTATAGGATTAGGGATTAGTTTTCTAACTAACTTCACTCAAGTTTCATTTGAGTACCTATTGTTTTTAAAAGTTATACAGAATGTCCCTCTGCTAGTATGTTTTTCTGATAGAATCATAGAATAGTTCGGGTTGGAAGGGACCTTAAAGATCATCCAGTTACATCTCCCCTGCCACAGGCAGGGAGACCTCCTACCAGATCAGGCTGCTCAAAGCCCCATGCAACCTGGCCTGGCATCCACACCTTCCCTGGGCAACTTGTTCCAGTGCCTCACCGCCCTCAGCGTGAAGAGTTTCTTCTTAATGTCTGATCTAAGTCTTCCCCCTTCCAATTTAAAGCCATTCCCCCTTGTTTAGGCATGGCCAAAATGGCATAGAAATCACACCAATTTTGCCTAATATTATTTACAATCGATATACTGATGGGAAATAAAGAGTATTTTTAGAAGCACATCAAACACAAGCCCTAGGCTGGCCACTGGTGGATGGTAAAGAAAGAGGAGGAGGAATCGATAGCATGTTGGTTTTTTTAAAAAAAAAGTCTCTTCCCAGACACTGCTTGAAGAAAAATTATAACATCTTGTGTTAAGTATGGTGTATGCTGAACAGATGTATCTCTCTCTGTTCACAGTTTTCCCCTATCTAAAATACAAGGTCAGACAGAGAGACAGCTCCAAAGCTCCAATTAGCAGACATTTGGCTGTTGTGAAGTTCATAATGACATTAAAATTAGTCCTTGGAAAGTAATAGAATATGCATAAGATTTCTGGGAAAATTTATACATATGCATATAAGTGGGAAATATATTCTGCCCCCAGCTCTTGTCTCATTAGGCATGATTGATGGAAATAATTTTCAGTATCAGTGTCTATCCATTTTTTCTCTGGGACCTCCTCCTCTGCATCCCTGCTTTGCAAATGAAGGTTCAGATATGCGGCTGCTGACCCTGCACCGCACTGCCAATCTGGTGAAGAGAAGGAAAAACTTGCAGCTGTTTCATCAGCCTTGATGCATTTGTTTGTTTATCCCTTATCTTAAATGCACATAGCTGGTAATAGTACATAAAAAGCCTAAGGGATGACAAAATTAATGAAAATATTCTTAATTTCTGTGCCTTCTCATGAGTGACCCAAGGTGAAGGGAACTGCTCTGTGAGCATACATCGGTAACAGGTAATCATGGACTGTAATCATGGACTGACGCTTTTATCCACAGTTGTTTTTTCAATAGGGAAGGATATTTTAGGGCTTGTGTGATGTCAGGTGGAGGTATAGGAGCACAAGAATAGTGGCAGCAGAACAGGATAGCTTTCTGACGTGCTTTTTGTCTCCTTTTCATGCTTTCATATATGCCATATGCATTGAGCAAGGAAAGACAGTGTATACTTAAGCCAAATCTGAGTGAAAACCTGTGTAGGATGTTTTTGAGTGTCACGACCAATGGAAAATGTCATTCTTTTTTCATATTTTAAGTTCATGTATTATAAGTAGTTAGCTAAGGATGACTGAATTTCAGGAAGTGAAGCATAAATTTTGTGTGTAGCCTTTATGAAGGCTGATGTTAGCTATGTCTTGAATACACAGGGCATAGCTAGGGTTTTATTATTATTATTCCTGTGTCATTATAGATGGAAAAAAAGGTATAGCAATAACTATCAACTTTGCAAAAAACCCACTGTGATAAAGTGGTCACTTTTGATACTCACCTTGTCATTGGTCATGCAGTCTGTACTGCTAGAACAGATGTCATATGTATCAATGAACAGATTTTAGCTGGTCATTAAGCTCAGCTACTATGCACCGAAAGCCTTAGTTGAAAGAATCTGTATATTATTGCTCATACAGATCACTCCTTACTGTACTGGTTCGGGCTCACTGGTGTAGGAATGACAAAATTTTTAAAGTTTTTTGTGTCCCCATTTTGTTATGTAGGAGGCTGCTGTCTTCACGTGCCCCCCTTTATGCTTTATGATTTATTGAAACTTGAGAAGCTTTTATAAAAATAGGAACCTGCTTCAAAAATTGTTCATTGTAGTACTTTACAGCAGGGGATGGGAGGGGATTATGTAATAGAATGGAAATGAAAATAAAATTCAGCTTTGTTCAGTATCTATTGAAAAGGAAACAGGAACTTATTTATCCACCTGTAGTCTTCTTCAGCACTTTTTTTAGACAGGTGGAAAGACTCACATTTTTCATTTCTGCCAATGTTAGTTCATATTGTAGAGTCAAAGGAGTAGCCACCCCAGCTTCAGTGGGGGTGTGTGTTTAATTGCTGTGTATCAGGACATACTGATGGACTGAGCTTTAACTGACATTTAAGAAGTGATTATCTACTCAGGCCATAAAAAATAAACTATTTTTACAATGGAAAATGCCTGTTGTGTATAAATGTAAAGAATTAACATTATTGGTTAGCTCAACTTTTAGAACAGCCTAATTAGAATAGTTTCTGGTAAGGAAACATATTAACAACAGTGTTTATTGTAATGCAAATAGAGTGAAAAAGAACTAAACACCAACTGTGAACTTAAGGTAAAAAGAAATTAAATTTGTGTATTCCAGTCAACATTGCCCAAAAACCTTCTGTACAGTAACAGAACTGCTTAGCACAGAGAAGGGAAGAGCTGTTTTCTCCTGTTGATATAATGTTATTAATGTTGATGCCATTTCTCCAACAAATGTTTTGCATAGATCATGTATCATCACTTGTGGCAGAATGACGACGTAAAGGAATATTATAATTGCCCTATGATCTAGCTTGAGCTAATTCCTTTCATATGTTTCATTGGTTTTCAACTGACAGGAAAAAAAAAAGATTGAAAAATGTATTTATGTTCTTATATACACTTCTCAGATGGGGTTAAGACTTCTAAGTCTTCTCCCTTTCTCCTATCCTACATATTCCAGATCTCTGTGATGTCCATTGTCTATTATTCTAATTTCTTCCATTGCTTCCCATGTGTATGGTTGTTTGCCACATCTCTATACTTTCCATCTTCTTTTTTCTGCCTGCTGTCAGTTCCTTGGTCCTTCCCTTTCCTTTTTTCTTCCAAATCTAGTCTGCCCAGCTGAATGATTACCAGGGCTTTCTGTACTCATTATGACTCTCACAGTTGCATATTTTCTTCAGTATTCTGATTTTAACTCTTGTGTAATACAATGTTTCCAGACCTACAGTCCTTATGTTTTGTATCTTTGTTTTCAAGGACACACGTCTATTGCTTTGATTTGAAAAAATCAGGATAGACCTACCTAGCCCATCTCTAGATTGATGCTCCAGGTTTCAGGTACTGCTGGTAGGTTCCTGTGCTTCAGTTTCTCATAAGGAAGCCTCACTGCCTGTTGCACACAAAGAATGCTGGCCTGTGGAGTGCAGAAAGCAAAACCTGTCTGTTACTTGAGGGCTAGCCTGCTCTCACAGAAGAACTTAAGACACTGACAGCTAAACAGCAGCAGGCAGTGGTGCAAAAGAGCCTACATAAAACTATAAGCTTGGGTAGCTCTCAGGCTACTAGAAATGAGCATTTTCCTTTTCTTGGGCACCTGCCACTGCTGTGCTACGGCAGTCCTGTCTGGCGGGACAGAATCCATTTGCCACGGTGCACTGCTGTGAGCATGTGTTGTCGATCACAACATTCCTAGCAGTTTTGTCTGCCAGTGTCAGCATCAGGCCTGCTGGTCTCCTCACATGCTTTCAGCTATTTTATTATAATTCTTCTTCACTTCGTGTTTGATATCTGCTATTTTTCTGCTATTGCTGCTGGTTTTCCATTCTTTCCAGTCCTTCCATTCTGGCAGTCCAGCTGTCCCTCCCAGCTGCCATGGACCCTACCATCTACCATATTCCACCCCTTCTGGTGCTGCCGGGGCATCACCCACAGCCTCACTCTCCCTGTGCAGGAAATAACTATCATTCCTACTGTACTACACACCATGGCTATTGAAGGACATTAGTTTAATAGCTAAACTGTCCTGAGAGTGAGCACCACATAAGTGTTACAGCATGATCGTATTTGTTCTGGGCAATCAACTTTATGTAATGGGAAATTCCATCCAAAGTCAGATCGTAGGAAAAAGCTGGGTGAGACTACCAAATACATAATGTTACACTTGTCTAGTGCAGCACTCTGCAGAAACTTCACACTTGCATGAAATGATCCTCAAAAGGGCAAATTTGGCCCAGAAGTATACTGGCTGGATGGTAATATGTCTGAGAAATGAC
Source organism: Dromococcyx pavoninus (assembly GCA_033558185.1). Classification (NCBI taxonomy): domain Eukaryota; kingdom Metazoa; phylum Chordata; class Aves; order Cuculiformes; family Neomorphidae; genus Dromococcyx; species Dromococcyx pavoninus. The sequence goes on from JAUMJL010000047.1 coordinate 5,130, forward strand.
TTTCCTTTTCTACTTTTTACAAAGTCTTTCAAATTCTAAGATTCGCATTCCTATTTCTGGAAACAAATTCATGAGCCCAGATAATTAATTTGCTTTAACAGTCAACAGGAAAATGTAACTACCATTTATCTTTCAGCTTGACTTTGTGTACAGACTTGGGCAATTACATTGTCATCTTTTAGTTAATTTTATCTGCTACAGTCTCAGTTAAATTTACTTGCAGATTTCAGTTATTTCCTGAAAGTTTGCAGGATATGAGCAATTGCTGTTTATATATTTATCACTGAAATGTTTTATCCTGACTTGCTAAAGAATAAAGCTTGTATGAGCAATCCATATATTTGTGTGCACACTTCTTTATCTGTCCTTTCAGTCTGCCCTTTCTCAATGGAATTAATTGATTAATTTCAACCTATCTGAAAGAAAAGTTATCCTTTCAGAGATGAATTGTGTACTTCTTAAATGTTGTGTTGACCCTAATAGTTTTTGGGGTTTTTCAGTTCCTTTCACTGAGGAAAAGGTTGCGGTATTAACCTGCGCCCTATTATAGTCGAGAAAATCCACACACAGGAGCAATGAGTTCCTCAACCATGAAAAAAGCTTCAGATGGTGAACATAACTTATTAGGCACTTTTGTAAGACACAAACACACAAGGAACTAACTTAACCAGTTTTGTTGCTCACAGAATGTCTAGTTTTGTTCTCTTTATTAAAATTGTGCATGCTGGGTCATATTGCATGCATGGGAATAAAGTTTGAAAATTATTATTTTAGTGATTATTTAGACACTCCGAGTAAAAGTTTAAGTTTCAAATGCCTTTATCTAATTATCCATAATGAAAAATATTTCTTGCATTTTATAATTGTCAGATTTACAATCATACTTTTTTCCATGAGGTCAGTACATTCTTGTGGCTGGAAGAGGCCCATATCTGCCAGCTTTCCATGAAGAAATGCTCTAAATGGCTGCTACGCCATCAGAGGCACAGAAAAATGTGGGATATGACACCATCTATCGCCTGTGCTCCTCAGATGTGTCCTCTGAGAGTTGAGGTCTGCAGGTGGAGCAGGTAAAAAAATAAAAAGCTGAAAGTTAGGAGATGACAATGCGATTTTATTAGCCTCTACCCAAATTCTTGTTCTTGTAGCCTCCTTTGTCTGTGGAGAAAATTCAGGGAAGTTGAAAGCTGCAGCAGGGGAAGGAAATACTCTGAGAAATTTGCCAAAATACTGACATTATGATTGACTGAAGAAGCACAGCTGCCACAGGAGAGGATGCAGGCTTTGAGGTCAGGCATGAATCTTCACTGCTCCTGGGCATACTCTGTCAGATATGTGAGGATAGAACAGAAATCACCTTCTCTTTCAGGATCATTAAGTAAGAGCTGTGCAGACATTAGGGCACCCCAGAAACCAGAGGTCAGACTCAGAGGATTTGCAGGAGAGGGCAGATCCTTATGAGAGAATGCAGATTCTGTTAACTTCTTCAGAAGGAAGAGAAGATATACTGGAATGTAGCACAAGACATAGGTCTGCCTCTTTGCTGTGATGATATTAGGCAAAACTTGGAGAAAGAAGGAAGTACAACTGACTTTCTTGAAATTTTATTCGAAAAGGCAATAACATTGTAGCTGTGATGCTCTAAATATATTCTCAAGTAATATTTCTGGGGAAGTTAATTTACATGGTAGTTATTTCATTAAAGATGTACAAAATTGATGAAAATACAGACAATTTGGAGAGCACATAAGCTCTTCTCCAGCTGTCCTATTGACATTCTTTTGTCTGATACTTTTAACTTTTACAGATATTTCACATGACCTAAATATATCTGTTTTATATACAGGTATCCTTGGTCAAATTTGCAACAAAATTAAAAATCTATCTGCTTAGTGTTCAAATGAGCTATTATTATTCCCTACTGACTTTAATTTTGTTATTGTTAATAATTTTTGTTCTGAAGTGCAAATTCATGGTCCCAAATTCATGGTTCTGTAGTTGCTACAGAAATAAAGAATAAAAGGTGGCCACAGGCTAAGGTAATACCTGATTTGTTTTCCATCTCATGCATTGGTGGAGTAACCTTACTGTATTTTAAGTGACTTCTAAAGGTTTGCAATCACTGCATATTGTAATGATGCAACAAATGACCTATTGTTTGCATAAATGCAGAAATGCTTAATGTGAGCATACCCAAGGTTACCGGAAATCACATTGCTAAAACAGAACAGTTGATGAGTTCCACTGCAGTCCAATTTAGAAGGACTGATCTTGTTTTAAGTTTTTAGACATGTCCACAATATATTTCAAGGCCAATCGTTTCCAAAAAAAGAAATCTATATCTTGTGTGCCATTTTCTTTTATTTTCGTGTATGTGGAGAGTTTGCCTGTCAGACATTCACTTTGTGTCAGTATTGTACTTTAACAACATATGAAGAGAGTTAACTGGCATATTAGTTGGCATTCATTGCAATGAACAGCCTGTTTCTAGTATAGCAAGTGGTAGGAATAGCACTTCAAAACCAGCTTTTCTACCATGAGGAGGAGATCTTACTCACAAAAGAGTTAATTTTGGTGAAGAGGTTCTAATTGAGAGATATTCCAGCTCTCATTATCATGCTTGTATGTTGCGGAGCTGTCTGGTCTTTTACATTCGCATAATTTTTGCCTATTAACTTTGTTGGGACAACAGAAATTATAAACATTAAGGGATTTACCAAGAATGAAAGCTTACTTCATGGGAGGCCACAGGTTGAATTTACAATGTGTCAGAAACTCTGAGCTAATGTGGCATAGGAATATATTTTTTTAAGAAAAAAATCCTTATTGTTAATTGTCAATAATTTATAAGGAAAGTAATAAAATTACTGCATTTTTTACCCTGATTCAATTTGAAAAGTACATTTTCCTCATTAATGAGAAATCTGCTTCCCTCTGTGTCTCTGCCCTTAGAGATTAATGCAAAACATTTGAGAATTCACCTGACTGGGAATTCTTCAATGCAACTATTTTTAAGTGGGAAAATACTCATTCACTATAAACTAAAGCATTTTCAAGAACCTAGGCCCTCAACAAGACTTTTACTGAAATGGATAAAGATAGCAAGGGTTATAACAGGCAGTAGCCTTGTGATCGTGAAACTCTCCTGGGAGGTAAGAAATTAATTCAGGAGTCTCTTCTGCCTCACTTAGGTGCTGGGCCTGGGCTTTTTTCTTCTTGATCTTCACTCAGTCCCCTGACTGCTACGTGTGAGAGAAACCAATCTGAAGCTGGCCCAACGGTTATTCTAACTATCTTGGTTGCTTTGTGCTCAGCCTTATGGCTTTGTTGGAGAGAATTTTTACAAAATGTACAAATATGGAAAGTTGTAATCCATGTCTAGTTTAGGAAAAACACTACAGAGTTGCTTTCCTGGAGGTTGGAGCAGATTACTGGAACAGAGATGAATAGCAGACCTGGAGAATGAATCCAAGTCCTTCACATCCTGGGTAAATTCCTTTCACTGCCAGACTTATTATCTGTGCATCCATGAAACTGAAAAGTTTTAGTGTCATTTAATAAATGAAGAGAAGATTTAAGAAACCTTAAAACTTCTTTACAGGATCAAAAAAACCCTTTCCTGGTCTAACCTGATACTGAGCATCTTTCATCGATATGGGACAGATTTATTAAAAAATATTGAAGATTACACGAGTCTTATTATAAACTTACATTATTTCAGTTTGACTGTCATTGTCAGTTTGACTGTCATTGTGTTTATATCCTGATATCATAAAGAATTATTTCAGTTAGCAGTGAGATCTGGTACTGTATGATTGACAATGTTTTGTGTATATATAGAGAGAGGGTCTCACTTGAAAAATTTGACAGAAAACTTGAAGAACTTCAGGTAGTTTCCAGCACAGTGTTTTATAAACTTTTCAGAAAAATCTAAAGGCCCCTAAATGCTTTGCATAAGGTATAACCTTAAAACTATCAGATAACATAATTTTATAATAACATTTAGCTGCTAATTAATATAGTAACAGATAAGTATTTGGTAAAAAGAGACACAGATCTTAATTCTTTTTTTGATCACGGATGTCAGCATTTTTTTCCGGTGATTACATCTGGGCTATTTTTCATTTTGAGCTAAACATAAATTTAGTTTACAAATGTTTACTTCTAAAGAATATTTACTGGAAGATGAAAAGCCTAAAATAGTATGTCTTAGTGGGTCTCTTCTTTTGTAAACAGGTTTAACACAAAGGTGCTGCCAGATGATGATTAATGGTTCTAAACACTATGGATCTGCATTATGTAATGCATCTCATATACTTGAAATGAGGACTGTAATTTGTCATTGTTGTCTAGAGCTAAAATTACAACAAGTAATTTACAACAATAGATTGTAGTGCTTTATAATTACATTTTTTAAATTCATAGTCTTATATAATATTTGAATAAGTATTAGATCTCAGAGCAATGGATTCATTTTTACTTTTTTTTGTGTAGTGACGTGCAATGATGAGATAATCAATTATACATTTGTTTTGCTAAAATGACCTCTATCATATTTCTTATACAATACAGTACCCTGTAAGAAGCACTACAGCATAAAACCACACTGTAACCACCAAGAAACACTCATTTTCTACTTTTATTTTCTCATCCCTATTCAGCCACATAGCTGGCAGGGTTTGCAGCTAACCCTTGGGGTTGGGGCACATTCTGCCTGCTCATGGGAATTACCTCCTGTTCTGTTGTCAGCATGCCCTTACAGGGGGCTGCTTTCTCCTAGGGCATCCTCAGCACTTCTCCTTGCCCCTGCTGGGTCCCCCTGTTTTAGACAATGAATGAATGCTCTGACTTGGCTCATATCAGGCATATGGCTCATTGTAGGCTGCAGAGTTCATTAAAAGGCACATGATATTTCATATTAAAAGAATTTGTGTCTCTTAACCTCTCTGTACTGTTTCACAGAACAACAAAAAGTTAGCTAAGAGATGCCAGACAGAAAAACCCGATTCATGGATTTTTTTTTTTTTTTGTGGGAATCCAGTGGTTTTTCTTTGTAATATGGCCTAATGTGCCCTAATAATTTGAACGGGAAATTCCATTAAATTGGTGACTTATGATTCTGGAATTGCTGATTGACCTCAAGTGCTGGAAGACAGATGTAGCATGCTTCTTATTTACTGATGCTGGCTCATAAATGTATCTTGCTAACTTGGACAACAGAGACAGCTCCCTTGTGGGCCACTTAGTTGAACTTGACTGAAGAATGTCTGCCCCTGGAAAGAAAACTATTTGGTTTCCAACAGAGAACTGGAAGTTTCTGTGCCAAATGGGACAGTGTTTGGAACAAGCTAGAATGGAATGGAAAGAAAATCAAATTATCACTCTAGGACTTACATAGATAAATAAAACCATAATACACTTATGTGGGTATCTGCCTACTGTGCACATTCTTCCTTTTCTATTTTCAGCTAGTGTTAACTTCATAAAGCTAATGTGTAATCATTCCTTGGTACTCACTTTCAAAAATATAGGCACATTTTGTTAAATGTATAGCACAGGCAGTGAATGATATGGTCACATGAAGTGGTTTAAAGAAAGGCAAGTGTTGGTCAGATCAATCTTCTGACTTTGCAGGGCCCTGAAAAATTAGTAGTAGCCAGAGCTAAGCGCCTTCATATCCAGCCTTCCACACAATTAACTTACAGTCTGGAGGTGCTCTGTGTCTACGGTCTGTCTTAGAGATAAAGTAATTTATTCAACATTAAGAATTAATAAATTATAAGGATTTTTAGTTCAGAGCCAGCATATTTGAATAAAGGAGAAATATTGTCCTCTGGTGAAGATTTCAGCTTTTATCACCCACTCAGATTTTAATTTTATTTGCCTTTTTCCAACCACACATCCACTTCATATATTTATGGGTGTTTGTGCGTGAGTGCATTTGTGTACATGCATACACGTTATTTTGGCAATGGTATTCAGATCTTGTTCATAGTATCATTTTCTGCTACCTGTCTTTGCATAGTTCATTTCAGTTGACGAACTATATACTTATAGATTCAGTATTGAAAGGGATAGGAAAAGAAAAGAATGCATATTTTTAGTGAAGATGTCTGTGTTGTTTTATCTAAGATTTTTATAAGACCGAATTGAAAAAGGGCAAAGAGAACGTCATAAAGGTAAACATATAGAATTTAATGGAATGTTATAACTTTCTTATTTATTTATCTTACAGATTTCATTAAGAAGTAACAGTCTCATTATATAATCTTGTAAGATGATGTAAAAAATAAAAAGGACACATACTCAGATGAATTCTGTAAGTTTTCAAGCAATCTCTTTAGAATCCTGCCATCCTTTTCACCTCTGGTGAGTTCTATAGGATTTTCTGTAGGGACTCCATCCTCCAGTCTGTTCACAGGAAGACTGAAGGCATGGATACAGCTGAATGATACACATGCTTTATCCAGTGACTTGCTAGCAGCTACCATTTGCTGCCTGGCCAGAGAAGTAACAAAATAGTAACAGAGGGTAGAACTCCTATTTGGGTAACACACACACACCAGCTGTCCCTTTAACCCACTACTTTCCTCCTTTCTAATAAATCTTTCTTTTTCCATCTTTATATATTAATTTTTTTTCACTTATGAAAAATACTTTGTTTACAATGTCACATCTTAAGTACTCACTGGATTATGGAAAATTCTGTATTTATAATGGAAATAAAATACTTCATACTGATAAAAGAACTACAAAAGTTTGTCTTTTCTGTTAGTATTTGTATAACTTTAAGAAATGTCTGCATGATGTACACAGGTGCCATGTGATGCAGGAGTTACCATGGAGACAACACTATTGAACGGCAAAATCAGGCTTCAGAATAGCTTTATCTTAATCACCTTCTATTTTTCCATATGTTCCAAGTTTTTTCTCCGTTCAACATGAAGTGAATATGAAACATAACAAATCTATGGGCTGAAGGATGATATGCTTCACTTTCACAACTTTTCAGGCATTGCCGGCCTGTTTTAGTAATAAATTCTTTTTGTTCCTATTATTGCTTGTACAAAAAAAGACACGTAATGGACAAAGCAGCTATGTTCTTTATCTGCATATCCTTGGAAGACGTAAGGCAGACATCTCCCAGTGGAGACTTTAATACTTTAAGCAATCCATAATAATGGTGATCCCATAAAAGGTCCATCACTGGTGACACTCCATTTTATGGAATAAAGGAGAATCATTAGTTTGAGAGGGAACCGAAGATACCAACAGAACCTGTGGATACTTATCAATTGACAGCTACTATTATATCACATTAAGACCTCTCTTTTTGAGTATTAATTTCATCACGTGAAAGAGCTTTTATTTGATTATTGGATTATAAGATGTTCTCGAAGGAAACAGGAAACATACATGCTATAAACCTCTACATAAAGAACTCTTTTCTAACAATAATGATGACTGGGCAATTGTGTCAAACGTACTTATATAACATAATTCAGATCAATACTTTTTTTTATAATATCATTCAAGCTTACTGTTATTAGGAAGTTGTGATGAGGTGGGTGCTGGTCTTTTCTTGCAAGTTACAAGCAATAGGATGAGAGGAAGTGGCCATGAGATGCACCAAGGGGTGTTCAGATTAGACATCAGGAAAAATTTCTTCACTGAAAGGGTGGTCAGGCACTAGAACAGCTGCCCAGGGAGGTGGTGGAGTTGTCATTCCTGGAGGTGTTTAAAAGGCAGGTAGATGAGTTTCATAGGCACGTGGCTTAGTAAGGGGACAGGTACGGTTGGACCTGATGATCTCAGGAGGTCTTTTCCAAACAGATAATTCTATGATTCTATGATTATTGACTATATAAGAGAACTAACAAAACATTCTTAAACCCATATGCTCTCAGATTTAGAAAAGCATAACAAACAATGGTGAAAAATGTCACTATTTTTGAGTGCAATACATATTTGCTAAGTATGTATATTTCAGACTGACAATAGCACAGAAAAACCACCAACACAACTGAAAGTAGACAGATATTTAAACTGTGATCTTGTCACACAATTCCATCTTTGAGTTAGTTTGGTCATATAAACTTTTGCTTTCTTATTTGGGCAGAGGGGGAGGTTTCTTTTTTCCTGCATAGCTAAGTAAAGTACATTCTTAACACATCATATGTGATAATATGAAAAATCCTGTTTGATCTCAGCTGTAAGTGAATCAGAGAAGGAAGGAACCAGTGTGGACTGCAAACAGGCAGACACAGCAAGGCAGGAATTTTCAAAAGATGGATTTCACTTACATCAGCTGACAGAAGCTAAATTTCACTGAGAAATGCTTGTAAGAAAATGAAGGAATTAGATGACCTGCTGAAAGATAAAGACAGCACATGAGAAATGTTAGTATGAGAAATAAAGAAAGAATGGAGGTCTTCTAAGTAGCCATAAGATTTGTCTAGAACAATTCAGATTGCAAAAAATAAAAGGAAATTGCTCTTCAAAATTATCTGTGTCTGGAAGATGAGGGAAGAAAAAAGAAAGATTTAAGGGTAAGAAGGAGAAGAGAGAGAATAGGGCAGATGAGTAATGCAAGAAATAGAAATGAGAAAAGACTGTGAAGGAGAAAAGACTGTGAAGTCATGGATTCTCATGAAAGGCCAACATACAGCCAGTAACATGTAGGAAACCATTATGGCTGGTCAAAAATAATTTGGATGGTGATTACCTGGCAGGTTCAATGTTTAATGAAGAGAAAGTTAAACTAAATGGACATTCTGGTAAGAAGAGCAATTTCAGGAAAGAAAATCAGAAAAAATATGTCAAAGATGGAAGGAGGGAAGAGGTCAAATGAGTGGTTAAAATCAGAAATTCAGTTTCATTCACACTTAAGAAATTAAAGTGTCTTATTCAAGTCTCAAAATTTTGCTTCTACCCAGTCACTTCCCTTTATCTCTGACCTTCTCAAAATTTGTTGCCAGTGGAGCTTTACCCACCCAAGAAAATATTTTGTCCTGCTTTTGGTTTCTTTAAAAGTCAAACATAACATCTAGCATTAGATTTTGACAGGGAAGTGAACTTATTATTTGATATGGCTCTATGAATAAAAAAGGTGGGATCTCATGAGAGCAGAGTAGAGGGGCAGAATCACCTCCATCAACCTGCTGGCTATGCTTCTATTGATGCATCCCAGGATATAGTTCTTTTGGGCTGCAAGTGTACATTGTCAGCTCATGTCCAGCTTTTCATTCACCAGTACCTCCGAGTCTTCCTCAGCAGGGCTGCTCTCATCCCTTCATCTCCTAGCCTTTATTCATGCTAGGGATTGCTCCGTCCCAGGTGCAGGACCTTGCTCTCCGCCTTGTTGAATCTCCAGAGGATCACATGGTCCCACTTCTCCAGCTTCTCAAGGTCCTTCTGGATGATATTCTGTCCCTCAGACATGTTAACTGCACCATGCATCTTGATGTCATCTTGCAAACTTGCTTGCTGTTCTACAGAGTTGTTCATTGTGGTTCAAGGACACCTGGTGCTGTGGAACAAATGCCTTATTTACAAATACAGATTTAATGAGTTTCTGATGTGCAGTAAGATATCCTTTGATCCTGAAAAAGAAAAGTTGATAGATACTGACGTGATGCAAACAGAGAACATGTTTTAAACTAAGGCATGTTATCGTTATCAAAAGCATCTCCATTCCGTTTTACTGAAGTAACAGCTCTTTGATAAAAAATCCACCAGGTCTGCAATGTCATTTTAACATATTCCATGAAAAATCATGGATAAATGACAGTAGGTAAGTGTCCAAGTAACTGGTGTGATAGATCAGAATAGAAAACTCTTTAATAATGATGGTTTAGTGTCAGAAAATAATGAGGTTTATTGCATATGGGTTCATACTGTATCTTTCAGAATTGCCTACAAAGTGTATTTATATTCATTCTGGCACTATCAGGATGTTAAACTAAAGTTGTATAGCATTTCTGAACCCCTCTTTGTGACCAGTTTACCTTACCTGGTTCATTATATACCTGTGTTCAGCCATGTCAGTGCCGATGCGTAGTCGCACAAGAACTGATAATGTCCAGCACCACTGAGTGGCAGTCCAGTTCTGCATGCATAGCAGATATAACACCCTCCCTCCCCACAATGTTTGATCCATGGGAATAATGCATCAACATTTCCATAACACATTTGTTTACAGGATGAGCAGCCAATTCACTCACTTGAAAAATGGCCTACATTCATGAAAGGTGTTATAAAGAGACTTGTTATGGTGGAATTTTAACAAATAAATGCCATACATAGGCATTTGCCAAGTTAAAATTCAAAATACTTGAGAATTACAAGTACTTGTGAAAATAATGAGCTTTTTAGTTCAGAGGAAGCTGTACAATGATTCTGCTGTATTTATGAAGTACTGCTGTTTGTCTTGCAGCAAGCGTACAGAGACTCCAAGGAAAAATCAGAATGTATGCTGAGTACTACTTACCAAAAAATAGCAGAGAGATGGCTCAGATCTAGGGCACAAGCAACCTACTTCATATAAAATACAGGAAATAGAAAAAACATGAGGAGGAAGACACAGTCATCCTCTGTCCCATGGAAGATCATTTCTCATTCTGACTTTAACGAAAGCTAGTTACTTGCTGACTCTGGTGATATTTTCTCTCATGAAGAATGCTTCATGTTGCAGAAATGTCAGACCGATACAATGTGAAGGAAAAATATGGTAGTAACCCTGGTCTCATTCTGTGGAGAAAAACAGTTTTAGCTCAAATACCTAAATATCTTCACCTCTTCCACACCTAATTTCAATGCAATTAAAACTTGGCAATTACAGATATTCAGTAAAATTAATTATATGTTTAGCAGCATCCTTCTCCTAAAGACTTTCTATGCCTTTTATACTTTTTCTGTTTAGGTAAGTATCTTGGCAGGCATATAACTTTGCCCAATACAGATCTAATCATTAGAGTTTAAAAGTCATGGTAAAAATCCATGCCTTCTAACATGGAAAAAAATCTTTATTAGAATGAAAAAATTGCAGCCAAACAACTTCCTTTCCATTCCTTCTCTGAAGAGCTTCAGTCTGAAGTATGTCCACTCCACATTTCCTCCCAGTCTTTATAATAATAGCAAAGTAATATATAGTTCAAATGCCTTCATATCCCTTGTTTTCTTTTTCAGGCCTGAGCACGTCCATCATTCTCCAGATTTTTACATGTGCTTTTATGTTCTTAATGTCTTTGAATTTCCAGTCATCTCTGTCACTTCTATATTCTGCTTTCTCCTGCATCTTGCTCAAGCCTTCAATGACAGTTTCAGCAGCAGTTTTCATGGGAAGCGTGAGCCAGCCAGGCGGATTTCAAATCTAAGGAGAAAGGAACATTATTTGAGCTAAGGAACCTCATGCATCGTAGCTTCAGGCTTTGTCATCAGAAGAGTTTTGTGTAAGTGATCCAGACACAGCTGTCACCTCCGATACTTATCTATATGGCTCCTGAATGAGAATCTCAAAGCAGAGAAGAATCTGGACAAGGGACAGAAACTTAGGCAGAAAAACAGGTTAGCCACAGAAGATATTTAGAAGAGGAGAAAAAAAAAAGTAGAGATAAAAAGAAGGTTAAAAAGGAAAACGGTGAGACAAATTGGAAGACTATTTCTCCCCTCCCTTTAAGGCCACAAGGAAAATGATGATTAGTTAAGTGCTCTTCTAGTGCTTTGCAACATCAGATTTTGCTTCATCACCTCTAGTAAGTTCTCTGCTAATTCTTAATCAGAGATGAGCACTAACCTGGGACCTCTATTCCAAAAGATAATCCCATAAGGGTATGGGTAATTAGATAGAACAACAGGGTGTGACAGCAACTCTCTACCGTAGAGAGACAATGTGCAGAGCAGCACATTTGCCTTAGTTAGCACGAAAACCTTTTCTGAAAACCTATTTCCTATTCACCCTGACCTCCTCAAAGAAAAAATTGCTGTAAGAGATAATTTATCAACCACTGAAAAATAAGGAAGTACTAGAGTTAAAGATGCCTGTGAATCTTTAATCACTTATTAAATTACAATGCTGGCTTTAGTTATATAGTCATACATATTTTCCCCCTTGACCCTTGCTTCATTACGTGCAAAGAATGAGCTTTTTAGTATATTCTTTTAGCTTTATTCAGCATGTGGTCTATTTAATTCCTCAGCTGTGAGGACAGCCATACACTTCCTGCTTGCCTGTTCTGTGGCACATATATGTTTCACAAACGTTCCTCTCTACAACACTTGCCCTGAAAGAATGAAGTTTCATCATCTCCACCCTACAGCTGGTAAACTCAGACTGTATGATAACATACAAGTATCTCAGAATTCAGACGGTTCCATCAGAGTAGTTCACAATGGGTAACATTTCATATTTTCAAAGGGCAGTTCCCAGTAGCTTCAGATACAGTTGTGAATGTTTAAACATTTCTAAAAATGAGCCTGTGATATCTCAAGCTGGACAATGAAAACAAAGAACAAAATAAGTGCCTGGGAAAAAGTGGTTAAAGGAACTTGCCACACAGGAACTCTGCAGTGGAGACCAACTCCAGTTCTCCAAAGCAGCTGCTGTCTTAGTGATGAGATCTTCCTTGTATTTTATTACAGTGCCAGGGCTTTATGATAAGAAGTGTCGTGCAGCCTTGGTAACTGGCAATGCTACTGGCACATGGCAGATACTAAAATGTGCTCTTTGCTCATGTAAAATCCCATTATGTCTGAAAATACAGTGCAGCCAGTAATAAACAGGACTCTGAAAAGGATAAACAACAAAGAAATTCATTCTGTGGCAGGGATAAAACAATCCAATTCCATATTTTTCAGGTCCTTTAGCTGGACTCACCGTGGGGGTCACTTTAAAGAGCACTGCTCTTTTAAATCCATGAAGTATTCTTTTTTCACGAGCTCTATGCCACAGGGGTCACTGACCACATGACATTTTCCAGCTTCCTTCTATGAAATTCACAATTACACTGTCTGCTTAAATACTTTTAGCCATTAGCTCTGGTACCAACCTTCCATCTCTCACTGGCTGTGCATATTTTCTGGAACAGATGAGATTTCCAGACTGTCCTAAAAGGGAGTTAACTCCTAATGAGTTGATGTGCAACCCTACTAAGATTCTCATCTCCTGGCTTGTGTAGCACATCTCAAGACTCTTGACCTAGAAATGACACAGAGTCAGACTCATCTGTTTCTGATTATCAGACACATCATTTCTGTTATTCTTAACTTATTAATTTTGATATCAAGGACCTGTTTTTCCAGCTGAATTTGGTTCTCACATCATTTGTTTGACATACAGATTTTTATGCATTTTTAAAATCTTTTTAAAAAATAAAGTAAATAAAGACTGAAAAATGTGAGTTGTTCTATTTCACTTAGTACTGGGAGCAAATTTGAATCTTCTCAGTTTTCATTTTTCCAGCTGCTATATGGTATATTATTCTCATATTTTTCATGTGTATTATTATTTTGCTCCATTCTTTTCCTTGTGTGCCTTGACTTTTTCATGACGCTCTGATTTGGAAGAATCCATGCTTGTCCGTACTTATATCCATATATGTCTTCACAGGAAAATGCTGATAAACATTGTGATGGATATTGTAACTCTTTGGTTGCTTGCTCTAAATGTACTGTGTATGGATTATATATCGTGTGTTTTGTTAAGAAGAGTTTTTCTGGCTGTGAAGAGGAAGACTGTTTGCCTTGTCACTGCTACTGCTGTCCTCTAGTTAAGGAAGAAAGAGGAGATTGGTCCCCAGTCAAAGGGTGACCCAGAGGAGCTTCTAGAGGGACAGCAATGGCCAGAACAGGAAACAGAGAGGAAAAAGGTAGAAACGTAGGCTTAGAGAGTAATTCAGATTGGTAGGGACCAGCTGTGAGGTCAGAACGTATTGCTTAGGGATTTATCCATCTTGGGCTCAAATTAAGAGCTTGCTGAGGGGAGAGGAGATTAGATCTGCAGTGACACCTCTGAAATGATGGAGAGAAGGAAAATTGTCCTAGAGTGTTCCCCCCTCGCAAAAATCTGCTGAAATGTTATTTCAATTCCGGTAGCCACAGAAAGCTGCTGAACTAGGAAGCAGGAAGCCCATTTGCAAGAGCACACTGAACCAGAGTAAAATTTGTCAATACTGTGATTTTAATCTCTTAATCTTCTGTATTGCATTTATTCAAAGTGGTATTTTATTCCAGATTGGGTTTTTTCATGTTCAAATAAAACACGATTTTACAAGCTGGAAGAAGTTGATGTCTTTTGTTGTCTTTGTTTCAAAAGAAAGAAGGGCACTTTTTACCTTATGGTCTTGAGCAATGCTGCTTCTGTTATAAACAGGATATATAAATGCATTCACCAGACAGGTTATTCCTGAGTCAACTAGTACGCTTTCAGTTTTAAACAGGGATATCTGAGAATTTTGTTTTTCAACAAAAGTCCATCCTGCCCTCCACATAAATGCTGTCATTCGGGAGCGATACTCATTGATCAGACAGTCAAAATCAGTGCTTACAACCAGGCTTAAAAGCAAGGCAAACCAGACCCAGGAGCCAGAGAAGTTATGCGCTGTACCAAGCAACGAGCAAGACTCTAGAATAAATGGTTTAAGAAGCAATGGTCAGGAAACCAAGGAAATTAGCTGAGAAAGAGCTAAACTAAGCAGACAGGACCGAAGTACAGAATAGTATCACAATCAAGTAGCACACTGAGAAAGCAGGACCAAGTGGTGAGATGCCTGTTTGAGACACCAACATGCCACCAGCGGGCTTCAGAAATCCATCTTCAGAGGTCAGTGTCAGCATTGTTAGTCACACAAACTACTCATTTTAGACAGACGCCGATTATAGAACTTGCCTGCCCAGGCAATACCATGGTAGGGGCTTGCAATTAAAAAATCTGTGTGTAAAAAGGAATGACTTAAGTATCCTCAAAACTTTACAAATACCGCAAAAATTATAGGGAACACAGAATTTTCAGATCTAGCAGACAGTGAGGCTGAAAATATATATTAAAATTAACTAATTAAGAATTTTGCTGGTGCTTTCAAAGACATTCCAGCTTAAAAGACATTCCAGACTAAACTCTTGCAAATAAATCATCACATGAAAAATTTGCTCATTGGAGTAGACCAAGCTGAGTAAATAACAAACAGAATTAAAACAAATATGTGCCAAAGCACATCCACATGTATGTTCCTCTGTTCAGTAATCATCTAACTAATTTTAAATGTTATGGCAGCATATAAAAGGACATTAATTTAACTCATTACTTTTTCAGTGATAAAGTTTCCTTCCACTTAGTGTCAGGCAATTATCACCTATAAATTTACATGTGTGCTTAATGATGTTCCACTTGATCAGGCTATTTGTGTAGTTTAAATTAAAGACATTTGCAGCTATGTGCTGGATAGGTATCTTTAATATCTGCTCCTATCTCAGTCAGGTTTCCTGATGAAGAAAGGCTTATGAGAGGATAGCGTAGTATTGGTACAGACATATGTCTGCCAGTCCACACTGTTCTGGTAACTTTTTAACCCATTGGCCAATTTCAAGAATGTTTAACAAAGAATGGCTAGCTTACAGATATTAAGTTTCCATACATCAAATTAAAATAGACAGTTAAGCAGAAGAAAGAGAGATTAGCAGAGTTATTGGTATTTCCATCCCTGTCCTCTGCCATTGATGAAAAGGCTGTATCACAAACAATTTATTTAAGTCTATAGAATTCATATTAGAAAACTATTGTGGTTGCCCAGTCACAGAAAAAAGCTTCACAATTTGAAGTTTATTAGACACCGGGGAATCCAAGCAAACAATACCAATCCACAAGGCTTCAATAGTTGCCATGCTTACATTTCTGTGCTACTCATTAAAGAAACAATACTCGCTAACAGCAAACTCTTATTTCAAAGAATTATAAATATGAAGAACTTCACCATTAGACTTGTGTTTGTAAAGAGTATCCTCTTGTCTTGCCCTAAATAAAATGTAAACTATTTAATTTAAAGGAAAACAAAAAGAAGCAGCATAGTAGTTTCTCTGATTTTTTTTTTTTTTTTTGGTGATCAGTTAATAGTTACACTTTAGTTACTGTTTTGAGAACTTTACTTGCATGAGAACTTTCTGTGTATTTCTTTCCCAGTGTTGACATCACGGAAATTTCACAAAGTTTGACAGCCTGGTAGAAAGCAGTATTCCAAAGGGACCTTCCTCTGCGCCCTATAGCAGTTGGCAGACATTCATAACTAGGACCTGTTTTCTTTAGTTTTTGAACAAAATCTGGACAAATAATGATTTAGCTAACAGCAAAAGGACAGAAAAAAAAAACCAACTAAGGGATCCTTTAGTGAGATTTTTAACAAGTAAAGAGTCTTAAGACACTAGTTTTCTTTTTCCTTTCCTCAAATTCCTTATGCACTAGAAGTAGTTTAGCTCTGAGCCAAAAAACATGTTTAAAGAAAAATCACTGGGTTTAAGATAATTTAATATTTTTATAGTGCATTTTTTATAAAAAAATTGCTCAGGTAATTTGTTCTTTCACAAGGAACAATCAAGAACACAAACACAACCTCAGTTATTTTAAATTTGGTTTATAACAGACTGTATTGTCCTCAGCCAAGGCTGGAACTCAGTTGTAAACTGACACTATTTTTGTATACTGGCATGTGTTCACTGAAAATACTGTACCTGTTCAAGATCTGTCTCGCTGACCGTGTTCATGTGAAGTATTCAGTAATAAGAGGAATGAATGGTATGTAAACAGCACAAAGAATGTACAATGTCACCTTTTAACAGTACCCATCTTAGCTCAGTTTCCCGTATTTAGGTATGGAATTAGCAATATTCACTGAAGATTAGAAATGTGGCATACTGCACTTCCCAGAGGGTCTCTTAATTCCAGAAAAGAGGATCAAAATAGTGGTTAAAGTTTAGTAAATTTCAAGAAAGAAAAATCTTCACACACAGCATTTCTGCAACATCTTTGAGTATTTTCAGCTTTACTACCATTTTTGCTTCTATAAATTTGGCATAAAATCCTCATTGCATGGGATTTTATGTCCATCCATATCCATTTTACTTTCTTTTTAAGGAGGGATAAATACACCTGAAGAGTCTGTCTGCTCTCATTCTTTACTAACAGCATGAAATCATGGAAATTAAAGCTGAAGGGACATCCCACCAACAGCCTCAGTGCTAAGCACTTGAATATCTGGAGTTTGTGTGTTTTTTCAACTCATTGTTTCTAATGCTTCAAGGAATAGGTTTTTCTTTGGCCTCACAAGAGCTTCTTCCTCTTTCTCAGCTTTCCGTAGCAGTTGTTAAAACAGTCTTTATGTAACACATATTAAGACCATTTTCCTCTTATAGCTAAGAAAAATTTTTCAGTGTACTTTCTCCTAATTTTCGTGGTAGTGGCACAGCAACACCTTTAAATCAAGTCCTGGAAAATTCGTTGCTAATGTACATGTAACCCTACATTTTAAACTACAACATTTTCTTTCAAACTATAGAGCGATACATACATTGAAGCAAGACAGACAACAGTAGACATTTATCAGCCTGACCGCTAGATACACATACACTTTAGCAGACCTCAGAGGCAGGGTGACTTCTTCACCTTAGTTGTGGCACCTCTAAGTACTATACACAGTATGGGGCAAATTAATGGTGTTTTGCCTAAATAATAATTTCATATTTTGCCTGTTTCTGGAATAATTTACATCCAATATGGTTGCACTTCTAAATTTGCTGCTTAGCGGTGGGGAATGGGCACTGAGCTGTTAATGACCAGATTTCGGTCTGATGTCAGCAGGGTTTAATTTCCAATGCAACAGTGCTGAAACCTTATGAAATGCCTTGGAAATCTTACAAAAGCCACACATTTTGCAAAGCATTTGCCACTCTGGGCCAATGTGCCATGAGAGGGAGAGTTCGTGTATTTCTGCTTGTCTGAGCCTATTGCTTAACGTCTCCCCTGAAGGTAAAAACCAAAGTAATCCCCAGGCCTGGACATAAATGGGTTTTAGTGAGTGAGGGTCTGTCAGCAGGGAATGCATTTTGTGGGGATGCCCCCCCGGGCTTTGCCTCAGGGACCAAGGGCCAAACTCACCTAGGCAGATATAGCTCTCCTGAAGGAAACTCGTGGTCTTTCCCAGTGAGTATTGTGTACCCCACCTGGAGTATGGCAGAGGAGTTGGAACTAGACAATCTTTAAGATCCCTTCCAATCCAAACCATTCTATGATTCATTCTATGAATGGCCTAAAATCCCTATTGCATGGGATTTTACGTCCATTCATAGAATGGTTTGGGCGTGCCACAAACTGTCATTTCCACTCATCCCCGTGTGTACTTGTCAACAGTCAGAAGGCTATAAAAACAGAGTCACTTAGCCAGCTGAATACGAGCCAGCATGGTGCCCAAGTGGCCAGGAAAGCATCTTGGCCTGTTTCAGAAAGAGCATGGCCAGCAGGACCAGGGAAGTGATTGTGCCCCTGTACTCAGCATTGTTGAGGCCACATCTTGAGTACTGTGTTCAATTTTGGGCCCCTCAGTACAAGAAGGACATTGAGGGGCTGTAGCGTGTCCAGAGAAGGACGACAAGGCTGGTGAAGGGGCTGGAGAAGAAGTCCTGCAAGGAATGGCTGAGGAAACTGGGGTTGTTTAGCCTGGAGGAAAAGAGCCTGAAGGGAGACCTTATCACTCTCTACAACTGAGAGGAGGTTGCAGCGAGGAGAGTGTTTGTTTCTTCTCCCCAGTGGTAGGCGATAGGACGAGAGGTAATGGCCTCAAGTTGCGTGGGGCTGGGGTGTGTGGTCTGTGTTCAGATTAGACATTAGGAAAAATTTCCCTTCAGGTTGTCAGGCACTGGCAGAGGCTGTCCAAGGAGGTGGTTGAGTCACCATCTCCGGAGGTGTTTAAAAGACGGGTAGGTGAAGCGCTCAGAGATATGGTTCAGTATTGGACAGGTACGGTTGGATTCGATGCTCTCAAATCTTTTCCAACTACGCGATCCTACGATTCCCCACGACAGACCTGTGCGGCGCAAGGCGGCAGCGCTAGGACCCGGCGGGCGCGGGCGGGGGCGCATGCGCGGGCCGCGCGGGTGCAGCTGGCGGCTCTGGGCTCGGCGGGGCGGAGGGGCCGGCAGCGGGACCGGGATCGGGACCGCAGCCTCCGCGCCTCGCCAGGGGTAGCGCCTGCGCCGCCAGGAATGGGCGCCGCGGCTCCGCGCTGCCTCGCCCCGTCCCGATGAGTACTCGCCGGAGCAAGTGAGTGAGCGCGGGGGGCGGTGGAGTGGCCGCTGTCCCCTGGAGCAGCGCGTCCCCCCCGGGCGGGGACGGGACGGGACGGGACGGCGCCTCCGCCGCGCTCACTCCGCTCGGTCACAGCGCAGCCCCCGGCTTCTCCCCTTCCCACGGTTTTAGTTTGTATTAAAAACCCCACCGCCCACCGGTGTCTCCAGGCGCGGAGAGGACGCTGCTGGCGGGGTGGTGGGCGCTGCGGGGTCCCCGCGGGGCTCTGCGTTCCCGCCCGGTCGCGGCCGGTGCGGGGCTGGAATGGGTTGGAATGGGATAGGGTGAGGTAGGGTGGGCTCGGCTAAGCTTGGCTCTGCTCCGCTCAGCCTCCACCTGTGCCCGTTCCTCGGCAAAGGGGTCTCACCGGCCCCTCTCCACCCTTCACCCGCAGGGCGCCGGCGGCCCGGCCTCGGGAGGGAGGATGTGGTGAGAGGATGGGGCTGTCTCCCGCGGGGGCTCGCCATGGCCAGGGAGGACTCGGTGAAGTGCCTGCGCTGCCTGCTCTACGCCCTCAACCTTCTCTTCTGGGTGAGTGGAGCGACCCGGGGCGGGCCGGGCACCGAGCAGGTGGCGGGAATGGAGCCGAGGCCCCGGCAGGCGCGGCCGTCCCGACCGCGGGACTCGCGTCCCTGGCGGAGGGGTAAGAGCAGCCCGTCTGGGTGCGCGCCAGGCAGTTTCCATGTGGGAATACCAATCACTTGAAGGGGGCCTACAGGAAAGCTGGGGAGGGTCTTCTTTAGAAGGACAAGTAGTGATAGGTCAAGGGGGAATGGCTTTAAATTGGAAGAGGGAAGATTTAGATTCTTCCCAATGAGGGTTGTGAGACACTGGCATAGGTTGCCCAGGGGAGCTGTGAATGCCCCCTCCTTGGAAGTGTTCAAGGTCAGGTTGGATGGGGTCTTGAGCAGCCTGTTCTGGTGGGAAGTGTTCCTGCCCATGGCAGGGGGGCTGGAACTGGGTGATCTTTACGGTCACTTTTTAAAAAAAAAAAAAAAGTCTTTGGAAACTGGTTGGAAGTAAAATTAGATTGGGTATTAACCTAATGTTATAAATACACATGTGAATTTGTGTGCCTATACTATATAGAGAGGGAAATATTCACGGGTTCTACAGACTGGATGAGTTTCAGAGCATCCCATGACCCAAGCTGAACTCCCAGCTTTTGAAGGTATCTGAGCCATCAGCTGGTCTGCAAAGGCCTCACACAGAGCCTT
This sequence comes from Dromococcyx pavoninus, assembly GCA_033558185.1. Classification (NCBI taxonomy): domain Eukaryota; kingdom Metazoa; phylum Chordata; class Aves; order Cuculiformes; family Neomorphidae; genus Dromococcyx; species Dromococcyx pavoninus. The sequence continues at coordinate 25,671 of JAUMJL010000047.1, forward strand.
TTTGTGCTTTCAGTGGCTGGATTCTAACTGGCAGACAGGGCCTGGAGTGATTAATTTTCAGCATTTCAGTCAAAGCTGTATGTGTAGCAACAGGGTTTCTCACTCTCCAGCCTAAGTGGGTGGAATGGGCTCTTGCTCCTAAACTTTCACAGCTCTGGACAAACAGCATGATGGAGCTCACTCTCAGTCCTCACTCACTTGCACCGAATGAAATCTACTTCACATGTATATTGAGATTCATGCTGGTTAAGTGTACGGAAACGAAAGGGCAAAAGGTGTGACATCCCACAACTGTTCACAACAGCTGACTCCTGAGGTGCTCTAGACTTGACTGATGCAGGGATAATACATGGGCTGGGACTAAGCTTAGTTTAGAATGGAATTTAGATGAATTCCCATAATTGCTGAAAATTAAGTGGAGATCAGAGTATGAATGAGAGAAAACTGTTAAAAACATTTGGTACAGAATGGTACTTTTTGTATAATGCAAGTGATCTGAAAATCTGTATATTGTCTTTGTATATTGCCTTTAATAGAGGTGACAAATATTTCTGTATCGCGTGTAGGAATAAAGCGCTTTAGTAGAAGATGAGGAAATATGTCTTTTTTTAAAGAAAAAGGATGTGTCATTGTTTCTCACATCATACATGGTTTTCTTTAGGTACTGTACAAAATCTGAAAATCTGTATTTTCTGTTGAGTAAGATGGAGGTTGCCTGGGTTCAGCTGACTTTAGTTCAGCTTTGGATTTTTACAAATATGTTGTTAGAGTTGAGTGAACTAACATCTCTGTGGTTGAAAACATCTTGTCCTGCTATTTGCCTATTTGCTGCTTTCCTCTGGTTCCCATGATTCCTGCCTTAGCTATCCTCATCAGCTCCCATTCACACCTTAACTCAACTCTGTTCCCTTAAACTTACTCTCCTCTTTTCGCTTGCCTTCCATGCTTTTTGCCTACTGTGTCCCATCAGATTTATTATTCTGTGGCAACTTTCTGTAGTTGAAGCAGCCATTTAGGTGGTCCCCAGCTTACACAAAAGGCTGTACACCCATGCTATGTCTGATCTGTTGTGTACTGGTGAAGACCTTGGTGCTGGAACTGAGTGATTAATTTCTCAGTCCCTAGATGCTTTCTTTGTGGTGGAAAGCCTGTCATTATCTTTGGATGGGACTAGTGCATTGTGTTGCAGTTCCTTTCTAGGGAGACCAGGGTCTCACCTGGGAGATTTATATGCGTCTGCCCTCTTCTCTCAGATTTTAGGTTCCTTTTCCTGTCAGATTATTCCTTTCAGTTTTTTACTGTTTTGTTCACGTGTTTCTGTGTTCTGGACCTCAGGCATTGAGCTACCCAGTGCCTTTGAGCTTCGCAGTGGAACAATGCTAACCACATCTGTAATGCTGTGCTGCTATTAATTTGTCCATTCTTCATTCATATCTAGATTAGGTTTAAAGCATTCATGGCTAAAAATAACTCCTCATGGTTTAGATTTTGTTGTTCTTTAAATAATGGCATCTTAGATCACCCTTAACTAGAAAGTGTGGTTTTCCCCTGACCCACCCCCAGTCATATAGGAAAAAAGGATCTTTTGAGTTTGTTGTGGTATGACAAGTCCTAGGAAAGAAAATGGTAACTTCTCAGGCTTGTCTCCAAAATATAAAAAATGTCACTAATTAATTTTCCTAGCTGAGGCCAGGCCACTGGAAATTGCAGCCAAGCAGCTAAGTCAAATCTGTGTAGTGGTGAAGCATGTGAATAAGCAATTAGATAATAAATGCCAGTATAGCAGATGACTTGCACCACAGATGCTGCAAAGAATTAAAGCTATCTTCCATAATGTATAAAAAATGAAAGATGTTGGAACTCAGATGAAAAATTTGCCAGTCCATTTGGAGTTCTCTGCATTTTACAAAGCAGATGAATGCAGTGGTTTGGTTCAAACCAAATAAATGAATAAGCAAAAAAACCCCGAGTCCGCCAGAATTGTGCGATAAGAAATAGGATGTGTGGTGGGTGGGTAGTTAAATGTATTGCAGTTATAGCAGACTTCTTTGGAGGGATGTGTGTTGAAAAACCTCTTTTTGGTTCCAATCTGGTCCTGTTCAGATGTGTATTTAACAGCTAAATATAAATACGCTACTGGCTGCTTGTTGCAGTGAAATCTGCCATATCTCCTCTGTCAGAGCTTGAATTTTCTCCTGTTTGGCTCAGTGGGAGTCCTGCCACTGCCTTCTCTGAGCATGACCCACAGGGCAGAGTTTTCTTGTGAAAAGTTCCCTTGGCAGCAGGTGCTTACCCACTGGTGTGGAGGTGGGGGCTCTGATTTCCCCATGCCACTGCTCTTCTTTTTGTTTGGAATGCTTTAGCTTCCCGGTTGCTTATGTTAGTGCTTACTTTGATAAATGCCAGACCAAGTTAAGGGCTGGATATCAGGAAGTTTAGATTAGATCAGCCCTTGAAAATATGCAGCCGTGTTCTTCCTGCACCCAGAGCGTGGTAGGATCTGTCCCAGAGGGTAAAGATGAGAATGGTACACGATTCCAGCATCTGTACAGACCTCCCAGTTTGGGATGCATATGTGTGGCTCTCTTCAAGCTGAGTCTTGGAGGATTTTGCGCATTCTTTTGCTTCCTTCCTTCCCAAGGGCCGTTCCCTCCAAACGGCTTCAATCCTGTGGATAAGGTACCCAGTGGTTGTGTCAGTTGTCAGTGTCAGACTGAAAACACTGAAGATGTACTTTTTAAAATTATGGTTTGATTGAGCATCCTGGCTGGAATAGGGTGACGTTCTCTCCTTGTTTCACTGTGGTTGTGTTCAGCAGTTGCGTCTAACCACACGTTGTGCAAAAGCATCGCTTTCTCCTTCAGACTGGGGACTTGAAGCTTTTGAAGTTCTGACAAAAACTGTGCAAGAGCCAGTAGTCGTTGTCTGGTACATCTGATTGTCAGCCTCTTAGGACATCTAAAGTAAGCTTTGAGTGTGTCCTGTGTGCAACTGTCCCAGCATTTGTCATTGCCACCTTGTTGAGAGCAGGCTTGTGCACGTGCAGCTCTTTAGGATGATGTGTGTAACAGGACTGGCTTATCTGACCACCTATCTAGGTGAAAACCTTAAGATGCAGGTAGTTGCTGCACACACACTGGCATCTGCACAATTTGGTTGCTGTTGGAGCCTGCAGAACCAGAGAAGTAGAGAAATTTACCAGTCACTCTGCTGTCATCCTTGTAGCTTCTCCTGAGCATTGCTCCTAAGCGTGCAGCTCTGTTGCTGTCTATTTGGAAAGAAAGTACCTTTTCTTACTGGGCTCAGCTGATGGGCTGGCATGTGGAATGGTAGATGGGATGATGTACCCGTGCATGCGTGAGAGGGAGGCAGGTGATGTTTTGTTATGCTTTTGTCAGTTTTGGTCTAAAGGCTGCTTATCTGTAAGTAATTCATAAGCAATCAACTGGAAACCTAAGTCGCTGTTTTAGTGTTTCATCCTGTTTTGATAATGGACCAATAAATATACTGTCTTTACTGCTCCAGGAAAACACTGGTTTTGTGGATGTGAGTGGATCAGGACTTCTGGAACTGCATCTTGCAGCAGATCTTGAGTGGTGTGTTTTTCTGAAGTGGAAATAAACTGTTGTCAGTGCTCTAATTGTTCATTCTGTGACTGACTGATAATAGACCTGATGATACCCTTCTGGAAGCTGTAACCAAGGTCAAAAGCATCACGCTTCCGACTGCATGGTGTCTCTTTTACAGCAATGGGAGTAGGAGTTTCAGGACCTCCTCAGTCTTCTAATTTCATAAGGACTTTTTTTTTTACAAGGAATGTCCTTCAGACTAAATCTGTCAGTTAGCATTTAGTTTCATTCTTCTCCCATCCTTCTGTGTAAATGAGTATCACTTAAGGTACTTTAATAGGTCTGAGAGACTCAGCTTGATATCTGCAGATATTTCATCTCATACTCTGTAACACTGCTATTTGCAGTGTATTACATTCTGGATAGCCCCCAGAAAAGTGAGTACCTCCAAAAATGCATGATTTGGTGTTTTGTAGTCAAGACTTGGTGCTTAATAAGTGGATTATCTTAGTGGTGCTTGAGAGAAGGCAAGCTCCTACTGCTTCCTAGTTTTCTGTTCTTAGTGGCAGTACTGGTCTTAATTGTCTTTAGATAGCGTGTGTTTCAAGACTTAGAGAAATTTAGTTTTGATAGCTCTAAACATATTTTATGCAGATTATGAAACTACAGTGTCCTTACAGTAGGGCTTTTCTGTATCAACTGTAATCGCGCTGTTCCAGCTCAGTAGCAGTCATGGATGTAACATTAGCATATTCATTCATTTTGAACAGTGTATAACTTGTCCTCACAGAAATCCTCTTCGCCACGTTTTTCATTGTTGCCATTGTTCTGTACTTTGCTGTGGTCTCTTTCCCAATTAATCCACCTTTGCAAGCATTTGTGCTAGGGAGACCTTCAGTCGTAGAACACTGACAGCCAGTAATAAAGGCACAGGCATAGCACAGGAGATTATCTGAGGGCAGTGGCCCCTAGGGGTTGTGCCAGAACAGGAACTAGAAAACAGTGCTGACTACAGGAAAAATTCAATGTCCTGGCTGCTTACACTAGTAGAGGATTAAGCAAAGCGATAGCTTTGGGAAGTGCGGGCTTGTTTTACTTCTCTTGGCAGCTTAGCCATGTTATTTAAAATATTATAAAAATATTTTCAGTGAACTAGGTAGTGATGGTAGATGCAAGTTAAAGCAGCACAATATTTTGTCAATTTTCTTATTTAAAGGAAAAAGCAAGATATAGCAAACATGCCGGAAAAAAGTCTGTGTACACTTTCTGCCTCGGGAAAACCGCCAGATTTTCCGTTTTTTTTTTTTCTTTTTCTGGTGAGCGTATGAGGCAGAAAGGAAGAGCAGCTGCTGTTGTGTCACTTGTAATTGAGAATGACTGTACTATAGCGGCTTGGGCAAATCAAAGTTGTAAGTTGCAGATGACTGTGTCATAGGTGGTAAGGATCTCTTCACTGGTGATTATGAGTGTCACAGGATGCTTGAGCCAAGCCAGCAATGTTGCCACATCCTTCACCTTGTGAGGTTTTACTGCCTGGGGATATGCTGTTTCTGTTGAGCAGTGCCTAAGCTTTCCTCCATGTACGTAGCAGTACCATCTAATTTAGACAATGTGGTTACAGCCAATAAACTCTCCTGACAAGTAGTGGAAATTATTTTGCATCTATGCTGAATTTGTTGTTGTGAACAAAAAAATTGCATAAGAAAGAAACAAGCTTCCAGTTAGTCTGCCTTTTGTTTTGTATATGTTGCACGTTGAAAAGTTTTAGTTTTGGCTATGTGTACCACCTGAGAATTTAGAGCAAAGGAATAGCAGTGGTGTGCAAGGAAGCACTTAGGGTAGTTGGAAGCACTGGTAATGTGTTTCTTTCTTTTTACAATCTCAAATGTGTTAAATCTTGTAATTTTTTTATTCATTTTTCAAATCTATTGTGACAGAGGAAAAAAAAATCAGACTGTCTTCCCTTCCCTGGAACCAGATGCTGCATAGAGGTTGTATTTCTGCTGCTTTCCAATGTCTGCTCACATTGGTGGGTTTTGTAGATTCTTGGCGTGAACAGAGTTAGAGTCAAATTTTTAGGGTATTTATGTGACTGATAATATCTGTTGAAATGAACATTGCCTCTCTGGGTACCTGTAGCAGTTTAAATGTGTGGTTCATTCAAGGCCAATATGCTCTGCTTTCAGAGACTGTGTAATTGAAACCTGATTTTCTTACCTTCCTTGTATAAAGAAAATACACTGGGTTCTGTGGGAATACAGTATCTTTTAGAGGAATGTGTTCAGCAGATCAAGCTATAGGAGGAGTTTTAAAAGACCAGTAATACTTTTAATTCTGGTCTTTGAGAAATCTCTTTTTTATGTCTTTAAGCTACAGTATTGATGTAACATCATTAAACTAACAGATCATGTCTTAACAAAGTAAAGCGGAGTTCATTCATAAGTCAACCTTGTATCTACTTCTGTATAACCTTTTATGCCTTATATCTTCATAGTTTACATAACTCACCCTACATGGCATGTCAACAGTGAATTGGTAGATGAGTCTCTGCAAAATGGTCCTGAAAAAGAGAGTGGCTTGACATGATGATGAAAAGGCAAAACTAAACCCAGACCTCAGTCTTCTTAATTGCCATTCAGAAATCAATGAGACCAATGACATTTTTTTGGGTAATCCTCACGTTTAACTGTGAGGATTCATTCATTCCATTAGCCTTGAGGATGAAGGCACAAACTAGTGCTGACTAGATTTGAGTCAGTGGCTCAATGGGAAAGAAGAGCTTCAAATTGTATGCTTATACTGGTAAGTTATGATCTCTAGCAGAAGTAGGAAGGTCCATCTGGCCTGTAACCACTTGCATTTGTTTTTTCCCTTTAAATTTGCATCTCTTTCTGTAGAAGATAGTTACCCAGTTTTTCAGGAATTGCTTCTGTGCTGTGAAGATTTTTATCATCTCTGGATTTTGTGGTAGATGCTAGACAAGGCTTATAGGAATAATAACTATTTTTCAGTCTCTTGTAGCTGTTTTCCAGACTATAGGGGACAATTTAATTTTGTGCAGTTTTATAGTGAATTTAAAAATGCAGGTTCATTTTAGTATTTTTCAGGTGCTTGTGGGTATTCACATGTAAAACAGGACAGTTTAGTCATGTCCACACAACAAGCTGATATATAGGTCCTGTGGATCTCCTGTCAGTCTTCCAGTTGTGTACCATGGGTTTAAAAATCACCTGCCTGCTGTCTGTGGGTCCAAGAGAGATTGACTACTGTCTGTGAGCAAAACCAAGCTCTTAGAGGGGGAAAAAAATTAAGAAGAATATGTTGTGTGTAAGTGAAGGCATATCATCTTGACAGTGGTATGTGGCTTGTGATATGGATCTGGACACTTGAGCTCTGCACATGGCTGCGAATTACCCATGCCCCTCTGCCTCCCCAAAAGCAAAAGGTCTCTTGCTGATGAGAGGTTATTTGTGAGGGAAGAGAGGCACAAATTGTGTCCTAACAAGAAATGCAGTGGCAAGGTAGTTACAGAGAGAACAGATGCAGAAATATATGCACTTCCTGAGCTTTCTTTGCCTTTAATGTACCTTTATGTGGCACAGCACAGAAATTCATACCTAGGTCTGACACTTGGAAGAACAGGCTGTTAGGTGAACTGTACCTTGACTTGTTTGCATATTTGGACTCTTGATTCACAGTTCTTTACATGTCACTGCCATGGGGTCCTTGCACAGCCAACTGCTGTAAAACTTGCTTGCCTCCCCGAGGAGGGTGGCCCGTTAGCAGCCTGTCAGTGCTTCGGCAGTTGCCTTATTGCAAGGTTGCAAGTTCCAGCCTGTGTCAAACATGGAGCAGGTTGTTAACTCACTGTTGCAGCTGTGCAAGCAAACCTAGATTCAAAGTGCAAATAAGTACATGCTTCAGCTGTTTGCAAGTAGGAGGGGACCAAGGCCATAACCCCTTGTAAGAACTTCAGCTAAAACTGTATGTTGGTGTGTCTGTAGAATAAAAGGTGTGTTAGTGAGGAATAGAAGGATTCCCTTTTTTTTTATAGGTCACCCTTCTTTCTGTAAACATGTAAATGCTTTTTCCAGGTAATGCAAAAAAACCCAAGACCTCTTGTCCCTCTTTCCCCTACCCTTATACCCTTCCCTCCTAAAAAAAATGTAGTTATGTAGTTATCTGTTTGTCCAGGGATCTGAATCATCTATGTTTGTTCAGTGATCTGAATATTGAATGTAATTGTGAAAATTCTGTGAAGATATTGCAGCATGCTCTGTTCATGACCTTGCAGTGATTTTTGCCCCCTTTTTGGTAAGTCACAGCTTAGGTTACACAAATCAATTTTTTTTAATTGGAAAAAATTCTCAAGGATTATTTGTTTACTAAAATTAAAGGATGTATTCTGATGAATATTATCGTATCTTCAAAATAGTTTCCTTGGAGCTGGAAACCTTTTTCTGCAAAGCAAGTTACTCTGTAGTGCTGCTAGTCAACATTTTGTACAGATACCACAGTATGACCTGAAGTTTTTTATTCCATCTGTTTGAATAAAAAGAAATGTGTATGATTTTTAAGGTGGGAGATACTTTAAATATTTCTTCCCATTTAACAATAAAAAAGACCACTTTGCTCTCAAATTGGAGCAAAGCAACTTTCATTTTAAAAATATTACGATGTTAGAGCGTTTGAATGAAAAAAGCGACAAGAGAATGAAAACGAATGTGTAAATAGCTACAGCAGTTTGTCTTGCTCCCTTAAAGATAGCAATTTATATTCATTTATTAATTGAAAATGCAGGTTTATTTTTGATTTTAGGTATAGCCTCAAGATGTGGTGAGTAGTACTGTCATACTTAATGTACAAAAGGTGATTTAATGTTTTCATTTGGATGTGTAACTTATGTAAAAGAGTTCCTAAGACAATTTAAAGTATATTTAGAAATGACCACTCCTAATAGTTTGAGTCCATTGTTGGATTTTGTAATTTGGTTATCTAACAAAGCTCTAGTACCTTTTAAAACTTCATGCTATAAATTAGTTTGAATTTTAATGTTATTGTGTGATCTGCATATTGCTTGTGTTTGAAAATATAATTTATTACGATTGTTTAATCAGGGTGAAGATATATTTTAGATTATGATAGCAGGCAGTTTTGTAAACTCTTTGGTGTCATGCTGATGGCTCCGTAACATACTGTGACGGTTCAGAATGAAACCCGTAGTGACTTGTGCAGCCAGCTGCAACAAATAAACAGGTTTTCCTGCCTACTATCATATTGTGTGTACAGCACAGCAGACTGGCTGTCATCAGAGAAGCCTGGATGAAAACTTTCTGGTGAAATAATGTCATTGCTAATGTGATGAGAATTATTTTGGTAGTTTTAGTTCTCATAAACTTGTGTCCTTTAGTCTGATTGCTTGATACGGACTTCTAACTGTATTTTATATCTAAATTAGTTACAAAACAACGGCTGAAGTAGAGGCTGCCAGCTTTTTAAGTCTGCAGTCTTTCTGTCCTTCAAATGAACCAAGAAATACTGTAATCAGGATCTTGCCGCGGCCCACGAGTCCTTGAATGTCTCATGGCAGTGAATTGCCACGATGTGACTGCTCTTCTTTGCTGGTAGGTTTGGATGTACAACAGGGTTTTGGAGGAGGATGTTACTATTCCTACTGAGACCATGGGCTGAGTTGTACTGCTGGTGTTAATATAACTCTTGTGCTGCTGATTGAAGAGCTGCCTCTGCCGTAGGTGGTGTGAAATGGCGAGTGCCTGCAGCCTGCTTTATTATCAGGTGGCACTTGATGCTTAGCACTTTACAGGGCAGCGTGTTGAGTCATAAGCAGGAGGCCATGGAGGTCAAGTGTACGTGTCATGTTCTCATCATGATTCCCTTGTGGCTATGGAGCAGGTGAGCAAGTCGTTTGATGGATATGAGTTAGTGCTTGGGCATCTTTTGTCACTAAACTGGACATCAGTCATTATTATGCAGGGCAGTCTGGTGTTGCAAATAAATCTTTCATCCTACATAGTATTCCTGCCCGGAGGCTGACTTCTGCTGAGCATAAGGAATATGACTTTTTTCCCAGCTCTTCCCTGTGGTACAGAAGAGCTACCAAACACTCGCCAGGTTATATGCCAAAAAATATAGCTTTTTTAATCAACCTATTTTTTAGTTGCTTTTTTTCTAGATGTCATGGTTTGCTCTTCTATGGGCCTCTTTTCAAAAGGAGCTTCTTGAGTATTTGCCTCTTCTTTTTCTGAGCCATGTCTTTATGCTGCCTCAGGTTGACAGTGTTATGGGCATGAATCCACTGTAACATCTTAACGCTCTGGCTTTCAGGTCATTTGAAGTAATAATTCACTTTTGACTTTCTACAAAATAGGGTGCCAAAGATACCTCACAAGGAATTGGTCTGGTTGGCAGGAGACTGTTGCACAGGTAATCTGTGTGCATCTGTGTAGTAGGGAGATAAGGGATTGTGTATGTACGTTTTTAGAGTAATGCTGAGCTGGGTCTTGTGTTGATACCGTATGTGTGTTATAAACATAGCAGAAGTCAGTAACACCTGAAGGAGTTAACGGGTGGTGAGATTGTTCAGGGCACTGGTGGGTGAGTGGGTGAGCTCTAGCCTGGCTCTCATAGGGGTTACAAGGGGAAGGAATTTTCTTGCATGTAATTTATGTTCAGCAAGAAACAGTAGTAGTTGGCTGTTGCCTTTTTACACTGAAGAACAGCCAGAGGGATCTAAATGGCTAAAAGCTTTTTGAATGAAATGAGAGACCTTTCATAGAGAGTTTGTTCTTACAGAGTTGTGTTCCACAATATGTCATTAATCATTTCTGTAGAAGTCATGTGGCCATGTGTTGGCCACAGCTTGGAGATGTATCTACCTAGACTTTCTCCTCACTGGTTTTATGTGAATAAAAGTATGTAACTAGGCAGAGAAAACTTAGAGCAGAAATAAAAGTTCTCTTTCTTGCTTTGCCTTTGTAGGCAAGTCCTTTCTTATAGCAAACTGAGTAATTCTCTCAGTGGCAGGGCTCTGCTTGTTTATTTTGGTCTCTTGTGTCTTTTCTGTTTTCTCTGCCTTTTAGCTATTTGATCTGTGGTTTCCCTGTTGACTTCAAATAACCTGCAGACTCCAGTATCCTGTTTTGCCTGCCAAATCTTACCTCTGCTGAAGAAACAATCTCTTGCCTTCTTCCAAGGAATTCATCTCATCTCATATGGGAATGTATTGCGGCATAGCAAAGGCTGAAAGAAGACGAGTACAGCCTGCAAATTCCTAATGAGAGTGGGGGCTAGACACTCCACCAGTCTGGTATGGGAGGAAGAATATTAGTTAGCAGCTCAACATTTTTCTGGTACAATTTTTGTGGCAGGACCATATGTCTCTTATTAGAAGTTGCGGAGTGGTGTGGTTTGGATGGACTGCTTACTCCTAGGCACCACTGCTATAAAGCAAAGTAACCAATTTAAGTATTTTGCTATAAACAGAGTGGAAGTGTATCAGCACACCTTGCAGGGAGATGTGGGGGGTTAAAAATGTTTTCTGTTGCTTTTTGATGATAAGAAGGTAGGCTGTCTACTTGTAGTTTTCTTTACCTCTCTTTGTGTTAGAAACGTGTTTTATTGCTTGTGTGGTACATTTGCCTGATGCTTTCTTCCAAGGAGGTTGCCGTTGTTGAAGAGTTTATCTAGTAGGAGATACTAGAGATCTTTCCCTGGCTCCTGCAGTTTCCTGCAAATAACACAACAGAAAATGTTTTTTACTTCTGCTGTTCCAGCAGCCAAAATGGCTCTCAGAGCATCAAGGATGTGTGTACTCAGTAGACTTGTAGCATGCACTAGCTTTCAGGACTGTGCTTGCAGCTTGCTGAGCACCCAGAGCTCTTGCTGGCACCACTCAGAACCGAGGCAGTGCCTGTAGTTTCTGTATCAGTTTTGAAAAGCAGGAGGAAGCTGTAAGATAGCCACTGGGACTTTTCCTGAAATTTTAAAGGCAGAAGTACCCTGCTGTGGGCATGCTTTAGGTGAAGGAGCTGGTAAGGACACAGAGTGACTTTTTGTATGTGTTGGGTTTGAACCAGTTAACTTGTTCTTCATAAGAGCTTTAGGGAGACGTAAAGGGGTATGGGAACCTAGCTCTGAAAGCAACAAGAGAGATGCACCATTCCCACTGATGTAAGAAGCTTTTCGTGTAGTGCTGAGGCTTCCTGACCTACATCTATACAATGCGTGAAAACAGTAGTACTCAGGAGAGCCTGCATGCTTAGGTCTCCCTTCCTTGACTTAGTATTGGTGCTTCTGACGTCCTGGGTGCCAGTTTCATCATCTGAACTGTGGTTTAGGCTTAGATGCCAATGAGGGATTGATGCTCCTAAATTCTTCTTCGGGTGTAATAAACCAGGTAAATTCCCTGAAATGGTTTGAGAAATAAGCAGTGGCATCTATAAGCTTAACTTTGTTTTGTTTTATAGAAAAGCTTAGTTGCTGTGGCATACCATGGCGAGCGAAGCAAGAACAACACATCTATGATGCAGATTCCAGCACGTTTATTAGCTGCTTCAGCAGATATTTATAGTGTGTGCTTCTTCTATACCTGCAAGCATTCCTGACTTGGCAGATTGTGGTTGGTTACATATGTCAATCCTTGTACCTAACTTAAGTATTTAATTGGTCATTTTATGATCCCTTATTTGCATGTCTTAGAACACATTAGCAACTTTGTATCCTTCTAGCCAGACTGTTTTGACTGGAGTTCTAACCCTCTCTGCTCCTCTTCAGAACTGTCCTTGAGGCCTAAAACTCCTGATAGTCGTTCAGGATTGCCAGTGCCCCAACACTTAGTGGTTTTCTGTTCTCCTTGAAGGAGTTTGTAGCTACATCTCTCACATTCTGTTTGGGAAGCAGTGCTCTGTCTGTCCTTGTGTGCAGGAGGAGACATGGTGCTCTTGGAGCCAGAAAGCGTGTGCAAATATAGGGATGACTGTCACTGTTAGGTGAGCCCTCCTCCAGGAGGAAGGCCGTACTGACTTGCCTAGCTGCTGTGATTGTGCTACCCAGTGCAAAATACATGGACAAGTAACATGAAGAGTGCCTTGTCCTCTAGCGATACCGCTGCTAAGGCAGCAGAAGAGCTGATACTATCACGGTGTGGCAGGTACGTTCTGACCACGTTGTTAAGCTTTGCTTTCTCAAGAAAATCAGAGATCTGAGCTTCTGCTTGTAGATCCCAAGTGTGCTGGAGTGCATAATGGCATCAGGTGACAGAATTCAGGGTCTGCTGAGGTGGTGGCAATTCTGTGTGAGTTCAGTCTGAGGTATTTGCTTTCTGTAGTAGTAGTCCTGCTGACAGTGTAGTGGCTTTATACTTCTCAAGTGCCTGTTAAGTACTTGAGATCTGAGGTTTGTAATTGAAGTGCAGTAAGTTTTTTTGTCATTCTACAGGTCAGGAAACTTAGACATGATGTTCATGGTGTGACTTTCAGTTTCTCTTGCTCATTCAGATATTCTTCTAAATTTGACCTTATGTGTCAGTGTATCATAGAATTACAAAATAGTTTGGGTTGGAAGTCCAACTGCCCTGCAATTAGCATGGACATCTTCAACCAGATTAGGTTGCTCAAAGCCCAGTCCGCCCTGACCTTGACTATTTCCAGGGATCAGGCATCTACGACCTCTCTGGGCAAACTGTTCCCATGTTTCACCACTCTCATTGTAAAATGTTTCTTCCTTGTACCTAGTCTGAATCCACTGTCTTTCAGTGTAAAACCGTTAATCCTTGTCCTTTTGCAACAAGCCCTGCAAAAGTTTGTCCCTTATAAGCCCCCTGTAAGTACTGAAAGGCCTCAATAAGGTCTCCTTGGAGGCTTCTCCAGGCTGAACAATGCCCACTCTCTCAGCCTTTCTTCACAGGGGAGGTGTTCCATCCTTCTGATCATTTTTGTGGCCCTCCTCTGGACCTGCTCCAGTAGGTCCATGTTTTTCCTGTGCTGAGGACCCTGGAGCTGGACACAGTACTCCAGGTGGGGTCTCACCAGAGTGGAAGAGAGTGGCAGTATCACCTCCCTCATGAGACCTACTGGACACACTTCTTTTGATACAGCCCAGGTTGGCTTTCTGGACTGAGTGGACATTGTTGGTTCCTGTCCAGCTTTTCACCCACCAGTACCCCTGAGTCTTTCTCCGCAGGGCTGCTCTCAATCGCTTCATCCCACAGCCTTTACTGATGCTTGGGATTGCTCTGACCCAGGTTGCAGGACCTTGCAGTTGGCCTTGTTGAATCTCATGAGGTATCAGTATCATTGTATCCTGGATGGGGCTTATTCTTCATTGGCTATGTAGCTGAAGATGGCTTCACAGTTTCATACGGACTGGTGGGTATCTCCTGTGAGCCCTGGAAGAGTCGCTGATTTTAGCAGCATAAACCCTCCCTGTTGTTTCTGTTGTACATTGTGCAGTGATGGGTTTTGAGTCAGCAGTGGTGTCACTCCACTGAGTGGAAGAGAGGGTGTTCTAGGTATTAATATCCACACCAGAACAGAAGATAATTGCCACTGGCTCCCTAAATACTTGGGCAACAAACCCACTTAAGGCATTTAGAAGTACGATTTTGGGGAAAATATGGTTTTCAGATAAATTAATGCATGACAGATGATACTGATGATTGATCCTCAAATGATCAATTATCTTAAATTTTTTGTAAATACATGATAAATAACTTCATATTTTCTTTTTAGTTGATGTCCATCAGCATATTGGGTGTTTCTGCTTGGATGAGAGACTACCTGAATAATGTTCTCACTTTAACTGCAGAAACAAGGTAGGACTTTCCTTAAACCTATTAATGTGTGTGGGTGATGGATTGTGGTATATGTAGTTAGTTCTGTATAGCAAGTTTACTGATTAGGGTTTCTAGAGTTAAGCGTTCAGTTGAACTAATTATTTTGTTGAAAGTTGTATTTTTGCAACTATTTCTGGTGTCAGCTGACAGTAGAAAAGGGAGAGAGATATGAATTCAATCTCTTTTTATTCCTGTGCCTTTCTCTTCTTACAGGGATCAGTTTTTGCCCTGTTACCAACATGTAACCATATTATATTGCTGTTTAGTTTTGAATACTTTATTCAGTCCAGAGATTTAGTTAGTTTAGCTGTTAGTTTTTACAGCGGTGCTTATGAACCCTAGGGTGGGTCAGGGCCTCGTTGTGCTAGGTGCTGTGCTAGTGCAGGACAGGAAGACCACCTTCGTTCCAAAGAGATTTCAGATGATGCATTTGAGTTTAAAATCACATGGAAGAGATTTCTGTGAAACTTGTAAAGTGTTGGAAATAACACGTCTACTAATCCATTGTTTTCATTTTAATGGCTATATTACATTTTTCTTCTGTATCATTTTTGTGTGAATTACGCTTTTTTCATTATGGTTGTGGTTGGTTTTAGGGTGGAGGAGGCTGTCATTTTGACTTACTTTCCTGTGGTCCACCCGGTCATGATTGCAGTCTGTTGTTTCCTCATCATAGTTGGAATGCTGGGCTACTGTGGAACAGTGAAAAGAAATCTGTTGCTCCTTATTTGGGTATGTTTCATAACCTCTAAACCCAGCTAACTTCTGCTTTGCTTCAGTAGTGTAAGACAAGTTTTAATCTAGAGGCACTGGATAAATACTGGTTATTTTTTACTACCATGTTGAGTTATGATATCGCTAAGGAATTGTAAATGCAAAGCACACAGTAGGAGAGAATTTATTACCTAGACTACATTATGCTGTGACTGAAAGACAAGCAGTGTCTCATTTGCAAAATCCACTTAATTTAGTAGAGGACTTGCTGAAGGGAAAAATAACTCAAACTCTTAAGTACTAAAGATTATAGGAACGTGAGTTTGAGTGCTCTGAAATAAATGCTTATGCTACCCTTTTGACTCCTGGCTGTGCAGTAGCTAAATGACCTATACTTTTCTTTATCCCCACAGTTGATTGTGTGTGAAAGTTAATTCTGAGTGCATTCAGAAGCTTTGCCTTCTGTTACATGGATGCGGAATTTTGCAGTTGCATTTGGTTCTGAGCAAGTTTAAAAATAAATTCCAAGTAACCAGCTTTTTCCTTTCGTTAGAGGCTGCCTAACTGAGCCAACAGCGGCTGAAAAGAAGTAGATTTTCCTGCGTAAAGCTCTGTGTACAATTTAACTGCAATTAGGCTTTGGATTTGGGATCTTTAAGAGTGTATACAATATGAAGATTGTTCTTTGTAACCTATATAGTTAGGAAAATCTCTCATTTAAATCTGAATACTTTATAGTAATATAATAGTTATGCATTTTTTTATGTCTAGGTCTTAACCTTGCAATGTTAAAGTCAATGAGAACAAATTCTGAGACAGATGTTTCTTTGTTATGAGCACTTGCATGAAAATAATGGATTAATGTAATTTGATAATATATATTTATTTAGTAATCTTTCCTGAGTACTTTAAAAGGGCTTTGTAAATATTTTTGTTTCATATAAATAATGAAAATATTAAAAGATGGCAAACTTCTTGAGCCCTTAGTTTTTATGATAAGGTTATAAGATAATTTTAATAAATTGTTTTTATTTTATGCTGGTGATAATTTTTAATGTGAATTAAAATTAATTACAAGGCAAAAGCAACTCTATGATGTGGACCAATGTTACGTAGTATCTGAAAAAAAAGCTATTACTTCTGTTATAAACCTTGAAAAAACACATAACTGAGTAAACAGAATATTAAGTTAATACTGGTTTTGGCCTTCAGTTTATTTGAACTGCCAGTAAAAAAAGAAATAATTTACAGCTTTTAATGATGTCTGGTAATAAATTACTTAGTGTGCTTAGGCAGTCAAATTATACTAAATCAAAACAAGACATTTCTTTCATTTTAAGTTTCGATATTTCATTTTCAGGAGCCTGAGAATTTGCTCTTGCTGAGCAGACTGATAAGCAAAACTAAATTATATCTTCCTAAGTATGTCATTGTCTTTGATTAATTGTTAAGTTAATGCAATCGTGTTATGCCACAGAAGTATGCTGAAGTCAATGCTTCATTCATCAGACTAATCAGAAAAGTGATGGATCAACAAAATGAGCTTTTGTCCAACCAGATGAACTAAAAGAAAAGAACCCTCACGTAAAACATTAACACCCTCTTCAATCATGCTTTTAATCTTCTTTTTGAAATACATGAACAGCCATAATGATGGCATGCAGAGATATTTGGATACAAATCTTGATGTTCCTGGCAGCGTGCTAATTTATACTGCTAATGATGTTAATTCAGTTTGATTTTTGGAAAATCTAATAAAGCATAAGAACCATAAAGTATATGTATTATGGTGTTAGATATTTTTAATACAACTGAACATCTAATTATTCTAATTTGTTTTTGAAATTTATCTTGCAAGTAAATGCTTGAAACCTTCCCAGCTTCACATTAGGCATAAATGTAAATTGAACTGATGTTTACTCAGCTTATAGTAAGAAAATATAACACCTCAGTCTTCTGAGGTGCATGCTCTGGATTGTTTGTAGAACCTGCATTTTAAGGTTATGATCATATAATTTTAATTGCTTTAGGAATACATACTCCTGAAGGCTACTTGGCATAAAGAGCCCAGATGTACCTTAAATATCTGTAATATAATTTTATTGTGTGTTGTGAATGACCAAGATCCTCATGTAGAAGTGAACGCTTCTGCTGTGGAAGATTTATTCAAAATTGTTGTGAGATTGTGTTGCTCTATTTTGTCAATATAAGTACTGGGATGAATACTCAAAGATAGCGAGGTTTGCTGCCTATGTTAGAAATTACTTTTTTTTTTTTCCCTCCATCAGAGTATTTAACATCTGCAGTATTTGCAGTATTAATCCTGTGGTGCAAAGTTTAAAAAAAACCCAACCAAACAAACAAAGAAAAAAACCCCAAACCCCAACCCCCCTAAAAACAGTGAACACATTTTGTTGCATGAGTAATGAAAGAAAATAGATGTAGCATTAAGAACAACTGGTCATTTTGATTTAGAACTGTAAAATATGATTTGTATATTTCTTAATCCTTAGAGTCTAAGTATAGTTACAATCAGCAGACTTAGCAATTGTGGGAAGAGAGTGCCTGAGAGTTGTGTTGCACATCGAATGTGAGACTCTCACATTTAGCTCCTGCCTTGTGTTCTGCTGCTGCTGGCATCACCTCTCACATGTTTCCATCATGGCATAATCTGGTCCCTTTCCAACTGTAAGACATAAGGTACCAGGCATGGGCTCCAAAGACCTTACTGGAAATCGTGTTCTCCGTGTGCAGACCTGCTCTGCCATCCATGATGTATGCCCCATCTTGGGTGAAGATTCGAGAGGTTTCTATTATGGAGTCAAGAGAAACAGGATATCTTCTGAGGGCATGATTTCTGGAGAGCACAACGTGCCTATAACTTGAAATGAATTCCCAGGGGATTCCAGCTGTGCACTTCTTCCCTGCTTAATGCAAGGTGAAGTATAGTGAGAAGCTGTTAGTTGAAGATTTAGAGTGTGGAATGAAGCTCAGTTATAATGAATTAAAACAAAGGACAAAAAACCACCACATTTGTATCTTAAAAGTGTGGTTTTATTTTGCAACTGCTCTTTACTAGTCTGATGTGGTTGAGTCTCCTATTAATATATAACAGTGTAACATGAATTCTTCAGTCCTTCTAGTTTCTTTTGAAATAATTTATGTTTCACTTAGAAGTGAGTCTGTGTTTTACATGAAATGAAATACTCCTTCTATATTTTCTTAGAACCTGTAGTAAGGGTTTTTGAGTTACAGAAGAAATTCAATCCCTAACTGGATTTTGTGTCTAGAAAATTGCCTTTAGAAAGGATGCCCTTTCTGAAATAAAACTATATTGACCAAGGGATTTTTAAGTTTATATTAATTTTTTTCTTAAGTAGAAAACTGTTTAACAGTCAAATTCAGTACATCTGGCAATGCAAAATTATACCAACTTAAATAATTTCAGTGGTTCCATCTATATGCCTAAAGTTTACAGCTTTAGGAATAACGTTAAACCAAAGTGGTTAAACCAAATAGATTCTCTTTAATATTAACCATATAATTTTAGAGAGGTTTTTGGGTTTTTTTTTAGTATTGGAGCCCCTCTCCATGGAGGGCAGCTTTTTTGTCGTCATGACATCCATGGAATATGGTTACAACAAAACTGCTCACTTATTAATGAGCTGCTTTGTTGCTGATTCAGTGGCAGGCTGATCAAGGGTGTTAGCAAGTTGTGCACTAGTATTCTTAGGGGGGAGCTAAGGAAAGCGGAGTGCTTGTGGGAGAGAAGTTTGAGAGAGAGATGAAGGTTGTGGCTGATTTTTTACTTAGAGAAGTGTGCTGTGATGCCAGCTTAAACTGGAAGATTTGGACTACTCCAGGTCAATGACTTGAATGTATAAAAAGTTCAAGGATGAGAAACTAGAGTCCAGGTTTTGTGGTGCTTGTTAGAGTTTTTCAAACAAGGTTTTTTTAACTTTTTTCAAATTCAAAAACATTCTTTGCTTTTTCTCTTCTGAGACTTAGTACATTTTGGATTATTCTTAAAGTCTATTGTGCACATAGCCTGCCTGAAAAAAGCCCAAAACCAAACCAAGACATACATGCATATATTCTTAAAAAATCGTAATCTTAAGGGTTTGCAAATTTTTTTTTAAGTTCTTCTCTAATTAAGACAACAAGAGTAAACTGCGCTTGACAAGAAGAGCTTCATGAAAATCCTACTGGAAAATATTTTCCTGGCTGGAGTTTCATTGCAAATTCTGGCATTTATAACCTATGAGTTTTCTGTAATTACAGCATTCAAACAGCATGGGATTCAGATTTGTCTGTGTACGTTTTCACAAAGTGAAAAACCATTAGATATATTTGATTATCAATGGGGCAAATCCTTTTATTGTTTTTCTATCAGGAAGTTGGCAGAGAAATAAATATTCCTCAGAGGTAAATGTTAAACCCTGTTGATGTTTGGTCAAACAGCTTGTTAAGTCATGACAGAACCAGGTTATAAATTGGAATTTGGCAGACTAAATTGTCTGTTAATTGAGTTGAAACACAGGCGAACCATTGTTAAATTAAAATGATATTTTCTTAAAAGCAGGCAAATATTTCATAAAGAGAAAAAATGAAATTATACCTTTTCACTGAAAGCAGAGTAAACAGGAGGCACATGACAAATGTGATATGAATGTAGCTGCTTCGTGTCAATAGTTCCCAGCCAGCTAAACACGGTGTTGGTGAGAATGGTTTCAGAAAAGCCGATCAGGAAAATGATTGAAACCGCTGACTGTGTCACCACTTGGGGCAGATACGTCTACATCCATGCACCTATTTCAGTCCATGTGGATGCTGAGGTGATAGGGACAATTAAATTTGGACATCTGCTATATTGCAAGACCTTGGTAACTGCTAATGTCTTCGTAGAAGGGACTCTTGCTCTGTGTGAAATGTTAGCTGCTCTACAGTACCAAAGCACCAACTATTCTGCAGTACTTTTGGCTACAGTTGGCATGAATTAGTGTGACAGTTCAGTGATAATTATTTTTTTGTCGTCTTGTTTTTTTGTGGCAGCATGTATTTTTGAAATAATACATAATATAGGTTATTGAGATAATACAGGATATTTGTTCTAACCCGTGTGGACTTTGACCACAGTCACAGCGCTCCAGTACCTTGTACTAACATTTGGCACTGGAATTGTTATTTACTAACCAGAAGTATTTCTTCATTATTTAAGTACCAAGCATTGAAAAGGAAGAAATAACTATAAGCCTTTGCAGTTTAGAATTAGACAGGACAGAGACTGAGAGCTTTTTTTTTTGTATTTTGTGTCTTTTATCAGCAGCTTATTTACAAATAAGCAGGAGGAAAATGGAGATTCACAAGACAGGCTGGCCTGTCTTGTTGAAAGATGGGTTTGTAATACTGTAGTGCAGGTTTGTTGGGAAGCCAGTACTGTGCGAAATCTCAAATTCAGATAGTTAGTGGGGTAAGTAAGGTGCTGGACATTTAGCTTGCATTTTGAAACGCTGCTTGTTTGATGTTGTAAGAGAAAGTAGACTTAAAATTCACCAATTTTTATTAAATTCCAGTAGTTTCAGATATGAGCAACTTTCTCAAGAAAATAAGTGCAGGGGTATTTTGTTTTTCTTTCCGTATTTTAACTTTCAATTCAAGATGAACTGTTTAAGGACATGCCTGTACTGATCTTTGTTAGACATCTCTTTGCCTTGAAATGAGATATGGGGTAAGCTTCTTTTCTATTCAGATCTAGGTATTTAAGGTTCAAACAAATTGTTAGTTTTTGAGATTGGTGTTGCCAATGCCACAGTGTCACCAGAGAGCAAAACTGGGCTTTTCAGGAGCAAGTGCACTCTGCAGGACTCCCAGAGGGATGGAGTGGTCTATGTTGGCCCTGGAGTCCAGTGTAGACCTCTCTGTCTGCCTGTCTAAGCATGGGATTCATTTTGTTGACTGTCTGTTCTCCAATGTGAATGTACAGCGCTGTGAATGTACTTAAAAGACTTCTTCAAAGTCGAGTGCTTTGAAATGGTGCCTAACTCCCTTAACTAGGAAAGGGAACTTATAGCCGAGAGATAAAAGTTGCCTAGTTTTACGGGTTGTTGTGGGGTATTTATAGATGAATAGTGCTGCCTGCTGAACAAACTGCAAGCAAGAGCAGCTGCATGTTTGATTAGCATGGAGGGAAGAGAGTTGGAGTGGAGGAGCATGACAAGAATTGAGCTGGTGGGAGTGTCCAGGTCTTCTTGTGAATGCTTGGCTTAAATCCAAATGTTTACTGTCCCTACAGGGGTGATCTGCTTCTCTCACCCTGGGACTTAACAGCTGCGTTGAACGTACAGCCGTGTTGTACCAGGGCAGAGGCAGCATGGTACTATTTGATGCTGTTATCTGGCAGCCCAAAATAACACGTACTGGCCAGCCCCTTCAGGGCTGCTCAGGGAAATGCCTTTGGCTTAAAACAGCAAGACTGGACAGTGCAGTTATGATGCTGTCAATTAAAATGGTTTTTTCTGCATACTTATGCAGTAGTGAGGAGCTGCTTGTTCATCTTTTTGGAAAAAGGTACAGTGCTAAATTAAAAAGTAAATATCTGACAGTAGCCATTTTATGTTGATAGTAAGTTTTCAGCATAAAACATTCTGCCTGTACTTCCATGACACTCTTCACTGCATGCTGTACTTTTAGGCTCACCTGAGGAGGACGACTACTTTGCCTATTCTTGAAGACGTATAAGACCCGATACAAAAAAACCCAAGACTAACCCTGTAGATCAGGAACCACGAGTGGGAGAGGAGAGACAAGAGATGCAATAGAACACATTCTAACAAGACAAGGCTCAACTCTATCGCTTCACTCAGTCTGAGTGGACGCGTGTTCAGATATAGATGTTTTCTTACCCTCAGTCGGAAAATGTCAGTGTGCACTAGCCCACAGTGCTTTCTTTATGAAGCAGTTTTTAACTAGCAACATCATCACTGTGCTTGAGTACCCATGCTGTTTGCCAGACAGGCTCCCTCTTCCGAAAGATCAGGTTGGTGCTCGAAAGAACCTATTTTGTGACGGTAGAAGATGTGAAAGCAAAAATGATGGAGATCCTCAACAGCCTTTCTGAAGATGATATGCAGAATTTCTTTCAATGTTGGCAGTGTCGTATGTGTGTCAGCTCAGAAGGGAACTATTTTGAAGGTGATTGTAGTTGATTCTCTTAATTTGTTAAATTAAGAGTTACAGGCACAGTCTTTTTTTTTGTGTGTGTGTTGGACCTTGAGTGCCCTGATTATTGGTTTTACTTGGTGTCACAGTGTCTGACCTCATGACTAGCCAGGCTTGTTCCTTTTATCTTCTTGGTTCCCGTTTTACCCCAGTCCTGCTTGTTATGCTGTTAGTATTGCTTCCACACTCCAAGTTCTTGAAAGTCAGTGATGCTCAGGGCAGTAGAAGAGGCTGAAATGGCACCAGAGCTGAAAAAGATTCTGGGAGTGATACTCCCTGGTGAACAGAGAGGGCAAGATAGTAATAGAAAGGTTGATAAAGTGGAATGATGAAAGTGTGTACCAGGAAGCTATTGAAAAGACCGATATGACAAGAGGTTCAAGGGACTGGGGTTGTTGAGGCTAGAGAGCTGGGAGTGATGCCAACATGGGAATAAAAGATGCTGCATCTTGACTGAGAAAAGAAGATGGGGAGCTGCTGAGATGATGCGTGGTCTTGCTAGTGTAGTGCTTTCCTCTCCTCGTCTGCTCTTCCTCTTTTCTCATTGCTTGTTTGCCAGGTGATTTTTTAATCTCTGCTGAAAGGAATAGGGAATGGTAGGGTCCCCAAGAGCAAGGAGTAAATGAGTAAACAGGTCAACAAAGCCCAGCCAAACTTCCATGTCTTGTTTGAAATGCAACAAAGCCTCGCTGATGGGGTGTATTACAATGATGTGGTTCAGCTGCATTCTTGTTGCCACAGAGTATGGAGTCAGGCATCACTCTCAGGTATATAAATCTCTTTCTTGCCTGATCTTACCGTTTTGACTAATGAACCACAGGGACACTTTGCTGTGTGCACATAGGCGGTGGTATGGGTTTTATATCTAAGAGCGCTTCTTCACTCAAAATGGCGAATGTTTGAAGTGTTTTGGAGCATGCTGAGGCAGAGTTATTGTGTGTATTGGCGCTAAATTTGGTCTATTTTACAAGGAAAAAGTATTTTCTTGACCAAAGAAGAATTTTATGGTGTATAATTTCCTTGGTAGAAAATAAAGAGGGGTTAGAGAGATGACGATGCTGTGTTTCAAAATAAGGGGAGAAGAAGAGGGAAGGGAATATTGTAAAGCTTGAAGAAATTATGGTCTAATGTCTGTCTTTACTTGTCCCTTGTTCAGAATATAACCATGTCCTTGCAATGACCCTTATTCCTTGGAGTTCATTGAATTGAGGTAATTGAGTCTTGGGCAAATAAATCCTAATAATTGTCTGATGTGTGCATTTGTTTATTTCCAAAGTAATACCTGTTTCTTTATGTAAGCAAAGATTAACTGTTAAGCTAAAAATTTAAACCAGATCATTAATATCTCATAGAAGAATTGAGACTGTGAACAAAGTTGTAACTATTTATAAATAATTTTGTTTCGTTTTTAAAATAGCAAATGAGTCAGTCAAAAGAACTTGGATACATACCATAGAAATTAAAATGTTCATTGCCATAAAAAGAAGTTAGTTAGTTATAAAGGTTGTGGAAAAAGTGATAATTATTTATAAAAACCTTGGACTTTGCAAAGACATTTTGTACCTACTGACAGAGTTTGGTAATCTGGGAAACCAAAATCTGAAATAATAGACATTTGATCATTTTGCTGTGCAATGAACTTATTCAAAAGAATTGGATGGCATTCAGTAGCTAATGTTGTAAGTTGGTGGTTTCAGTTCATTTCCTTGTTGACTTGTGACTGCGTCTTTCATAGATTTCTGTGTTGTCAAGCAAGTAAACCAAATTTTAAGTCAGAATGACAAATGAACTGTTAATCCCTTCAGGGCAGGGCTGAGGGAGGAAGGGGGGGCAGGGGAAATTTTGCTTTGCTGGAGTGAATAAACAGAGGATTTCAGTTTTCTGTGCAGCTTACCTGACTCCCATTTAATGAACATTGCTCTGGTTTTAGAAAGTATGGATTAATCATTAAAATAACGTTATTTTTAAAACTGTAACAAAAGTAAAGGGAACCATAGCTTGTAAATTACTGAGTGAGGAAGGACTTTTTATTAGGTTTTGCACAGAAAGTCTGGTTCCCGTTGGTGATCCAGCAGTGGTGGTCATCTGACTTTTCTCAGGGTGCAGACAGAAGTCTGGATGGCTTGCGTCTCAGAAGAACAAGGCTGAAACTCTCAGGCTGTTAGCCATTGGGAAGTGTTATTCACAGCCCTCTTAAAATCTTCTGGCATCTGTTTTACATACCATGTATTCCAGTCTTCTAGAGATTCCCTTAAGGTTTCACTCTGCAGCTGCTTTACCCTTGCAATCTCCTTCAGCCCCTGCCCTTCCCTCCCAGAGCTTTCCTTGCCTCTTCTGCCATATGGACCACGTTGCCCAAGAAGGCTGTGTAAGCAGCAGACAGCAAGTCTGAGGAGGGCGGACTTGCTGATCAGCTACTCTTCATGTGCTCTGACATAAGGGTTGTGTTTTCTCGTGAGCCTGAGAACAACAACAGAAAAAAGAACTAGTTTTATATCTTCTGTGAGAAAAGAAAAACACTTGGGAGGAGTGGTAAAGCTTGAAAAAAAGGAAGTTTATGAAATGAAATACAGAACACATGAACAATGATTCATTAATAAGTGCACTGATGCTTCAAGGAAAAGCGTATTTGCTACAAAATGGATGGATTTCTACAGTCTTGTAGACCGAAGTCTCCAAAAGCTGCAACACCCACCATGCTCTTACTCTTCTTCACCATGTTACAACTTCTGACTCCTGTCGTTAGCCCCTGCCTGCCGTTGCCATTTGGTTTTGTATACAGAATGCTCTCTTGCTTTCTCTCTGTCTGGAAAGAAGCTGCCAATATTTTGAGTATGTTGTGTGATGAGGATGTACTTGTTCTTTAGGGATGAATTTAGTAGACTCTGAAGTCTCCTCAGATTTTATAGGATGCCAGTAGTTAAGTAGGAACTTTCAGAGCAGATGAAATAGGGTCTTTATCCCAGTAACAGGAACATCATGCAGCCTGTAAACCAAAAAGTTTACAAGAGGAAAAAGGTTATTTAAGCCACTCTTATGCTTTTCTAGTTCTAATGAAATGTGGTTTGCAGTAGAACCCTGTCTCAGTTTGTGTTTTTGCGAGTTGCCTGGACTCTTCCCCAAATCACTTCCAAACTGCAACCAAAGTGATCATACCATGTTTGGTATGAGCAGGATCATGAGCGCATGACTGAGGATGTGTTCAGGTCTTTGATTCTTCTTTGTGTGTGGTCTGATTTTACTGGTTATAGTAGCTGAATGCTGATACAGTTTTCTGTAGGTCTAGGGAAGTGATCGAGTCATCCCTGGAAGTATTTAAAAGATGTGTAGATGTAGTTCTTATGGACATGGTTTAGAAGTAGAGAGGGTGGTGTTGAGGTTTATAGTCAGACTTGATGATCTTAAAGGTATTTTCCAATCTAAATGATTCTATGATTGTATAGATCATTGGCACAAAATTACCAAATTCAGTTGCGATAGAGAAAAAACCCCCGTGTAAACCACTTCAGGAAAACAGTTGAATATGCACAGCTTTGTAGTCTGGCTACCCTTACCTGCCTGGGCTGCCTGGCACCAGAGGACCATAGTGACCTGGTCACTTATTACCCTAAGTCATTACATTTCTATGAGGGCTCCTTCTCTTAGCTTCATTTCTGGCATAATACTTACGCTAGAGTTTGAAAGGGCATCCTCGGAGGACATTCATGTGGGTTTTGTGTCTGTGCCAGTGGGATTATCATGGTGACTGATAACAGGGCACTGGGTATTCAGTGCAATAGTCAAGGAAATGTGAAGGAGACTACTGCAGGGCACTAGAGTTTTAACTCTAGTTTTACTTTGCTAAATGTAATTAGAATTTAAATTTTTTAGTGTCAAAAAAAATCTCAAAAATTTCATGATTTTGGAAATGCTTTGGGAAAAGGCATTTAAAATGGGAACTGGGGAGCAAACTTTTACAAACTCTGTTTTCCAAAGTCCCAGTTTTTCCACAGTCCTGTTGCCATGTTAGTAACAGAAATAGGAGGTTATTTTTCACCAGTTCTTTTCACCTGTTGCCTGAAAAGCATAGACAAATTATATTATTAAGTGATTAATTGCAGGATTGTGTGGCAAATTCAAGACAAACAAAAAATCTCTAGAATTATAGTAGGAGTTTTGTATTACATGCCTGTAAATAACATAAAACATCATGCTTCGTGCCTTATATCCTTCCCTACAATTGCCCATGATTGCAACAAACAAATCTTGCACTCTACAGGTTAGAAGGCCATGAGAGAAGGATTTCATGTTGAGGGGGACTTATGTGTGTGCACCTTACTGTTACTTTCTGAACAAAATGGGAATTGATGGAACAAACACCTTTTAAACAAATGAAAAATATCTTAGATTCAGTAATAATGATTTTGTAGAATGCATTTCTTATTTTATTTGTGTTTGTATCTAAATGGTTGAGATGATCAAAAAAGAAATCTATTCCTGTAATATATTTGTTGGTGGACATTTGCTTACTTTAGTAGAACAAATAGACTAGCAAAACAGTTGTCATAATTTAATTAGGATAAATTAATTTTGTAATGAATTTTTTTTTGTCTTAGATGGAGAGATAGGAAGCGGTTGTGGGCATATGCTAGAGCATATGCTCCATTCATGGAGCTTGTGCTGTCTTATGGGATGCCACTGTAGCGTGCAGGAATTTTACACATCTGATTTAGAACTCCATACAGATCTTCTAAAAAAAAATTTTGAATTGTTTTTATTTTTTAATGCATTTTTGAAAAATACCACGTATTTTCAGTGCTTTATCACGTTCTGATAGATTTTATGCAGATAGCTATCTGAATAGCCATCTGAATTAGCACAAAACCTATTACCTCAATGTTAGTCCCCATTTTTGGTTTCTCTTTTATCTGTTTTCAGTTATTTACTTGATGGTCACTTCCATTCTGTGGTTGAATATCATCATCATTTGGTTTCCATTCAGTATTTTCCGCTATCCCACTGTCTTTTCTGTTTTATATATGAATTCCCTATAGAAGTGGACTTCAGGTTTTCTGACTTGCACAAGAGCAAGATCTCTCTGGTGGCTGTTATAATTTGTAGTAGCTGAGTGTGATCTGGTAGTATCCCTGTACTAGTAGGTAGTAGTCATGCTGTTGATGTGCATGGTTTCTGCATTGGAAGTTTCAGGGCAGGATGAGGATATTGACTGTCATCACTTTTATGCCTGTACCACGTGAAGAGTGTTCCAGAAGAACAGAGTCTAGTGATTACATAGGGAATATCTTTAATGTCTTTCCTTGGCCTTTCATCGTCTGTCTTTTTTACATCTCTCTAAATTTTTTTTCTCCTGAACTCCTGTCCCTCGTTCTTTACCTTTGTTTCAGGGCTGGTGTGCTGGAAAAATACAGTTGGTTAAGCCTGTGTAGGCTGTTAGTGCTTCAGCTCTGTGCTCTGGGTATGGAGCCAAGCACACATACCTATCTGTTAATGTAGAAAGTAATCCAGATGCTTGTGTAAGGTTCTAAGTATTAGAGGAGATGCTCCTGTTGGAAAGCTACTGCTTTACCGGACTGCTGCCTCCCTTCCTTCTTCCTTTGTGTCTAGTGATGGCAAGCAAGCTTAATGAGGAGGTCCTGCTAATTGACAACATCCCTTTGACACAGGGATGCTGACGGATGGGATCTTGACCACGTGCGTGTCTGTGACTTAGTGAGGACTTAGGGGTATTTTTGGCAAATATGTTTACATTGATTTGTTCCTCTTGAAAGAAGGTTTTCTACAAGCATTTCAGTTATTTGGCTTCTCTCAAGGAAGCCACTTTTTAGTTTTTTCAGAACCTTGCTGAAGGAAATCCTTCAGTGAAGTTGACTCCACTGGGTTTGTACCAGGATGAAAGCACCACTTCAATTTACTGATGACTTTACATAATCTAACTAATGAATGATAGTGATTATCAACTGCCTGCATAAGAGAAGTGTTGTCTGTAGGATTTGCCACATACAAGCTCTCTACTTCTTGAAGTGATTTTGCTTTTGGTTGTAGATTTTTTATTTTATGATAACTTATGAACATCTTTGCAAATCCACTTGTCGTTTCTGCGCCTTCCCCTATCCTACCCTCTCCCTGCAAAAAACCAGAACAAAACAAAACAAAACCAGAAAAAAACCCCCACAAAAGTACTCAGCACAGGCTAGTAATGCTCTGAGGGTGGTGTGCTTTAGAGCATAATATCAGAGACGTGCTGTCGCAGTTTGGAGCATAATGCACAATGGTGTTCCTCAGTGAGTTAGTCTCCTTTACAAAATGTAGCCACTCAGTCCATAGGAAGAAATATGAAGTCTTGCTTCAAATCCAAGTCCCTATTTCTGGCACAAAGCAGAAGTGTGTAAACGCAGGAAGATGCATGTAGCGTTCAGACTCCTGTGGGCATTTAACTGGGGACAAAGAATAAGCATGACTTAAAATTTTACAAAGTTTGTTGGATACAAAAATGTATTTCAGATTCCATGTCTTCAGTCATGTGAAAAGTTAATGAAGTTTTTAGATGTTCCTTAATTTTAAGTATTTTTTTCAAAGTTAACCTGAGTGTCAAAAATAACTGACTGTTCTGTTTTCTGCAGTACTTTGGAAGCTTGCTTGTAATATTCTGTGTTGAACTGGCCTGTGGTGTTTGGACCTACGAGCAGGAAATAACGGTGAGTCAGAAAAGGAGGCTGCATTTTTTCGACAGAATAAAATAAGATTTCCATTAGCTGGCTATTTTCTAATTGCTGTAGTGTTTATCTTTGTTCATTATTCCAACAACCTTAATTTTGTGTGACTGCCAGAGAATTCTTCTGGGAAAGCTTGTCTGTCCTCTCCCTATTTTCCTCCCACACTTCCTCTGTATTTGAGAGCCAAATCCTGCAGCCCCTGATTTAAGGATTTTATTTTTGGTTAATTGTTACTTAGGCAGGTTCTCATTGAAGTCAATGGAAGTTTTGAGGATAAGTATAAACACCAAGCTCAAGGTAAGTGTTTAGAGAGAGGATATTTGAGAATTTGAAGGGATTTTGCCTCCAAAGTTCTTAAAAACCTATAGATGAGTGTACTACACTGTAAACAGACAGTGTGCTCTTTCACAGAGGACTTGCTGTCTGCTAAAATCTATACACTGCCTCCACAAGATACAAATGCCAGTTTTAAGCAAAACATGTCTTAGCTATAAAACACTCTTCTGTAAACTTGAGAAGAGTTTTTATCTCTGTCTAGTTTGTATAGCTATACCAACCTGTAATTTTCAAACTGAACACTTGTAACCATCACACAAGAAGAGGGATAGCTGTTGAGCAGAAATTAAACTGAAATGTTATTCTGCTGGCTGCTATATCCTTGTGTCTCGTACTCAGTCTGGTATGTTTTTAAGAATAGAGGGACAAGTATTTTCTCTGAGCTGCCAAGATATGCCAAATCTACTGATCTTTCCAACACTGCATAGCAATTACACTGCAATAAGACGGGAGGGAGCCTTCTTGGTATTTACATGGTACTGGAACCAAACTAATTGCTGGCAGATTTGAAATCTGAAGTTATGTGGCTGCACTTAGCATCAGTATTCATTCCCTTGTGATGCAGATTCCAGAGGAGTGTTCTAATATAACAGTGATTAAGGCTATCCCTTTACTTTTAACGTCATCTTATGTTGATGCATTTTAAAATTGGGAATGCTGACAAGAGGCATACTTCATCCTATGGGCACAGCTGCCCTCTGCGGGGGTTTTGCCAAGGATGACAATTACAACTGCACATTCATCTTTACACAGAAATTTTGTCAGTGGAAGCTGCCTGAAATAACATAGCCTTCAGTGCACTAGTACATGCCTTCTACAGCCTTCTCTATTCAGTTAGAGAACATGAAATTATGTGTTTGTGTGCCCCCCAAGCTATCAATTGCCTGCTATGCTACTGAAACCCAAACCTGGGACAGTTGGATAAAAGCTGGCATCGGCCTACCGTGTGTTAAAGCACTGGTGATGCTGTTTCCCTCCAGAAAAAAAACGCAGCTGTCCCTGCAGCCCTTTGCCAAAAGAAGCAGTGTTGAGCTCCATGTCTGCACCTTCTGCAGTGGATCACAGTGAACCCAGATACTCCATGCTCCTTCAGTTCTCCCTTTTTCTCCCAGGAGTCTGGGTGTATGAACATGCAAGTAGAACAAAAGAAAATCTCTTCAGGAGCTGCCTTTCTTTTTTTTGTGTCTCTCCTTCTCTCCTTTTATTTTTTTTAATTTTATTCCTTATTCCCTGAAATACTGAGGGTTTCTTGTTTTCTCATTCCATCTGATTTCCTCGTCTTATTTCCTTTGTCCTAACACTAATGCTCTTCGTGTGATGAGGTGGGCCAGACTCAGGTTTCTTGCTGCTGAGACCCACAGATAATGTGGCAGTCTGGAAGACCAAAATTGTTTTCGGTGGTTCTTTCATACCTGTGCATGACACTTCCCTAGAGCATGCTTTCTTCTACTGTATTTGATAAATATAAGAAGACTCCTTCTTATACCCATGAGGTGACTTGATGTCATGTTGGTTTCAGAATAGCGTGAAATCATGAGCCCCTGGTAGGTTTCAGAGAATCAGTTGGCTTTAGTATAGGTGGGTGGGTGATGTTGTCAAAAATGTCACCAAGGCATAACCGCCTCTGCTGGTCCAGTATGGGCTCTCTTTGGCATGCGAGTTGCTGCAAGAGTCCCTGTATAAGCAGTTTTCCTTCCAGCTCATGATAGCTCTCAGTGAGAAGTGTGCCTCATGACTAATTTATTCCACCCACAAAACTGAAAAAACAGTGTGGGTTCTTGCCTTACTTGGACATATTCATTAGAAAAATAACAATAATTAGGTCTCAGTGACAAACTGTGCTTTACAAAATTTGTGCTAAAATCAAATCAGCATCTCTACTTCTTATTTATCCACACAGTACAGAAAAGTGCTGGCATATAGTCAAACAAATGCATCTGAAAATCCTGTGTATTGCACACTGCTATGTGCATGAGCTGGTGGGAAGCTGTTTAGCAGGTACAGCAGTGTCATTGGTTTGACATGTTGGCATTCTCAGAGCAAACACACAAATTCCGATATCCCTCCTTAGCTCCAGAATTCAAATTGCCTTCCTACAGTGGAGTTCAGTTTATTCTGACTTGCTTTTGATTTCCTTCTTTCACTTATTGATTTTTTTCCTGTTTTTCATTTTTTTCATAAAGAAGTTGGACGCCTTGTATTACATGCGTAACCTTGGACTGTATTCAACTCAAATAAGATGATAAAAAAAGTCTAGCAAATATGATCTTAGTTGCAGTGATATCAAATGTTATCCAAATAAAGCAGAGTGCTAACTTCCAGTTCAGTGGAAAAAGAAATGCATTGAGTGCAAACCCAAGTATAGTGATGAGTGGAAATGTTTGTGGTAGAAATACTCTGTGAGATTGTTTTTAAGTATCTTTAGTGCTCTGTTGCTAACCTATTTTTCACATGGACAACTGTAAGTTCAGTGCTTTATAGCTTAAGAAATAAAAATTCTGCTAAATGAGAAGAGTGTTAAATTTCTGGGATATTACCAATATGCATGATACATGAAGCTTTACCGGGACACCAAAAAAAGTAGTATAACTTAGAAGTGGTGGTGAAACATTATCAAATGTTCTTATTTGGATTATGGGGACAGGCAGGCAGTGATTTTTCCTATGTTTTTGTAGAGCATTTACCACAACAAAGACCCGGCTCCTTGGGAAATAGTGTGATTTTTTTTTTCCTTAGATAACATTTATTGCTATTTGCAGAATGCCCTTACTGTTCGCTCCAAATTGAATGGGATAGCTGTCTCACAGCTGCTATAGGAGCTGAGCTTCCCCACCCTCCAAATGAAAAGTTGATTTTGCAATTGTGATTTCTTTCACCATGACTATTAATGCTAATGGGAACAAGGCAAAACCCAGCATGCATGGTATGTGTCTCTAGAAGGGCAACTGCAAAATCTTCAGCGTCTTCTTTTAGTTTGGCACTCTGAAACTTGTGCTGCTGAACAGAAATTAATTTCTTGTCTTGACTCTTAACTTCATTGTATGGCAGGTGCCACAGCATGTGCTGCTGCTGTTTCTAACAAATTAATAATTGAGCGTTGTAGTCCAATAAAGAGAGCACCAGCTTCTCACTTCCGAGTAGTCAATTTGAAAGTAAAAATCTTTTAAGAATCCTTCTTTCAGAAGAAAAGGTTTGCAAGGCCAAGGGTGTGTATGAAGAAAAAAGTTCACAGACCCTTGTCTCAGCCTTCTTGTTATCGTTCTTGAGCAAGAGACTGAAATTAAGTACATTCAGGATACCTGTGTGCAGGACTCCAGTCAAAGCCAGAAAGACACTGAGAAGCCTCTCAGGGTAGAATTCATCTCAATGAATTTGATATATTTAGAAGTTAGACATTTAAGTCTATGTTTGTCACCTTAGACAGTGGAATAGATTTGAGACTTCCAGAGTATATCTGTTCTATTTAAATTATTTATCTTGATATGAGATGAGTTGCTCTCTACGGCTGCCTTGCCTATTTCTTTCTATTGACTAAGATGGTGCCAGGGAGATACCTGAACTGGGACAGAAAAGTAATGACTTGGATGGGGCTTCATTAGTTTTATGCCTGATAGAAAAAAATTCTGGTAATTATTTAAGAAAGTATCTGTGGATCTCTCCTAAATATCCAGTGTGCATTAATTTGTAAGCAAAGGATACAAATAACTTTTCCCTGATATTTTGATAAAGGCTTGTAAAGTTTCAGTATTGTAAAAATTGAAGCACTTGTTTTCCTGTTTTATTTGAATATGAAGTAATTTTGGTCTTTCCTCTGAAAAGATCTCAGAATATATGGAAGTTCTGATTTTAGAGCCACAAGCCAACTGATCCATGTATCAACTTTCTGTTGTATGAATAACTTTTCTTTCCTTGCTCCAGGTTCCAGTACAGTGGTCCGATATGTTCACGCTGAAAGCCAGGATGACCAATTATGGCCTACCTAGGTACCAGTGGCTAACTCATGCTTGGAATTTCTTCCAAAGAGAGGTAAGATGACAGTTTATGAGCTGAGGTAAATGGTATTTATCTACTAAAGGAATAGTTCTGGTTTTAAATGAATAGGTAAATGCAAGTTCGTTTCCTGTGAAACCCTGTGTAGTGTGTCTTCTATTACATCAGTTGATATCCCGCACTTGAGCCCTGGAGACGCTAAAACACCAAAAAAGACTCTTTATAAATTCAGTTAAATTGTTAACGCTGTCTTCTCCTTTGTCAGCAAGGTTAGGAACCAACACCTTTTAGGATTCTTATAAGAATATGATGTATATAAAATTGCAAATCTGCAGGTAAAGGCAAACACTTCTATATGCTATTTTAATATTAATCTGTCCTGCTGTTCCTGTAGGCTGTTAGTTTCCTTTAACGGAGCTGTCATGTTTAAGATAATGTGCTTAACTGGAATTAAGTGGGAAAGGAAGTTTTCAAAAGGATGCCAACACTGTCTCTCTGGCTGAGGTTAGAGAAAGTGATTAGGATTTTTATTTCCTTTGACCAGGGTGGATGGGGGAAGCAAACCAGAAGGCTACTTTGTGCATTCACAGATTTGCCCTCTGGCCTACTAAAATTCAGAACTGTTTTTAAAGAATGAACTATTATGCTACAAAAACATGAAATTGCCCAAGGTAAAACCCATTAACTCCAAGTATAACTCACGTGCAGGAAGAGAACTCTTTAAATGCCTGTCATTGTGCTGCCTGTGTGGAAATGTTGAAATCTATCATTGTTGGACAGATTTCCTGTTTATTCAAACATTTCCTGGCAGCACTTGGTTAGTCTGTATGTAACCTGAAAGAAAGTGTGAGGACTACATGAGCTTAAACACCCATGACCCTCCCCAGACCCCTGCTCTGGCTGTGCAAGAGGTCTTTGAAACAGAATAACCCTTCATATGCAGGTAGTGTTTGTGTCTGTTCTGTATGTGAGATAACATAATCAAATGGTCTCAGTTTCCCTGAATAGAACTGATACTGTATCTTGGTTTAAATGTACAGATTGATTAAATAAATAGCTGCCTCTTATCCTCCTGGTTGCTGTAGCATCATCATAATCACTGGTTCTAGTATATATAATATTAGTAATAAAACTTAACTATATATCTTCACTCCTTTTAGGGGAGAAAAACCTCCCTTTAGAATTCATATTTCCTAGATACCATCTCTGACTAGACGGTGATTTGGGGAGAGTTTGAAGTGAACTGTGAGAGCTCTTTTACAGCTCCTAATTAATTGATGGGCTCTTATTTTTATTCTGTCTACTAATAACTCAGTGGATGTGTGAACCTGGTGTGCTCTTTATGGCTGAATGAGCACTCTGCTTGGGGCCCTTCTTCAGTCAGCGTTACAATTTTTTTTTCCTAAAGAAAAAATTCATAGTTACAATTTTGTTCCCAAAAATTCAGCCCTGGTCAGCATTGTGCTCTTTCTCATGTATCGTTTAACATCTGAGAAAGGTGGGAAATGTATTTTTTTCCCCCAGCCTCCTTAGTAGTCTAATATCACAGCTATGACTATACTAAGGAAGATGGAAAGGGTCAACTGAAGTAAAAAAGGAAGAACTGGAGGGTGGAGAAGGAAAGATTTGAGCATAAGAAAAGGTTGCCATTTCAATTACAGTGCTTTTCTTAGAAAGTTCCATGTTTGGAGGATTTTGACTGACTAGCAAACTGATAAAAACTGAGGCATTAAAGCTCTGGTGAAAAAGGGAGTGGTGAGATTTGTAAAAGAACTGGTGAAATCAAAGCACAATTTGTGCCAGTGTGGTGTCTGGGCACTGATCTGCTTGATTGTGACTGAGGAGTGGCATTGTATACAGGACTGGCTCTGAAGTCAGTGAAAGAGGTAAATGTTCCCAAGCCCATAGGTAAAAGGAACCAAGTGATGAATTACAAACATTCAGGCTGAAATGGGAGAACATCCTTTCAGAAAAAAAGCAGTATCTTATTCCTGCAGCAAGGGTTTTTTTTAGTCATATCAAGTCCCTATCCAATGCTGGAGAAATTCTAATGTAGCTGCTTCAGCTCTTTTTTCATTGAAAGCATCTAGGAATGTGGTAGGCTGGTCGTTTGGCTTTAAATCTCTCTGTATTCCTTGCAGAGCAGAAGTCAGGTAGTTAGTCCAGGTGCTTTTTTATAGCTCATCTGCTTTGCAGCCAGACTTCATACTTCTATGACTGCTTCTGTTGCAGTGTTTATTCTGGGGTGATACCTCTTCCAGTTTCATTTTTTCTTTCAGCATTTGTGATTTCTGTACCTTTTTGTGCACTTTTTTCATCTTTTTTATTCTTTTCTTTATTCAGATAAATCTATGCTTTTTCTCATCTGTTTTTTTAACAGATGTGTCCATAGTTGTAGCTTTGCAGGAATAGTCCTTAGTAATAAGACCTTGATGATCTTTTCCTACTACTTCCTGCAGCCACAGGTATACATGTTCATTAGTCAACCTTTTGACGTTAAATTGTCATCTGTTACTTGTAGTAAGGATAGAGGAATTACAGCGTAGGAGAGTTTTGTGAAGCATCCTTTGAAGGGAGCAGTTGGGATTTAAAGGACAGAGCAATATCCGTGGGTTGTTTCTGAGGTGTTCATTGGTCTCTATGTGACAAAATATGAAAAATGTAAAAGTACAGCAGATATGTGGAAGCTCTTGTACATGTTTTTAGTTGTACATAAATATTTTGGAAGTTACGAATAGGAATTTATTTAGCTGTTTGATGACCTACTTTTATGGTGAAGTAGCATCATTATTGCTGATCTTGGCTAACCCTTCCTTTGCAGTTTAAATGTTGTGGGGTGGTGTACTTCACAGACTGGCTGGAAATGACAGAGATGGACTGGCCACCGGACTCCTGCTGTGTCAGAGAATTCCCAGGATGTTCTAAGCAGGCACATCATGAGGATCTCAGTGACCTTTATCAGGAGGTAAGAAGGAAAATGTGGCTATTTGGTAAGGCTTCATAAATTCTTCCTCATCTAGTCATTTTCCAAACATTTGCAGTACAGTAGAAAGGTTTGTAGAGTACTTGTGGGTATGCAGATTATTTATTTTTCCCCCAAAAATTTATGTTTATTATTTATTAATGCTGAAGCGAGGGAGAAAGTAGACCTGTCAAAAGGCAGATGCTTCAGAAATCCAGTCACTTCTAGAGAACCTGAAGACAGTGGTAGCAACATCTTTTTTTTTTTTTTTTTTCCACCAGCCACTTGTAGAGCTTCTCTTGCCTAATGGCAGGGCTTGCAGCACTGGTTACATTTTAGAAGTGTCAATAACTTGTTGCCAGTACTGATTCTGTGGAGTCCAACTCTGCAATAGAGAGCCCTCAAGGACTGTAAATGTATGGAAGCTGAAGAATGTTCATTTGCACTGAGTATCCTTCCTGCTTATGTGAAAAGTCAAGAGTATGTAGGCAGTGTCACTCAATAAAAAACTAATAGGAAGCTCCAAAATAGGAGTCACTGAGTGTCTTGTTGAAACTGCAAGGTTTTCTCATCTCATTTCTCCTGCTAACACGTCATTCCCATAGCAACATTCCAGGAAAATGGTTCTCCGCGTACTTTGTATATTCAGATTCTTTTGGTTCTACTTGGAAAAAAAAATTAGTATCCAAATATAATGATGGTGATACTGTAGAACTTAAGGGCAGTGTTAAGATCCACTTGGTAAAAAGAAAGACTGCTTGGCTTTTTTTCTGAAGGAATCCTGAAGGGCACGTTTATGGTTCTTTCCCTTCCATACCTCAGAGTATTTTGGATGGATTCATCTCTTAGCAAAAAATTTCTTTTTGGTTCACTGTTGCAGAATCCATTCCAAAAAGGGTGTGTTCTGTTTTGCCAGCAACAAAACCACTCCACTGCTCTTTGAGATTTGTACAGTATTTGGTTGGCAAAATATTTTTTTCCATGGTGCTTGTCTGTGGGTTGTCTCACAGGCTCCTACAGTGTACTTGCTGATATGTTTATCGCTGTCATGCAAACCCAACTTGCAAGGCTAATCTGCCTGACTTCTGCTTTGGAGAATTGAGGGAGTAAAGCTTTTTTAGAAAGTGATTCAAAACAAAATTGCACAGTCTGGTGGTTTGAGAGGGTGTCTGAGGAGATTACCCTTGCTAGCCTAAAATTGGCTTATGTAAATGCTTCGAAAGTCCGTTCTGGTTCTTCAGAAAAATTCTTTGTAGTACTTCAGAAAACTGAAGTTTGGTTCAGCTGGGAGTGATAAAATTGTTTTGTTGTAGTTGCACTGTAAGTTTCTGAGACCTCAGAGCTTTCTGTAATAAAAGTTGGAATCCTTCACAATATAATTTTTGTAGAAAGAAAGGTGACTGACTTATAGTTTTGCTTGAGAGCATTTTTGGCAGGCGTCGTGTTTCCCCTGTTGGATTTTGAAAGCTGTTTTTTAGATGCATTAGTCCTCTTGGGTTGCTTCTATTCTGATGAATATTCTGGTGCTGTTCATGGATCAGACTCACTTTAGAGAGAGCATGGTTGTGGGGGAGGTATGTGACGATGTGGACCTGGAGGTTCGTTGTAGTCTTAGGACAGGAGGAGCTCTGCCCGTCTTGTGATTGGTAACTGTTGCCTGAATAAAATTGGTAGGAGTCATTATCTTCAGAAAAATCAGAATTGCATGTTCACTATTTTTTCTTTGGTTTTCTAATAATTTTGAGTATACTCAAAATTTGAGTATGCGGCAGATCTGTTGAATATGCTGATGGTTTATCTTTTCTACTCTGAGAAGTGCCTTATTTAAGGTCTGGTCCTCATTCTCTCATATTGCAGTAAATCAGAAATATATGCTTTGTTTCCATTTTAACACTGAAAATATAAAATTGCCTTTGTAATAAATATGAATTAGGCCTTTAATCCACAGCTCTGTAGGAGTTTGAAGTTAGTTCTTCTGAAAGATCACTGTGAAGTTCTATACTTATTTTGAGTTGTCAACAAGAGCTTGCTGTTTAATGACAAACTTAGTTTTGCTGTGGAAAGTGTATTTATATACTCTTTAATTGCAGGCTACCAACTATGAATGTGTTGTATAAGCAGAAATAAAATGCATGAATGTGAGGATAAGAGGGGTGGCTGGATATTTCTCAATTTTGAAACTGGTTTTGAACATGTAGTGGAGCAGAACTGTAAGCACATCATTAAATGAAGGGAGGCAGTCTTATCTAGATCAGGCATAATTTGTCTCAGTTATGTGTCTGTACTGCAGGAGATGTAGGCATTAATGATATTGCTCTCTGTTAATGGATGTTTCCTCTAGGCAACAAATGAACTGAATTTGAATAGTGCTGTGGTTGAGCATTTTTAAGTTATAACCAGCATGTACCTTAATCCCTTAAAGTTATCAAAAGTATTAAAATGCAGCCAGTTTCTTTGTAATTAAAAACAGATTTGGAAAGTAGCATAATTACAACACTGTCCTCTAATTTGAATTAAAGAAGAGATACCAACATGACAGTTTTTATTCCTTATCGAGTTCAATTACATTGCTTTTGCTACAGGTTTGGTTTTTTTCAGGTTTCAAAGAATCCACATTTACTCCTTGTTCTATGTCTGAACTATGTTAATGTTTAGAAAATGACACAATGAAATGATGAATGGAGTAAAGACATTGAGATCCTTTAACTGACTCTGGTACAGTTATATAGTACATTGATTTTATTTAGATCCTAAATGAAAATCTGTTGACTGCAGTGTGAATTTTGTGTGTGAGGCAAAATTCACGCCTGTCATCAGATACATTCAGGACTGTAAAATTTAAAATTGTTGGCTTTGAGGAATTTCAAAGACTGAAAACTGTTATTTATCATGTCCTGTCTTCAATTCTGTCACTTTGATCAATTGTGTTCTTTTCATAGAAAAAAGTATGTAGTAAGGATATAACTGCAAAAATGATATTTTGAACACAGTGCCCTTTTTGATGGGTTCCTGATGTCTTCTGCTGAGACCAATGCCTTTTGAATAGCTTGGTTGGAAAAGACTTTTGAGATAATAGAGTCCAACCATACCTGCGCAATACTAAACCATATCCCTGAGTACTTCATCTATCCATCTTTTGAATACTTCCAGGGATGGGGACTCAACCAACTCCCTGGGCAACTGTGCCAGTGCCTGATAACCCTTTCAGTGAAGAATTTTTTTCTGATGTCTAATCTGAACCTCCTCTGGTGCAACTTGAGGCCATTTCTTCTCGTCCTATCACCTGTCTTTGTAAATAATGATATTAATTATTATTATTTTATTACTTTGTATTCGCGCTTCTTAATGGCAGGGAGAGGTAGTGCATGTGACCATCATCCTAATACAGCAAGTGGATGGTTAGCCCTCCGGAGCAGAGTCTAGCTGCCTGCCCAGGTTTGTGGAGACTCTGATGCAGGGTGGTTTGTTACAGCAACTCTCACTCTGGTCCATGAAATAAAATAAGGCAGTAATGTAGTGGGCTGACTTTCAAGCTCAAATGTCTGCACAACCTCTGTTAAGGTAACATTTAGTGGGATGTGTACGGGTACTTGCATTGCTTTAGAGCTGTAGGCAACCCAAGTCAGCCTGGGGACCTGCGTGGCCCGAGATGGTGCACAGGAGGTGGAAAAGTGTGGAAACCATTCATTCGTTTTTGAACTGGTAAACTACCCTGTCATTTTTCACAGTATTGGCTTTGGTATTGTTATGATTTGGTTTTCTCTCTCTTTTTTTTTTTTTTTGCTTTAAGTTGCAACAGCCCAGCACAAGATGAGATAAAACTGGCTCATGGTGTAATGCCATCATAATAACTGACAGAGAAGTTTATATATTCAGATGAGAAATTAAGCCAGTTAGTTTGTTTTCAAATGTAGTCGACAGATAGGGGAGGTAGGTGGTGTGTAACTAACATAAAAGGGGAGGCTTTTTTTGCAATGAGGAGATGCTTTTAGTTCAAGAGTAAAATTCAGGAGTAATGCCACATATATGTATTATTATTACGAGTAAGTACTAAGTAAAATCTGTACCCACTGTGTTCTGGAAATTTGTCAGAAGTTCTCCAGTAAATGTTATTCTGTTCCGTGTTCCTTACTCAGACGGTGTCTGGAATGTAATGATTTTTCTACTCCCTAGGGACTTTCTTTGGAACTAATAAACTGGCATATAATAAAACACTAAAAAAGAAAAGAGGAAGAAACACTGATGAGGTTATGTAGGTCTGTAGATTTTTTTTAACTCAGATTGTGGTAATACTTGTAGGAAGATGTCTAAAGAGTTTATAAAATAGACAACTCTAAAGTTCTGCAATTTCAGGAGAGAAAAATGATTGAGAACTTAAGAGCTTTTCAACCTTTGAAAAAAACAGTTGAATTTCTTTAAAAATCAGTAATACTTGACAGGAACTCAGATCAGCTTTGATTTCTGAGTTGAAGAGTAGCCCAGATACCTTGGAGCTTATTACATGCAGTAAACTCAGTGTATGAGAACTTAAAGATGGCATTATGGAAGCAATTAAAAAGTAGGCAAAATTATTTTTGAAGTGTTATTTGAAGGAGGCAAGAGGGAAATTTTTAGAAGCCAAAAGAGCCATCACTAGGTAGTATAAACTAAACGTTGGCAACTGCAAGCCAAATAACATTTACTGATTTTTTCCTTCTATTTTTGTTTCATAGGGATGTGGTAAAAAAATGTACACTTTTTTGAGGGGGACGAAGCAATTGCAAGTGCTGAGATATCTAGGAATCTCTATTGGAGTAACACAGATCTTGGCTATGATCCTCACTATTACTTTGCTGTGGGCTCTGTACTACGACAGAAGGGATCCCGGGGCGGATCAGATCATGGCCCTGAAGAATGATGCCTCGCAACAGATGTCATGTCATTCCATGGAGCTACTGAAACCAAGCCTAACAAGGATCTTTGAACACACATCCATGGCAAACAGCTTTAATACACACTTTGAAATGGAAGAGCTATAGGCGATGTGATGAATCTGAGAAGTCACGAAGAGTTTTAATTGCTTTTGGTGGTTTTTTTTATTCTGTTTCATCAAAGTATGCCAGCCTTCGTACGCTTCAGAAAACAGCTAATGAATGGTGTGGAGGGGGGCCGGTGTAGAAAGAAGGATAAGCCTCTTAGCCATGGTCTCAGTCATGAAACAGAGTTGCTTTTGTTTGTTTGTTTTTTCAAAAGGCACTCATTCATTGGGCACAGTGATGTTTAACTTACTGTCACAAGTTTTGGGATATGTAAAATACTGTTTCATTCACAGGCAGATAGACAGAATCTCTAAGGAAACATCATGGGAAAGGAAGAGAAATAGTCATTTTCTGAAGAAATGACTGCTGTGGACAAACAAAATGTGACTTCATCTGAAATTGACTTTACATTTTTAATAAGCCATTTGAAAAATGTCTTAATCAGGGATCTATGTATATATAATTGTGTGGTTATGTGTGTGCATAGAAAGCAGAACTACAATTCAAGTCAATACTTGGATTTAAAAATTTGCAAGATTTGTAAAAAGAGCAAGATTTTCTTTTTCCTAACAAAACCTGTATCTTAGCTCTTGTTAAAGATGTTCTAAAATTTCTATTTTTATCTAACATAACTGTTTAATTTTTATTTTAAATATATTAAACAGGAATTAAAACCAAAACTATGACTCTGGACAATAGACTTTAGATTTCTGAGTAATTCTTCTTTGAAACAGTCTGTTCTATGGACTACTTCGTAGTAAAAAAAAAAAACCAAAACTTTAAACATTCTTTCCAAAATGGGAACAGTATGGGAGTAGCACGTTTTTATAGATCCATCTTTTCTCCCATGTGTGATTCCCGTGAAGGTAGAAACAAAAGACTACAAGGAACATGCTTACAGTTCTGGATGCCATTGCAATAATTGTAAAAGTACATAAGGAGAAATTATACTTTGGCTTCTTCATTAAGAGCTCCCTAGTGGCTTAAAATGCCAACTAGAAACAGCATTAAAATGTATTTATTGAGGTGGGGAAAGTGCATTTTACTGTATTTTTATGAACAATGTTTATTTCATAGGATTATTTTTACAGTTGGCCTTGCTCCTGAATTATGTATTTGTTCCACTGATTACAGTAGTTTGTGGCGAATGGGTTTTTACATAATATTACATTTTAAATTCTTTCATTTGTATTGGAATTTGTAAAAGAAAAGAAAAAAGCAAGGTGTGATTTGGTAGGCAATAAAATTACTTTTCTCTTAAATTCTGTAATGGCTTTTTTGTTTTCAAGTCCTGGAGCGTGAATGCTTTGGGTGGGAGTTGGGAAGGTCCTCCTGCTAGTGTGAGTTAATTTGATGTGTCTTTACCCATTCCAGTTGTTCTGTCATGGAGAAACTGCATTGTAAATTTAATTTTCAGTTTTTATTGCTTCTGAGAAAGCTTCTTAAAGGCTTATAAAGTTAAGCTCTTCAGTTGTGTAGGCTGTTGTTTTGTTTTTAGAAGTCTACATGTGGGTGTAATTATTTCACAGGTAGTACTGTAAGCAACATTACCTGTCTGCTTTTGTATCTCTCTTACAGAGATACTAATACTTATTTTGAGAGTTAAGAAAAAGGCTGAAGGATCACAATTCTGAAAATTTTGCTTAGAGTGTCTTCGTCTGAAATACTTTCTTGTTCACTGTTTGGGAAGACTTGTTGCCCAGTGCTCCTGCAGACTTCTATCTTTTCCACCACAAAGCCTGGGTAGCGTTGCTGTAGCTGAGGGTGAGGCTCCTATGTAGAAAAAGAGCAGGTATTGGAGAATGGAGCTGATCTACTCTTGGCTGACTTTGGGGTGCTACAGAGGCCTGTGATGCTACACAGTGGATTGAGCTATTGTTTTTTCGCCCTGCTTAAAAAAAATGCCAAACAAACCATAAACTGTAGAATCTTTTAATTGTGGATTGCATGGATTACATCTACACAGCTACATTCCACTGAATGTAGGGAAATTCGCCATAAGGAATGCAGTCATGCATGGGAAGAAGTCATGGCCTTTGTCTAGGAAATGCTGATGTCTAAAGTTTTAGCCAAGGTGTATCTGTGGAAGCTCCCTTAGCCATGCTTCAGCCATCCTGAGTCTTCCCTTGGGAGTACTCCCCAGTGAGGGACTGCAGCGTAATTTCTTCTGTCCATGTTAGAGCTTATGAAGGAAGAAATGCAGCAAGCCAGGCTAGGAAAATTTCTTGAAGTCCACAGCTAGAATTAGAGATACTTACAGCCCAGGTCATGTGGGTTTAGGCTTCCCAGGTGGTAAGGAAGCACTTTGGTTAACTGGAGTCACGTTATTTTAAGAGCACAGGGTTTGTTTGGGATAGAGCTCCTTTGATATAGAAACAATTTCCCAGACCAGTGAACATCTGCTTGGCTGCCCAAATCCTGAGCCAGTCTGTGTTCAGTTGGGGCTGGCTTCATTAGGGAAAAGACCCACAGGCCAGGACTGATTGAAGTATTCCCTTCCCTAGTAAGGACTCCTGATAAGTATTCTGGGAAAGAATCCTCCTGTTTCAAGTGTCTAACCATGCTTGGTGAAATAGATCTCAGCTGTAAATTGGAACGCTTTTAAACTTTTTTTCTTTCCCTGTGCTCAGGCTGTGAGGTGTCTTTGTTTTTCTAGGGCTTGTTCAAAGAGCCTTAAA
The DNA here is from genome assembly GCA_033558185.1 of Dromococcyx pavoninus. Lineage (NCBI taxonomy): Eukaryota > Metazoa > Chordata > Aves > Cuculiformes > Neomorphidae > Dromococcyx > Dromococcyx pavoninus. The sequence continues at coordinate 69,721 of JAUMJL010000047.1, forward strand.
ATTGATTGACTGGGCTGTTGTAAGCCTGTTCCTTTCCTGTAGAGCTTTAGGATATATGTAGGAGAGAGATTGCTTGGCAAGAGGGTAACATTTAGAGATACTTGCAGCAGTGAAAACTACTTCATCCTTTTATTTCCTTCTTCCCTCAGTTTTGCAGGAGTACCTGGAGGAGAAGGGCGGGGTGTTTTTTCTTCTCTGCAGCATGAAGTGTAATGAACCAAATCTTTCTTGTTGCAAGAAGCATCTATGGAGCCTCTTCTTAATGTTTTTCACAGATCGCTTGATGTTGAGAAAAGCAATTGTGTTGCAAAAGGAGTCACGCCCTGCCCATATCAGGTGTTTCTGTTCAGCCCAGTGAATCACAGCAATTCTATGGAACTCTGCCAGTAGCAGTGGGGCTGAGCATAGTTTGCAACACGCAGTCATGACTTGGGCGTGTAGGGATGCCTTTAGGAGGCAAAATATGCTATTTCTGGTCTTTGGACAAGGTATTCATTCAGTTGCCAGCAGGTTGTATGACAAGGCTTTCTGGAAGAGATGAAACTGTGTTCTGTTCTTTCTAGGAGCTCATTTTGTAAAAGAAACCCATAAACATAAGGGAAATTATAAAGAAAAAAGAGTAAAAAGAAAGGTTTTAACTACACAGTTAAATATGATGGAGACAGAGATTTTCAAATAGTTTTTGAAGTTTTTACCACAAAAGCATTATGTTTAATTCATATGAGTTGTTATTATTGAATTGAGATTGTATCTAAAACTTTAAACTGGTATATGATTGACTATGTTTCTTAAAAAAAGTTAGGTTGTCCTAAATACTCAGAATTTTTATGCACCTACTTGCATTTTATTCAGTGCTTTCTCACCTTCAGTTGTTTCTTGTACATCGATACTGTGAAAATGGGTACCTCAAAAGTAGATAAATAGATAATGCGAGTAAGCAAGAAACTAAGCTGTCCAGGTAATTAAGTATATCTTACAATCTTTGTCAGTCTAAATATGTTGTTCACTCCTGACTGGTCTTTCAGCTACATATCTACATATCCTTATAGCTGACTGCTGTTCCAGAACACCTGAAAATCTTTAGATGTTTCCATAGTCAATGGGAAAATAAAGCCCTGGTGTGCCCCAGATGCAGGAAAGAGAGCATACGGCTTCCTAAGCCACCCTCTGTGCCCAAAACTTTATGATCTTGTGATTTCACTGTGTACTCTCCTCTGGACCCATTTCCTCCGTGAAAGCCACCCTCTCCTGGAGCAGCTGAGGTTGCATCATGTTCTTGTCTGCAAAAGCCTTCTCTCAACAGTCAGTGCATTTACACAGCAAGCATTTCCAAAACCTTAGAATGTAAAGTGTACACTTCCAGTTAGTCTCTGGTAGCCATTGAAAAAATGCTCTGGGATGGTTCACAAGCAGGTATTACTTTTACCTCTTGTTTTCGCCCCCAAGAGCAGATGGCTCCTAGCATCACCTGCACTGCCAGTTGCCCTTTGTAAGTGATACAATGTGTTACCTGCTGGTATTGCAGGAGTTTGATCTCGTCTGTGTACTAATATTTTATCAAGAAGATCTGATAGCAGGTTTGGGGTGGCTCTGTAGCCTGGGAGGCTCAGCAGAGCAGTTGGTGTCTGGACCTATTGAAAACAGCAGATACTTTTTTAAAATTACAGATAGAGAGGTGGAGTTTATTTTGTTGGAAATAGTTTAATGCCCCAGTTTTCTCTGCTACTGCAGGCTAGAAAGGGGAAGGTGCTGGTCACCCGCAGAAAAGAAGGGCCCCTAAGTCTTATGGAGCTCTAGCATCCTGGTCTTGGTGGTTCTGGAATGGCTTAGATGAACTCCGCTTGCTTGGAATTAGTGTCAGGGACACTCGTCTTCAGATTTAGTGTTCCTTCAAACTTACTAAAAAAAAAAAGGTTCCATGAATAAGTTATTGCAAAAGCAGGTTGACCCATTCAAGCATGCAGATGTTTTATTTAAATATTCCTCAAATGTCTATTTATTCAGCATAACACACGTATTATGCTGCCTTCTGAAATACGATATATGACTGCCAAACAAAATTGTCAAAACAACAACCTCTGTTTCTTTGTATGATACACAGAAATAATTACATTTCATGTACAGTACAGATGCATTTTACACGTCATCAACAGTCATTCACTACCAAAACAGCATTTAAATCACCTAAAACACCAAAAGAATTTGTATTTTCCAAATTCAGAATAAATTAATGATTTTGCATGTGACACATGGAAATAGGAGACAGGACTGGAATCTTTCAAAATCATACTAAATATTCCTTAAACTGCATTTTAAAATGAAAGTACAAGTTGCTCCGGGGATATAACTTACGCAAGTGTATTGCTGTAGTGCGTTCTTTTTAGTCCATATGAAAAGGAGAATGAAGAGATTTTAAAAGACACATGACCTGACTCAGTCAGTTGGTTTCCTGGGTTGTATGTATTCTGTCGCAAAGTAAGTTTCATAACTGCCTTTTTGCATTATTTACCTGAAGAAGTACCATGTGGCAGAAAGAAGTTGTTGTTGCAGATTGCTAATATCAAAGCAGTTTTTATATCAATTACTTTTGCAAAAAGTGGGGACCAAGCCTTTTTTTTGTATGAGTAGCCATGTGTAGAAGTAGGGTGCAAGTGAGAAAACTCTGGGTTCATTCTACCTCTCTCTTAAACCTCATTGAAACTTATGTAACCCACCAGCTTCAGCAGATCCACTACTGTAATTTTTCAACAGGGTGAAAGAGAGAGAAACATCAAGTAATCCACCTCAGCAGAGTTTCTCAAGGAGCGCTCCTCTGGGCCGAAGCACAGCCTGTGCTGCTGCTCTCTGTAAAGGTTAGAAAGACATGTAGGAGCTCAGTTTACAATGAGCCAGTTATTCTGATTTGCAGAAAAAGTGAGAAGTGTAAAAAGTAGGAAACTGCAAATTAACCAAGCTTCTGAATAAGTAAATGATAAAAGAGTAATGCATGACACTACATACTCCTTTTAACTGCAGTTTAATTCTAGTATGTGCTATTGTTGTATTTTGGTGTATTTTGATAGTCCATCATCTGCTCTTTCATCTCTGTTGACAGGTAGAGAGAAAGACCAGTATTCATGTGCAGTAAAAAGTGTGTCAGCAGTTAAGTTTTTTAGTGGGTATTTTCTCTTAATGTAAGTTTTCAGGTCAGTAGTATGCTAGCAAATACTGTACTGAAACATATACTACTCAAACTATTAAATAACTGTGTTAATCATTTATTGTAATGGCATCTAATGCACCGAGCCTTTTGATTTATATGCATATTTTATTTTGCAGACATGCAATTATTTCTGATCCAGTGTTTTTGATGTATATATGTATGTATTGATATGCACATATTCCATGTATATTTGTATGGTATATGATGTATGGTATGTCATGTATATAGGAAGCAGTATGATACATCTCCTAATGCACTCTCATGAAGAAAAAATACACTTTTTTTTTGTCAGAAAACTTTCTGGTAGCATCAATGTCTTTAAAAAATGAAGCCAAAAAGCCTTCATAGTAGAGCCTTCATATTAGCTTTTACGGCCTGTCAATGTGGTAAATTCCAATTGAAATAGATTATGTTTTATAGCTTTGGGACCCATTATTCTATCAGTATTCTTAGGTAATCAAATATCTTCACACAATATAAATTCTCAAACGTTAGAATGCAAGTTTACAGATAATTACAAGAAAAATTTAGACATCTTTTTTACTGAATATCTTTTGGTGTCTTCCATCGTAGCCAGTAGTTTGGATGCTGCAGAATGTCAACAAGGAGGGTTTGGAGAGAAGTGTTAGCTGATCCCAAAACCACCTTTGTTGTAATTTTAATTCAAATGCGATTGATCCTGCAAGAGTACACTGGGATGAAAGGTTTGTTCTGAAAATACAAAAGTAGATAAGACATCTGTGGAAGAAAAGACTGTGTTGATTCAGTAGTAGCCTTGAAATCCCAAATAGTACAGTGATGTTGGAGTGGACAACAAACTTTCATAGGAATAGAGGACAGTGAACAAAAAGAAAAACGGCTGAATAGCACATTCATGGTGCACGGTTTAACTGTAAGATTATTTAAATGTTTGCTTTTAGAAGTATATAGTGTAGATGAAGCTGTGTAAAATATCTTAAAAATAAGAAATCCTGATTCCTGATACAACAGGTGTACAAAGACTTATTGCAGTTGTAACAGTACCTAGGAAGCAAGATAAAACAATAGTAAATATTGAACTAACTGAACACCTTTAGTTCACTAATGAGTGTTTGAATAAGAAATACTGCATTTTTTCAAAGGGAAGTTATTTGTACAACTACCATGGAACATCAACAATCAGCTGTTGTAAGTGCACAGAAATGCCCCTTTCTACAGTAATATTTTATCATGCCTAATCTGAAAAACAACAAAAGTAAAGTGAGATCACAGCTCCAAATAATTTCAGCATGCATTATGGTTGTAGTTCTTTCAGTCAGTACAAACATATTTCATATGAGCATTTTTCTTTCAATTTTTGATAGTTTTTCAACAAGTTTGTGATTTAATAACAGGAAAAAAAAAAGACATTATCAAAATGTTTCTCATTTTGCATTCAGCAGGAACACAGAGGTTTGTTTCTATTTTTTGTTTTGTGTTTTTTTTTCTTTTTCTAAAAAGAGCTCTCATGATAAGAAGAAGCATCAATGGGGACATTTCATTGTGCTCATATAGTAAGTAAGGATGGTCACAGAAGATTCCACCGTGCGTCAGTTCGGACAAGGGGGTAGGAAATTCCTTTTGGTTCACACGCTACGACACCAAAACCCACAAAGTGTTTCGTTTCTCCTGAACCTCTCGGTCTGCAGCTGCTAGCGCACACGTCAAGGGGTGTTGTCTTTGTCAGCTCTCTCATTCCTCGCCACTCGTATCTCACTGCTTGAACTCAGCTTGCAAGTGGTCGGTCTTTATGCTAATTTATAAATAATTCCTTATTTTATAAAGCGGATACTCTGACAATGTTTCCTCCCGAATACTCAGGAGACTCTGGCCTATCATCTCCTTCGGGTGTGGTGACTGGAGGTGTCGGGATGCTAATTATTGCTGTAGTGACGTAAGGCTGCTCACAGTTTAGTTTAACACACTCTTCCACTTTGGCATTTAAGCTGGAACGGCTGGAGGAAGAAACAAAAATCCATGAAGAAAGTTCACATTACTGCAAACCTCTTGTGTGCCCAATTCTGCTCCCTGAGCCAGCCATCTCCGTCCTGCCCCAGTGGAGAGCTCAGAGGTGCAAAGCAGCACCACTCCACCACCCTGCACTCCAGCAGCAGATGGTCCGTGGCTATGTCAGGCCCCCTTTCCTTTCCTTCCCACCGTTTTAGCACTTTCTCAGCCCATCACCTAAGTGTTTCTGAGCAGCAAATGCATTTGAGCTGTTCTGTGGGGAACAAACTTAGCATAGCCAAGTGACTTTCTATACAGGAAAGTGGAAACTAAGGGTCAGTCTCAGTTATCTACTTATTTCTCCATGCAATGCATATTCAAGAACACTTTGTATGTACTGTTCCAGAGTAAGACACAGTGATATATGCAGTAATTAAAGTTGAGATAACATGTTTGTGGAGTTGCTGTAGTACCTCAGCATGATAAGAAGCTATAAACCTCAGACTGTTTCAATGTGAAACTGGCATTTTGTGCTTGTGTTTTTAGCTTGTTTGGGTTTTTTTTTTAACACAAACTTGTGCTGGTTTTGTTTACATTATCTGTGACTGGAAGCATGGTGCAGCCAAGTCCTCTAGCAGATCGAGGCAAAGTATTTCCTGAAAAGCTAAGACAGATTGGAGCTCTATGCTGGCCAGGAGGTCTCATTGTACAGCAGCTGAAGAACTTCAGTAGCTACAAGCTGATGGATTGTTCATGGAAGTGAAATCCAAACCTAGTAACTGTACAAAGCAAGCTACTCGAAATGTAACTTAACAAGACAAACTCTATAGTAACTAGTGCTGAAAATGCTTCTCTTTAAATGGCAACATGTTTGAGTTCAATAGAAAACACTTCTGAGCCTCCTGAGACCTCTGCTGTGTTTTTAGATGTGGTGTTTGGATATACCTGAAAGGCAAATGGTTTACTTATGAGAGTACAGCGATGTTCAGTAAATCACAGACTCTTAACTGCAATTTCCTCAATTTTGTATTAACTCTTGAAAATAGGAAACACAGTTTTCTTATCTACTTCATCATTTTTTATTTAGAAGAGTCTTTCTTATGACTACTACACTTAGAAATCTGGGAATCAGTTTTGTTTCTCTGCTCTGTAAATGTGAGGAAGTATCATTTGCCCTATGCTCCTGAACCAAGCCAGTAGAAACAGCAGGCATAGACCCTTCTTTCTTTTCCCAATTGCTCATCTCATGCATCTGAATTACACATTTTTCTATGCAAAATTTTACTTGTTATGTGTTTGTCCTTGTCCATTCGGCGCTCTGGGTCCCTGGATGCTATTTGCAAATAGTACACATTGGTTTGTGGGGAGGACATGAGAGGGCAGAAATGGATAAAGAGAGGGACGATTCTGTTATCTTCGATTATGTTTTAATCAAACTAAGTGCAGGATGTTTCGGCACTAGTGCCCATTCTTGGTCGACTATCTGATTTTCATCTTTAGTCTCACAACCTGCCTGTAGAGGCCATGACACCCCTGCATCTCTTCTCTAACAAAGAAAGGGGCTTCAGCTCATGGTTATTCTGGGCTGATGCACGGGAAGTACCTGTTAGCCAGAGGCGTCCTCTCCACACATCTGATCTGGATGGTGCTGAGCTCTTGTACACTGCCTGGACGGCTGCCAGTGAGAGTGGTGTTTGGGATGCGGTAAGTCTTTTTATGTCTTCGTGAGCAGCAAGTGCTGGTAACACCTTGTTGAGACGAGAGAGAGGGGCTGTGGCTGGGGGGTCTATTGACTGTGGAAACCTCCATACAGCTCTCTTCATAGACTTGCTCATCCACAAACTCGTGATTCTAGCCCAGAGGAACCCAACAAAGGGACAAAGCACACACAAATATAATTAAAGTGAACATATTAATCACAATTGTTTAAAAGCTTAAATTGACAAATAAACTGGGAAAGTTAGTTTATTCTTGATTATGATGTTTAGCCCACATTAGCCTGGGCTGAATACCAATACAAATGTAAATGCTGGAACAAAATACTCAGAGCTCTAAATAAGAAAATGTTAATCCAAATTATTTTGTAAAATAGTACATGATTGTAATGTAGTTCACATTATAAAGATCTGTATAATCTATGAAGTACCACAAAATAGGGGATTGTGTTTATTAATGAAAATGCGAGTGGTCCTTAAGTAGATGCTTTAAATGCCATTCGCGAATAAATAAGATTTATTGTACTCAAATATAATAAAATAAAAATCATAAATATTTTCCAGAGAAGTTTATAAAGCTTTCTGTTAGAAATCAGGATCTGAAACTGTGTTGAAGTATGCATCTATGTAAAAGAAAACGAATCAATTAAATAGAAGTTTTGATTAGATGAGATGAGACAGTCATTCAAAAGCATCAGAAAAGTTCTTAATCACTGTTTGTGAATGTATTGAAAGCAGTTTAGAAGACTCAGCATTTAATTAAATCAAGTAGTCTTTATTCATGCGATCTTTGCTTAATCCCAGCATAGGCAGTAGTGTTCTAGGGTTATCATAGAGCTGAATCCAAATTCAAGCTGGTTTATGTTGACTCAGTAGGTGATTACAGAGCATTTCACGCATCTCTGACTTCAACATTTTTGCATGCGGAAGAGTGTGAAATTGTGATTGGGGGGAGTGGGGGAAAGAATTAAGATATGTTCATGTGCAATTTGCCTCCTTTTTAAAAAGACCCCTCTCTCCTGTTACTGCTGGAATCAGTCTGCATATCCCGAGAATGGCTTAGGGGGCATTTTCTTGGTTGTTTTATGTTCTACTCGGTCTCAATCACTTAAAGTTTTTTAGCCTGATGCATCTTTGTGTATTAGAATGAAAACCATTATTTTTTACCCTAAAGAATGATGCACTAATAGGAAAGTGCTAATATTTTCCTGGAGAATTACAGTACGGGACTAATATAAAATATGTAAGCAAAGTAGATAGAGTAACAACTGTAGCCAAGTGTTTGCTGATAGTGGGAATATATAGGTATATATTCTGTTCTTCTTCACTCAAACATAAGTTCGTGTGGAAATCTGTGGTGTTGAATGCCAATTTCAAGTGATATGGAAAGAAAGAATTTGCTTGAACATTGACTTCTATAAGGCGTATGTCAGTCACAATCAAGATTTTGAATGTGGACATAAAATTCAGAGAAAAAATACCTAATTGCCATCTTTAGATTACGTTCAGTGGCTTACAGTATGTTTGCCAAGAACTCTATTAGTTTTCCAATTAAAAGTAATTTTATGCTTCCTAAAACTTTTATGGAACGACCAACTCAATTCAATTCAACTCAATTCAATTTGTAGGGTCCATTAAAGAAGGTTATTGAGTGAACTTTTAACATAGACTGGAAACATTTTGAAATGTTATAATGGCTCAAGTTAATATATTTGATTATACTTATTAATTAACTGCTCTTAAATCAGCTAAAAGTAGCCTGTAAAATATAATCTTCAGTGCAATTATTTTCATTATTAATGTAATTTTCACAGAGTTCCATAACATTGCCCGCACTGCACTTTTCAGAGAGGACAGTATCTTATCTTATTAACTTTAAAGAGCCAAAAAAGAGAAAATATACCTTTGCTTAGTGTCATCTGGACTGATGCTTATACCGAATGATATTTCAAAGGATGAGGTAAGGCTAAGAAGGCACTTCACTCTTGTTGTTAAACCACGAACAAGCAGTTTGCCAGATTCCACAAGCTGAGGGCCCAAAATTTATAGTTCCCACTAAAATTTTAGGAATGCATGATCTGACCTAGCAGTTGCAGAATATGACTTGTAACACCTGCACACATTTTTGTCTCCATGTGTCATAGGAATATTAGTGCCAGTAGCAGGACCCAACAAACCAGAAAAAAAAAAAGAAAGTAGATTCTATGCAAATTTAATACGTGCTTTATAGATTTTATATTTTTTTACAAAAAACCCCTCTGTTTAAAAAAAGGGAACAAGAAAAAGCTTACATATTTGATCATTATGATTAGAGGAAGTGTGAAACTTTGGGAGGTGAATCCAACTCCCATTAAATAAAGAGAATTATTTTCCATGATTTCTATGTGAGTTTGACAAGATCTGTGACTGCTGTTAGGGTTTTTAAGATATGTTTGTAACGTTCAATTGTGGAACAATATTTTAAGGCAGATTGCTATTATCAGGTTCTAGTACAAAATGTCTCAAAAATGTTCCAAAAGGATCCAGCCTTAATCTTGGCAAAGAAACCACATTTTGCTCTGAACAGGAAGCAAGACATTTTGTCCTACAACACATTGTATAAAAATGAATACTCCAAAAGTAAGAATGGAGAAGACATAAGCACCCGTGGGATGATGTATTACATCTAAGTGGTGTAACAACTGGGCTATTTTATTCACAAAGAAATGCTGTCAAAAGGATACCATTAAATTATACATACACATAGATCATATTTTAATTTAGCAATGTCTCTTGTGGGAAAACTTTTTTTTTTTTGAGAAAGAGCAGAAAGACTTTCACATTGATGTCCATCAAATATAGCAGAAACATTATGTCTTTGAATGAAAATCTAAAACTAGTCTATAAAGATAAGACAAAAATATCATGAAGTTCCTCTATGTATACAAAGCTTAGAGAAATCATATAACTTTTAACATGCAACTGGAACTTCTAAAACTAGATGCAAATTTGTAAATGGTAGTTTAATGAATGTTGATCAACTTGTCTAAAATACATGGTAAATTCTACATGACAATATAAACCCCACAAAAATATAAAAATTCAAGGAGATAATTTTAGTGTGCCCTATGTGAAATTCCCCAGTCTACAAATATTAAATTTACTATAACAAATAATTATGTTCTTAGTTTCCTTAGGAAACGATAAAAGAGGAAACAATGTAAGTTTAGGGATGATTAGGGTTATTGCTGTGATGTTATATGTCCAGAAATATACTATCAGTAAACACAGCACATAGTTATTACCAAATCATAACTCTGCTCTAGTTTACTGTCCTTTATGGCTGTATAATTATTCAGGTATTGACCAGGGAAAAATATAGAGAGCACATAATAAGCAGTCCTTTTGATTTATAGGGAGTTTCAAATCTAGATGAGCATATTTAGGCTGTTATGAATTACATCAGTGATTTCTACAGGGATCTCAGTGTCTAAACTGTAGCCAAAAGACTTTGAAGCTTTGCACCTGCATCTGCAATAAGCACTTGAAGTTTCAAAATAGGATGTTTGGGCACACACTTTTACAGTCACTTCAGTGAGAATCGCGTGCATGTCTGAGGAAACACCCAGCAGCTCTCCCTGTACAGAAGTCCAATATGTGATCAGGCAAACATTTGCTTTGACTGCACTGGGTACTGAATGTGTAAGGATTACAAATTGTGTTGTGAACTGTACTGCAGAGAACTACAAATGATAATAGTATAGAATGTATGAAAACCATAATGAAGGTCACATACACAGCTTGTCTATATTGATGTCATCTCACTGATACCACTACCTTTCATCCTAAATGAGGCTCTCATCTAGGATCTCTCTGTTATTTGTATGCAGTGGGTATAACACCTTAAAACAAGATAAAATTACTTTTCTTCCTAGTTAACTGCTTTCATATAAAGGCTTATTAATTAAATACTGAGAACATTAAAAACTAGACTGGTCTTGGAATTCACAGGAAAACACTCTTTTCTTACCGTAGTTTTTTCCAGGCAGTGAAGCAGGTGATGGTGCTGCGTTTCAAAGGAAGAGCCAGATTTGTTAACAAAGGCCTGGTCTTCTTCATTGGATGACTGTTAATACACAGAACTCCATATTATTCTCATTTGTAAAGAAGAGGGCTTTTATCTAAATATTTGATCAGAACTAATCTGGATTGTACATCATAGCATAACTGCAATGCATCATCTACGTGGTATAACTCAAATTTTTTTTAGACCTGAATTCTCTTTAGATTGTTTGGTTTTAAATCAAAATATTTTCTTTCCTTCCTTTGCAGCTGCTTTTATATGTTTCCATCTTAGGTCTTTTATGCATAGATAGAATACTACAGTTTACAAGTAGAGTCAAAGGGTAAGCTATGAATGTTGGATCAATGCATGCTTACAATTATCAGAAATTTAAGTGACGGTAAAATTTATTTTTTTTCCTAAGAATGTGCCTCATTTGAAGGAAATTAAACATAGTTGTCCTCCTGGGATCATTTCATAGCATGTAAGAATTTGTGGTATTGCTTCTTACATAAAAATTCATGTCAGTGATCCCAATCTGCTGAATTTGGAAAGTGTATAGCAGATGTTACTGACACAGAATGAAGAATTAAGTAGAAATCATCCACTGCTTATTAATTGCTTTTGTGATTATTCACTAGAAAGCAAAATCCTATGTAGGGGAGGAAGTAGGACAGTAGGGAAGATTACAATTCAATTTCGGAAAATTTGATATCTGCGTGGCAATAAAGCTATTTGGTGTCTTTTTAGTTAAAAGATTGGAGTTCTTTCAAGCAGAAGAGGAAGCGAGGGCTCTGACTGTTTATCTTTTGTGCTAGATGGGACGGATGGACAGCTGCTTCCTCCTCTTCTGGCTATAGGTTAAAGCATTTGGCTTTTTAACACATATTGAACAGAAAGAGTACAGAGGAATGAAAGCCTTTCTGTATCCCTCAGGGAATTGCCTCAACAGCAGAAAAAGGCAGAGATTAAGAAATGCTGTGTCTTCAGTCTATCTCAGCTGGCTCCAGCTCTGAGTATCCAAGGGGCTGTCTCAGGCAGTGTGGGTTGCTGTGGATCCCAGTCCCAGTCACTGCCCAGAGCTTCTGCCCCGGTCCTGGCTTTCTCGCCAGGGGTAAGGGGGGAATTTGCTTCAGGTAACATTAAATTTTAATGCCTTTGAGGTAATCACCAAGATTCTCTTTAGATCAAAGTAGGTATTTCTGGGAAACACTCTTCATTTTGCAAAATCCCTCTGTGCGTTTAGTACCCCTGATCTACTTCTTTCCCTCACTGATGATGAAGCCTGGTTTTGTCACCCATATTCTACCTCTGAAGCCCAATGAGATAAATCCAACATAACACTTAAGAGGCATACCTTTGTACTTTTTTTAATGAGGTCTTCTACAGGATTTACCTCTAAAAATGCATGTTACTATTGAAATTGGTGTTTCTTTCTGGCCAGTTCCCTCATCTTTTAACATCCTATTATTGACTCTCCTAAGTTTCTTTTAGCAATAATAATTGTCCAATTTACCCTTCCTTAATCTACCTCTGAATATAACATGGCCAAAAGATCCAAGTTGGCTTGCCCTGGTAATAAATAGAGTAAACTACTGCTGGGCTGTCATTAGGCTGTTTCTCTGGAGATAGAAGATACAAAAACATTACCTGCTGCAGCTGGTTACTCAGTAAGCCATTTCGTTTGCTCTGCATGTAGGCATTAGCACTCCCACTCTTCGCTGCACGAATTCGAGCAAGTCTTGCTTTCTGTGTAAATAGACAAAAGGAAGAGTGTCACTTGTACTCATATCCATTATTCTGTTTATCTAAAACTGTTAATTGGAATCAGCTGCTTATGAATACCAATATCATAATCACTGAAAGGCTACATTGCATCTGTCCTCCAGGTGGAGCAAATGATAAATGCCTACCTATTTAAAATGCAAATGACAGAAGTTTTTATTTCTTTGCATGCATCAGCTAATGATAACAATGATTTTTGGAGAAGGGATTAGACAGATCAGCATGTAAATGCCTCCTTTATTTTTTTTTTGCATTGCTGCAACTGCACCACTCCTATGCCTTATGGATCAGGAACATGGATTCATCTCAGCTGCTCCTGCAGTGAAAATCTCTTTAAAGGGGAAGAAATAGTTCAGAAAACCATAATATTGCAACTGCTGTGAGGTGGTTTCTCAGAGACTTCTGGGTTTTAGAGTAACAGAATATGATGATAGTTTTTATGCTGTCTCCCAGCTTGGAATCCTTACCAGGCTTTATAAAAGCCTTTTTACCTCTTCATGTCTATTGGTATAATCAGACTTAATATTTGTCATAATTGGTTGTAATCTGTTCATAACCTGACATTTCAGGTATCAAATTTCTGAGAGACATTTGAGATTTCTCGGGTAAGCCTCATTGCTTGTGAAGGAGACTTTCATTCCAGAGCAGAAGACAGCTCTCATGGCAAAGTAGAAGCTGCTTCATGAGTGAAGGACACTTTGCATCCACTGACTTTTTAACAATAGATAAAAGCCTACATTAGGGGAAAGCATGAAATGTGACTGTCTCAGCCAATAATACAGAAAAAAGATTTTATAGAATTTCTAGGATGGCATCTTGGTTTCAAGATTTTTTATGGCTGGTTATGTGTGTAAAAAGGAGTCTGGGTTTGTCTTCAGGCATTGGTTTCTGATTCTGAAAATGCTGAGTAGCATCTGGAGTTGAATGGCTGCTGGATCACAGAAGGAGACACAGTGAAGAGCTCAAAAAACTGACTTTGATATTTTAATAGGGATTTTCATATCTGATAATTACTCACTTGATATTTTCAGAAAATAGAGCATTTCTGACCCCCTTCCTCCAATTTGTGGCACTAAATGTCAGCATGAAATGACTGAGAACCCCTGGACTCTTATATAGGGAAGCAGTCTGGTCACTGCAGCCGCCAGATCTCTCTGATGTGATTAATAATTAAATGACTATGAGAAATGACTCAACACTATGCTTCTTCACACTCGCAGCCTCAAACTCATGGATCTTGTCTACAGCAAGTCAAGAAACTCATGAGAGCTAACAGCAAACATGGCTAGAACCTGGCTTATATGTCATGTATTTATTATATTCTAATTGTTCTGAAATAAATTAAGATAAAGCTGTGTATGTGTGCATCATTGAGTCAAAAAGCTCGCATGAGGGGCTGCTGCCTGATTCTGTCTATATTGGCCATATTAGAACACCACAATGGTTTGTTTGTCACCTTCCTTGGTGCACACAGCCTTTCCAGCTATGCAGTTAAAGCACCTTAGTCTAGTGATAAGGAGCAACGTGCCTGGATCACCTGCTCAGTGCTCCTGCACAGGTGAATTCCTACCTATCTCTTCCTCCTGTTAGCACTGACAGGCCACGTACAGCCCCACACTCTGTCACCCTGGGCGGGTCCCCAGAGACTGAATTGGGGGTAAATGTCAAGTCAGGGCTCTTTCACTGAGTGCCACAGCTGACTAGCCCCGGCAGCCCAGCATGCTGCAGTGAGCCATCCCAAAGGGCAGGCTCCAAGCTGGCCTGGTGTCCCCAGGAGCTGACTGGGAGGATGTATGTAGGGAAAACAGTTAACAGCTCCAACCCTCCCGGCTCACACTGGTTCCTTGGTGGCACATCCAGGGCCAACAATGCTGTTAGGACTGAGTCCTCAGGGACGGTTATTAGAAATCTCCTTGAGCAGGCAGAAAATCAGATGCGACACCAGCATGATGGGCTTAAGGCTGGGGAAAAAGCTTTACCTGCACTGCAGAACAGTCATGGGTTGGGACATGTGCCCTGGGTTAGGTTCATAAATATATTAAAGGTCTCCCTCAGCATTACTGTTTAGCCTAAGGAGCTTGAGATGCTTTAGAGATGCCTTTGCAGGGTGCAACATGGACTGCCGTAAATAAGTGATTTCAGTCTCAATTTTTTTAGCTGTAGTACTGTTCAATGTGCTCTTTATACAAGGAGGTTCATTAGATTTAATGAACAAACCTTTTACATGAATTAGTTATGCTCTTCCTTTTAGCATGCATATTCATTTTCTCTTTCAGTGACTGAAGAAATAATTATGCTGCAGTACCATTTAATAAAGAAATATAAAAATTATAATGGTTCATCAGACTATCTTGATATATCAATGTGCTACAACACATATAATACAACAGTAGTACTCTCCATGTGAGGATTTCAAATTACTTTGCAAATAGGAATTTATTGCATCTTAGAAAGCTTTTGTGAGGTGAAAAGTAGTATCTTACTTCTTTCTAGCCTAGGCTCATTCAGATGGCCTGAGTTTACATTGTTTACCAAAGAGAAAAACATAAACTTATTACCATGACAGGAACAAGATACTGAGACTTCTATGCTTGTATTTCAGCTTACAGAAAATACTGAAACTGAATGTGTTTACAAATCTGTTAAAGGGTTAAGGTTTCTTTAGGTGCTTTCTGCCTGATTTATATCTGAGACTGCAGCATGACTCGTCTAGTGACTCCCCACATTTCCTATCAAGGAATCATTCAAAGCTCATGCCAACCACAGGATTTTAAGGACTGTGCACTGGGGACTGAATTCACATGAAGGCCACAAAAATTACATGATGACATCAGGAAAACTGTGATTAGAGAAGAACTGTATTTTCCCTTAATCTGTGAACTGCATTTTCTGCCATGTACAACAGAAAGAGAGTGATAACTGCCCCTTTCAACCACTGCAAAGCCCTGCCTAACTCTCTGCTTTTATGGAATGTCTAGTAAAAAAAGAAAGGATTAAGTTCTCCTGCAGTAGATGACTTGCTTTTCTGTGAGGTTTTTTTCCCTGCTAGCCATTGAATGTGAAACTTTGATTTGGGTAAAATTTACATTGTCTAGGACAAAACCAATAAGTTCTTTTACTTAGTCTGATGAAATTCCACCATAATCATCTTGTCTGAAACTTCCTAAGGAAACTGATTATCAGCTCTAATTCTTAACGTTCCCCTTGCATTTGCACTGAACTTCTCTTTCCAACACATTGCTTCTTTCTTCTAGCTTCAAAGTTTGCCGCTTAGACATGGATCCTTGACTATGGAGGCATTTAAAGAAATCTTACAAGGGGAATTCACTGCTACTCAACAACAGCTAACTCTGTCAGTTTTAGAAATAGAAACATTTATTTTCACAGGGGTTTAACTAATTCTAAAGGTATCACTGTGGGGTATTTACAACATCCAGTTTTTAACACTCAAGATGCCCTCAGCTGTCCAGATGTATTAAGAGAGAGATTTTATAAGGAACACTTTAGGCCAGGGCTTCCTGTGATATTGGGAATAATTATTAGCAAGAGCCCTTCTTCAGTCTGGTATGCAAGTAGCCTATGTAGTCTAGGTAATTTAATATTAAACATCTCTCTTCTACTGCTCTCCAGACTACATAACTACCTTACTATAAACACTCAAAATTACTAATTACTTACCTTATATTTATTATTTTTTAATGATCTTGCACAATCAAAATACAAGAATTCCTTCGCAGTTATTCTGTGTGTACTGGTTTTGGTTGGGACAGAGTTAAATTTCCTCATAGTATCTTGTATAGGGCTGTGTTTTGAATTCATGATGAAAATGGTGTTGATAAAACAGGGATGTTTTAGCTACTGCTGAGCAGTGCTTACACAGCCTTAAGGCCTTTTCTGCTCCTCAGTCCCAGTGAGTATGCTGGGGGTTCACAAGAAGTTGGGAGGAGACACAGCTGGAACAGCTGCTCCCAGCTGACCAGGAGGATATCCCACATGATATGATGTCATTCTCAGCAATAAAACTGGGGTCAGTGAATGTTGGTGGGAGCTGCTATTGCTTGGGGACCAGCTGCACACCAGTCAAGTTGATGATGAGCAATTGCTATTTTTGCATCACTTGTTTTTCTAGGTGATTCCCCACCCCCCTTTGTTTTTCCCCTCCTTTTTTTAAATATTAAAAAAATATTAAACTATCTTTATCTTAACCCATGAGTTTTTTTCACTTTTACCCTTCTGATTCCCTTCTCCATCCCACTATGGTGAAATGAGTGAGTGGCTACATAGTGCTTAGGTGTCTACTGGAGTTAAATCACAACACTGTGGCTCCTAGAGTAGTAGCCAAACCCATAAAAAAATCATCACATTGCTGTTTACAATATTTTTTGTTTGGCCTTTCATAAATCTTTCCTATACGTTTGTTTCCAAGTGAAAAATCAAGCCCATATTTCATGTTCTGATTTTCTAATTTTCAGTAATTGCAAATAATTGATTTTAGATTAACTGACAATAATTTATAGGACATCATCATGCAATAAAGAAGAAAATGCATTTTCTTCGTACATTAATGGATAGAGAATCAAATAAGGTTCATATATTTGTTAAGTTGTTCCTTGCTTCCACAATCTATTCAAATTACTGTTCAGTAAACACCAGTTTTACATGCTTTTGTGCTAAATTAAAAAATCTTGGGTAAGTTATGCCTCTGCAACTCCACCGAGATTAATCACCTATCTTGCTCAAAGAAGTCATAACAGCTAGCAAGGCTCCCTACTGCACTCAGCTCCACGCTGCCAGGTGCTGTTAAGCAGTTGTTACAATTTATCCTAGAGCTATTTATATTTATTTAGTAACTAGTTATATTTATTTAGTAACTAGTTTATTTAGTAACTAGTCAGATAAATACATTATGTACAATCAGTAAATAATAAAGCCAAGCCAATCTTCAGAAGATACTTTTCTATGTAAAGGCAGAAGATCATACTCACATGAAAGATTCAGGTTTAATTTTATGTATTAAGTCACATTTTGGAGCAGGTAGTTTTTTGGGTGTTCTGTTGAGGCACCATGCAAAGTCACTCTAGGGAGAAAGTACGTGGGCAACTAAAATTAAGGCTCCTCCACATATCAGGTAATGAACAATAATGGGCAGATGGACCCACAGTCAGGACTTTCTGGCTAAGAGAATACAAGTGTCTTGTCTTCAAAGATGCAAAAAAAAAAAAAAAAAAAGATTTACAAAAACCAGGGAAGGCATCCAGCAAGGAATGTTTCTTTCAGGGTGTGGAAGACATGGTCATCATAAGAGCTGCTTCATTACATTGTGATGGAGCAGACACCTGTTCCAATATGGTAGTTATGCCTCCTACTTTTCCTTCTCTGTGCTGGTCTTAGCTTTTGACACCTATTAAATATGGAGAGGAAACTGTATACAAGATAACCTAAACCTGCCTTTTTTCTTTCCTCTCCTTTCCTTTTCCCTTTCTCCTCCTTTCTTTTCCTTTATACATATCAGTCATAACTTTGCCACCTGAAAGCACTGATGGACAACCAAAATAACACGACCTCTTGAAGTTGTGTCTGGCTGAGAAAAGCTCCATAAATAGGATTTTTCAAAACTGTCTCAGTTGTCATAAGTCTGCTTGAGGAAAACCCACAGTAAGGCTACAGGGCATAATTAGTTCTGACCTGAATTCCAATATCTA
Source organism: Dromococcyx pavoninus (assembly GCA_033558185.1). Taxonomy (NCBI): domain Eukaryota; kingdom Metazoa; phylum Chordata; class Aves; order Cuculiformes; family Neomorphidae; genus Dromococcyx; species Dromococcyx pavoninus. Next base: position 88,132 of record JAUMJL010000047.1, read on the forward strand.
TTCTGGAATATTATTTATTGTCAGGATAGGTCATATCCTTGGACCTTATTATCTGGTAGAAGAAAATATTCTGTTTATTTTAATCTCTCTTTTTGTTTGTTCATATTGAGATCTCTTTTACAATAATGTATTTCCATGATTGGAAGTAGGCCTTCCCCTTTCAACACGAGTTGGTATATAAACAACTTTCTCTCTTCCATCTTCTTCTGAGCATTAATGTGCAGCATCTTTTTTGTCAAAAATAAACAAATGGAATTCTCTAATCTTGAATGACTGTGTAGAACTCTATAAATGCATATACTGGTGGTCACATGGCTCTTGAACAAACCTAATACGAGCGACAAAGTTTTTTTTCTGAAAATTGCCAGTGCTCCTGGGACTAGATTTCAACTCTTTATCTGAGAACTTTCTCTTGAGTTTCCTCACAGCCTAAATGTTTTGTCATTTCTGAAGACTACCTTGATTAAAATTCTATATGAAATATTGATAAAATAAGTTACGTAATTCAAATATACAACTCTCTCAATCATTTAGATGGTGTTGTAGCCAGCAGGAGGTACCATTGCTTGCAGGGGCTCATGCTGTGCTCCATGAAATAACACCTTCTGTCAAACTTCTTCTTCAGCCTTAGAGAATAGAAATAAGGCTGGTGCCTAGGGAAATGTTTCTTTTAGAAAATTGTGTAAAGCTTCTATTGTATTGAATGAAGAAGGAATTTCAAACATCAATAATAAGACCTTTTTGCTTGAATTCTTATACAATGCAGTAGAACCCTCTTGTGAAAAGCAATGCTACAATTCATAGCTGAATATTGCTAGATATGGTCTATACAATACCTAAGAAGTGCTTTTTGTTGATTTTTTTTCAGTCTATCAAAGCAATATTCTATTCAACATCTCAGTCATTTTAGATAACTGAGATTAGCTTTATAATAGGAGATACCAATGAAACACACATCCAGTGCTAAGTTAATCAGACCTCAAAGCCATTTTCTCCAAAGCAAGAAGGGCATAAACACCGTCAGAGGAAATCTCTCATTCTTACTGTTGACATTGTTCTGGGGAGCAGAGGAATAGATGCTTTGCAGGATTGCCATTCATCACTTCATATTCCTGTTTGAAACATACAATGAGCTCATTGTTTTGCAAGGAGAAAAAGTCAGTTACGAACTCAAGCACTTTCTATTCACGGAGAGATTATGGGGAATATCAGCCAGTCTGCCATTCCGATTTTTGCAAGATATTTTTCTAGTGTCCATCTCTTTTTCACTGGCAAGTGTAAAGTAGGAATAGAACATTTTGTTTCATGACATGCAGTAGGAGGCAGTTTCTATCTGAAGTAAAGCTAGTTGTTTCTGCAGTTACAAAAGTTTAGAACAGGCACATTGATTTCTGGGATCAAGCAGATTTGTTATCCATGACTGGTGCAATGCTCAGAGGCACAGTAATGGAGCACTGTGTTCTGGCTGATACATGCTGTTCTTTCTCTGTCTGCTGCCATTATGCAAAAAGAAGTGTAAAAAGTTTTCAAAAAAGTCAATGAAGTGCAGAAGTGCAGGCATGTAGCACTTACATATAGTAGTCCTTTTGCTAAGAAACACGCACTTTGAGGATGCACAGCGCAGAGAAAGTCATATTTTATCCATTGCTCAACAACAAAAGGGGAAAAAATTAGGAGCATACCTTTTGTGCCCTGCGCTTGTCTGCTCGTTGGTTCTGATGGTAGATACGGCTGAAGTTGGAGACAATTACAGGAACTGGCAGAGCAATGACCAAGACCCCACTCAGAGAGCATATTGAACCAAAAATCTTGCCAGCTATTGTCTTCGGCACCATGTCACCATATCTGGGTTAAGGAAAAAAAATACTCAGTGAAGACAACGTCTCTTCCAAGTATTGAATTTCAAAATGAATTAATTGCACAACAGATTTTACTTCTTTTGCACATAATACTTGCTGCATGTAAATAATACTTTATATACATATGCACACATATACAGCATGCTCAGTGTTGAGCACGCTTAATTTTAATTAGAAGCTAATATTGAGTATCTTGTCCATCAAACTGTGGGCATCTATAGTCTGCCTCCATTGCAATGGAAAAAGAGTGATGTTGCTAATGAAAAAAAAAAAAACCAAAAACCAGCGTTGAAGTTATCTCCTTACTCCATTTGCTTATTGGAAGAACTTGTCACTTCTCATCCACAAGATCTTAGGGAGACCACTTGGTAAGTTAGATGTCAAGCTGAATGATGGGTTGTCTCACTCAAGATTATACAGCACTTTCCTCTAGGAGGGCAGCATACATCTTGGAACAAGTTACCTGGGAGATTGTGGGAGATTGTTAAACAAAAGCATGGCTGACCTAACCTATTGATGTTGATAGGCCACCTTTGAGTGGGAAATTGGACTAGTTGACCTCTACAGATCCCTTCTATGGTCTAGTCAAAAGTGAAGAAAAACTCAAGCCAAAGGCAAGCAACCAAACAAATTCTAACTGCAAATCCTGGCAGTGCTCAGAATTATTAGGGCTACCACCTTTCTTTATGCTGTTGGATATTGTCCAGCAAGTAAGAACATAGTGCTACTGAAGTATGCAGAGGCAGTCCAGTGACAGCTTATTAGGAGATATCAACTCATTGCACTCTGTTGTGTACCATATTCTATACAACAAGTATATAATTACGTACTATAGAGTTTAATAAAGAGATAAATAACTTCAAAGTACCATTTGGGCTTTAACTATACTGGGGTTTAAATCGTTATTGAACATTTATTGTAGCATGTGAGTTTAATATGCTTTTGAGCAGACAGTTCCCTATTACAAAGAATTTATAATGTTAGCACAAAAAAAGGTAAGAAATAAAACTACAAGAAAGCCATTGTTTGGAAAATGCTGCATGGAAAACAAAACTTGTCTGTTCAGCACGAACTGGAAAAATAATAGAGAAGAAGGAGGAGTCTTCAAGTCACATGGTCCAAATTGTTCACCCGATCACAAGAAGGAGGGGATAAAAGGATGAGGATATCAGATGACAGACAATCTATATGGGCTAGAGAAAACCTTCTAGCATTGAGAGCTCAACATATGTCAAAACAAGATTATGTATCACCTTGTAGCTGAAGATGAATGGTTTGCATTTTGTAAGATGAGGAAGATTAAAGTAAATATTCAAATATGTTGTCATCCAGGCAGATATAATTTAGATGATCAAGTCTTAGACTACTGACAAAGATTATGTTTTGTAAAATAAAGGTTTAGTTGTTCTACAAAGCATGGCCAAATGTAAAATATTCACAGGGAAAAAAACATTTTTATTTCTACCAATGAATTCTCCTACTTTCACAGACTTTGAATGCTATTAGTTTCTGATTTCAAGTCATGCAGAATTGCATAAAAATACGTAATGTAATAGTATCCATCTTCTAAATTATTAATATGGCTAGTCTTAATTACAAGATATATAAAACTGGAAAAACACTAGAAAGAGAGTCACAACTTCCTTCATATCAACAGTTGCACCTCACAACATGGGCATTTTTACTGCTTATCTTCCTAAAGCCAGAGCTGAGTATCAGCTGTCAGGACTGATGCATGCCCACCTGTTCTTTCCTTTGGGCAGGGAAGTGGATAAAGGACCTTTCAAGGTCCCGTTGACAAATTGGAATCCTGACACCTAACTAACCCCATTCCTTTTTCAGACAGAGCAGTGAGGTGAGCAGTGGCCATCAGGCCAGGCCGGTGAGCTTAGTGTAGAAGTCCTAGGTTTGCTGATAATCTTTGCCAGTCTAAAACATTTCTTACTGTTTTATTTCATCCTTTCAGATAGGATCCAAGTACTTTCTTAAATTGAATCCAAGTGTATCAACAGAAAGCGATTTAAAAGGCAATATATATTTACACACACCCCACACAAGCAGATTTTGAAATGCAAAATTTATGCATGTCCAGTACTACTGGACAGAACCCTTAAATTAGATGCCTAAACCTGTATTTAGATGCCTCTCGTGAAATGCAAAATTGCCGAACCTTCTTAAGCTCACATTGTCACTGATGGCTACTGTGGACAGAAGGTGTTTCTGTATCTAATTAATTTGGTTTGAAGTTGCTCAGGGATATAGTTCATCCTGTTGATAATGTGATACTATAGTTACGTGAATCAAGTGTACAGAGAGGCATTCGGAGTGGTGACAGGAACTATTAGCTGATCTGGCCCTAACATTTCAGTATTTATATGTAGGTCTACCCACTGACATAAGGAGGTGTCTTTTCACAGTATTTTAGCATAGTAGAGCAAAATAAAAAAATTAGGATTGTTTGAAACATGAAGATACTTTGCAACATTTTTCTTACCTTCTGAACAAATTGAAAGGTAAATAGGTATACTGGTTATTTTAAAACAACTTGCTTTTGACTATTTTTCTATTTGAGCTTGAACAAGTTGTAGTACAGTGGCATTTTCCCAATGTAATGTTGTTTGTCCATTGTTTAGTGTTAATAATATCTTTTGCATCATTAATAACTCTTACATAATTAATTTTTCTCTTGTTGCCAAATACTGTGTTGGAGATGTTTAAATAAAATCATGACCAGAAAAAAATGGTTTCCAGGAAATAAGCCTTCCTTTACAGGTTGAGAAACGTATTTGCTCACTTTTGTGACAAAACAGAGGTTTTACGACATTTAGCCTGATTAGCTTTGCTCTCATTTGGGACAATGACACAGATTTTAGTCATGATCAGTATGCATGATCAGAATGGCTAATGAAGTTCCTACTGCTGTATCAAACATTACCTTTATTTATACTTCATATGTCACTGAATACCACCAATGGAAGTGGATGACATAAAGTAAAGGGAAAATTTCTTCCTTTATCCTACCTGCAATTATTTTATCCCTTGGAAAGTCTAAACTAAAAAAAGCATAACTCCATTTTCAGATGCTAGGGTAGCTTTGAGGTGCCTGTATTTCAAAGTGGAAAAAAATATACTTGATCTCTAAAATAAGTTCTAAATTCTGCAGAAAATCTGATCCCTTCAGTCATGGAACCACAACGAATATGGAATCTTATTAAGCAATTTTCACAGAGTCACTTTTCAAAAGGGAACTATTTCAAGGTTTTATCTAGTGCTACTCTGCTTGTCTCACTGTTGTTCAGATTGTAACTGCAAATATAGTCTCCTTTATGTGCTCCCCCTGTCCCAGTTCCAGTCTTTTCATAGCTTCACACATAGTCTGTTCCACATATGTTTATTATTGTGGCCAAAGCTCAAGTCAGTCTTTGGGCATTTATGATTTGTACTGACAATGTAATTTTGTAACGTCAAAAGTGTCATCCCAATATTGTACGCTGTGGATGACTGAACAAAAAAAATGTCATACTGATCCCTGTTACCAGTCAGGTGCATTCTACTTCATTAACCAAAGAGGGAAGGGAAAAGGCTATGACAAACTAGATGTATCAATCAACTTTTATCAAATCACAAGTCAGAAACTACATGATCAAAGTAATGCCTAGGTTTCACTAGATGTAGTCCAGTCGGGTCAGACATCTGCTATTGCTTGCAGTCTGTGAATATCTGTTCACTAAGAGGCATCGTACAGGGATGGATGGATTTAAAGGCATGTGTGTTTGTCTCAGTTGTTTGTATTCAACAAGTGACAGACTACTTTTTCATATTTGACTCCTTACTACAAGGGAAGACAGCAAGCCAGTGGATTCCTTTATTTTGCAAATACTGGATCTTTCAACCTACTGATATGAGTAACATAGACATAGTTCCTTAAAACTTTCCATGACAGATCTACAGGCATGAAATACAGCTTGAGATGCACACAAAAGGCTGAGCTATTGCAGGAACTTCAGCAGCATGAATGGATTTGCATTTACAAATGCCCAGCCTGTAACCTAAACATGGCCACATCAGATGTTACCTGTGGACATTCACCTGACAAAGTAATATTGCTTTTCTAACTGATGAGTGGAATAAGTCTGATGCTGTATACCCATAATTCAAGAAATCTTGGACACAATAGAGGTTGTATTTGTGGCATCATCAGCTATTGATGGTCTTCTTCCTGCATCTAATAAAGACTCTGTTTTGATGGGTCTAAATTGGAATACTTCATAAATCAAAGGTCTGAATTATAATTAAAACAAGTCATACTTATCATCCATTTTAAATTGATGTAAGCAGAGATCTTTTCTTCAATAATCTTAACAAATGAGAAGATAATACTGCTTATTGAACTTATCTTTGTTTCTTTGAACACAGAAGTAATTTTTTTTCAAGTGAAAAATAAATGTATTTTGGAGGATAAAATAAGTAAAAGAAGTAATCACATAAATTTTAATTTAGCTTTATTTTTCTGTGTGCTTGAAAGATCAAAAATATATATTTGGAATAGATTACTTCAGATAAAATCACTACACCCTCCAGATTATCTCTACAGAAAAACTCTAAAACTATAGGACATATATAATAGGAATAAACCAAAGATGTGCATTTTTACAGACATCAAATAGTTTAGGCTGATAATGTCTGAAGCAGTAAAAAAAGTCAATATTCAAAAAACCTAATTGCAATAATTATTGCTAACACTAGAGGGCATAAACGCCATTAAAAATAAATGCAAATGCAAGCACATTTATTTCTAAATCCGTGTTACACATACATGTGCCCTCTCCCACCTCCTTCGAGTTCATTTACATACTTTAATAAAAATACTACATTGACTTAGGTCTGTTGTCTGCTCCCATCTTATTTGCTGAAAAGAAAAGCCAGTAACATTTTTGTTTTCAAACATGTAAAACGTGAGAAAATAATGGAGTTGTAAAATAAATGAGAAGTCACTAAAATTTACCTGGTAATATTTATTTTAAAAGCAAGGGAATTTAGGATCAAAGAACAATGAACATAGTATGAAACCCATGGAAACTAAAGAATCTTTGTAGAAGCAAGGAGGGCACGTTTGTTTTTTTTTCATGTGTTGGAGACAAATCATGCTTCCCAGTGGATTTGTCAGGTCATCCAGGCTGAGCTCAGGCTTTCTTTGCGCTGGAGCTGACTAACAGAATGGTGTTCCTGCCTTACCAGGACAAAGCCCACCCTCCTATCCCCAACTGCTTACTTGCTCCGGGCAGGGCCGGTGCTTTACCCCCCGGGTGGGATGATGGTGCACCTGCCTTCTTGCTTCTCCTCCCGGCTAACGGCTGTTCCCTGTTCTCCAGGAACCGCAGGCAGAGCCCTAGAGGCTGCTCTGGTGAGACTCTCCACGAGGATCACCCCGCTGCTCACCGGCCCAAGCGTTCAGGCCACCAGGCACCCACCCAGGCACGCGATTACGTGCCAGCAGAGGGGAAAAGGCAAGAAAAGCAATTCCTAGCTTCTCTGACACTAGCAGTAATTATGATGAATCTGAAGCCTTACCTAGGTCTTAAAATAGCCTAATGATTTTGGGAAAGTAATTTCTAATAATATAAAATATTGCTGTAAGTGTGAGATGCAGAACATGACATAGATTATGTCAAATTTTATTCCAGCCTAGAGAGATTCTGCATAGAATTGCAAATAATCTTCCCAGCTGCTTTTACTGCTGTGAAGGGCCCTCTGTTGCAATAGTCCTCCCTTCTGCTCACTAGTGATGGACATGGTCCCCTCTGGGGTCCACAAATGTTCCTCCAAGAGCCGGCCAGAATGACTGTTCATGAATGATGAAAACCACATCTGCTTCTCAAGAGTGGCAGTGTTCCCTGGGCTTTCCAGCCTGCAATGCAAGAGAGCCAAACTATTGGCCCTGCACCCTGGCTGAGTTTGCAGTTTCTGAAATACAAAATTTTTAATAAAATTCAGGATTTTTTTTTTACATGTGCACCAGGGCTTTCATCCAAGTAGCTTAAACAGATTTATAAAGGTGGCCTTTAGTACTTAGAGGTCAAAAAAGGAAACTTTTGCATGGAAAAGTTGGAAGACTTGCCTAAGGAAACACTCTGGGCTTCTTGCAGTCAAGACAGAGATCCAGATAACCAAATTCCTTCTGTTTTCATTCAATACAAAATACTAAATCCCAAAAGGTAACAAACCCCTTTTTTTGTCATCTCTTCCTCACTCCATAGAAAAAGCTAATATTCTCACTGTTCCTGATCTGCTGCAAAATATCACAGAAATATGATGTCTGGTTCATGCTGTATGAGAGCTATTTAAACTACCAGAGCTATGGCTCAGTTCAATCCTACCAGCTGCATTGAAGCTGCACAGGCATACTATTCAGGTGGGGTTTTGTTTTGTTTTTTTTCCCCCAAGTTTTCAGACGTAAACATGAGCATGTTTGTTTTTAGGAAAAAGAGAATACTTCTGAATGGATCAGATGCTTTTTATGACTAAGAAAAGAAACACAGCATAAAAATAATTTTTGATACAAATGCTGCAAGCTGGCTTTCCTAATGTTACCTAAATCATGGTGATTCTCACAATGCACTGGCCATCATCCACACTCATATTAAAAAATTGGCCTTTTTAGAGTTTGTGAGCAAAGGGAGCTTTGCACAACCATTTGCATGGTAGCAGGCTTCTGTGTCAAATGCAGGTGCCCTCATCCTGCATGGAACCTGCCAGTGCCTGATCCTTCTGCCAAAGGTGGTACTGAGACCACAATGGTCACTGCTGCTGGTCTCTGCATACTGAGGCAGGCATTGGGCTGTGTTTCCAAACTCCTTTTTTTTCTTTATTTTAACAATGTAGCATCACAGCCCATTATGGACTACCTTAGAACTGAGGCTTCCAGCATCAGCTCCTGTGACAGAGATGCTCACAAAGTGAGAGATCTATCACGTATTTGCTAGGGTTTTATGGTTAATACAGCAGATGGAGGACTTTATGTTAGCATTAAATTCATCAGCTGGAGTGCCACACACCCCAGAAAGGAGGAGTGACTGGTTAAGCCCTGCTTTTGTGCTATCATGTACATATGACTAAACCAATCATCTCCATTAATTCCCTTTGCAATAAGGTTGGCTCTAAAACTCAGCAGATATGCTGCAAGGGAGCAAATATCAATGAACTTTAACTTCAAGACCAGTTAAAAAAAAGACCATCAGTGAAGAACAGAAACTATCCAGTAGAAAAAGAAGTGCTATGCATCAAACAATATTATAGACACATCAAATTACATCTGACAATTGCAAAAATGTGTCCTTGTCTAAGGAGGGTGCTGTAAATTGTTTTAAAACTGTTCCCTAGAGCTTCCAAGCTGTTTGGTGACTAAATCCTGGCAAGTAGTCACTGATTACTAATTTATTTCAACATTACATCCAACAACAGATAATATCAATTGCTACTGATAATAAGTTTAAGTGGAATTTAAAAACAAGCATACCAACTGTGCTGCCTTAAGGATTCAACCTGTACAATTTGAAAAGTATCTAAGTTGCAGTTTAGAAGTTAATACTATTTTTAAAACACCACTGTATGTGAATGTGAAATGATCCAAGGCTAGATTTGGGAGAATGAGACAGAGGCAAGTAAAAATGCTTTCATTTCCTAAAATCATCTTTAGTCCTAAGAATACTATATCTAATCAACATGAAATTCATTTGTTGTATTACTTCAGAATTTCAACTCTTTAAGATATCATGGTGATAAGCAGAGAATGTGTGCTTAGATGGATAATTATTCATAAGATGTTACAAATTATTACAGGCAGAATACATTTTTCATATGTCACTCAGATACTTTGCATTTTCTGGGGCCTGATGTAGACATTCCTTTTTTTTTATTTTATGTGAAACCAATAGTAACTCAAAGAAAAATAAAAAGATAATTTGATCTTTACTCCTTCAACTCTGATGTACTTTCCTAAGAGAAAATATTCCATGTTCTTTACTCCTAAAAATCAATGGCTTGTATCACTTATATAGTCAGGATCTAATTTTTCAACAGTTATTTTGTCAGTGCATGTACCACAAACAGATATATAGAACGAACTGACCAGCTCTTTCAAGGCTTAGAAATGAACAATAGAAAACCAGTAATAGTTCAGGCCAAAGCTTCACCTAGCCTAGTATTCAGTCTCCCAAATTTAACCTGAAGCAATCAAATATATAGGGAAAAAGAGCAGGCTAAACACTTATGATAATGTCTTTGAATGCTCTTCCATTCTCCATCCACTTAGAAATACCCCAAAAAGTACCAGAAATGTGATTTCTTTGTGCTTAGTGATACCTAGTGAATTGTATTTCCATGGGCTTTATTTTGTCCCCTTAACTCCACGCACATTTTTGTCATTCACAATAAAGTTTAGCACTTCCTTTGGTCAAGGTCCTTTTGACTGTTCTGGCTACAGTTCCTGGCTTCGTATGATGACCCCAGCCAGATCCTCATATTCAAAAAAACCAGCTAGTACATGATCTCTAGCCACCCTCCTCCTGCTGCTTGTGTTTTCATACCTGTGCGACAGAATATATTCCCCAAATTTGATCATGCCTTTTGCCCTTTTCTGAATGTTCTCCAATCCTTTAATACTCTTTGCAGGAAAACAAGACTAGAACTGCACATAATTTTCAAAGAAGATGTATGGATAGGTTCAGAATAGCTTATTTTTCTGGTGCCAGCTTGGACAGTAAGCCATTATTATTCACAATGTTAATATGCGATTTCTTACCCTTCTTATTTCTCTGTCAAAATCTTTATTGGTGGGATCTGGTGAAATTTGCCTTACATCTCAGATCTCCATCATTGACAGAGGAAAAGAAGCTGTTAGGATTCTGACACAATGCGGGGTTTGGGTGACTGTCATGACATAATCCTTACAAAATGATCAGTGAAACGGCATTGCTCACCTAGCACTTGTGCTAACCAGCGTAAAAAAATGCACTCCAAGGTTTCTACCAACACTTTACAAAGGTATCTGTGTTGGTCCTGTGAATACAAATTTTTAGAGGTTTTTTTTTTCCAATTTTTTTCCCTTTGTTTTTTTCAGAAAATCCTTTCTTAGGAGAACTGAGATAAAAATCAATACTAAGTTAAGAGACAGCATGTCATGTATCATCGAGAAATAGGAACCAGGATGAATTCACATGAATCCCAGACACTCAGCATTTGAAACAATTTGATACAAATAAAATAGAATATAAAGAATATCCAGCAGTTCCTACTTGTGATATTAAGAGAAGCAGCATGAACATCGGGATATAAAAATCTTCATCTTCAGAAGTACCACCATCTCTAGCTATTCTTCACATTAAAGTTTAGGGGTGAAAGATGGGGAATGCCTTCAAGTGAGGGCCACAGCACATAGTAAAGACTGAATGAAGGAACCATAGTACAAGTACTAAACAAGAGAAATGTGGGATTTATAGACTATGCAAGGTTGGCTGTAAAGAGTCCAGATGCAGGCTCCATTGATTCCCAGCAGGATGCATGAGGGTCTGACACATCCTTCCTGGGAAGCAATTCTAAATGCACCTGCTAAGCATCACCCATCTCCCCTACCTGTCCTTGGCTGGAGGACAGTCTCTGTTCCCCCAGTCACCTCAGCAGCAGTGGAAGATGACAACACTGCAAATATCTGCATTCTTCTAGGAACACACTGTTCAGTAAAACTTTTCAATATTGCGGCTAAAATTAGGGTTGATCTGTGAAGCACAGACTACAGAGCAGATTGAAATGCACCTTTCTGAAGCCCTGGGTAAGTTTTGATATGCTATGTTCTTCACAGGGAATAATTTTCCTATTAGCACTATGATTAGGTACAGTCTGGGTCCAGTGTTCTTGTTTCATCCCAGAAATATTGCTGAAATTTTTATGTAATTAATTTCACCTATAGATTTTCTTTTAGTTGCAATACTTGTGCTAAATAGCAGTGAAGTCCAAACAAAACATTGATCTGTCAATCCAATCCAAAATTTCTCTTGAGTATATTAGCCATCAGGTTAAACGTCTCCAATTATAAATCACGTTAACACTAGAAAAGCACTGTGGAAGTTTGTGACGACAGCTGTGCCTTTTTTTGGTGGCAGCTACTGGGCACAGCACTGAGAGCAGTGAGCTGATTTCACTTGGGAATCGAATTTAGCTGCTCCCACATGCAAGTAAAACTGTGACTGACAGTGATTTTAGACACTACTGGCATGAATGTTGTTCAGTTCTCTGCTGGGCAGATTAAGATCCAGGACTGATTCCTAGCGAATTTGGAACTCTTTGTTCTGTTTCCCGCCTCCCCAAAGTGCTAATCAAAGTACCCAATCTGCAATATAGGTTTGTCTTCACCCTTTGGCACACCTTGTAACTAAAAAACATTCTGTTTTTTATTTTCACATATTTAGTCCTGTTAGATAACACTGGTGTTTAATATGTTAAAATACTGATAGTGAAAATATTTCAGAAGTGCTCTTGAGATAAAAAACAGTATTATTTTTCCCTCTTTAAAAATTCAGAATTCCTCATCCTTTCAGTTTTCTCCTTGTTACTTGTTTATCTTGAATGTTTTCAATTTATTTGAAAAAAAGGCTATTGTGTCATGTTCATCACTGGCCAGTTAGGCCAAACTAATTTTTTGCCAACACAACCACCCATGGACCAGTATTATTTTTAAATTACTTCAGGCAAAGCTGAAAAACACAAAATAGGTTGTGTCAGTATAACACTGTTACTGGCCTAACTCTCTAGGGATCTCTGCCAAATATTGACTACTTCAGTTAATTTTTCTCTAATGCTAACTCTAAATCTGTTAAACCAAGAGCAAAAACTACTCTAGTATATTTTTTATACACACATATATGTACATAAAAATATATCTCTCTCTCTAGATATATATATATATAAAATTAGATAAGGCTAAGAACTTTCCCTTTCGGGCAGGAATAACTGGTTTGTACAACTTTTGTGCACTAGAAATTTATCAGAATTCAGGATTTTAGTGTCTCTTTCCAGCTAGTAGTCAAAAGAATAGTTTTTTTCTGAGAGCATCCACTGTTATTTTGCCTCCAAAATTAATCTCTTTCCTCTTTTATGTCATTTTCCTTGCCTCTTTGCTTAGAATAAGTTGGAGAAAACACATCAGTGGAAGTCACTAGCTACAATGGACTATTTTCTATTTTTTCCATTAGTCTAATTGTCTCTTTTGCTCTTTTGCAGTTTTCAGGGGGGTTTCAGCTTGCTTAGATAAGTCCAAGAAAAATGAAACAATTCACATACTTCAAGTCTAGCAAAACAAAAGCCTCTTCTCACCTCACTCAAGGCTCTTCACCACTCTGCTTTCCATCAGTGCTAAATCACCCCAAATCTTGAAAAAAGGAGAGCATACTATAGCATTCAATCCTCTTAAAGTTTCCTGGCAGAGTAATTTGTTTCAGCTGAGCATAGTTACATCCTCTTTCTTGCAAAGAAACCAGTAGCCTTGTGAACAGCTCTGTCCATGGACAGCTTAATCCTCACCCTCCCAGGCACTGCCTCTGGAGGCTGTAAAACCTTGGCATTACATAGTTCATATAATTTAAATAGGGAAATTCACAGTCATTACACATGAAAAATATTGGCTCAATGGTTAGGAGACTGAAGTCCTGTCTTGATCAGATTGCGCAATGTGGACTTCGTCAATGAATGCTTCATTGCATCTTCTAAACATGATTTTGAACGGAAAACTTTTGATATGGAAATGTAGCAGCATGTTATGAAGAGTAGAAATGGATTTGCCTACTTCTGCTAGTTTTGACCTCTTGTGTGCTATTAATTGGAATCAAGCCACCAATGAATCTCTAAACATCTGCACAATGCAGTGGTGTGGTAATGACTTTCTGACACTGCTAACTCCAGTCCTATTTGAATTCATGTCCCATAACTGTGAGGCTCTGTATCTCACTACCAGTCCTCTCAATCATTCAGGCATAAAGCTTTGTAACACTGACCACTACCATTCTTTTCTCAGGTAGTAAAGAAACAATTTTTCCACGTGTTTTCTCCATTTTTAAAAAATGTCTCCTTCTCTGTTGCATACAACATCTAAAACTTTTTGCCAGAGTCCTTTCAAAATTTAAATTTTTAGGGATTATTCATAAGCCTTGAGTTTTCTCATGGAACACTCAAAAATGGAGCTTCTGGACCAATACACATCCTTTCCATCACATTTTTAAAGGCAAATTTTCAGTGTTCATTAAGAATTCTGGAGTTTTGTGGAATAATTGCCAGATGCCAAATGTTAAAACTAAGGATTTTGGAAGGTCGTGTGAGACTTCTTTGCCTAGAGAGATGTAAGTATAGATACCCCATATATGTACTCAAGAAATCATACTATAGGGAATGCTGGAAAGGAATTGTCTCATTCTCCTACTGTGCAGTCTGTATTTCATACAACAGTTAAATACTGAGCAAGCCAAGCCTGAAATTTGGTACTGTTTTAAGTGAACAATCAAACCACAGCTACCAAAAGTCTTGTAATTATTTTAACAAATCAATTCTAATTTTTGAAATGAAACACTTTACCCACCACACTTTACCCTTTTGGAGCTTTCATGGAAGATCAAACCCTCATGCAGAAAATATTTTTGATCCCAGCTCTCCAACAGCTGCTCTGACTGCACTAAACACTGTGACTGGAATTCAGAAGGAACATCTGCACCCACTTTCCTGTCTTTTGGAAGAAAAGCCTTATCCCATCCTTTCCCTTTTCCAGGTTTTGAAAGACAAATGTGTTTCACTTAGGATGATGGCTCAGTATGTACTCCTGGATGATGTAGCCCTCCTTGTATCATGGATCTAGATCCTGTGAAGGAACAGGAATTCAGTCCTGCAGCACTACTTTGGCTTTTTTTTTCCCACCAATTGGCTTACACTGACCTTCCTCAAAGGGCAGACTCCATTTTTAGGTGTCTAATTCTCCCATCATTACTTGGCACAGTCTGTGTGCAAATCGTTATGCCTAATAATTAGCTACTGCAGTGCTCAGGGTTGTGACATGAGACATTCTGAATCTTTAATATTATTCCTCCACTATAATACTTTCCCCTTTCAGAGGCTGCGTGTCATTTTCAGAGAAACGCTGTGGTATGTCAGACATTGGCATGGAAGCACTGTAAAAATTGCCTTTTCAGTAATGATTTCTGTGCTGCAAATAGGAGGTCCTGTTTCTTATCCACCCAGCAGTGAATTCCCCAGAGAGTGATTCCTGAACATTTTAAACCACACACCAGCTTTCTTTGACCTGCTGTGAACCTTTAGAATCACATTGTTAATTGAAAACACTATAAAAGCAATATAATGCAGATCATAGTCTTGAGGGCTATGTTTTTGGACCCCTTGATGTAAACAATAACTAAGCAAGTAAAGCTCCTCCTGACCAGCACTCTGACCATAGCTGAAAGATTATTTCCTGAGCAACTCTCTCCAGCTTGACCTCAAGGTCCACAAGAGCATCAAAGAATAATCTAACAGTTTCTACCTGTCTCCACTTCAAGTATAACTATACTTGATATATTTATCTTTGTGTTTGTCAAAATCAATCAGGAACTCTAAGCAATATCTGACAACCCCTGTGCTTAATTTTGCCTGTGCCATTCACTGAAAATTTTGTCCTTGGATTTTAAATTTCTACTCAAGCTTTTGGTTCAAACTGTGTTACTTTTATCTCTACAACAACAGGCACAATTTAATGAGGACTGCCAAACCCTCTCCTTTTTATGCATTTTCAATTAGTTTTGCTTCTTACTGAGTATAAATCTCTTTTACAGACCTTTATATAGCAAATCTTCTGTCCTTTTCTGCTGTCAGGTTTGTTGTTTTCAGTGTGTTGAACATTGATTTCCTTCCTTTTCTCCTTGACTTTCTTATTATAGGTACTTTCTTGTTTGTGCCCACATTATAACTGCACAGCTTTAGAGATGGAGTAGGCATCCTGGGAGAAGAGACTCAGTGCTGCAGTTGTGGTGCAAAAGGATTATGTACCTCAGAGCACTGCTTTTCCATGAACTCGATTGGGGTTGCCTGAGAATTGCCCCTTGAGTCACTGCTGATTTACAGCTCTGTACAGAAGCTCTGTATCTAGGGAGCAGATGAAGAAATGACCTGCTGGCCTTGAGTTGTCACATGGTATGAGAGGCAGAGAAGTCACAGGTATGGCTGCATGTCACTGCTGTAGACGTCGTGTCATGCTGCACACACTTATCTCTGGAACTTTCTTCTGCTCTGCTGTGGGAAATGGGAGTAGGCATCTCATGACTGAAAGGACTCTTAAACTGACTTTTACCCCAGCGATTTTACACATTGGTCATTGTAGACTGAAAAGCAGAGACAGTAATTTTCTCAAGAGTAACTTTTTCAATAGTAATATTTTCAGGTGAAGTATAACTTCTGGTGAGGATAAGATTCTGACCTCTCTGCTTGCAACAGTAGTTTCACTTACTCCAAAAGGGCTTCTTTCATGAGTATCTGCTCTCAGCTGTAAGTTTCTGGTATTGGTGATCTGGCTCACAGTCTAGATCTGAACACAGAGGAGACCCCCGCCAATACTGATGTTAATGCTGTTCCTTGTGATGATAAGGCACATTACTTAATGAGGTAATTTGCATAATTCCTATTAATTTATCTTCTGCAAGAGATGTCCTCACTTTCACCCATCCCTTTTCAGAATATTCAGAAATGCTCTCACAACTGTACTGGTCCTTTGCACTCTGCTTAACTTTACCTTGTGCCATACCAGAGGCTCTCTTTGATGCTGTGTCTCTCTTTTAACTTTACCTTGTGCCATACCAGAGGCTCTCCTTGATGCTGTGTCTCTCTTTTCAGTACCGTTTTCCCCCAGTTGCAGTATCCTTCTTATGGGAAGAGATTGCTTAGAGCCCACGAGGAAGAAGTGGGGGAGGTAGGCAGGGCATAGATCTACTCCACTTCCACAGCCAAACACTGGAACAAACCATTCTCATCATTTTCATACTTACGAGTCCTTCTAAGCACTACAAAAACTGAACTAATAATAATTTTCACAGAAAGAGTAAAAATATTTCAAGCGTCTGAGACTGAATAATCATGTGGTCTTATTACTGTGACTCCTGTCATATTTGCTGCCTTTTCCTCTGGTTTATTTTAAGGTCATCCTTCACCCTGCTGGTAAACTTAGACTGCGAGATCTCAGTTACTTGTGCTGGAGATCACAGATCAGTTCTGAGTATTAGAGAGCAAAAAAGCCACTAAACCATTTTTCATTGCTTTAAAGGCAGGGCAAATTTTGCTTGTAAATATTAGGAGAGATTTCCTTTCTTGTTACTCAAAACCATGCTATTACAAGCTCAAATGCCAGATAACAATTCAAGCCTTCTCTCCAGGCCTTTCTCTCTTTAATGTGCTCATCAGTATTAACCACTAAATGCATTTGGCTTAGGAGCTATACGATCTTTACTTTCTATTAGCAACATTATGTCTTTAATAAGTAGGCACGCAGTGTATCACTGGCCTATTCCTCTTCAGAAAAAGTGGGAAGGAATGGAGAAAAAAATCCACAGGAGGTCAGCTCTTACAAGAAAGAAAAGACCAAATTAATGGACACTTCTTAGGGAATAAAGCAACAATTCCTATCTGTGCCAAAAATCGGAACATAGCTGAGCAGTATGTTCCCCTTCTGGTTTTATATTACTCCACTTTACTTTTCCCCCTTTCTCTCCAGCCAATAATTGTTTCTTCTGTCTGGTAACCTCTGATCCTCTCATTCATAGGAATTAATGCTCGGTCATTTGATCTTAAATTGCAGTTTGCAGGATCATGGCCTACAGGCTTTGGGATTCTGCCTTCATACGAATCAGTGTACCACTGAAGAACAAAGGGCACAATGGAAGAGAAGAAAGAGGTGCCCATGGACATGGTTCCTCAGGGATTATTACAGACATGCCTATGAGGAGAGTCATGTATGGGGTCCTCCCACTTGGTGATTCAATTCTGTGAACATTAGAGGAGGGATCTAAGTGGATGTGTTGGTGACATTTTCAAGAGTTTTATCAGCTGCAGCTCAATGCTGTGCTGACATAGGCTCCCCGGACTAAGACCGGATCCCATCAGCTCAGCGAGTAAGGCACAAGAGACATGCAACCCTACGGCCATGCCTCCAGTGTGTTTGCTCGTAAACCACAGGGAGAGCAGTACTGCCTCTTCTAAAATGTGGACTATATTTTAGAGTGTGCTTGCTGGTGACTGGAAGAGAGTGACTCATCTCACCTGCACCTATTTTGTCCTCCTGACACAATAATTATAAAGCGATTAAAAAAGAGCATGAAACAAAACCGAAAACAGTCAAGTGTTGTTAGATTTCCTGAAATACGGAGTTCATTAAAGTGCAGGAATGAAACAGTGGTGCCGAATTCCTGTTAGTACAAGTGTTTGCCGCAGTAAAGAACCAAGCCCTAAACAGAAAGCAATCAAAAATTCATGACAAAAATCCAAGGAATTTATGCATTTTAGCTTCTGACTAAGAGATTGAGGAGATTTACTTAATCCTTAGGAGTCACCACCCTAAGTAGTTTATAAACCTATATAATGTTTTTCTTGAAAAATAAACCAGAATGTGACGTAAACCAACAAATATAATAAATGTTGCTGTTCTTCCAAAAATCTTTTGGTAGCGTCAGATGTAATTACATTGATACTTCTTTTATTCTATTCCCATAAAAGGGATGAATTTGTGGAGGTCGTGTACTTATATCTAGCCCTTTTTCACTCAGCCGAGCTGTTATGCAAGAAATGCATTAGGGCTACATGATAGCTCTTGCCAAAAGCCGAGTGGCAACGTAAAAAAACCCAACATTTAGCAGTGGAAACTTCATTAAAATATATCTTGCTTCCTTTTACAGACAATTTTGGTTTTTTTAAGTAAAAATCCTGTTGTTACACAGTCATGGATGCTATTTTTAGTACCTTAATCTCTCAGGGTCTCAGGGTAGCAGTCATGGAAGACTAGTACAATATTTTTTGTCCTTCTTCTGTAAATAAAGCCGTAAACCCCCCTTTCCAGACCCTATATGCAGTATGTGAGGAGAAGAAGAGCATCTTAAGAAGAAAGAGAGGGATATTTTCCCAGCTGAAGCCAATATAAAGGCAATGTGTGCGCCTTTACATGTACTGTCTGATCTTATTCACTGAATTAGCAGGAGCAGGATTAGACCCCACAATACTTTTACAAATTGACAGGAGGTGGATTAGGGTTGAAACTACTGATAACAACCTGTTTACTTCAAAAACAGTCTACCCAAGATGTTTGCAAGCACTGTAAGAAACTACTTCTGACTTGATGTTTATTTACTTGGAGAGTAATTCCATAATGACCAACAACTATAAGTTTGTGTAAAAAGTGTTCTTCAAGCTCTGCAGATATAGTCTTCTTTGACTTCCAGTATAAAAATATGTCATTTATTAAGTAGAGTTTTGAAATCAATGTGACAGGGAACCTAAAACAGGGGACTATAATGAAGACAACTTTCAAGATAGTGAAACAAAGGGCTTTCCTGTGACACGCTATATGAATGTTGTTGACTAAACTGTAACCTCATTTACACCAGTGAACTCTCACTGGAATCAGTGGGCCAGTATTACAGAAAAAGTGACTATAAATTTAAGTCTGGAAGTCAGCATCTGTTATGGGGAGTCTTTCAAATAAGATAGCAAATAAGATCCCTATTATTGACGATGAGGATTTATTACTGGTGCAATGCTAATAATGTGGACTTATAGAAAGAGATGAAGGCAGTGTCTATGTTCCACAAACCTGAGCAGAGATTACAGAGACAGGAGATGAAGCCAAAATGGAGAAAAACCTGAACAAGATTTAAAGTACACATTGTTACACAATTTTTGAGTAATGCTGTTTTGTAATGGGAATGATCCTTTCTGTAGTAAGAATGATGGGACACATGATATGTGGTTGTATAGACCCTCATCTGGATTCACCTCAACTCCCTTTAGAAAGCTATCTGAGGAATCTGAATTGGAGAACTCTCCATTTTCAATGTATAATTAAGCCATTTTCAAAGACTTCAGGGTAACTTCCTTCTCATCATCATCTGGAAGCCTAGGTAAACTGAAATGTTTTAACAATGAAGAGCTAAACTCAGAAGAGATGAATCTCAGGGCATACATTTATGTTCTCAGTAGCAATGTTCAAGAAACTCAGAGACAAATGATGGTGCTCTTTAGAAGTTCCTCGGATTATCTTTACAGCTGTCAAGATCAAAAACATTTCTTCTCAATAGATGAGTAAATACTCAGTGCAATAAAACCTTTCTTTTTCCCTGAGATGTCCAGAATTCTGCAGTTGTTCTTTTTTCTTTTTTTTTTTGACTGTGCTTACCTGTCAGTGCATATGTACTTGTGTATGTATAAAAGCTTGCATATTAATCACTTCTGGCCAGAATTTTAGGGATTCTGATGAATAATACATCTGCTTTTTATTAAAAGTCTGTTACTTGTGATTGGGCTATCTAATGCCAGGTGTTAGAAATGGTAATTCTGACTTTGGTTTACAGTTCAGGTTGACAGTCAACTCTAGTCTAGATATTCTACTTTTTTTATTGCAATTTCTATTATTGCAATGCCTTAAGCAATGAAATATATACTTCAATATTTCGTGTACTTGGTCTATTAAGATACACATGCTCTTCCTCCTTTCCTTTTCATTTTATATGCTCATACATTTTTATGATACTACTCTAAAGGATTATCTGTAAATCAGATCATGCTCAAGTTCTATATTAGTATGTGCTAAATATTATAGAGAAACTGTTGAAACCTATTTAACACACCAGACCAGAAACCCTCTAGTGTGAGGTATCTTATTGGGCATTTCATAGGTCTCTAATCTCCATTAGCCTGCATAAACAACCACAACACACACAAAGCAGTGAAATCCAGAACTGGATTGCTTACTGAGGCAGAAATAACAATAACGTTTCTGCAAGTGGATGTTAGTAAAGTTAACAGAAAATTACATATATCAGTAATGTGTTACCCAGAGACTGAAGTACTTTCTTCTCATTCCTCTGCTTGCCAAAACCATATTAAAAAAAAGCACCTCTGCACTTACAAAAGCAGTCTGTTTGCTCATCAGTGCTCAGCTCAAATGATTTCCTCCAGCAGACAATACTTTAGTGAAAAGCAATGTCACTTCTTCATTTGGAACAATTATTCTGGACTGAAAACATTACGCAATAGAATTTCTTTCACCATCTGACATGCTGATCTTTGTAACTGCTACTCATTATAGAAAAAGGACCCATGGCCAGGCCTTGAGAAATGGAAAAATATGATATAAGCTGAAAAACACTAAACATGGATCCTGGAGCTCTTCAATGGCTTTTTGTCACATCCAGTTCAATACAGATGCGCTGTCCATGTTGATGTAAGGAATGGCACAATGACTGCTGAGGCCTGCAGAGTTTACAATCTAGAACTCCGCAGAAGGTAAGGCTGCAAGTTGCATCCCTTAGGTATAAAAAGGTGATATAAAAAATCCCAAACTGGAGAGAAAGAATGGGATAAGGGTTAGGAGAGTGCTATTCCATCCTTTAAATGTGGCTTACTCTACAAAATAGGGCATGGCTTCTCAAGTCACATTCACGCTATCCGCTGTGGCATAATAAGGTAATGGGAACAACCCAGCCAACAGGACCTGAATGGGCAATGTGAATGTGGTACCAAACTCCCTTTGTTTTTCTCTATCAGAACTTTGGCAGAAGAAGGAATACTATGGATAATGAGAGCCTGCTGCTGAATATGGAACTGAGCGTCAAAGGACAAGAAAAAGGCCAAGATACTCAATGTCATCTTTGCTATGTTCTCTATCGGCAGAGGCGTCTTTGCAGAGAAGAGCCTGTATGTCTTGATCGGCAAGTTGAACATGAGTTAGCAGTATGTTCTTCTTAACCACATGTAGAGCTCCATTACCAGGAGTTTAGCCATCAGGATAAGCACAGTTATCATAGACCTCTATTCAACAGTTTTGAGCTTGCTTCTGGTGTGCTGTGTCTGATTTTGGACTTACTGTTGCAAGGGATACATTGGTAAAATTGCAAAGAGCCACTGAGACATCTAGGCTATGGAGTCTCTGCCCTTAGATACACTTGGAATTTGACTGGAAAGGGCATGAGTAGTGTGACCTAACTTCAAGGTTAGCTCTATTTCAAGCAGGCTGGACAAGATAACCTCCAGCAATACTTTTATTATAATTCTATGATTACATAATGACCCAACAGTTCTTAATAGCTAGTGGGCTCTCAGCACTCCTCTTGGGTTGGAGTACCACTAGTAGTCTGACTATAGCCCTTTGCACTTCTATTTCACCTCCCTTTCCTTGACCTCTCTCATATTTTGAACCGTTGCAACGTTTGAAGTACCACATGCCCAGGGAAAGACTGTTTTGTACCTCCAGAGTGAACATGGAGCACCTAGTTATGCACACCGGGGATATTGCATAAATAACAAAAATTCTTTAAGACTGCAGAAAAGTGAAATCATAGCCTAGAAATTCTAAGCCTAACCAACCCATGACAGGTAACCTGCCCACTTAACATAAATATTGCATCTTCACTTTTGTCGTCATAGATTTATCCCTTGCCCCAAAAAATTAAGAACGGTTATTGTATAGTAGTCAGAGATTACTGAAATACTGATTGGGCTAATAGCATTTGTGAATTGTTACCCTGTTTCTTTCTTGCTCCAGGCTAACTTTCCCAGTGAGATTCCAAAATGAAGCAGATGATATGACATAGTACTTAAATTGTGACTGAATTATTGGATTCCCTTCGATTTTATTTTCCATTTAAATGTAAGCCTTCTTCAGCTTTGCTGTAGTTCAATACATTTTTGATGACTATATTTATTTACATTGCATATCATAAGGTTTTTATGTATTTTCTCTGAAGAATCTCTGCACTACTGGATATTGCAATTGTTTGGAAGACAATTCTGTTCAAAAGTGTAGTGAGACCTTCAATTTTAGTAAATTAGTCAGGATTTGTGCAAGGTATTAAAAGAAAGAGAAGCTTGTGTCTGCAGGCTACAAAAGGACTTACTTGGGCCCAGTGTCACCTGAACATAACTAAATTCTGCTTCTTACGTCACTTTGTGACATAATTTATACAGCGCTGGGCCAGTAGCACCTAAACTGGCTTGCCTGGAACATGTCCAGGCACCACCCGGAATCTAAAATATCAGGAATGTGGTAGGTTAGCCTTGATTGGCTTCCAGGTGCCCATAAAACTGCTTTAACACTCCCCCTCCCCCACAGGACAGAGGGAAAAGATATGATGAAAAAGCTCATGGGTCAAGGTAGGGCAGGGACAATTCTGACTCCTCCACCTCCTCACCCAAGAGGATGAAGAATGGAGGTTTTGGTCAGCTCACTTGATCTCTACCACTCCTTCCCTCTGACACTCTTTCCCTGCTCCAGTGTGGAGTCCCTCCCATGGGCTGCAGTTCTTCAAAAACTGCTTCAACATAGGTCCTTTCAATGGAGGTACGGTCCTTTGGGAATAGACTGCTCCCGTGTGGGCCCCCCATAAGCCACAGCTGCTGCCAGGAGGCTGCTCCTATGTGGACTGTACATGAGCTGCATCTTCCTTTAGGGCATCTCCATCTGCTGCAGTGTGGGGTCCTTCATGGTCTGTGGCATGGATAACTGCTCCACTGTGGTCTTCCATGGACTGCAGGTGGACAAGCTGCTTCCCTATGGTCTTCTCCAGCGTTTGCAGAGAAATTTCTGCTCTGGTGTCTGGAGCACCTCCTCCCTCTCCTTCTCTGATCTTGGTGTCTGCAGGGCCATTTCTCTCACATTTTTCTCACTCTGACAGCTGCTGTGCAGCATTTTTTACTCTTTCTGAAATACATTAACACAGAGGCACCACCAGCATCACTGATGGGCTTAGCTTTAGGGAACAGTGAGTCTGTTTTGGAGCTGGCTGAAACTGGTTCTGTCTGACATGGGGGCAGTTTCTCGTATTTTCTAACAGAAGCCACCCCTGAAGCTCTTCCTCATCTCGTCTATCAAAATCTTCCCACGTAAACCCAATACAGGGGAACATGGTGGTGAGCCCTAGAATTGGCTCAACTGGAACCAATGTAACCACAGCACAGCATCAGATGAACTGTCCCACCTGGACTCATGCCTTTCTGCTGCACTGCAGCCTCCCATTGCCTCTCAAGAGCCTGTGGACTCCTGGTCTCCATCACTCCTGCTGCAGGAGGAATTTCTGCATCTGAGATACCACAGCTCTGTATTACCTCAGCTGATGGCAGGTAGACTACACATTGATGTTTCTCACGGACATAACGAGCATTCACAGAAAGAGTTCAGATGAACAAAAAACAGACCAGAAATTTGCTACAGAAGAGTGAGCTAGGTTCTTTTCAGACTCATTCAGAATGACTAAAACTGTTGGCTAAATAACAGCTTGCCAGGCACTTCCGAACTCCTTCTCTCTGTTTTGCTTCCATGCCCCTGAGAACAAAGCTCAGAGATCAACACCCACACACAGGGTGGCCTTAAAGACAATCTCTGGATTTTGGTAGAAAAGTCTGAAAGGTTTTTTTCTGCCCAATTAAATTTGCAGAAAAATTAGACCTGGAAGGCAGGAGAACAGGCAGGGCCCTCTCCACTGGCTCTGAAGCCTGCCTTAAATGGATGGGAGCAAAAGTTTTCAATACCTCATCTGATAATAATTACCCATCACAAAAAAGGCCACTACCTGCTCAGCTCTAAATTAACTCTCACTAAATAGCACAGATGCTATGAACGCTCACCTGCTGATCAGACTATCACAAATAAACCAGAAGACACTGTCTCCATTCCTGTCTATGGCCTGACATTTCCCAGTTTGGCCTCAGGTCTGGATGTGGCATATATTTTTTTGTGCTCTGGTCCATAAACCTGCCATCTCGTTTCTTAGTTCTCTGTTTTGTCTTCCCATTAATTCTCATCAGGAGGTTTGACTAAATTTCTACATTTCAAAACCTACCTGCTGAGAAACTGCATGCCCCTTGCTAACTGCTGCTTCTGATAACATTCACGGTCCTGTCCTCTGAAACAATGGAACAACACCCGGCTGGAGTGTGCAGGGAACAAAAGTTGCAGAGGATAATGGACATTATCATGCCCTCTTCTGCACAAGATAAGAGTAGCAACATTACTCTAAAAGCTTTCAGAACAGAAGATAACACTTAGCTTATTTTCTCTCAATAATTTATTTACACATGCATGAGACATGTATTTGCCCCTTATCACATAAATATGTACAAACACCAGCAAATAAACAGAAACAAACAGCTTTATCTCTGGGCTTCAGAGGTAAAGAAGAAATACAGTTATAGTTTTTCCTCAGAAAACAAGAGGGACACCCAAAATCTGTGAAAAAAATAATCATTCAGTATCAAGACAGAAGCAAAAGACAGAGAGAGAGAGACAGAAAGAAAGGTAATATATATGTAACGTGATTCAGAGAGATTTCAGCTAGATTTTAAAATCTCAAAATAGATTTCCATGTCTGCCATTACTAAATTTTTTCTTTTGAATTTTAAGTGGAACTACCTTGACATGAAAGCACATATTTATTTGAAAGAAAAATGTGCACTCCAAAGTGTCACCCTGAGGAGCACTAGGCTCTCATGACTACCAGTTGAACATGTAATTTACTGATGAATAAGCTGATTCAGTGAATCTGTTTTCTTTCTTCCAATACTGTGTTTTTCTGCCCATGAGTAGGTATTTCTAATTCTTTCTTGCACTCCAAAATTCAGATATTTGAAATGCTGCCCAGAATGTCCATACAGATGCTTCCATAATTTCTTTCAACAGAGATGGTTCCTTGGGGAAAACCGAACTATGAAAAAAATTCAGCCTTTCTACTACCTTGTGACATGGAGGGTGCCAAAATTAATGGCTTACCCCATTCTTCACTCCAAAAGCTGCTACCAGTCAGGGGTCTTTAAGGCTCAGGAGGTATAAAATTCCTTGCTGCTCTAGTCTGAGCAGACTCCAGGCCAGCACTGGACTGGTCCCCTTCTCAGCTGTTTCTGTCTTTTGGGCCCTTCTAGTCCTCTCCATTCAAGTGCTCCCATCATCCCCTGCTTGCTCTCTATTAAAAGAAGAATATCCTATTATTCACTTTTAATGAATCTTCAGATGACAAAGGTTTGTTCAGCTGCCTTTGTGAGGCATCTCAACTCTGCAGAGATCCAGGTCAATAACTAGTGCTACTCCAGTCTGTGCTGATAAGACTTGCAGCCCACTCATGTGTGTACACATTTGAGGAACAGAGGTCGCAAGCTATCCAGTGTCATACAATGAGGCTGCGACTCCTTCCTCTGGCAATGGGAAATGTTGTTGGTGCTGGGATAACTCAATTATCTTCCTGCTTTTGCTGGGAACATTTTGAAACTATGAAAAATAATAGCAGGAATTGATCTGAGAGCTGATCTATGCCCCACAACCTCTATATCTTTTTTTTTTTCCTTTTCAGTAACTTGAGGCTGCATTTGCCTGCACTTGTTTTGTCTCTGCCTGAGTGTTTTCAGTTTCATGCCTGGTTGCCTGCCTACCTGAGCACTGCTGAGAGCATATTTTTCTCTGTGAAAGGAATGCATACATTTGCCTGCCTGCTTTAACCAGGAACTACTTCTATACAGGGAGAAAAAGAACAATTGCTGTTGAACTACAGGCAGGCACTTCTTACTGAAAATTGTTCCTGTAGACAACAGCTGAGGTTCACTGAGGTGAATGCAAGGATCTATAATGTATTTTTACCTGCCCAAACCTGTCCATTTGTTTTAGGTAAGGAGGGAGTGAGATTTCTTACATTGAGAGAAGGGACTGTTCAGCCACCCTTAGGATTAGAAGGCATCAAGTTGTGAATGCAGGATTCTGGATTCTTCCATGGTCTCAGCTGCAAATTATTCCTTTTCATGCTGGATAAAATGTCCTCACCAAGAAAGGTGAGGTTACAACTGCTTTCCATGGCTACAGCTCCCCATGGCTGACTCTCATCCTCAAAGGCCTGTGTCAAGGGTAATTCAGAGAAACTTTTTTTTTAAATATAAAATGGGAGTAAAATGGGTCTGTGATTCTCCCACCGGAGCTGCAGCAAGAGAAGTTGTGTATTCCTTCTAGCTTTGTGTTATGTTTGTGCCATGTATGGGGATATGAAATCAAAAGTTCCAGCACTCCCTCCTAAAGGCAGATATGGAACAGCATGTTATTTGTCATCTGCAAAACATTGCCAAGAAAAGTGGAAAACAACAGGGAGAAACAACATAACCTATGTCACTGCAGAAGCTTATATCATGGTTGAAACTAAAATGTTTTCATGTACTTAAAACACACTATTTGAAGAAAAGGAAATAGATAAGTCCATGGAACTAGGAGATATATCACAATATTAATAAATAAATAAAATAATTATAGAAGTCTGCTTCACAGACTTCCCTGTAGATTTTGTAATTAATACATTTTATACAAAATCAATACAAAATATACAGTCTTATTAAAGTCTGAAGATTTTCTGTGATTAAAGCTGTACGGTCAAGGAAAGCAAATAGAATTGAAAATTTTCAGGTATTTTACTAGAATTTCACCTAGAGGAATTGGGTTTGCTCCTTTTCATTCAGTTTTTTAATTATCTACATTTTCCCTGGTCAATGAAAACTTTGATAATTTCAATTTACTTCCAGGTTTTATGCCATGTAACTAAGCTCTTATCTGATTAAACCTGGCCTTTTCTCATCTTCGTTATTTTCTCTTTTTCCCTAATATACCACTGATCTCAATACACATTCCCTAAAGCTGTTCGCTATTTCTCCCACCCTGCTTTGTGTCACTGTGGAATCAAAGGTGTGAAATGCACATTTACACTGTGCACTGACCTCTTTCAAGTGGCGGCTGGTTTTTGCTTTCAGGAAATCAAATGTCTATCACCAACTTTGGATAGGCCTTTTAAGCAGGAGGTTGCAGGCCAAACCTTTGTGCTAACAAGAAATTGGGCTGCTGCCTTGTGGGATTCTCTTAACTACTTTTCCTCTACCCTTAGTTCCCTCACTGCCCATTCAAAGCTGGACCTTCAGGGCATTCTGCTAGGAGAATACCTGAAATTCGTCCAGAGTAAATCACAGTTGTTTCTCTGAAATGACATTTATAAGAATAAAACACCTCTCCAAACACTTTCCAGGTGTTAACAGCAAAGGCTGTTATAATAGACCTCAACTTCTGCATGCTGAGAGGTCATATCTGCTTTGCCTGGCCATGTTTGCATAGTGTTCCCTTGAAGAGTCAGTGCCCAGCAATTTGTTTTCAACCAGAGGTGACATGATGCTATTTGTTAATACTGTGCCATCTTCTGACGCCAAGTCAGACGTTCCCTTTGCCTTTTCTATGTATTGATTTCTATGTCTGCTTCCCAAATTAAGTTCTTCCTTCCTTTTTATTTCCCTATTTTGCATATTTTTCATAGATATTTTGGTATTATTACATTTAGTTCTCAGCCAGCATTATCCATGGTTAATTCAATGTCCTGAATTAGAAAGAATAGAGTTTCTCTTTTGTTATATGATGGAGTTAGTCAGAGTAGGTAAAAGTCTAATTCTCAAATGGTACAGGGGTTTTCCTATTTATAGGGCAGTAGCTTTAACTGTAATAAAGAGGTCATTTAGTAACTTCGTGAAGCACTTCTTTGTCTATGAGCATTTTCCTTGAACAAATGGCAGCTGGGACAGAAACTCCAGATCAGCATCTCTCTCTGATGGTCTTTAAAATGATCTAGTAAGATCCAGGCTCTTCACTGTCACCAGCTAGGGAATGTGCATCTTTGAAGTATTTTTACCAAGTCTGTGATTTTTGTTGCAAGCTGAAAAAAACCCTGTTTCTGTGTGGAATTTAATAATCCCTAGTCTGAGTTCTTTTTTAGTAATTTCTCCCTCTTCTTGCTAATATTGTGGAAGGAAACGTGACATGTTTTCAATCCCAGATTTACAGATGTCTGAAGCTGCAGCTCATTTTCTGGAAGAGAGGTATTATACACTATTGTTTTGGATTACGTGTCATTTTGATGTAAATTGAACTATTCAATTTCTATTTTGTTTCCTCAAAAAACATTATTTTCTTCTGTCCACAGCAATTTCACTTTTTTTTTCTTTCTAACAACAGATATCATACCAGCTAAAGCTGTTATATTTGGAATGAATATTCCAGAGCCTTACCTAAGCGGCAGAATACTCTGAGGCATACCTTGGACATGTAACAACTGAAGCAGCACTCATTCTTAAAAAGAAAAAATTAACAAATCATATATGAAAAATTAAAATCCCACAAGACATTCTACAGTGTACAATGCTTTGCCAATCTAACAGACTCTTCACTCCAACCCCTCACAGCATCCAATGTGTAGCTCCTCTCATAGCCCCAAAGCTCAACCCTGGAGAACTCTTAAAATCCTGTTTATATTCTATGTGTACTGGATTCTAATTTTGGGAAAATATGTAGCCTTAATTTTCAGCCCAGATGCTATGTTACCTGGCTTGGGATGTGGGAGGGATGAAAAATCCAACAAAAATGAGCACACTAATCCTTGTTTGGTTTAGAATCAGATCTTTGCAATTTTTTTCAAGCCTCCTCTAAGTTTTGTAAATGTTCATCTGAAATCTTCCCAGTTATTAGCATGTCATCCAGATAACAGACAACACCATTTACCCCCTGCCTTACTTAGCTCAGTATTCTTTGAAACGCAGTAGGTTCTTTTTCTGTTCATACCTAAATAGCCCCTTATGTGTGTTTGTCGTCAGAAATTTTTTTTTAATAGAAGCTGCAAAGCCACCTGCTGGCACTCTTGGGACAAGCCTTGTTTGGTTAGCTCCTCTCTGCT
Organism: Dromococcyx pavoninus; assembly: GCA_033558185.1. Taxonomy (NCBI): domain Eukaryota; kingdom Metazoa; phylum Chordata; class Aves; order Cuculiformes; family Neomorphidae; genus Dromococcyx; species Dromococcyx pavoninus. The sequence goes on from JAUMJL010000047.1 coordinate 118,001, forward strand.
CAGCACTTTGCAAATAACTCTTCTCCTCTAGAAATCCAACATTGTCCAATCTGAGCTAATGAATGCTGGCAATTTTGTATTTCTGACAAACTTCTCTCTACTGTCCCTCTTGAAATAAAGTTTGCTTAGCCCATTCACAGACAGCCGGGGGAAGAAACGGACTTCAGTTTCCAGTGCCACAAGCTGCTTTTCCACAAGCTTTTGCAGGTATTATGGCACAGGTATGCTCCTGAGAAATGCAGAAATTATTTTGTTACTTGCAGATGCCATTGCAGTTGTTATACCTGTTATTAATCCACTCCTGTAATGAAAACTAGTTTGAATTTTCCTGTTATACAGCTGGCTACTATCCAGTATAATAGAAGCACAGGGAAACAGTTTCTGCCCACCATTTTCAGTTACGATTGCCTTCAATGTTAACAAAGTATACTGGTAAATTACAGTGACAAGAAGACCTACCTGCTAATCACTACTTGCCCTTAGACTACCACGATACAATGTGCTATATATGTTCATTTTCTACTGCACACAGCCAGTGCTCAGTTATCCATGGACAGTTTATTTAGTTGACAGATTAATTGTGCCACAGATGCAGAGACGCTGGGGGACGCCAGATCAGTTCTGGCAGGATTATTTATGCAAGTTCAGTTCTGTGCAGTTGTTGATACATTAGTCTCACTGGGTGCACGGTGACCTAGCTAGGGGGGATACAAAGGACCACAGACATTCCAGTCTGCTTCAGCATGGGCAGAACAACCTGTCAGCCAAATCAGGCACAATATGGTTCAAGCAGATGCACTTGGATGCATGTGGGAGATGACTCCAGCGCTGTGGTTACGGGCCTCTCACCAGGTTGAGCAGGGAAGCATGAACTTGCCAGCCAGCTTGGGTCTGGTCCTTGAAAAAATTCATAAACAGTGCACAATACAGAGGAACTCAAATAGTTCTACAGAAATCAGCTTAGGACAAATAGGAAACATTAGCTCAAACCGAGGGCCAACCATACCACCCTTGTAATCACAGCCAACTTAGTGGGACTCTCCTCTTTATGTCTATTGCCCAGGTTTCTCTGATACCCATTGTGTTCCAGTCCCTACAAGCACGTGTGCTTCTGACACTGTACCTTCTTAAATGAGTGATGTTCCTGCCATGGGCTGTAAATTCCCAGGCACTCTGGTGGAGACACGGTGAGCTGACTCAGGCGCCATCGTTTAATTTCATGAGTCAGTTTAAACAAGTTTACTTAGCAATTTGGTCCATGATTGCCCAAACAGCTCAGCCAGCCTAATGGAGGCAGTGGTATGGAGATGGAAAAGAAGGCCTAGGATGAGAGGAAGACTGTCTCTTTTGGATGTAGCACTGTTTTGTGCAAATTTAAAGTGATTGCAGAATTATGAAGTTACTTCTAGCCACCAAACTGATCTTTGAGAAAAAGGCTATTGAAACAACCAGTAGCAGGAAACATTTTTAAGCTTGCCAAATACTTTAGCCTTCTAGTTGATTTCCAAGATAAACCTATTGTTCTGCTAAAAAAAAAGGAAAGAAAAAGCCAAAAAAATTAAGCTCCAAAACTCCCTTAGATCTACTGTCTTTACCAGGCAATATTAGGAAAATAAATAATTTTGTTATTTCTTTTTCTAAGCCGTTTGTATAAAACCACTGTCAAAGCCCAAATCTGTTTTATATAGTCCCTTTTACCCAATGCAAACAGTTTATTTTTGTTTTCTTCTTTTTATTTAAAGATTCTATCTTTTACCATTTTTCTGTTGTGTTTTTTTTTTGCCATGTGCAGAGGAGTTAAAAACTGAACAATACACTGCTTTTCATAAAAACAGGTTCACAGTATGGCTTTATTTCCTTAGGATGTAAGACAATAACTCCCAACTTTGAAAAATGAAAGGTAGCTAACAGAGAGGAATAATTTATCCCCTCTTGCTGCAGGAATTGTAAATCATAACTGAAATTAAGGACTAAATCTTGATCACACACTTTTAATATCTTTTCTCTACACGAGATGAGCAAATCCTTGACAAATCCTTGCTTAAATGCAGAGCTGAAATTAGGAAGTTGAAATTGTTTAGTTCTTGTTGGAAGTGCCTTTCTACACAATTACTGTCTTTGGGCCAGTGGAATCACTTAAGGAGAATCTTATAGATTGACTCCCAAGCTTGTTATCCTTTCTAATTCCTAAATGAAGATTTTAAATACTGTTAGAATCAAAATTTCCTTCTGGATTTAGAGAAAAAAACAGCTCCTGAAGGGTAGTTGAAAAATGCGAGAATTATAAATTCTATCTGGATCTCATTTACAGTGGTAAAAATCAAGAAGTATTCTCATTTCTCTAATGTGCAACTGGCAATGAGCTGGTGGTGGAGGAAGGAATCTACCTCCCTTTCTTATGATTCTTTTTCTTTGGGCTACATTACGTAATCCCAAGCAAGAACACAGCTATGAGCTATATTTATTAATGATGAATCTGACTTAGTACTTTCTTACACTACCATAGAAGAGCTATGATTCCAGAGGTGTTGTATTGATCTAAATTCACAGCAAAATCACATTCTGGTCTCACTTTATCATTTGAAACACTACTTGATTTGTTCCAGAGATTTCTCATCTACTTTCAGCACAATAATTAAATGATGCCAAAGGATGCTGATGCCTCTTGCAGACTGACCTAGACAGCTGTGATTTGGAAATGAAAAACTGGAAGAACTGTGCTGAGGGAAAACAAAAAAAAAGACAAGAACAAGGAAAAGAACAGAAAATAGAATAGAGAATCAATGAAGGCTAGGCAGAAAAAGAATCCTGATAAACTTGTAAGAGATTGGGTGAGCTTCATCAAATAGAAAAATGTATTTGTATATGGAATAGAAGGATAGTTGGACTTAGAAACTTGAACCATTTTATGAATTGTTTTCTGAACCTATGCAGTGAGTATATCTTTGAAGAAATATAATTGCTTGTATAGTCATATAGTCTCCTGCATAGATCAAAGGAATCTGCTCTTTAACCTTGAGTTAGTAACTAAAATTTTGTCTTGGAGTAGAAGCAGTTGTTAAGGAACACGGTTAATGTCAGCTAAGAGTCAGAAAAGTGTTATTCTCTCTGCTGTTTGTGACCTTCTGTCTATGCAGCATGAATAAAACAAGTTAGGGGAGAAAATACCCAGCTACGGATCCCTGACTTCCCGTTCTAAAGGAAATTACCTGGAAGACTCTGAAATGGGCTGCCTTAATTATGACAACAGCTAGGTGTCAATTGTCATTACTAGACAGAATGCATCCAAAATAAAGACGATAAATATCTGTATTTGCCTGAGTATAACCCAGGTTTGTTATCTTCAGTAGAAAAATCACCCACAAGTTCAGTCTTTGTAGACGTTTTAACCCCAATAGCAAATGGCTGAAACCACTGTTTTTCTGGTTTTGATTATGGATTCATTATAGACCTTGTTAGAGAAAATAATCCAACCATGTCTACCAGCATAGCTACATGCTATGTACAAGTGAAGTGCATTTATTTCTGTAAAATACTGTAAATGTCTATTGTTCTCCAGGCATGGCCAGATCATGACAAACCATTTCAAAGCCAATATGCAGGCATTATAATGAAATTTAAATGTAGCGCACTGACAGAGTACATGTAACAGACGAGGCTTATTTTTAGAAAATGGAGCTGAATGGATGCTCAGGTTTCCATTCCCAAAAGCCATTTATTGCACTGACAGTTCAACAAAAATTGGTGAATAAATTAATGATTATGCTTTCACTACAAGACAAGAGCAAAAATCCTGTTTGAAGTATATGGACTTCTGTTACGTTTCATGTACTCAAAACTGAAACTTCTCAATACTTCTGAAAGACATGGTAAAACACCACTTTTTAATTTTCTTAAGAGTTGCAGGTTATGTTAAAGGCAATGGGATATATTTAATACTGTATTATTCTCAATTCACAAGTTTGGAATAACTGGCCAACTTTTTGGTAACAAGAATCTTACGGACATTTCAAACAATCTGCTCTGCACAGAATGAAAACTACCACACACTATTTAAATGGGCAGAGTTACAACACCAGCTCCCTGCCTGCTCAACACCATTTATATCTGCACAAGAGTGATTCCAGTATGAGCAGAGATGAAATGCTCATATGAATTTCAACTTTTTACTGCATCCAGGCTTTCTCAGTTGAAATCCAGGACCAATGACTGGTTTCAGAATAATTGCTTCTGGACATACTTCTTTTTTGAGAAGTTTCAGATTGTGACGGTTCTTAACTGCAGGAATCGTTTTTAGAAGCCTTTCATTATAAAATTTAAGCATCTGTGAACCTAGTGGTTCATTATTTTTTTCAAACAGTCAGAAAAAAAGAAAGGAAAAAGCTGTATGAGATATTTAAAATGGTCTGGTTACCATGGCAAACATACATATGCATTAGCATTCCATGGAAGAAACGTAATCCACTGATCAGGGCACATGTTGTTTTTTATTTCTTAAGTTATCTGTGATATTTGGAAACATGTCTTCCTTCCAGCAAAATAGATTGCATTCATAAATACTTAACAAATATTAAAGTTAACCACATTTTCTGGCAAAGTATTTTTTAAAAATAATTGCTTTGTGAGATACATACAGTGCATTCCAATATCTCTTCACTAAATACAAAAGAAAGTATTCTCTATGAAATCTGGAGAATCTGTGGAGTTCATTTAATTGTGCAGTAACACTATAAATTATGAAGGAAAGTACTGTGCTCTGTAAAAACACAGTGCAACTGCAATTAAAAGATACGGAGAAAGCTCTTAGATAAATAAAGGAGATACTATTAGAAGTATGGCAGAGAAAAGGTCGATTAGTTCCTATTTACTTGATAAAATTAAAAACCAATGCATCTGATTCATGCTGGCATTGTTCCACACTTTTCATGGAGTTGATAGTGGCAAAATAAAGATCAGGAAGCACTACTTACTGCACACCATGTTTTTGAAAATCCATCAACAGCACCAAAAATGGCAAAGAGCAACAAATACCAGGTTTTTTAAAATCTTTTTTTGATTAAACCAAAAGGCATGAAAGCCCACCCTGAAACAGTGAATTGAAAGGTGTTACTGGCCTGCAGGATGCTCATCTAGTTATTTATATAAATTACTGCATGAATTGAAATAGTACCAGTTGTAGGAACAATGCAGAGAAGAAGGACATCCTGAAGAAGACAGGAGTCCATTATTATTTTGTGCACTATGTGCTGTTCAGAACAGTACTGCCAAAACACTCCTTGACAGCTGTGATACACCTTTTCAGAAATAATCCTTGCTCTCTCCTTAATAAGTACTTATGCAAAAGAAGAAGAACTCCCAGGAACAGTCAATCTGTTGCTTAGCTAGCATGACAAATTGAGCTTTCATCAGACTCATGCACTTCTAATTTGCTGAAGCTAACATGGATTGCAGAGTTAAAAACTGGAGCAGAATGTGCCTCCTTTGTAAGTGCTTTTTTAAGGCTCTCTTCCTCTTAATTGCTCACTCCACTGTATATTTCATTAGTTTATAATCATACTTTGTTTTTCATGCAGCTTGGTTTTGAAGCTTAAGAAACTCTAAAACTGAAAAGCTTTCTTGTTATTGAACTGTAAGAGATGCATCAAGCCACTTTCCATAGAATGCATTAGTATCTGGAATATGTTGGTAATCAAGAAGGGCACAGCTTATTGCATTTGAGTTACTTTTTTAGTTTAATTCCTTTCCAAGTGAATTTATAAATCATTGAAGGATCTCTGAATGACAGGCTTGCCTTCTTCTGCTTTTTACAGAACAGCTACAAAATGCATGCTTCTTTGCTGCAGCCTTATGCTGAAATGTCTTACCTAAACATGGAAAAAAAAGGGTACTAACCAGAGACACATGCATATTTTATATAATTTTCCAAACATTTTAAAATGAGGGAAGGATTGGTATTTATTAATACCTGCTGCCAGTATCCCAGGGAGAAAATTACCTCTAACAAATACAGAAATTAAAGTATCTAATAATTCAATGTGATTCAGCAAATAACAATCATATTACATTGGTATTCTGTATCAGTATTAATATTAAATTTGTTTAAAAAGTAGTATTGAAGATACTTGTATGTTTGGAATAATTTAAGTAATGTCCTGTTCTCAGGTCCTGCACCACTCATCAAACCTATGAGCTGTATGGTGTTCAGGCTGAAATGCTATTTAATTTAGTTTCTCAAAGCCTGTGTATGCTACTACTTGTTTTTTTAAGACTCACTCAGTTTGCAGACAAATGTAAACAACATGTTTTTTCTTCCTTCTCATCAGATATCTGAAAGGAATAGCTTAGGACACCTTTAAGATCTATTTGTCTTTTTTTGATTTTTGTGTCCTGTTTCATACTTTATACACATCATTATTTTCTTTCTTCCTTTCTTTCAGGGGTGGAAAGAGTTTCAGGCAGGGTGAAGTGCTGCCAATGCAACATTAATCTCTAGCAGCTGATACCTCAGTGACCTACAGCAAAGGAAAGGAGGTATCCTGAAAATCATTACATTCCTTTATGCCCTTTTCAATTTGCTGAGACAAGAATGATGTTGGCATGCAGCATAGTCCAGTCTCAAGGTTCTTGCTAAATGTTAGGGTCCTCTGTTACTAGGACAGTTTTATCTGTTGCCTCTGCTTATAGTGCCTTCCTTGTGAAAAACATCCTTTCTTCCCCTGCTTCCAGAGAAAGCAGCCTGAAACCACCCAGAAAAAAAATCCACTTTGTTAGGTCTTTTTATCCTCTGCCTCTGTATTATACAGCCTTTTCATCAGAGAAGGAACTGTCACTGGCAAGCTGGAGAAACACTGCCTGGGGGCCATGCTTGTTTCAGGTGAAGGTTATGCTGAAGCTCTGGAAACCAAACTTCTGGTGTGTTTGGTAGGCTCACTTTTGTAGAGCCTTTGCTGGTACATCTAAGGAATATGAAGATGTTGAATGATGAAAGAAACTCAACAAATACTTTAAATTATACCAGTGTTAGTTTTGTCCTAGTGTGTGAATGCGCCAAATCTGAGAAGGCACTTTATTGCTCACTTACTTGATCCTAGCTTTAAATACTGTAGTCAATATGAAACTTAGATGTCTATGCTTAATTTATTGCCCTGCTACTGGAAATTAAGTTTTATTATGCATAGTGAAAGTTACAGCTAAGCATGCTTGTCTTTGCTAACCAGGGGTTACAAAGTCCTTAGTACTGTCAAGGACCTGAGGATATTAATGGCATTTCTTGCCTTCCCCTACCCTGCCATGGCCCAAGACTCTCCCAGACGCCCCATCCCATGAAGCTGTCAAACTTTGTTGCAGTGATGCCAGCTGGTCTCCAGCTTCCCACAGCCCTACCCAATCATGGAAAGCTGGCCCCACGTCCTGACCTGGAGGTGTTTGATGTCCAGGGTTGGGCCTACTCCTTGTGCCTCCCCTCCCCCCGGTGTCTGCTCTGCTCCCTCAGGCCACAGTCTTCCAGCCACCCTCATGAATCCCTGCTGCTCCCAACGGGAAGCCTAAGTTACACATAGATGTAACTTTTAAGTTTGGCAGACAAAGTATTGAAAAGGGGGCATAAACAAAGTAGTAAGCGTGAAACATCTGCAATTATCACACAGGAAATATGTCCAGAAGACCAATTCTAGTCTTGCTCGCCCCGGCAATTATATTTTGTGATGTCCCTACATTGCCACAAGAATAAGTTTGCAAGGTACACCTGTATGTCATTTGCAAAAAACACGCAGTAAAACTTGAAGATCTTCCATCGAACAGCTGTTGAAACCTTGAGATGCTATGAAATATTTCTACAAGCTGATCATGCTTTACAGAGAAATAATAGCAAAACTACCATATGTGGAAGATAAAATTAAATGATGTGATATTTGTGTCATCATATATTTCTGAAAAGAGCATAATTTTAGAGGTGATGAAATTGGCACTATATGTTCATTGATTTGCTGTATCTATTCCAGTTCTAAGTGGAATGTAGAAAATGTCTTTTACAAAAGATGATTAAATGCCTCTCTGTCATTGCTGAAGCTAATTTGCATCACTCTGACCTAGACTAGCCAACAAAAGCACGAAAATCATTAGAGGCATTTTGATTAAGAATTACTAATAACTTAATTTCTTACTAATTTCTTGGAATTTCTTGACTAAATTTTCAGAATGGTGAAACCTGGTTTTATCTTCTAACCTACTGAATCTAAAGAATTTAGTTTGTAAAAAAATTCAGAATGATTCTGAAATAATTTTATTTGTCGCTCATGTTTCTTCTCAAAATAAGGATTAATAATAGTATTATCAATGACTTCTCCCCTTCCATGCCTAAGAAGGCATTCCCTTGATTAAAATACACTCCTATGTATTCTAAGAATTCTGGGAAAAAAACAGTTATGTGTAAAATTTTTTTGAAGTATTTTAAATTCCTGCCCTGTTTCTAATGATGAAAAACTGTAGCGTTACACATTGAGACAAAGACATAGGATGAAAGATAATTACAGAATGTGTTACTACCATTCATGTGTGAAATTTTCTAGGCTGGAAAAATGCATGGTCTTATATAGTAAAAATGACACCACTTAAATGGATAACCTTGATGCACAGAAAAATTCTAAACACGTTCAGCTCTTCACCAGGTATTCATCTGAGAATGCCTCCGTGTGCTACTCTGTTTTCTATTCTGTTTGGGTTTTTCCATTTTCAGCACAATGATACTCTTTTAAGAGGAAATACCCTAAAGGTCAAGCTATTGTTGAAAATTAATTCCTAGCTTATATATTTAGGTGGGTTTTAGGCAATTTTTATTATACAAGTCCTGAATTTTCTGCTAAACCATATATTTTACCTTATCAAGGAAATACTGTATTTTATTTACTTGACTAAAACTCAATGTATGAATACTTGGATGATTTAAAATTATGTATGTGTAAAATTAATGCAGCTATGATATTTTACTTGAAATTGCACTTATTTCTCACAGTTCATTACACAATCCACAAAGGGACAGCTTATGAAAGAATATTCACTTCAGGTACACAAATCATTAATTGCTGTTATCCAGCAATTAAAAAAAAAAAAAGAAAACAAACCAAACAAACCAAAAAAGCAAAAAGAAAGAAATGAATTTTCAGATAAACATAAGGAGCTGCTGGAAATCAAGAACTTTGTCAGCTACTCCCATGAATGTAATTTGTAGGTTAAAAATTGTTTCAAAAATTAAAATTTGAGATCAGTAGTTTAGAATATCAGCAAAATAAAAAGTATGATATTTTCATAAAGCTGATCTACAACAAAGCAAGACTTTTGATTTACATGCTGTCCATGCCATAGACCCCAACAGGCTAGATCACCTGTCTTTTTTCTTTTCTCACTTGTATCACAGAATCATAAAGTTCGAAAAGACCTCTGAGATCATCAAGTCCAACCGTACCTGTCCCCTAGCTAAACCACATCCCTAAGAAACTCATCTACCTGCCTTTTAAACATCTCCAGGGATGGCAACTTAGCCACCTCCCTGGGCAGCTGTTCCAATGCCTGACCATCCTTTCAGTGAAGAAATTTTTCCTGACGTCCAGTTTAAACCTCCCGTGGTGCAACTTGAGGCCATGTTTATTTCAGTCATCTTTGTTTACCACAAGTCATAGGATCAGTCACTACTTCTTGTACTTCAGAAGTGCTACCAGCATTGATGATAAGTTACCCTCACAACAGCTTCTCATATTCTTCCATGTTCTATCACGTGTACCTTTCCAGCCAGATTATAACTGACTGTCTCTCAGCACTGTCTTCTGCTATTCCATCCTCAAAGGATGGTTAGGAGAGAAAGACAGAGATAAAAACAGGACAAAACACGCACATAAAATTTGGAATTATAACAAAGGAATTTCATATATCATTTGAATTTTGTAAATATTTGAGATTTCTTTCACTCCACTCTATGTGCACAGACAACACAAATTCTTACTCCTTGCAGCAGAGGTGCAGAAAACTGCATGCCTTAACATGATACATGTAGGAACACTGAAGCCTTTAAGGATATTCACTAGTTAAAATAAACAGGAGTAAGTTTTTGAGGGAGAAAAACACTTATAGTAACCAAAGCAATTTATCATAACCTATTCTGATCAGGGAAGTTCTTTTCTGCTCAAATGACCTTTCTAATCTCCTACCTAAATATTAAAGACAAGTAATTTCTTATAATGCTGTTTTCATGGAAAGAGAGTTAGTATTATCTCCGTCTTCCTGAGACTCATAAGCCAAAAGATTCAGAACTGGAACCTGAGTAGCTGAGATTAGTCTCTGTTTCTATCTACTGCAGAGGGACCCTAGGGAGACAAGACTTTGCAAAAAAAACACCTATTCTGCAGAACCACCAGGCTCAGCATGTGGATTCTTTCATGAGCTGCTTAGTTGATCTGGAGCAAGTTTCTGACTCCAAAGTACTGCTTAGTCCAATATGACCTTTTCTTACAATTAGAGCAGTTCAGTGGGGTCTCTGCAAATTTGGGGTTATATTATTCCTAACAGGTTTCTGTCAACAGAGTGTTTTTAAACTACATCACAGCACAAAAATTATAGCTTATTCCATCTGCCTTCCTCTTTGCTTTGGAAGATTTTTTGAGAAATAAATCTTTTAAAGATCCTGTATGAAACAATCTGTTACTCAATTAATATAAATAGGAACGGAAATTATATTACTGTAGTATTTTTTTGAATAGTAAAAGTGTTCCATAAAAAGTCTGAATTCCCTAGGTTTTTAACTAATTTTATTTCAGTTTTATTGGCAACAAAGTTGCATGCATATGCAACACCTTTTCCTCATGCCCTCAAGGAACAAAAGGTGCTAAAAACATTATGAAGAAAGCTTTATGACTTAAATCTGTTGTTTTCTCCTAATGTTACACTGGCAAAATACTCTATAATAATAAAATTAGTTAATGAGGAGTTTCATCAATTTAGAATAGCAAAAACGCCCTGGTATATCATGTAATGTGAAGTTCTGCATTATTGCAGCAAAGAAAGCAAAATAGTCACAGTATATATTTGATCAAGTGTGTTTGAAAATACAAAGAAGAGTGCTATATGTGTAACATACATGAAATAATCATAGCCTACATCTCCAGTCGCTTCTAGAATGAGTTATAATCAGTTGTAACTAAACACATTGGCAAACATATTTTAAAATGAACTGCGGAAGGATAAACAATGGAAAGGAGCACGTAATTTAAGAGTAAAAGCAATATTCAGAGAAGAAAGAAACAGGGGAGAACTTCAGCATAGCTGGTTAGGAATTCATAGAAATTGACAAGAGATTCCAGTCAGTACTCAGGGCAAGGTGAAATCTTGTCATTGCTGTCAATGGATGCTTTTCGTTTCAGTGTGGTCAAGATTTCTACCCCAATATCAGATTTGAGGCCCATCACTTCTTAATTCAATCTCAAAGACAATTCTATGTGCAAGTAGAATTGTTGTATCACCTAAGCTATGCCATATAATGCCTTATGATGAACTTCTTTCTCTCATTTTTGTGTAGAAAAAGAATGTGCTTAAAATGTTTATAGACACTCTTAGATTCTAAATCTAAGTACTTCAGAGAAGAACTACCTATTTCTTTAATGGGAAGAGAAACTCTTCTACATCTGCCTGATCGCTGCATCCGAAAAGTATATTCACAACGTATATTCTTTGGTCAGAGGGGAACTTAGGCTGATCTTTAACATGGGCAGAGAATAGGAAATCCCATGAGTTAACCTCCATTCTAGGATCTGAGTCTCGCCTCTAGTCAGTTTACCATAAAATAAAATGTATAGCCTCTACAACTGATGAATTCCCCAAAAATTACCAAGCACTGGCTTTGAGGCTGTACATCTCCAAAGAAATCTTCACCCCTCCCCCTTGCAACAGGTGAAAGTCTGATATCCTCCACATCTTTGAGACTCATACAACAAAACAAACGAGAATGAAAAGGATTAAACAAGAACCCAAATACAATCTGCTGCATTGGGACCGTCTCAAAATATGCACAACACTGAGTATGTACCAGAAACACTGAAATGCGTTTTGATTTTTGGCATTTTTTTTTAGAAATCAAATGTCTACCATACTCTGATGTATTCATTACTGGGAGAGGAAGCCAGTTACATCAGTGGGTTGTTTTCAGTTTACAAACCTGAGAGAATAATATTGTTCTCTGCAGATTCTGTTGTGGCAGCCAGGTAGCAGAAACTTTAAAGTTCTCTTTGAAAAGACAACTGTGTTGGTTTAGTTGCGAATGCCATAATTTGTATTACAGACACAACGGGAGAATGCCTGTGGTTTTGACCTCTTAACTCACTTCATGAGAACCCAGGGGATTTGGTTCCACTTCTTAGATGTATATACAACTCTACAAGACTCAGCACTCTTTAAGGGGGAATTTCCTTTTGTTCCTGCTGTTAAAAGCTCAGAAGAGTTTTCTCCTTCTGACTAGAGACCCTGAGACAAACAATTTTAAGCTAGGGAAAGTCATGTCACTTATTCCTGGGAAAAACAATGACAGTTTCATATGTTCCCTTCTACAGAAAGATCTCTGCAAATTGGTCTGCAGAACTATGCTGATTTCATTTGGTTTTGTCTTGCTTTCAGTTCATCTGTGCAATAAGCGACTTTTTTAAAAAAATCATGTTTCTGCATATGCAAGATTATGTGTACTTGAGCTAGATTACACACTGGAGTGAGTCTACTAATGGTAGTAAAAGGACCCTGTAGCCTAATTGCCATTAATTCTTGGTGTTAAAGCATCACCTAGAAACACAAATTCTATAGCAGACTGATTAGTCTCAATAAGCGGGAAATGCCATTTTCTGTCTGCCTATGTGAATTTTCTTGAAGGGATAAGGCAAACTCATTACATCTCGGAAGACTCAAACTCTCCACAACATACTTTGGGAAAGAAAATTAGTTCTTTGACAGGATTTAAAGAGTGAAAAGGCTGGGAACAAGAGGGACATCTAGGAACGTGAGAAGAAGAGTTGAGATGTATTAGTAAAGAAGGGAAATATAAGGGAAATTCTGGGCAAACGGGAAGCATTAATATTAGGAGAACAGTAAGTAATGTAAAACGGGAGTAATTCAAGAGAATAAATGAGTGCCTATTAGCTTCACATCCTCTTTTCTTTTTCAAGCTATGATTCCCTGTAACCCTTGAGTTGTTCCAGCTGTCTCATTGTCTATGAAGATGTCAAGATGAAAGGCCCTGGCATCACCTAAGATAAGTGAGCACTTCTCCTCACCTTCCTCATGGCAACTGGGATTTGTCTATTCCTGATCCCTGTTTCTCTTCCCATTAGTTATGACCTCAGCCACATTTGCCATTTGCTCCCATGACAAGACAGAAAAGAGTGGGACGAAGGAGTAAGCATGCTCAGAATGACTCTGCCCTTCATGTGAGTGAGAATTAAGGTTATTTTCGCATTTCAACTCAGTTGTTTTTATCTTTAAAAGCTTTCAACACAAAATACAAAAGTAACACTTCAGTGCCTGGTATTTAGAAGTCAAATTTTGCTGACTACACCCAAAAGTACCGAGAAAAGCCAATTCTGGGATACTGAGTTTTTTGGTCAATGTAAGAGTCTTCTAAATTGCAGAGGTGCTGCAAAGTGATTACAGTGTTGTAAGGTCTTCTGAGGGAACTGAAAACAATGGGCATTTTTATGTTTCACAAAAATGTAACGACTTAAGTGATATCAGTTTTATTAGAAAGAGAAACAAGCAAGGAAACAGTACAGTTCTGCCCTCCTCTTTACTGTATTTTATAACTAATGCATACAGTGTTTTTAACTAAGACAGATACTTCTGATATACGTTTGAAAATGAGGAGCAAGCTTTATTTATAGAGGAATTACTGAATATTCTGTATTTGCAGTCTATTTTTTCTCTGCAAGTTAGTTTTGGAATGAAGCACATACTATAACTTTTATGTTATTGTTGTTCAGCCTTGTTATTGGACAGTTAATTTGATATAAAATCCACACTATATCATTGTTATTAATTAGAGTAGCCATGAATTTGCCTTTCAAAAGCTATTAAATGCAAATGTTGAGCCACATAAAATAGAAATGTGCAGTGAAGTTCTTCAGAAGAATAATGCCATGAAAGAATTAATACAAAGTAATTAAATTTTCATTGAAAGGAATCTACTTTACCAAGTAATGAACCTAATTCTAGAGATAAAAACTGAAAAATACTATGTCAATTGAAAATAAAAACAACCCTTTGTGGCTTACAAAACGAAGAGTCAGAACTGTACCTTTACAACTTATTTTCATCAAGAAGCTGAAGAAATACTTTAGTGTAGGTGAAGTGATCTGTTCTTTACAGAACACATTTCAAGTTGTCAGGGCTTTTCATAGCATTAAGAAACATAGCTGACATGATACCACTAACCTCTTACATGAAATTGTCTCAAATGCCTGTATCTTTTGCAGACAGAGACACAGAGAACTGTAAAATATTGCTGGAATTATTACAACTGTGCAAGGAAAATTAAGAATTTATCCAAGGTTTATAATTGCAGAGATTTAATCCATTCCTTAATGGGAATATACTTATGCATCTGTTGAATCGAAATTATTTGCTTAAGTGCTTTTCTGAAGAAAGAAAATCTTCATAGATGCTTAAATGCATTTCTGTTTTATAGCCTTATATTTTAGAACAGAGAATATGTGTTTGTGATCTACATCCTTGGAACCAGAAATACCAGTGTGTGTTTGAGGAACTCTTCTGAATTATGCTCTGTTGGGAATCTGGTAGCTTAACATTTTTTTAGGTAGCTACAGAGAATCCCTGAGAGTTAGAACAGCAAGTGAACTTTTGCTTCAATATGTGTAAAAAACTTATAGAAAAATGTATTACTGATGAAGATGTCATATGTAATTTAAATGTTCTAGTTGTACTATATTGCAGTTAATATGAGACAAAATTAAAAATGAGCTGTATATCAGAAAAAGATGTTTAAAACAAGAGGTTTAAGTACAATAGCAACAGAATGAAAAAGACCTGCCAATTACAGAAAAGAAAATAAATTCATACTCACACAAGTCTTAGGAATAGAAGATGTCTCTGAGAAAGTTGCATGGAATAAGCACAACCATTTATGGGATTAAAATACAGCTAAAGTCGTTTAACATTAGTCCTTTGCCAGGAACCCTGTAAAAACTTGTGAGCTACACTAAGTCGTCCTGGCACAGATATTACACAACTAACATGTATCGAACTATTACAGATTAATATCTCCCCTTCCTCCTTCAACATGACCTCTTGAATTTGGTTTTCATCTGGTTAGAGTACAACACATTTTCCATCAATCCTATGCTAAGAGAAAGGTCACCTCTTCGGGTGGCCAGGGCTCTGCAGGGGAGGCACTTCTGTGCGTATTCCAGTTCTCTCATTGCACTCTCTCTGCAATCTGCTAGTTGCACTCTCTGTCCAATTTTTCAAGCCAAGCTGGCCTTTTCCAAGCCCTTACTAGGGAAAGGAAACAACAGGCAGTTTATGTCGCTATAAACTCCAGCAGATTTTCAGAACACACACCTACCCCTGAAATTCTGCCAGCAGAAGCTAACAAGTGTTTTGACTGAAGGCAGGCAGGAGACTTGTAGAGATAAGAAACTCCTGAGAAGTTGTTTAGAAGAGTTTTAACCTCTGTCGCTTTAAATAAGGGGAGGAAGCTCTTTTTCTGAACTCTCCCTTTACGATTTGTGCCAGATGATGGCCAATCCCACCCACCTCGTTAAGCAAAATCAAACCACTAGAGTAAATGTAGTTTACAGTTGTCTGCTCTGGTCGTTGCAATAATGAAACTCTAAATTTTGGAGCAGTCTGAGTTGTATTTGAATCAATGAATTGGACAATAAACATTTAATTAATCTCTGATAGTTAAACAGCATCTTTTCTTTAGATGCTGGTATGATATTTCAACAATATAAAAGTGACACACAAGTGGTATACCTTTCGTGCACAGGATTTAAATTTTTTATATCTTGGCCAAATTTTAATAACAAAAAAAATACAATTTAGAGACCCTATCTGCTTTCTTCTGTTACTTGTATCAATTCCTTTCAGGACATGCAAAAATATGAAATATTTCTCCAAGAAATCTGTTTTTTTAAGAAGCACCTTAGTATTAGTGCTGCACCTATCACATTATCAGGGAAGAAGAAGTAGTTGCATCAGAATAATAATTATCTTTTTCTAAGGCATAGTTAGGAATGCCATCCGGAATGAGAGTTGCTGTATAAATGACTAGTGCTCAACAGAGGCAGTGTCTTACACATATTCTTTATACAGAAATTTTCACTTTGATGATGCCTCGTTCATATCACCAAAAATAGGAATCATTCCTTTTGTCGTTTTTTTAAAAAAAACAGATGACTGTGCCATTTTTGTGTAAAGTAGTTGCAGTTCAATGACATGCTGCAGGAAAAACAGAATCTAGTGAAGTTAAAATGTATTCTTACTGTACTAATGAAACACTGGTAGCTTTCCCCACAAATGTATAGAAATGTCTCAGATATACATTTTTTGGTCAGTCAGTCTTGAAAAGAAAGAAAATATATCTGCAGGGATAGTTGCTAAAGCTATAATTAGAAATAGGACTGGTAAAAGGGGTAGGTGCTTTTTGCCTGGTAGAAAAAAAATAGTTTGGTTGAAATTAGATGTTATATTTGGAAATTTTGGATGAAATGAAAAAGAAATAAATATACAATTTGAAGTGAAATACAAATACTCTTGATGCATTTAATTGATTTTGTATTTTATTCTTTTAGATAATAGATCAATTAAATTTTTCATTTTGGAATACATTTATTTTTAAGAACTAGTGAAAAATAATACTTGGAAATTTCCACCCAACATTTTTGGCCCGTATTTTTGGCTAGATCAACTTAATTTAGCCTATAACTCTAGACTCTTCATAGACATATTTTTGGGTAAATCTGCTGCTCATCAAAAAGCAATCATTCAAATTATTTAAAAAAATATTGCTAATAAGTGTTCATAATTATTTCTGAAAAAGTGAGTATTTATTTAAAACTGTCATAAAACCTCTTGTATAGTATCTAGTTTGACCAATAAGGCAGGCTCAAAAGAGAATTATGCTAAATGGGATTGTGAAACACATGGAAAACTTCAACTTCAATTGTATCCTTACCCTGGTTACAAAAAAAAAAATAATTCAAAACTTAAAACCAGGGAAAATCCAGAAGCATGACCATCCACTTGTGATTTAACAGTTGGAAGACAACTTCTGGCATGGCGTGAGGACAGTATGGAGCCAGAAAATAGAAACAGGTTTTCACTGAGATGAACCACTCTCCAGTATTGAACTGAAGCCATAAAGGTAAATTTCATCCATAGCAGTGTAACAAACTTAATAGTGACATAGCTAGTAACTAACCAGCTTACTAATTAGCTATTTAACTATTCCTTGTGTCAGCATAGAACTGAGATGACTTTCAGTCATCATTCAAAAATATAAGATTTATAAAATGAAGAATGGGCAGTGTTTCTTATAGGATGAAGTAAACACAAATCCAAAATGTTACACTGTTAAAAAAACAGACTTCCAGAGTAAAACCCACATGATTCCTCCCCTCTTTTTCTACTTACAGGTGGAGTCAGATTTTCATCGTCAGCTAGTTTACCTAAGGTAACAGGGTGGGTTTGGGGACTTACTCATTTTTTAGTGAGAGTTATGGGAGAATGAATCAACAAATTTAATTGTTAGCAGCAGCTGATGCCCTTTTGGCGATCGCGTTTCAGACCAAACAGCAAATAATAAAAAGTCTTTATAAAAGTCTGTGTGAATAATTAATATTATCAGAAATGTTTAGTAGTGAAGCTCTGTTTTAGCTTTAGCAGGCCTGTCAAGTCAGAAAGTCTAATATACAGGCTGTAAATGATAGCAGAATGCTCTCACAGACCACAGAGGTGCCTCATTCAGTTTGCACAGTGTCTTGTTTGAAGAATCTGGATCCCCAGAGAGCCTTC
Organism: Dromococcyx pavoninus; assembly: GCA_033558185.1. Lineage (NCBI taxonomy): Eukaryota > Metazoa > Chordata > Aves > Cuculiformes > Neomorphidae > Dromococcyx > Dromococcyx pavoninus. The sequence goes on from JAUMJL010000047.1 coordinate 136,058, forward strand.
CCTACAGAGCCTTCCCCTTTGTGTTATTTCTTAAAATCAGCAGTGAATTTGTTGCTTTCAAACCAGCATAGGCTGATCTAACAAGGGAATAATCTATTTCCTCTATACAGGAGGACTTTATGAAGACCTTTTGCTTAATAAATTCAGACTTCCTTACCACAGCAAAAGTGGAAAACTTTTTATTTTTCAGCCAGGAATAAAGGGAAAACTGATTCACCTTCCATCTGTATTTGGTTAAGCACCCTAGTCCATAGAGAGTTGCTGCACTACCAAAGTCTATCTTCAGTTTCTAATTCTAGCTTTTTCTGTAGTCATTTTTTAAAATACCTGTGGTGCCCTTTCATCTGTTGTTTCTCTCAGTTACTGACCATCAGTGTAGTTCACTGAAACCTGATGTGCTGGTGATGCCAGCCAACAATTTTCAGCTGCATTAGTTTGCTCTACAGTCTCTCTCTGAACCACTCTCCTGCTGTGGTAGGTCCTCATGGAGACAATAGTAGGAAATGGTGTCAACTGAATTATCTCCCTGTATTAAAAATTTCAGGATGTTTTTTCCATGTCATTTTATTTGAAAATTTACTATTTAGAAAATACAGGAACAAGAGCAATTCAGATATTAGCCCACAGGCAGACATGCTCTACTGAAATGGCTATGACAGTTGATGTTATTTCCCCTCTGGTTCCTTACTCCCTCTTTGCTGCCAGAGGTTACTGTCTCCAAAGCCGAATGGCTGGGATAGAGCATGTAAGTTTTCCTCAGTGCACTTCTTGGCAGCTTACCCAGGCATCTGCTACAGCAGTTTAAATTAGCCTGCCAGACTCCGCACAGAGCCAGGTGAGCACAGATGTATATTCTGCCCTGTAGTGAAGGCAATCATTTCATAGTCAGTGACATCATACAGAGCTACAGTGTTCCAGCAAATGTACGACCTCACCTTTGCAAGATGACCACCAACCTGCATATTCTCTGGTTATTTTTATCAGAACCTTCCTCAGTCAAAATGCATTCAGTATCTTTTGAGGAATCATCTAAACAGTACTTTGTTTCACCATTTGCATTTAGCTTAGATTTAGAAATCATACTGAGAACTTCATTTCCCTGTCTTATCTGACCTTGGATTATGTTGCAATTGAGAAACTGTGAGGATGCTGTCCATTTCCATACTGGGTTAAAATCCTAACTACTGATGAGCAAATCCAGCTCATCCACCAAATGAAAGCGAATCATCTCCATGGGAGAGAGACATTGTATATTTCATATAAAGTCATTGACTCATGTAAAAGAAGTTAAATACATTTGTATCCTCATGTTCCCCTACGTCTTTGCAGAAGAAATTGGCCTATCTAGTAGAATTTCATAGGAGTAAACATGGTATGACATAAGCAAGAGGAAACTCCTTAGTTTTAACTTTAGAACAGTACACATAGTGTTGCCATTTTAATGTTAAAACTATCAGTTCCAGTTTAGAGTGTATTATCTCCTATAGAATAATAAAGTATATGAACACAAATGTGCAGATAAGGATGCATTTCTGGTAAAATGAGCATAAAAAAACATTAAAGGATACACCAACCAAAGTATCTCGATCATTTCAAGAGAGTAATATTTTACCATTTTTTCACGACTTACTTTTTATGAGCTTTGACTCAAAAGACCAAACATGAATTCTATTAGTAAGATCAAATGTTCTATGTTAATTATTCTGCCATTTGCTAGTAACAAAAGAATGCTAATAAGAATGTACTACTGAAATTTAAAACTGTAAATGTAAATTAATGTATAATGAATACCACAAAGCACTGTAGCTAATAAAAGATCAAGCTTACTAGAAAACCAGTAGCAGGCTTCAAGGCAATCTGCTAAATCAGAAAAACATTTAGTTTAAAGTTAATAGAAAGCAGTAGGTAAACAGTCTAAATTGCAAACAGTGACAATCTTACACAGAAAACAGGTTAAACTTTTCTGCTTATATTTTGGGGCTCTGTAGAGTGATCTCCTGTTTCTGTCTCACTTGTCATTTCATTGTTTCTTGCTATTTAATTCCCTTCATTTTGAAATTCAATATCAGATGGAGTCAAACATCAGTATACATTATTGGAGCAGAAAGTCTGAGGATGTTGGATAGGCAGCTGCCATTTTCTGACTTTTCCATCAGATTTTTATAGGTTTTGTATGCTCATGACAGAGATTTATATGACAATTTGAAATCAATGGCAGAGCTGCTACTGACTTTGGGGAGTTTGAGAGTTCACCCATGCCAGTCAAGTTAAACTCAAAAAAAAAAAGGAAAAGCAGAGATCTAGTGGAGACTGAGAGCTCTGATTTTCAGACAAAGATCAGAACTTGGCTTCTGACAGGCAGGCCCCAGTGCTATGCTTCAAGTCAACTGCTAGAATCATCAATCAATGACTGAAAATGCTAGATTTATATTATGACATGCTACAAGAACCAGAACTTCAGCTGGGGTATGCAGGAGATGGGATAAAATAGAGATTTTGTTGCAGGGAAGTTTATAAGCTTTATAGATTAAAATCATAAAGGAGATGCAAGATTGCACAACCTAATTTTGGCATGGCAGTGTAGCATCCGAGAAGACTGTGTGCCACAAAAACTGGCACTTAGAATGTGCATGGAGAGAATTAGCACCTCAACTTGGGATAAATCAGGCAGCCAACCAAGCAGGGAGTCAACTGAAGTTAGCCTTTAGAGAAACGTAGAGGAAAAACCTCAGTCTTGAAGTCTGCCAGTCTCCTACTGCAGGTAAGCATCTATGCACAGGCAAGACTGAGAGCCTAGAAGCTTGTCCTGAATTTAGGTGCTGTTTAACTTTCCTTAAAAGTACTGATTATCCTTGAAGGAAATAGGATGATGTGATTCAGTCTTTCTGTCTCTGCTGTGGAAGCTCTTTGGGACTTGCTGGTCTACGGAGGAGGCTAAAGGAAGCAAGTTTGTGGAGAGCTTATGAGAACTGGAGTTTCTGCTCTAGACCCAAGGGTTGATCATGTGCTTTGTGCTAGTCACATACCACATGGAGCTGGGACTAGGTAAATAGATGAGTCTTCACTCTAGCACCCACTCAAAAGAAAAGCCTAACAGTATCCCATCATTGCTTACACATCCCTTCCCAGGAGATGGGATTGAATATCCTTGGCCCAAAGGTAGGAATCAGTGCATCATCTCCTATGAATCTGTGAGGGTATTGAGCATTAGGCTGTGGTTGGAGTTGAGGAATGAAAGTGCATAACTCAGTCATATCTTAAAGTGACTGTCAAAGTGATGTTTAAGAAGTGTGTCTTCCCCAATTACTGGGAAGCCTCCTTGGCAAAAGGCAGCAGGATACCCAGATTCTCAAACAGCACAGACCCGAGAAGGATGCCAAGCTGCTCAGTTCTGTCAGGACAGAGGTGTTGCTGGTGAATGTCAGAAGCAACTTGGCCGGGATTTAAGTATCTGAGGCAAAAACCTGGTCAGCAGTGCAGGTGGTTTTCAGGGCTTCAGCAACAAGTATTTTCAGAATCACAGTTATGTGCAAACTAAAATTACCTGAATTCTCCTTTAAGAGTTTAAGTCTTTCTTTATATGTGGCCTGAAATTTCATATCCATTAAAATTCACATGGATTAAACCCATATTATTGTATTGTTGATCATTCTGAATTTAAAATACTCTTTGGCAGTTAAAAAGAACAGTTAATCATGTCAGTCCACTCATGCATTAATCCATGGAGGGGAGCAGAACTGTTTTGGGGCATAGTCAGGTACATCTTGGAGTGTAAGAGACATCATTTAATGATCCACTTTGATTTGAAGGATTAGGGTTTTAATGGCCAAGGGAAAATGCCATGAATTTTAACTTTCAAACAAATGATTGAGAGGAAAACCTGAGAATGTGTAAATTGGCAAGATGCTAGCTACCCATGATAAATGCTGTCTGCACAGAAGTGCCCCTTGTAAAGCCAAAGTAACTTAACAGTTTGTGAAACAGGGACCCACATTTGAGTGTTTCATACTTCTGGCTTTGCCATGGCGAAAGACTATGTACAGAGAAAATTTTCCATAAAAGGATGGGACATTTTTTAAAGTTATATTTCTGCACCATGTTAGACCTCAGAAAATTTCCATTCAAGATTTATGTTCCATCTGTGAAGAGGAAGTGGTTTTACAATAGACAGAAATAAGATTATTTAGTTTGGAGAAGTATGCCCTTAGATTACCAGTACTGATTTTGTAAGTACTGGGAAAAAATGAGTAATGCAAAGTAGGATGAGGGAAACGGGGAACAGAGTTCAAGATAGCAACCTAGTACTTCTAGAATCTACTGACCAAGCAAAGCCCTTCATAGCTATGTTTAAGTGTGAAAGGGGAAACCATACGTATGTTGTTTCAAAGTTGCAACCACATTACCAGGTATGTCTCTTGCCAGCTGCTTGTGATTTCAAACCCACCTTGGCCTAGATTCACCTAGGCTGATGGAGTCCATTGTGGCATGAAGGTCACCAGAACTGAGGGAGAGCAGGTGGACATATGAGCCTGTTGGTTCTCCTTAACATAACTCTTACCTGTATTGCTGAAATGTTACTGTTTATAGTGTTCTACAAAGTCTGAAATAAACTATTTCTCTAGTTGTTGTGATCACAGTAGCCTTTAAGACAGAGCTGCCTGACATTTGGAGGAGTGGGATGCTGTGAACAGGGTGGCTGATTACCTGCAGATACGACTGTGCTAAATGACTTGAATACAAACCATGTAGGGAAGGATACATAAAGATGGAGATTACAGCCCCAGAAATAATTTTCCTGGTGATTTCAATCTCACATACAGAAGCTGATGGCATAATCCACGTCTGCTGCACCTGTCTCTCCCAGAAACGTCTGCTGGAAAACTGAATACTAGTCCTAGGAAAAGTCATTACATGCAAGTTATTTTTCTTTGATACAGATTGTGTAGATAAAAAGATTCTTAAAACAGCTTATGTGTCATGCACAGAACTTTAACATAGAGAAAAAAAGTCCTTTCTTTGCTAGATCTCTTAGACTTTAATTGAAAATATAAAAAGCAAGTAGAAAATATTTTAATTATTCTATTTTTTTATTTGACAAAATGGAAAAATTAAAATGTCCTTCTTTGGGGATAGCATTATTCATTGCATATACACTAATGTGCAATTTAAGGCTGGAAGAAGCAGATAGCTGGAAGAATCTTCAGTGATAAGGGCAATATTAGCACACTAATGATTTTTATTAATATATCGGAATAGCTTCTTTAACATATTCTATAGAGGATTATAAATCTTTTTGTAACTTACAGAACTACATAATGGTGACACAGAGGATTTACAGAATCTCTTAGCTTTAAGATGTTTTTTATACAACAAAGCATTTAATAAAAATGTTCAATGAAGCTTATTGACATTTACTTTTCTCTCTGCCATACATTTATTAAATTTGAATATCACATTCACATTAACATCAAACACATAAAATATGAAATAGTTGAAGATAACAGAAGACATATTTTAGTGCTTTGATGTTGATGCCAAGGTTTTATTTAAGATATTTATATGTAGCCTAAAGGATAATAAATTTTATTGAAAGCTCACTATATTACTAGATTTTTCAAAGTCCACAGGGTAGACTGAAAGTACTCAAAACGGAAAAACAGAAATAGTGCTGAACAATCGATCTTCAAAAGCAATGAATGTTATTAGGAAACCACATTTAAGATATCTGTAATTTAAATATGATTTCTGAAAAGTGAAAATGAGACATACACGAGAGTTTCAGATTAGATTTAAGAATGGCTTCCATTAGCTTTTTCTGCTTTCTTACATGGGGAACATTTGCTTCAGAGACATTGAAAAAAAAAAGACTACTGTGTACAAAGGACTTACTATGAAGTACAGCATGATTTAATAAAGTAAAGTATGGTCAAAGGCTGACAAAAGCAAAGACAATTCCCTTGACTGAATTGTTTGCGAGCTTCTACCTACTGGTATCTAGTTGAAATTAAATTCATGCATAGATTTGTAGCAAGAACATGAGTAACGGAGCAAGAATTAACATGTACTTGGTAGATTAAATTTATCTCTGCTATATTGCTCCATTCAGAGGTTGTATAAGAATGAATGATATTAGGTAAGAGCAAACTGCATCAAACTAAAAGAAAGGTGAACTATCCATCACAAAGAAAGCTGCACCTGAAAATTTTATAAAGAATAAAATGTTTTTGGCAACTTTTGACATTAGATAGTAACCATTTATTGTTAAAAATAACTAATTATGTAAATTGGAGGTCATCTGAACACAAAATTCCACTGGCTACATATATATATACATATATATATACACAGTTAATTCAGGTTTACTCTGATCTTTATGACATTCAGTGCAGGGGAAAGCAGAGATGAGAAATTCAGTCAGAATTTCCCAAATATTAAAAAAATATGCAGACCTACTTTGGATCAAATGTCACGCTTTGGCGTCTCTTCCCCAACTGTGTAAAACCTCACAGCTAGAACTAAATTTTTGATTCACTTTAGCTGGGAAACTTCTCCCATAGGCTTCCATTAAGATGCTTGAACTTTCATTGATATATTTCAATTGACATTTAGACTCCTAAATACCTGGGTGTATTTCCTCTTTCTTATTACTTGCTGAACATTCCTAGATGTCACATCAGTGGAAGCTGTTGGATGCTCAGTACCTGCAAAGAAATCCTGTAATTGACAGCTATTATAATACCAAAGAAATTAAGAGTCAGATCAATTAGTGGATCAGGACTTAAACATACATCAGAAAGCCAATTGTAAGCTCTAGCTTAAAAAAGGACAAAGGAAGAACCATTACCAGAAAATTGCTCTCTGGCTTTATACTGTAATAACTCCCCAAATCATTGAAAACTTTGGAGTCTATTCCCTGAGTTGTTATGTGTCAAGTTCTTAAGGTTTGATCAGTTAGTATAAGAAATTGCAGCTGTAACACCAAGAGTCATGAATTTTCAGCCTGGCATGCTCCTGAAGAACACAGGGAAAGAAAGGGGAGACAGAGATGACGGAGTTATCGACGTACAGGGTCAAGCAGATGTACTACTTTCCATAGTCATGGCATCCAACCTATTTCTACGGTGATGAGATTTTCCTGGATATGCCCCATTGCATATTGATCTGTCAGTCAATGCACAGCCTTTCTCTGTTTGAAAACAATTCCCTCAGGTAAACTGAGATCTCAAACCAAAGGACAGATTATCAGGTACCTACCATGCTACCCATACTTCAGTAGCTAATTATCATTAGTATGACTTTGGTTCACATTTCCTATTTTGGGTCACACTCCCCTTAAATTGAAAACCAAAATCTGAACAAGTGCTTTCTTATGTTTATACACTAAACTAATTTCAGGCTATTTTCTTGTCTTGAGATAAAAACTTTGGCTTAAGATTGGTCCAAAAAGCCACATTGGAGAGTCTCCGAAGTGCTTCATTTGAAAGAAGTCCTCAGAGTCCAATGCCTGAGCTGAGCGTTGTCATAGTGCAGTAGCAACCTTAGACCACCTATTCTTCCTTCTCCCCAGTTCTGCTTTTGGTCTACACTCCTGGGGGACTACTGAAAAGGGGGATCCTGAAATATCCTGTTAGATTGGCTAGGGAGATCCCTTAGTGTTAGGTACCATTAGCCTGGTCCAGACTCTGGTTCAATACCTCTTAGAATTAAAACCTGAAAAATTCTTACTTTGTGGAGATGTGTAACCTCTCACTGGGAGATAAAGTCAAGGAGAATTTCCCATTATTACAATGAGAGCAGAACTAGTTATGAAACAGAAGTTCTTGGAAAATCCTAGTTGCCATCAATTCATCTGCTTTTGATCTAGGAAGAAAACCACACAGGTAATATTCTTAATTATGATGAGGAAGCATTATCATCTCTGTAAATAGCCTTGAATAAAGAATGGCTTAGTAGATAAAGTTTGTAAAATCACTATTTAAGCTTGGATAAATAGCATTTTATAATCATCGACATTTGTTGTACCATTAGCTGGGTGAAAATGAATCAAAAATGTTGCCTTGATCACATTTTGAGATGAAATTTAGGATATTAGACCATGTATTACCTTTCTGTCAACAGCTTTAGAACCAGTTATTAACAACACATATAATCTCCTTTAAATGGTAGCTCCTTAAGACTGATGTGATCACTAAGCCAAAAGCTTTTATAATTTACAGATTTAGTTAGCAGATGTAGTTAGCAGCACTCTTATAAGATTAATAGCTATACACACCTAATTTCAAATTCTGCCATATGAGATTATATTAAAAGTCTGCTTCTGGCAAGTATAATTTGCATATTAGCATACTTTTAAAAAGGGAAAAGGCGATATAAAATTTTTACTTTGAAATTGTCTGGAGCTACTGGATTTATTCTGGAGAGACAACCTACATAAATAGCACAACTCAGATTATGTGGTTTCACTTAAAATGTCCACCTAAACTTTGGATCTCTCCTACTTTGCCCACTGTCTTTGTCTTTAGTGTACAGTCTCACTGATGTAATGCTCAAGATGAAACCCTCTTGACAATGCTTTGGGGCAACTGATTGGACCAAGGTATTTTTGCTAGAAAATGCATCAAGGCATTTCCTGTTGACACGACAGATCAAAAACATGGCCTAAACTTTTGAGGATGACATTACAAAGACCCTTAGAGGTTGGATACTTGACTGGATTTTTTTATTGGGTCATTTTGATTGGTAAGTTGATTAACAACAATATTAATGATTACTTACCAGTCACACAACGTGCAACCTTTGAAGACCAACTTATCCAGTGAGGTTTGTCTATGGATACGAATTCTCTCACATATGGTCTTCCACAGGTCTAAAAGTTTATTTTTTCATGTAATTAATGTGTGTCTTTTCTTAGAAAACTTTTATGAATGAACCATATGTATTTAAATGGATAAATATAGAAAGGTAAATCAACATGCATGCATGTGCATATGTGTACACTCACACACCCCCACACATATATACATAAGGCAGAATTAGTGTTGTCTTTTGAATAAATACTCATTTACCATGAGGATATGGACAATGAGATTTATTCTCCCATTGTCCTTTGTGCTTGTCCTCCACAATTTTTTATCAATTTAATGAATTAACGCTTTGTTCATTTTTTGCCTGCCAAAAGGAGGAAAAGCCTGAATTCAGCCTCTTGATAGCTGAAATGATTGTGGACACTATCTCGAGCAAACTGCTGTAGCTGGTTGACATTGCTTTGAACAGAGAGGGCTGAACTAGGTAATGTCAAGAAAACCCTTCCGAACTCAAGAATTCTATGATTCTGTGAAGTTTTCCTTTCCAATGCAGCAAATTTACTGAGATATTTCTGATTATGCAGGAAAGGAGATAGTTGAAAAACTATGTTGAATAATCATAACATTTCCAGAGAAGTCAGTAAACTAAACAAAGTGACAAACAAAACAGAACTGCTCTCATAATTTGCCACAAGCTGAAGACTTTTTACATTTAAATAAATAGTTTGGTGGAATGAACAATCCAGCACCCTGCATCCTAAAAAACTCTTTACTGGAAGTCCCACTGTTTGAATGCCAAATACATTTATTAGAAAAGCAAAGAGGATGTGGACAGAGGCATCATCATATAAGAAAGATTTCTGTGGAAGACATAATATGTAGATAAAAACACACAGGAGTGAATTCCAGTAATGAAAGTGAGTTGATAACCATTGCCCTCAGATGCTGGCTTAATGTAAAAATCATCTTTGCCAAATAAAGCTATGAAATCAGATTTAAAACAAAACGAAAAAACCCAATGCCCACCCCCACCCCCAAACCTGTTTGAGAAGATCTGAGGGAAAAAAGGACATTTTTGACAGAGAGGGAAATCTTTCCAAAGAAAATGTCAAAAAATTCTTGAAATATGGAGAATTTTACTCTTTCAGTCCAAATATTAGGTTCAGAGCTGCCAAGTAAATTTGCTTTCTGCCAGTCAGTGATGGATTTATTTTTTTAAAATTACTCTTACATTGTGTGAAGGAAGCAAACAGCTGGTACCTTTCTAGTTCCTTCCACAGAAAATATAACTATGAAGATGATACTATTGATAAGCACATGCAAGAGAGTGGGAGTGTTCTGTGGAACTGAATGTTCCAGCAATGTATTTTTTTCTTCCTTAAAAGCTGCAGAAGATGTATTCATCTTCCAGTCAGAGAGCCTGCCAGAGGTTTTTTGTCACTGTAGAGTCTGAAAAGCAATTTAAAGTTAATCTGGTTTTGCTACATTTTGTGGTTTTGCTGAATTAGAAGGTGTTTCGGCGCCCACTGATATCATGGCAGATAACCTCAGAAGTGACAAAATGAATGCAATATCAGCATGTAGGTAGGTAGCCTCTGTAGATTAATTAAACATTCTCCTCTGTGTTCTTAACACCACAGTATTCCTTAGAATAATTTGTCTAAGTACACACTTAAAAGTCTTAAGTCTAGATTGAGAGGAATACTGCAATTAGAGCTCCAAGGACATTTCCTATTCTTCAAAAGGAGAAAATCAGGGCTCTGAAAAAACATTTTACAGACAAATGTAAGAGTTTGAGTGAGTCACATGGCAGTCTTTCAGCATGGACATAATTTCATGAGACCCAACCTAAATCAAGGGAAGCTCAATTTTCTTAATTCCTGAAACTTTATAGCTTTGATTACAGATGTGACGGAGATTAGCAAAATGTAAGACCCAGTTTCTTAAAAGAAAGAGTGGAGGCATGTAAAATTAATGGACTTTTTTGGATACTTTGTCCTAAATATGCCAGTGAGTAGGTAGATCAAAAGACTACAGTTTTCATCATGCTTCTACTAGTTCAGGTAGATGAAAGCTAGATTGGAAGGCAAGCAAGGCAGACACTTGTCTGCAGGAAAATGAGAATTAAGAGAAACAGCTAAAGGAAAGAAGGCTGAGATACAATAGCAAGAGCTGTAATTGTAGGCCTTTCAGAGCACCTGGGACCAATCATTTTACCATGCTTTTACTAAGGATGGATGGCCAGCTCCTTTTTATGATGGTGATTCCTATTACTCTGTTTTTCTTTTGTGATACATACGTATATTTTGCAACTTCTACTAAGATAAAAAGAGAATGTGGATGATGTCAGAAAGTCTACATAAGGACTGAGTGCCAGATTGAGTAATTTTTTTCTGAGAATGTTTAAAAAGTCATTAAATTCTGGTACTAATATCTAGTGCTTTGCTTTGCTGTTTTTCTAGTGTTTCTTCAGTTGCTTAATTTGCTTAATCATTTCCAAGTGATGTGTTGAATCATTTGGCGCTGTGTGCTATGATACTTATCACATGCAGAGTTACCTTTTATTGCTATATAATATAATGAAAAATGATACAAATACTTCACCATACTTTTTTCAGCTAATAAGAGCTAATGAGAGATGCTGTGGTTCTTAAATATCTTGAGTAATTACTCTGCTCTGTGAATGAGATACTTAAATGACCTATTTGTATTTGATTGCTGAAGATTTGTTTAAAACATGTTGACTCTGCTTTGTAGTCATTACTGACTAAACTTATATTAACAATAAAGAAGAGCACCAATGGAATATAAATGTAAATCTTAGCTTGCCACTTCCCTCCCCCTCCTTAAGGCCAGCATATGATGACCCAATGTTGCCTTAGTGAAGATCTGAAAAAATAAAAGGAAAACAGATAATTATGTCTCTAAAAACTATTTTCTTAAGTGATTATGTTAGTTGGCACTTTTTTTTAAAAGAAATCAGTAATATTTTCTACCAAAACAGGCAGAAGACCTGTCCACTGGGCTGAATTTAAAGACTCCATTTACAAAGCTCCTAATGGGAGTTTTCCCACATCACATCCAAGACACTCATTAGTTTTCTGAATGACATAGTTTTATATTTATATTTCTGTGTGCATAGAAAGAACTAAAAAAACCTGGAATAATTCAGGACTCACTTTTCTGTCCATCTAAATGAGAGATAATACAACAATAAGTAATAAAAAAGACAGATAATGTGATAAAAATTTTGTTTTGATTGAACTATTAAAAATGGAGGGGTGTTAATTGTCTTATTGCTGTAACAATCCAACATTAATAATTTCTTTTCTAAGATGTAGAAATCCTGCTACAGAGCCAGATATCTTGAGAAAGCCATATAAAAATGATTTTTCATATGGATACCAAATTTTGAAAGACAAAAGCAGTATTACCTTAATTTAAATTTTCAAATCCCTTTAAAAATAGTAATGAAATTTATAGCACAAGAAGGTAGATGTGTAAATAACACCATTTTTTCGTAAATTTTTATAAGATATTACTCCTTCAAATTTTATAAGGTTAACATAAGAAGTCTCTGCTAATTCCATTAAGAAATACATCTTTTTATTATTATTACTTAGGGTACTGCTAATTATGTCTTTAAATTGCTTACAACTCCAAATATTCCTTTTCATCATCTTCCATTAATACAGATTTTTTTCTTGCTATTTCTTACATGAGGGTAGCAAAGAAAGAAAATGTCTAAAATATGAAATGTATTCTTTATAGGTTTCAGATAAGTGCCCGCTATTTTAGTTTGCAATATCAGCTTAGTTTCCATTCTTCTCTCTTTTGAAATCAATAGAAGACAAAGGTGATGTAAATATTTTCTAGCATTTATTCAGCATCTTAATTAAAATTCAGGAGTTTCAGCAATGGGTGACAAATATTTCAACAGACGTAAATAGTATCCTTTTATGTGAAGTCAGAAGAACATCTATTCAAAAAGAAAAATCAATTTTTTCAGTACAGTCAGCATACTTTTTTTAGATTAAAGTAATTTTGTTGGATTCAAAGATATGAGGCTGCACTGTGTTCTTAGATGCAACTCTCAAATTTCTTCCTTGGTATTTGAAAGCATAAATAGGAAACAGCTCATCAGATTGAATTTAACAAATTGACCTGCTATGTTTTGTTTAATTTCTAGGTTGTTTGGTTCAGTGCACTGTATTCCACTAGTGAATGATGCTGAGCACTGCTCTTCCACTGATACAGAAAGTGTCTATTACTGAATTAATTTCCTTATGTGCTGAGTTTTGCTGCCACAATTCCTAGAACAGCTTCATCTCTCAGCAGAGTTAAACACTTCACATAACGTAATTAGAAGCTGTGTTCCAATTAGAATCTTTTAAATTTTGTTACTATGAAATATCATCAGTAGTTAGTGCTTACTAAGTGTTTTGTCCAGTGCCAAAAATCATAGTCAGAACAACTCCAGGCAAAACTAGCACCATGGACAGTGTTGTGACCACTGCAGGTGCAGCCGACTCCAGGACCATTCGCCTTGGAAGGGAGCTCAGGAGCTCTCTAGGTCAACTGCTTGCTCCAAATAGACTCATCTGTGAGGCGACACCAGTTTGCTCAGGGATTTATCCAGACTGATCTAGAAAACTTTCAAAGATGGAGGCTGAACTACCTCCCTGGGCAATCTGTTCTGCTGCTTGACTGTCTTCACAAGTCTTCACGGTTCTCATGAATGTCCGGCCTAAGTCTCTCTTGATTCTACTTATACCTGTTGTCCTTGTCCTCCCACCATGCACCACTGGGAGGAGTTTTGTTCCGTCTATTTTAATAACTTCCCAACACACACTGGCAAACTGCTGTTAAGCCTTCTTTTCAGTGGTTTGAAGAAACTCTGTTCTCTCAGAAGCTTCTCCTCACAGGGCACGTGATCCTGTCCTCTGACTAGCTTGGTGACCCTCTGAGGAACTTGTATCAGTTTATCAAAGTCTTTCCCCAAACTGGATGCAATACTCTAGATATAGTCTAGCAACTGCTGAGTACGGGGGGAAAGTCACTTCCCTCAATCTCTGTGTGTGCTGCTTGTATTAACAGCCTAGGATGGCATTGGTGTTTTTAGCTGCCAGGGCATCCTGCTGGCTCATTTTCAGCTTGTGCTCTGCCAAGACTCCCATAGCCTTTTCTGCAGAGCTGTTCCCAAGACAGGCAGTCCCTAGCCTGAACCTCAGACAGGGGTTTTTCATTCTCAGCTGCTGGATAGCTCAGGAATTCTGCTGGCTAGTAAAATAAAAAACTCCCACTAGATTTCTTCTACAATGGTCTTTAAAAGGAAGTAAGTTTAACACAAGTGTTTTAGTGAGTGGTATTAAATGCTGTGAGACAGATGTGCAAGATTTTTGTATTTCTTAAGCTGTAGACTCTATGCAGGAGTGTGAATCTAGCAAGGTATCCTGTTGGTGGGCTAAATGAACTCAAAGGAAGGCAATTCACAGTGGAGGAATATGTCATTTTTTAAAAATAAATAACAAAAGCATTAACTGCAGATAAGGAAGATATAAGAGAATCAACTTCCACCTGTTTCCATTCTATAATTAAAACTGAAGGAAATTAGTATCAACAACCCCAAAATACTGATTTTCCCCCCTTTGTTTCCATCTAAAATAACTTAGGTATTTTTCCCCTTGCCAAATATTTCTATTAATTTCTCAGTTCAGTATGTTCTCAATACCACTTTTCTGTGTAAAAAATTAATCATCACCAGCTCTTCTAGAAAATATCTCTAAACTACTATTCAGTGAGTAGATATGCCAAAAATATATGCCAAGCAAATCACGTATTGTACAAGAAGACTTACAAACAGATTCAAGCTCAGGTATGTATTAATATGAAATATTTTTTTCTTTAAACTACGCATATCTAGAGGCATTTGAAGGGAGTGAGCTGATAACAGTTGCTAAGATGAAATAAAATGCATATATTCCAGAAATTAATACTTCATAGCACTTCTCATAAGGATATTTCCACTCAAAGGAAAATACGATTAATATTTCTAACTCACCAAAACAAGTTTTGAGAAGTCCTTTTTCAATGCTTTCCATTTGTCATAAAATAACAAGTTTATTTAGTGTTAGTGAGAAAGATTTTTGGGATCTAAACTAGAAGATATTGTAGATGACAGTATTACCTGCCTTCTGAATGGGAGACGCCTCCAGCTGTAAACATGCATAATTTGTTTCCCACTCATTATCTCAAATCATCTCACTCAAATCATTCCATTAGAGGACTTCTATCATCAGATTTGCAAGTTTTACTACATATTCCTTCAGAATGCTTGTCTAAATTAAAAAATATATTAATAGTATTTGCCTTATTTTCCCGAGCACACTCACACACACCTGCACAACTGATTTTTCTACTTGCTCCACTGTCAACTTACTCTTCATGTAGTCCACCCGAAACTTACTTTTTCTCTGAATGCAGAAGAGATGATGTGAAGGGCAATTGTATGTATGAATGTCTATATGTGAGGCAAGATCAAGGAAAAGCTAAAGGCAATGGCTTTGTCTCACGAGATTTTACCTTGCTCAGGGCTATGATTTTAGGGCACAGATATGCTCTATTATCCCTTTATAACCTTCCATTCCTAGCACAGCAAATAAGATCCAAAGAAAGGAATCTATTGCTTGATGTCTCAAGGAATTAGATGAATTGGCATTGAAAGTTGTCAGATATAATAACTGTTCTTATGGTCATACATTATTGTACCCATTACATTAGATGTTGCCTAGTCTTCATCTGGGCTCAAGATCTGTGCAGTGTGAACATGATGTAAAGTCATCCTGCATTTTCTCTCTTTCTTACTTCAGGCTGGACAGTTTAGACAGACAAAGAAATTTGGTCTGACTAATTTACTCACAAGAAAGTGTTCCAGTCTGTCAATCTCCAAACCATTATAACTACAGAGCAACTTTACCATTATTGTCCAGAGGAACCCTTCACTCTTAGGATATATAATTGCCCTTCTTAAATATATACAGCATATCCAGGTCTGTCTTACTATTTTTTGAGCAAGGTCTAACATTAAAGGAAATTTGAATTAAAGAAATGATCTTGCTTTCGGCAAGGTAGTACAGAAGAGGAAAAGTGTGGAAAACCAAAGAACAAGCTAGGCAAAACCTTCAAGAAACAATTTGAATGCGGTTAATCTTCATTTTGCTTTTATGGCACAGACAGATAGATTGGGTACTGAGATCTCTTCTAGTTTTATGTTCTGTGAGACATTACAATTTTGGAGGAGTGGTCCACAGAGATCACAAAGACTGTTGGGTGGGTATAGGAAGCTTGTGTATGGAAGATAAACTTGTGAAATGGAGAGGCTGTCTTCAAAGGTCTGTAGCACAATCTCTAAACTTGCTCCTGCAGGTTGCATACTTTGTTGCAGCCAGTGCAGAGCAAAGCTGAAGCTTGACAAATGAATATCCTTTGCTTTCTTTTGTGCCAAGAGTTTAATATTTTGCCACAGGCAGAGTCTCTTAATGTCTTCCCTCAAAGACTTTCATATTGTCTTGGCAGATATTGGTGCATTTCAACAAATCATAAGTTATCTTAATGACAACTTTCTGTAGATCATTTCAGGGTGGTTGGGATTAATTTCTTAAATTCTTTTGAGGATTTTTTGAAGCACAGAGAAAAGTGATTTTCCAGTGCCTCCCAGGACTTACAATAATCTAAGAGATTTACTTTCTCAAATTGGACCCAAAGCAACAATAATATTATAAAATAAATGTTCTTTCCATTTAAATATATTTGACATGGGTCTGGTCTCTTCTCTTAACAGTAATCTGTTTCCTGTGACCCAGCAATCCAATCAAGAATGAATCAGAGTCTCACAATTCCCTACAGTGGGAGCATTGGCCTTCGGGCCTAAACAGATCTCCCTGCAATTGCCACTATAAAAATAACAAATAAATGAAGTGAGCTACATAGACATCTGGGTTCAATGTTATCACCAAGCAGGTAGTATGGCTCAAGCTGAGATCTTTGATAGGATTATCAGTGAAGAGAAATGAACAATCCTTTTAGACTCTCTCTCACAAAACACATTGCTTTTATTTCAAAGGTGCTTTTTTTGCATGTCCATTTTGTGGGTTGTTAACAACTACTAGTGTTCTTTTTTCTGCTTTAAGCAAAAGCATGCAAATCTGGGAAGTAGTCACTATGATCTTAATTTTATTAATGGCTGAAATGTAGATTAGCTTTTAATAGACAGAAATAAGGCAAGTTGTACATTCCAGAAAGTTACCTGCAAAACTTTAAAACTAAACTTATATACAGTTACACTGATAAATAAAAGAAAGACTATATTTACATACACCTAACACCTATACACATGCACATAGAAGCGGTGCAGGCTTTTCCTCATCATGCATAGTTTGCCTGAGTTACATATTTTCATTTGACTTTATTACTTTCTTATACAAAAGTAAGGCTCCTTCATCTCATTTATGGACTGGGGGCATAGTTATTGAATTTAATAAATTGTTGCCAAAAGAATTAAAAGATGTTACTTGTCTCAACTATGTGATTGCTGTTAATGAATGCATTTATTTAAGCAGACCATGCAGGGAAGTAATTGACTAAAAAGTATGCAAATGATAAAACCCTCTACCTTTTTACCTTAAAGATTTAATAAAATGAGTTTCTGCGCTAGAAAATGCAAGGGCTATTGCAAATTACTACCAGTTGCAACAAGACATATGACATCTACTTTCTGTTCATATTCACCAGATCACTTCTGCAAACCAGCTACAACTCATTTCTAAGCTTACCTAAAAATGCTTTCAATGCCATGACTATATAAGGACATTAGGTAGAGATTGAATTCTGGTCTGGATTCATAGCACTTGAGTTCAGGATCAACATGGAGAGAAAAATCAAGTTCTGAATCCCTTACTGAAGTGGCCTGAATTGGCTTCTAGAGCAATCTACCTCCATCGATTGATTGTAAGGGCAATCTACTGCTACTAGCCCTCTAATTTGTGAGGCTCAGCCAAGCCAAACAGGGTGAGCCCAGATCACCAGACCCTTTATTCTCTCTGTCCTTTCCCCATTCCCTTGTTCTTCACTTGTTTGCAAAACACGTAGTAGGTAACACAGAGTTACAAAGAGGAAAGGTGAAGTTGTCACACTCCTGTCCTTAAATTCATCTGTGCAGAAATGAAACACAATATAGATCTTGCTCTTAAATACTTTATCCCTAGTATAGATTGTGAGTCTGTAAAAGTGGGACTTCACTTTGCTTGCAAGTGAAACCTCTCTTCCACAATTTAAAAGCTGTTCTGAGTATGCAGTACCCCGTATTTGAAAATGCCCTTATTGCCATTACCGTTCGTACCACTGACGTATCTGTTTGCATAATGCATATAAATGCATTAATAGTGCATAAATCTGTAATCAGTGATTTTTTGATTTATTATATATTTTATGAAACTGGACAGATTTACTTCTGGCAACTTTTTTTTGAGGGGAGACATATTTTCAACTTACATATTAACAACTCAACATATTATTTAAAAATATGTTCAAATAAGCAATGTGTAAACCTGATACAAACAGAACACTACTTGATAGATTCAGCTGACATCAGATTGGCAGTAAAGGAGTCTTTTACTATATTAAAAATCTATCATATGAGGAAAACATCAATTAGTTGTTAAAAATAACAGTCTCTTGGCTCTTTCAGAAATCAGATTTCAGATACATAACACAGCTTATTCAGGACTGTATATTTCAGTTAAATTAAAGTGCATGCATCTGTAAGCAACCAGGATGTGCATGATTATTTTAAGAAGTACACCACAACGGCATTTCTGGACTTGTAGTCCTGAACAAAGTGAACATGTAAAATTGAATCCTATTATGAATGTAGTATCTCCCTGTCAGGAAATATCACTTACCTGAGAACTAGCTTACCAAGTTCCTTGTGTTCTGTGAAGGGCCATATTTCACCATTTCTACACTGTTCACAGAAATTCTCATCATTATGAGAATTCAAATGCAGAATTATTCCATTTGCACAAACAAGAATCAAACATTTACACAGCTACTCTTCCTGTGGTTTTGTTTCATATCCCTCTGACAGGAGATTTAAAATACATATATATATATATATGTACTATATGTATTGTATCTAAAATATGTACATACAAATGTATTACAGACACACTATCTGAAACAAAACTTTTGTCTTATGATTCTAATTAGCTACTGCACTGTTTTTTAAACTACACTAGATTTTTAAACCTATTTACATCAAAACAGATTTTTATTTTAAAAGTCATGACAAAATGTACTGTACTGAAACAGGCATAAATAGCACAGCTATGCACTAGAGAGCCCCACGCTTTTTTCCATTTCTACTTGCCTTGGTCATTTTCATAGACTCGATTAGTCATAGATACCCTTTTTTTGTTGTTCCATCTGCTCTCCATAGTTTAAAAATAAAGAATCTATATAAAGTCTGGAAAGATTGCAGGGTTTTTACTGTTGTATAAATTAGTTTCCTTCTTCTTAATTTTCCCAACAGGCTTCTGGTTTTCCTTATCTATTTCTGATATTCTGTTTTATCTGTTTATTTATCTGCCCTGCTTCTTTATCCAGAACTACATAACAGAAAATGATATTGCCACCAGACAGGTTACTGTCTGAACTTTCCTCAGCTAGATAAATGATGCAACATTGTTTACCATCCTTTCACAGCTGGCAAGTTATTCACACTGTGTGGTTTATTAAACAAAATTGCCATCATGCATGATAAAACATTATAGTGGACTGACATAAGAAGCTGTAATGAGAATAAGCCATTTTCAGACTTTGGGTACACACCTAAACATAGTCAATAAAATCACACCAGAATTAAGAAAAGAACCAGTACAAAAGAACAAAAACTCTAAGATAGCAATGCCTGGTGGTTATTGACTTGAGCTCTCTGGAGTGCTCTAATAGCTGAGTAAACTTCCTTTCTGCATCTCAGTCTGTGTCAACATGTGTCAACATGTCATGACACGTAAAACTTGCTTATCCCTCTCTGCACAGAAGGTATTCTGAAAATGCATGGGTAAAAGATGTCTCTTTCCCTTATTTTTCTGGTGTAGTTATTATTTACTCGCTTCCTGCTTTCTCTCTGAAGCTCAAATTAGGGCTATCCTGAGAGAAGATTTTGAATGTCTCCAAGATAGCTAGTATTGTGCACCCCTCATCTGCAATGCTGCTTATTGTCCTATGCCAGGGATGAATGTTCTAGGGTCATGTTAAAGGGCATTCATTGCCTTTGGTTCACAGCTCTCTGTTTTAGCCATGATTATCACAGTCAGCTAAAATGACACCATTTGAGTCAAAAGCAGGACTTGGGGTAGATCTGCCTGTATTTAGGGACTATTCTGCATATATCTCTGTATGCCTTCTGAAAATCCATACATGCATCCCAGCAGAAGTCAGTCTATTCTCCTCTGAGTCTGCTGGAATGGAGTTAAAAGAGGCATGTTCCCCCAGGAACATAAGATTTATTAGAGGAAGAGTAGTTCCCTTCCTAATTACAAGTATATATACATATGCATATGTATACACATGTATGGAATAAATTCAGAATAAATAAAGAAACATGCATAAATATACATATATAAGTACAACTTTGATATTCATTAGTACATTATTTTTCCTCTATAAAACTGCTTGTTTTGGCCTGTTGGCTTCACATTTACTCGCTAACAGGAAAGAAACAATAGTTTGGATCTCCAGTGTTATTTTTTTGTGCGGTGGTTTCTTTTCTGAGTAGAAAGACTGAGTGAGAGATTTGCTAAGCACCTCAATACAGTGGAAATGAAATTGTTTCTGATGTGCTTATTTGTTCTGCATCTTATTTAATGTTGTTCACTTCTTCCTCATTCTGTGCCTTGAGTGATAAGGAATACTTAATGAGGCACCACAACCTCACTGCCCTGAGGGTAAACCAGGTAGTTTTCTACTTCCACAAATTCTTCACTAAAGTACATACAGGAACCTTATTCTGTAATGTGGAGACTGATTCACAATGGGATTCCGCTGTTTCTTTGTGAGACTTCAGCAACTCCCTGCTTAGTTCTATGAGTGGTAACTGAAGGCTAATGCACTTACTAACCCAACATAAAAAAAAGTCACAGGCAGAGCTAGAAAATCACGGACATAGAGAACAAGGAAACAATGCCTGGAATAGAAACGTGTGTTTTGTTAGTAGACCAAGCTACTACATATTATATATTTTAAAAAAGACATCTATAAGAGTCTGAGAAAAATAAAAAACAATAGAATTTCAAATCATAGCAAAATATGAAAAAAGGTGATAACTTCACACCAACGTTTTCTAGAAAGTAACTGTGTTCACTTGATGAGTTTTGCTACACTACTGTAACCCTGCTAACCTATTTTTAAAAAATAAATTACTTTGACAGAGTGCTGATTTCCTTTTGAAAGGGCATTTATGAGACTTTGAATTACAAGGTAACAAATTTTGCAGTAGAATCATAGAATCATAGATTTGGACAAGACCTTTAAGATCATCAAGTAAACCTAACACTGCCAAGTTCACTACTAAATCCTGTCTCTAAGCACCACATCTACATGTCTTCTAAATACCTTCAGGGATGGTGACTCAACCTCTCCCCTGGGCAGCCTGTTCCAATGCTTGACAACCATTTGGGTGAATAAATTTTTCATAATATCCAATCTAGCCCTCCTCTGGCACAACTTGAGAATATTTTCATTTGTCCTATTGCTTGTTACTTGGGAGAAGAGACCCCGTCCCACTACAACTTCCTTTCAGGTAATTGTAGAGAGCGATAATGTCTTCCCTCAGCCTCCTTTTCTCCAGAGCATTTACACAGTCTGAGCTCTCATATCTACAGCTCGCCTGCAATAGCTGGGTTGGCCCAAAACACCAGCCAGGAGGACCCTAGTTAAGAGTCTATACTGTCTCGAAATGTTACACACAGAGGTCTCTGAAGGAAATACAAACACTCCTAGTATTTAGTCATGCTACACTGTTAAGGAAGGTGGAATCAATCACTAGATTTCTCATATTCTTCATACTTAATTGTTTGCCTATTTTGCTGTTCTTCTAAAGTGCAGACAAATCAATGTGCATTTAGTATATTAAAGGTTAATACGTAAAACAGTAAACATACATTACACACGAGAGTTCACTTGTGAATTCCTGAAGCTTTAAGTACATATCTAATCCCGGTAAATTAAAATGGTAAAGTAAATCAAATGACAGCTAAAGGTAAGAATATAGAGATAGTAGATGTTCTTAAAGGAATTTTGAGATAACATATCTTTTAAAAAAATATGTACTTGAAGCTTTTCATAATACAATTATAAGTAAGAAACATGCCTTTATTTGGATCATTTTGTAGTAATGTAAATTTGGGGTAACATATAAGTAAGGATGTGGCATAGTTCCTTATGTATTTTGGAAATGGTTGGACCCTGAACAGTCTTTGAAGCGATTTAAGGCAAAGCAAAGGAAAATGGAGTAATATAAACAATAAGACTTCCTGTTTTCATGTTAAGATACTATCAATCTTGTTTCTCCACCATATAGATGCAGAAAGTATGGGATGTTAGATGCAACTCAGACAGGTCGAGACATTATTCAAGGCTTAATTCAGCAAATGACTCCTATTTACACCAGTAAATTGAAAATCAGTACAGCTAGGGGTGTTAATGAATTTCAGAAAATAATCCAAAAGGCCAAGCTTTCAGGCTTAGAAAGATCAGTACTGGCCTAATTGTGACAAGGGGCACAAAAGGAATTTCAGAACAAAGTAGAGAGCTTCTCATTAATGTCTAATAATTACTGATCTCTGTATTATATAAACCAAATCATATGACAAAGAAGAATATGAGCATTAAAAATTAATGTCTCTGTTATGGTGTTTCAGCATCTGTCCATACCCACACATGTTCCAAGTTATCTTCAGAAATGAAATGGAATAATTGGGTCCCAGCCATTCATTTGCCTAAACTAAAAGGGAGAAAAGAATTAGTAGTCTTCATCACAATCCAGATATGAATATTCTAGAGAGCAGCTAGAACTTTTCAACCAATTTCCTCTTAATTTAGTTACCATTCGAAGGTTTTTCCAGTGCAGAATGTTACTATGTTTAACACCTGTTATGTTATTGCACAATTTTCTTCATGCTGACATTAAAACAGGGAAAGAGGAGTGAGTGATCATGTTCTAAGATACAAGCTGAAGAAGAAGATTTACTTCTTGACAATTAAAAAAACCAGACCATATCGGCATGGTTGCCTTTCTCCACACTGTGGTGAGGAATACTCCACTCAGTACCTTCCTGTTCCTTACACTTATTATCTACCTCCACAACCTGTGGAAGTTCTGCTGCAAATTACTCTGATGCAACAAAAAAACAATTGCAGCAGTGTTATAGCTGTAATGGCAAGACCTAAAATCTTTAGTTATGGATAACTTCTTTAACTACCACACAGGCCCAAACTTGGTAGTGGTTTCTAAAAAGCTAATGAAACTCCAGCAGTGAAATTATCTGCCTGGCTAGCTTCTGAGAAGCCCTTCTGGGGTAATCACAGTCTGTTCTGTGGCCATGACCTTGCAGGGGACTTATGGACAGGTCATCTGGCAGATGGCTTTGAGTTGTGGGCCAAAGCAGGTGAGTGGTCAGAAGGCCACTGAACTTTCCACATCTGCTGGGAGGCTGGTTTATATAGTTCATGCTTGTGGTTCTGGCAGAATAGGGTTGCAAAAACTTTCCATTAGCACCTAATATAAGTACAGTTCACTTTTTCTTAAACCTTCCTCCAAAATACGTTAGATATCAATATCTGTAAATGTGCCAGCTAATGAAGTATTCCTGATAAGAGGTGCTGAGCAGATGCTCAAAACAAGATGCTCAGTGTTCAACCGTGAGCAAAGAGGAACATGAGTTCTTGTTATTGTGGGCATATAGGGATATGACATATCTCATATGGAGTGGACATCAGAGCAAGCACCAGTGTACATTAATGGAAGGCTGACGGGATGCTGTGTATGCTGCCAGGACAAGCTGAAATCAAGAGAAATTATACCATAAACTGTGAAATGTAGACTGATGTGAAGTGTGGATGAGGATGCAGACAGCAGAGAGGACAGAAGATTTTTCCTGTTTTATCATGCCTGCAATGATGTTGTTGAAAGTGGTGTTCCCCAGGGTTCAGTGCTGGGTTCAGTCCTGTTCAATATCTTTATTAATGACTTGGACGAAGAGATTGAGTGCACCCTTAGCAAGTTTGTGGATAACATCAAGCTGGATGGAAGTGTTGATCTGCTTGAAGGAAGAGAGGCTCTGCTAACAAGACCAAATGTCAAGTCCTGCACTCGGGACACAGCAACCCCATGCAGTGTTACAGGGAAAGAATGGCTGGAGAGCTGCCTGGAGAAGAAGGACCTTGGGATGTTGGTTGACAGCCGTCTGAATATGAGCCAGCAGTGTGCCCAGGTGGCCGAGAAGGCCAATGATGTCTTGGCCTGTATCAGAAACAGCATGGCCAGCATGACAAGGGAGGTGATTGTGCCCCTGTACTCGGCACTGGTGAGGCCACACCTCGAGTCCTGTGTTCAGCTCTAGGCCTCTCCCTACAAGAAGGACATTGAGGTGTTGGAGTGCATTCAGAGAAGGGCCGACGAGGTTGGTGAAGGGACTGGAGATCAAGTCCTATGAGGAACGGCTGAGGGAACTGGGGTTGTTCAGCTCGGAGAAGAGGAGGCTGAGAGGAGACCTCATCGCTGGCTACAGCTGCCTGAAAGGAGGCTGTGGGAGAGCCTCTTCTCTTAAGCAACAGGTGATAGGACAAGAAGAAATGGCCATAAGTTACACCGGGGAGGTTCAGACTGGATATTAGGAAGAATTTCTGTACCGAAAGGGTGGTCAGGCACTGGAACAGCTGCCTAGGGAGGTGGTTGAGACACCATCCCTGGAGTAGATGAGGTTTTGACGGACATGGTTTAGCAGAAGATGGGTATTGTTGGAATCTATGATCTCAAAGGTCTTTTCCAACTGGAAAATTCTATGATTTGATTCTATGTTTTATATGGACACGCAGGTGAAAGCTGTAGAGTTAGAACACAGCTTATTTGTTCATCAGTGTAAGGGCTGTACATCTGATGATGTACATCTGCCACTTTTGGCCTCTGGCAACAGTTTGAAGGGTGAAAGATGTCTGATCAAATTAAAATACTATTTATCTTTAAAACACAACTTTTGGAAGGCTTTTCTAGGGAGACAGCTGATGAAGGGTCCTCGTTCAGCTAGTCATTCTGCAACTGCCACCAGGTTAACATTTCAAGTGTAGTCAACCATTTTTCAGTATTTGAGGTTGCAACCATTTATTATTGTCACATATAAGGACGGTTTGCTTGCAAATCTGCATATAACCTGTGGAAAAAGCTCATTGTAAGACTTTGGGGTGGTAGGCAGGAGAAAACAAGGAACCAAAGGGAAACTCTCAGGAAAGTTCTGTCACTCTTACAAACATCCTTTCTTTGTTTTTTTTAATTAGCCTGAAAAGCTGTTAAGCCTTTTTTTTTTAAGATTAGAGCTATCAAATAAGCTTGCATTTAAATCTTCAATAGTCTATTTATAATCTATAATCTTCTACAGTGAACCTAGAAGGTTAATGCTTAGTATTACTTAAAATTCACGTGAATACTTTCAACCAGCTGTAGGATGTAGTAAAGGGATTTATGAATTAAAGGATGATAGATGCTATAAGAAGCTCTTCCTGACTTTACAAGAAAATTCACTCATTTTTCAGTTAATTTCATAGTTTATTATATCCAAGATAGGTTAATGGAACATTACATTCCATTTTCCTTTTTCTTATAAGTAAAAGGGGTACTGCCATTACAGTGTTAATTGTTTAATGTTATAGTTAGAATATTGGGTTGATTAAATTGGATTAGTTAGACTACTGGCTCAAAAACATGCTATCATGCATCTTATGTTCCTTCTGCTTTGGAATATTTTCGAGTTTGTAGCATTAACATTTTAGAAACCACAGCCATACACAGACATATTTTCAGGTTGTTATTGTAAGCTGAAACTTAAAATAAATTCCTTAAAATTTGGCCAGAAGGATCCAGGACTGATTGTTTGGTACAGCTAGCATTTTTTTTTCACCTAAACAGGAAGTACTCATTACAAATGTAACTGGGTTCCAAAATCTAATGCAGGGACAAACAAGATCATATTTTGGTACCATCTTTGCCCCAGGGTAGTCCAAGTAATTTGCAATGGAGATCAACAGCTTCTGCAGTGCAAGCTCCACCACCTGAGAGAGACCTGCCAGGAGTTCTCTTTCTGTGCTGCCAGCTGGTCTTTACTAAGTGATGAACAGCCACATGTCCTCCATTCCTCTGCCTGCCTTTTTCTGCACTACATAGAAGTAGCACCATCGCTAGGAATTCATCTTATGTTTCTGTGCAAGGTGTTTCATCAATTTAGGAGATATTAGGAACTCTAATACTCTTTCTTATTCTGCTTAAGAAAAGACACCATGCATTTCTCTTAACTTCTGTTTTGTGGGGAACCCTACTGAACAGTTATGTGAACTTGCACTGGGCACTGGCTGTCTCCAGCTCTGCTACTGAATTCTCAGACTGGTAAGAGGTCGTTTTCCCAGAGCAGCCAGCAGTATCACACTCATGAATCATTCTTTCTTCCAGCGACTCTGATACTGAATATGCAGTTTTACAATAAGGAATCACCAATTTCCCTCCTTACAACAAAACTTTTGACTGTTTAACCCCTTGCCTGACTTCATCAATTCATGAAGGTCAGGCGGGTTCCCTGGCAAACCCTCTACTGTAGGCTTTCAGGCAAATCTGTACTCTAAAGAAAAGGTTCCACCTCTGCTTCTGGCCTTGTTCTCCCTGACTTTTAACACTATTCTTTTATTATCTCCAGGCTTTCAGTGGGTATTCACATATTCACATACCTGCACGTTCAAACAAAGGTAAAAGAAGAAGATGGTTTACCTTTGATACATCCTTCTTGCCTTACCAATTCAGAACAGTTCTCATCACTATAGTCTAGCAGTGAGCTAGCAGTCCAGGCGTATCTTGCCTATGGTCAGTGAGCCACAAGTACAGTCTGTGCTAGTCCATGTGGCCAGTAACTCATTTTCCTGTTGTTTTTTTTTTCCTTCCAAAGAAGACTCCTGATGACTGTCTTCTATATCTTGTTTGAATTTTACAGAACCCATGACAAGAACCCTATGTCATATCTGAAGCTCTGCTTGAGTGGAAAGCACTCTGAATTTAAACAGTGTTCCCCACTCCAACAGCAGAATTTCAACAATCCCAGTACCTTAAACTAAATTCCTTTTTTTACTAACTACCTTTCTTTATTATGAAACTATCTTTTCTTGGCAGGTGGGGTTACTTCCACACACAGCCATTTTGTACTGGGCATAGCCTCCTCTTCTCACATTTTTATACTGCTGTCACTCATTTTACTGGCTCGTCCTTATTGTTGGTGATGTATAGGCATGCCAAGCCTCACAGCACCTGTATGAACTCATCCTTTTGAGATCTATTTCTTATTTTGGCACATGCATTTGCTGAACAGTGTTATGACTTCTTCTCTCTTTGTCCTGCAATCCTGACCAGTCCTCCAAACATCACATCTCACATACCTTGGTCCAGTCCTCACCAGCTCTGAGGAGGTGTTGAGGAAGATCAGCTGGGGAATCTTCTCAGCACCCAGCAATCCATTTCAGTGCATCCAGACTTCCCTAGTCTAGGCCAGCTGCCTTTCAGTCACAGCTCCTGCAGCCTGGACTCACACTGAGCTGTTGAGTTGTAATAGAAAACCCGGGCTCCCTTCAACCTCAGTTCAGGAAGGGAGAAGGACACAGGATCTCCTACTGCTTCCCAAAGCTGTTTCAAATCTTCCTGCATCTTAACCAAGGCGCTCTTCTACTTTTTTAAAAAAATCAAATCAAACTGAAACAAAGCCTGAATGATTAACGTGTTTCTTTTGCAAGAATTACTATTTCTCTCCCTATCTCAAATCAGTGAAGAGCTTGTATGGGGTTTTGGGGCACATCAGTTTCAGAAAACATATTTGTGTTAAGCTTTGCCTGACTCATCAGATTCACAGCCTTGTTTCCCATCAAGTTTATTTTTGTGGATGAGACAGAGGAAAGGTACTGTCAGTGGTGGAAATTAATTTGTCGCAATAACAATCTTCCCAGCATCTGTTCTGTATTATTCCTCCTTTTTCTTTTTGCTCACATTATGACACAGTGAATTTCTACTGCAACCCATAATCTCATTAGTTTAACAAAAATGCGTGTTCTGTTGTAAGACAGGTTTTTAACTCTGGAATATGTTCTTAACTAACTTGATTACATTGGCTTTAGCTGTGTAACCCCTATCAACATTAATGGCAGCCACATGGCAGAAGCTCTGAATATGAACTTGAGAATAAATCATTAAATACAATTGTTTAACTTCTGTTGCTCTAAAGTCAGGGATATCTATTGGAGAGAGTACTGGAGTCTTGCAAGTAACTGAACAGGTGATTAGATCTATTGATATTTTCCATTAAGATGAAACTTTTTTTCCAGATTCTCTTTATGCTAGTTTTGCCTTTTAAAAAGATATGTCTTTAGCATAGATGTGGATAGATATAAATGGATATGTGTTCAGTGTTTTCACAGCCTTTAAACTGAGTTAGCATAACAACTTCTTTTTTTTTCATTAAATGAAAATCTTAAAAATCTTAAAATTGTTTCCAGATCTCTAAATGGGCTCACAATCAATAAATAATGCATGTCTTATTTTGAAAATATTTTTCCTTGTTAATAAAGGGCCTTTCTTTTCAGAAAACACTTTGTTGAAAAGCCTAGACTATATTTGCACTTTACTGAATACATTTTTGTACCATTGAGCAGTCAAACTGTGTTTATGTATCAGAAAATAACATTTATTGTCGCTCTGAATTTAAATCATTCTGTAAATAATAGATTAACTCCATGGGTATAAAACACTTCATATCAAAGAGCTGGTCAAACATAAAAGTTTACAGTTCATGATTTCTGCAAGTTCGTACTAAAATCAAAAAGATTAAAAATCTGCTCCAAAACCCTACTGAAGTCAGTGAAAAGGTGCCCACTGACATCAGTAGGAGTTGGATAGAGCCCACCATGGGAAAGAAAATCAATAGGCTTTGAATGTGTCGAGTTCATGTACAGGGCACATCCACATCTTGCAGAATGAGGCATTCGACTTCCTCCAGCATATGTAGGAGATATTGTTTGGATTTTAATTTAATTCCTTGTTGATTATTCATTGATCTGAGGCTGAGAAGTGGACAGAATACTAAAATAGAATCTTCTAAATACACACAAAAAATATGGTAGCCTCTTATAAATGTGTATTCAAACAAACAAAACACTGTACATATAAACACACTACCCCTCCTTGTTCTCTTTCTGTGTTTGTAAGCATCACACACATACATCTCTACATACTTATTTGAGAGAAAAAGAAAGACTCTTTAAAATATGAAAAATTTCTATTATACTTTTACATCATAAATTAATCTTTTTGCATCTTTTTTGGGAGGAGGTGAATAAGCAATACAAGTATCTACAGGATTGGATATAAAAACAGTTACAGGAGCACAGTGGGTTTGAGAGAGGAAAAATGTATACTGAGAAGGCAATATAGGAAAGTTTCCTAAGGACTGATAACCTCTGGAGTCTGTCGAACACTCCTCTGCCAGACCTGTGCAAAGCCACAAGCACACATCAGTGTCAACAGTTCACAGCTGTGATCTGTGTCTGCCCTCAACTCAATCCCTAAACAGGAAAGGGAATTCACAGCAGTTGAGTGTCTATATGACCAAGCGAAAATGCCAGTTTTCAGTTTTTTCTGATAATTGAATACAAACACATTAATTTTTCACTTTTCCAGTAACCGCACTTTCATGTTAAAATGCTTGAGATTTTTACTCAATTTTCCTTCCTGCTACGACTAGGCTCAAACTTTGCTTTCTGTTAAACACTTGCCAGAAAGCAGTTTTGGTGTTGATTGACATTTGGTATTTATTTTATGTTTGGTTCTCAAATAAGAAGATGTGATATCTCCTGGCCACAGAAAGCATCAAGATGCATGTGGCATACCCAGCAGTGATGTCCTTCACCTTCCTTGTACTATTTCTTGGGAAGAATCAT
This sequence comes from Dromococcyx pavoninus, assembly GCA_033558185.1. Taxonomy (NCBI): domain Eukaryota; kingdom Metazoa; phylum Chordata; class Aves; order Cuculiformes; family Neomorphidae; genus Dromococcyx; species Dromococcyx pavoninus. The sequence continues at coordinate 166,156 of JAUMJL010000047.1, forward strand.
CAGGGCAAGACTAAAGAAGAAGTAATGGTTTCCTGAGGGTGATAAGCTTTGCGTGAGTGGGTTTAACTACAGGCAGACTGTTGATAGCTTTGTGTGTTATATGGCTAGGTTTAACTGCAGGCAAACTGTAGATAGTTCCCTGTGTTATACTTGATCTAACCCCAAATTTATGTTAGTAAAGCACTCGACTTACCCTGCAGTCTGAGGTCTTGGGCGTCAATGAGGGTAAAGGCTTGAAAACACATCAGGCATTGTGCAAAGAGGCGATGTTACAGATTCATGACACGGGTGTTGACTCTTGTACTACTTGGTTTTCAGAGGATTAAGTTGAGCTATTCATTCACAACGGGAGGGCCTGAGGATGCACTGAGCCAAGTAATGTTAATCTGTGCACTAAGAAAGATTAATAAACATTATAAATAGGCACTAGCAAGGTGAAAGGGGAGAAATTAAAAGTTGCCTCACTAAAGTTAATCTTGTCATTTCCTACCTTCTGAGTATTTTATTTTGTATCATGATTGTTTTCCCAGTATATGGAACACCGGGGAAGTGTTATATAAAACTGAGAATAAATAAGAGGGAAGCAGGTTCAGACAAAGCAGTCTGTCGCCCTTGCCACAGATGGTACACGGTTTCTCTAAAACATTAAAACCAATCCAAATCTTGTGAGCTCGAGAAGATGTAGTACAATGAAGACTTTTTTTGGTATGTCATTTACAATGTTTTGTAACAGTTCTGAAAGCAGTGAGATCTCACAGGAAAACCATTTAAGATAAGAGGATTCCACCAGTGAAAAGTGTTAAGTGAAAAACATAGCAAGAGCACAAACCAGGAGAAATCCTCTGAATATGGAGTGGAGAAGAGCATTTACTTATTACATTTGCATTGAACAGCAGTGTGAAAATGTTCAGGAAAAGAACCAGGAGCGAAAAAGGCATCCTCATTGATCAAAGAGACTTTGGAAGGAAACAACTGCTGAGAGTTCCCTAGCTTGGCTGTCTTAGGTGACTGAGCAGAGCATCAGTTCTTCAGGAACACTATGGAGGATAGCTAAAAAAGATCCAGAGGGGAAAAGCTACTGTGTCAGCCCATCAGCTTTCACATCAAAAGCAAGCCTCAGAAATCCTACATGACAACTCAGAAAGGAACCTGATTCCTAGTACACTCCAAGGATGGAATTTATTATTGTATATTACTTTCACATTTCATGTAAGCAGGAATATGTAGTTTTAGTGTAGGTTGTAATGTATTTTTTAAAAAATGTTTAAGTTAGTATGATATTAAACAGGAATTTAGATGAATTTGACAAGTGTGCAACAAATCCAATTATGAATGCGTGGGTAGGCAGTCCCACACTGAGTCTAAGAGCTCCAAGAAGTTCCCTTCCTCCCAAGGTCAGTTTGCAGATTGCTGTGGCCAGAGCCAGCTCTCAGGGCGAAGCTGTTGCCATGAGGCATGAACTGGGGCCCTTCTAGCAAGAGGCAGACTGAGCTCCTGGACCCAGCCTCTGTACAGGTGAAGGGCTGGAATAAATGATGCTTTGGGTTAAAGTAAGAGTGAAAAACACTGCAGGAGTGCAAAGTGTGCCCCTGGCTGGATGGAGAAGTTAAGTGTTTACTGTGGAGGAACAGTTTTGTCACACTCTTTCCAATCTTTAGATCTCACTAAAGTAAAAAACAAAAAGAAAAAAACCTGCCTCACAACAGACTACATAGAATGCTGGATGGGTTAACAGTGATGTAGGGTGTAGCTGAAGAGCCACCACTCTCCACTGTAAATACCCTTTAGGTCCTGATCTGGCCTCTCCAATTACACCCACTTCTCTTGTTTTTCATTCTGTTATGCCTCTGTCTCTTCCTGCAGACCTTCTGTTCTCCTTTTTCTCTTACTGCTGACTATCTTCTCCACCTCTGCTCATTGCCCATCCAATCTGTACTGCTATGTCTCCCTGTGAGCCTTCATTACTCTTGCTTGTGTTCCTATGTTATTCCTACTGCCTTCTCTCTTCTCTCTCCATGGAGAAAAAGTCTTACTGCTGCCAGGTCTTGTGCTTGGCACTATGATGGAGTCATTTGTAGAGGCCTTGTAACTGCTGGATAAAGCTTAGTCCTGCCTTTGGTGGGCTGAAGTATGAGCAGACTTGTCATGGAAGAGGGCCTCTGGCTTAGATCAAGTTTATTCACAACAAAGAGTTTAGGGAGAATTCATCTGGTAAACTAAAAGAAGTTTCCACCCAGCCTATGTAAACAGAGGGGTTTTTTTCCAGTTGGTGATCATATTTGGGCAGCTTGTCCAAAGGCCAGTAAAAGGAATTCCTCCTTGAGGTAATCCTCCAGGCCTTTTCAAATTTTAAGTATCACTTCCCCACATAGAAGAGCTGGTCTGATGCCTAAGCTTTATCTGCCTGCTCCCTATTTACCAACTAAGGTTCCTATTTTTTGAAGAGCACTGATTTTCTATTACTTACACATTATACTCAGTGTTGAAAATATAATCTGAATGCAAAGATAGAAATCTCATGATTTAAAAGAAAGATTTAAAGAAAGTATTATTGCTTCATTTGAGCTCTGAGCAAAAGGGGAAGATTTTATAGTGTTTATAAATAGTGCTTTTAAACTCTTATTATATACACCATCAATCAGAAAAAATCTTCACTTTTTATGTAAGAGTTAAAGAGTGGGTCAAAGAGGAGAGGGGCACAGATACTCATGTAGTCATTGTAAAATGCCATTGATGACTAAACAAACTACATTTGAAAGCCAAAAATCTCTTGAAAAGTAAAATATACTAACTGTATTTTTTGTGATTCTGTCTTTTATATGAGATTTAAATTAACATGAAATATGAAATGTAAATAAAACAGTGAACTACAGCTGTGTGATTGCTGTTTGTTCGACAACAAATGCCAGATGCTGCCTGACAATCAGCTTCTCTGGTCTGCAGCACCATGTCGCTGTATGAAATTATTTGGGCTGTTGCACCTCCCTGATGTCAGGGCAAGGTGCTGTGGGTTCAAGAGCTGTGGAAAGGCAACTATGCATGGGCACTCATCATGGAACAGCCCTCCCAGAGGAGGAGGCAGGATGAGGTGGTTAACTGGGACACAGGGGAAAGCTGGAGCAGCTCGATGTTGCCCAAGAACATAGACAAAACTGATTGTTACTACCCTGAAGAGCAGGTATCCTTATCCTTGTGGGCAGCTTTGGGCATCTTTGCAAGGGTTGCCTGCTGGGAAAGGAGAGGAGGAGAGGTGTGATCTGGAGGTGATCTGGAGGGGTGATCTGGTGGCGCCAGCATGGCTTTTCAATAGTGGAAAAGGGTGTGGGGGGCCTGACCTGGGGACAGAAAGGGCATGGAAGTAATATACAGTTACTGCAGGAGTCTTCTGTCAAATTTTGGAGATATTGGACATGTCTGAATCAGCTAGAGGACAGAAAGGAGGACTGTATGTGGTTGGAAGAAATCAAGGGTTGGGAAGGATCGGAAAAATTCTGAAGAGTCCTAGGGTAGCTATATATCTGGATGGTAATCTTTTACTTTGTTTCTTCTCCCAGATCCTTCCTTTAGAAACCGTTCTGTATTCCCTCACATCACTTCAGTAGAGTACTGCCTTTTGGGGCTCCTTTCTCCATTCTCACACAGGTATGTACTGCTTTCCAAAAAGCCCTCTTCCACTCCCACCAAATCTCTGTCCTCTTTCTACACCAGTCCTCACTCACTTAACTTCGTTCCTGTACTGGTGTTTCACAGCTGACAAGGGGAGGCAGGTAAAGCAGCACCAGATTACGTAGCCTGGGAGATGCTGGTTGGGGGGAAGCATGTGTACTTCCTTACTATTTGGTGAAGGAACGGCAAACATTTCCTTAAATACCAGCTGGACACTTCATTTATCACAGGCCAATGTGCTATGAGTGGTTGCTTTACTAGCATGCCTTCCATAAGGGGTAATGACCAGATGAAGAACTGATACCTAAGACTCGTTTGCTCAAAAGTCCACACTCCAATAATTCTGCAGAATCTTTCCTGTTGTTCACGACAATCAACACACTGAACAATGGGATGTCTGCATTAGTTGCAGAAAATACTCAACTTTCCTACTTCAGCACGGCTTAATTAAGATGTTGAGTCAGAAGACTGTTGAACTGATATCACCAGCTCTGCTACAGTAACTTGGAAGCTGAACTCTGAGCCCTCTTGAGTCAGAAGAGAGCACAGCCACAGAAGACAGAAGCTGAACATTTATCTGCATTTGGGGAGATGAGTGCCTGAGGTCCCTCAGGATGAAGGTCAAGAACCCAAATACGCCAGATGACTGGAAATGTACTTTAGCTACTGGAGTTTTATGCAAAAGGTGCTCACCAATACCTAATGGCATCGTTACCAACAGAGAGACTGGCAGAAGTTCCAGGTTAGGGTCCCTGCATATTTGCAGGAACACAGATAACATCACTAACTTTGGCACAAGAGATCTAATTTTCAATTCCAAATGGTTTTAGGCTGCAGACTGTCCTGCTCAGAAACAGCAAGATCTCTACTTTACATTTGTGCTTTTTCAGACATTAAGGGAAATTTGTGTTTTAATATATTTTATACCTAGGCTGTGTTTTCTTGAATTGTTCTCAACCTGAATGAAGTGCAGGAGGTTAAAGAACAATTTTGCTCCCTAAATATTTTGCTGAAAGTCCACCCTAATGTTTTAAAAGACTACTATAATGAAAATGGAATTAAATAGGTAACTGCACTTAACCTATTCTGCTGTGCTAATCTGCTAACTGACTATAAGGAAGTAGACTTAATACCAGAAATAAACCAGTTTGATACAATGATGATCTTATCATGTTACATCTAGTGTATGTCATAAACAGGCCTAAAGACACAAACTATCTTAGTTACTTCTAGTTATTATTTCTATTAAAAATGTGACATCTTTATTCTCATAGACAAAAGAGACCTTCTGAAGTATATCTATCAGAATTTATCCATCTTTCACCTAACGTGACAAAAGATAAAAACCCCAAACATTAAAAAAAGGAAACAAACCCCCAAAGATGGACTCCTGAATATAATAGGAAAGTGATACCTCTATGTGAACATACGGCACCTTATCCCAGGAAAAGACTGAAAAGGAATGGCATAGACCATGCTGTTTATGGTATGAGCAACATCTAGTGCCTATCTGTATATACATTAAAATGGTATTTAATGCTTCTCAGGATGCCTTGTGGATTTTTTTTCCAGAACCTTAGGCTGTAAAAAATGTGTGTGATGTGTGTGTATCCTCTCAAGCTGGACAGCAGACCCACCAGCTTTGGGCAGTAGCTATTCCATAAATCACCATAAATGCCTCAGTCATCAGAGAGAAATAAAGAGGCGTATTGTCTTTAGTAAAGTTAAAAAAAGAAAAGGTACTGATATTTTAGGTCAACTGTCAAAAAAAGGAATATCTCCTAAAGATAAAAGTACTTATTTTTTTCTGAACCAATTTCAAAAGTGTAATTCTGAAAGAAAAGAAGAGACATTTTATGTTATTTTTTACAGCCTATTTTTGCCTTAAAAACTTCAAAGTGAAACAACTGCAACGTCACAGACACCAAGTCCTTCTTTTCCGTATTGAATGATGTTCTTATCTATGTTGGCAGCCAACCCACACAATGGCATATACCTGCCTGGAGGCTCAAATTTTGGGATCAAGCTACAAAAACACAACAGTTAAATTTTCCTTCGCATTTCTTAGTTGGTAAGGGAATTTTAGAAAATATTGTATTTTGAAACATGTTTTTGTATGCAATCTAACCTTCACTAGATGGAATCACTGTTTCAAACACTATAATGCCGTTATATAATTACACGGAGTGAAGGAGTCAGATCATGTATAGGCAATTTACAGTTTTTGAGTATTATGTAATCCTGCTAGAAAGGACATTATGATGTAATTGTTTTGTGACAGGCTTCTTTTTAGCTGAAATAGTGGGTTGTTTTTGCCTCCTAAATAGCATTTGGATCATAGAATCACAGAATTGCTTGATTGGAAAAGACCTTTGAGATCATCGAGTTCAACTGTACCTATCCACTACTAAGCCATATCCCTAAGTATTGTGTCTACACCCACAGTGGTGCATTTACATGTATGTCACAAAATTTCAGTAAATTTTAGATGTTAATCTGACAGATATTTTAGTTGTGCTTTCTTTCTGCATTGTGTTTAAATAAAAAGTGGAGACTTGGGACTTAATATCAAGACTACTACAGTGTGCTGTAATGTTTCCCAGAAAATTAAGTTCAAAGGATTCCTGCCTCGGGCTCTTGTGCAAAATACAGCCTCTATTAATAGCGGCAGAAAATAATTTTCATATTACAATTCTTCTAATGATAGGTAACAGCAATGAAATTCCTACTGTTTTGAAAGTATTAAGGATATCAGCACCTTTGTTGAATCTTGGAATACCTTTAACTATTATTGAACTTCATTTTCCACAGTTGTTTGTACATCCTAATTTATAAGCAGGAAATCCACTTTGATTCTTATCCTAAGCCTGTGGAGTTTTCATATTCATTTAAATAGAAGTATAGCAAAATCTTCTAAAAGTTTGGTAGTTACTTCTCTCTCTGCTGAGATAGATAACCAGCAGAACAAAAATTAAGCATTCTGAGGAAAGACTATTATAGCTTCAGTACACAAAGCATAATACAGTTCTGAAGAATGGTGTTGACATATTCATAAAAAGATCACAACTAATACTATACAGTCACTTAAGTAATACAAAACTATTATTTTGGTCCTGTCTAGACTAAAATTCATAAATGAACAACAAAAAAAAGACCACCAGTGGGGAATAACAAAATTTCTAGGTAGTGAAATGTTAGTAAGCTATCAAATTGAAGTATATCAGAAGCAAACAAAACTGAAAGCTTAAAATCAACATTTCAGAAAAAAAGCTGGAAGACAGCCATTGGTCTGGGAATATGTGTCAAAATGCAGGTTGGAATTATAGGCAAGAGCATTTTCAAGTACAGAATCAGCTGCTTGTCACAGTTGGAGTGCCAGGTGATAAACGACACAAAGAATTAGCCATGATCTGTCTAAACGTAGACAAACTAAAAAGATACTGCAGTTAAACAGCTGAAGAGATGAGTGTCCAATAATTACCTCAGTCTGACAGGAAAGACTGAAGAACTTAAAAGGCTCCAGGTAATCTGCAACTGTAATTTTCTTTTCTTTCCAGTAAAACTTCCTAAAGAAAAGGTCCCTCACACCTCCACTGAGATCCCCAAAGAATTATCAGAAGCGATGGCAAAATAAAAAGGAAAGCCAAAAGGCCTTGTGCAGTCTCTGTGGCACACGGATCTCTTCTTGCAGGAGGAAAAGCACAAAGGAAAAGAAATCCTCACCACACTTACTTACATATTGGGAGAAAACCACTGTAGCAACCTGGAAAAGCAGATAAACTATTATGATGTCTGTAGGTCAATATTAGCAGTTCTGTCAATGTCCCACCTGAAGGATGATCAAACTCAAGTCGTACTTTTTTCTTCAACAGAAAGTTACACCTAGTGGAACATTTAATCTTAAAAACACTAAGGGAAACAATTTCTAGCACTTTTGGAGATAAGAATAAGGCTTTTTTGTTCTTGCTGCTCAGCCGCCACTGATAGTGTTTACATTTCACTTCAGCAGAATTGTTTCATCACTTCAGTCAGTGCAATTGCTTGTTTCTTATAAGGTTCTTCAACTTCAAAACAAGAAGATAATACACATGTAACCATTCCCAGTTCAACCTTTCTGCCTAAAATAAGTCCTGAAAAGTCATGGTCTTATTTGCTTTTCTTAAACAGATTAGGAACTTTCCTACCGCTGGGCTAATTAATGAGAAAGATATTCACTTTTTAATTTTATGGACAGCAATATGGACCCTAAGGCAATAGAAAATCATGCTGACGTTTGGTAACTAATCACTGAATTATGATCAGCAGCTTTTACAGAAAGATTCAAGCAATCCCACATCCTGTGGATGAGTAGGTATACTTACCATTTCATAAGAAACATTATTTTGGAAATATGAATCGAGTCATTCTGGGCACTTTCTAAATATCATGCTTGGACTGAATGGGTTGTTTAGATGTTCTACACTTTAACTTTTTTTTTCTTTCATTCCCATCACACAAACCCCATGTTAATAGAAATTTAATTACATTATCTTGTGCTGTCTCATATCCATAAGAGTTTCTAGCACGTGACAGGAATGCTTGCATTTTTATCATCTGACATTCACATCTCTGGATATATAACAAGAAAGAAGATACGGACTATTGAATTGTATCCAGACTAGCTTACAGGTACTCAAAATGTAAGACCTTGTTGAGGGCGAGAACATACCAAATTTAAACATTATCTATATGATTGCTCAAGCAAGTTGATGCCTTTGAAAGCAGTTTTAAAGAAAGAAGGAAACAATGTTGTTTTTCAAATTTTAGGGTGGATTTAATGAGACAGTGTTGAATGTGAAGGACTATGTAAAGATAAGTGTAAGCAGAAGACAGCTAATGCTTCTCAGTCTAGGGAGGAAAACTCTTTGGCTCAAATAGGTGCCCCACTGAAAAGGATAACCTAAGAAGTATATCAGGAATTATGTGTGTACCAATATACAAAGGACATTTTACAACAAGTGCATTTAAACAAATGTTCTTTACACAGAGAAATCATGATGACCTTCTCAAGTATCACTATCCTAGAGTCTTCTTTACCCTTTACCAAATCCATTGTTATAGCCTATCTGGAAAAGCCTGAATGAGAAACTATAAACCACCAAATGTCAAAGGAAATGTCATCATTAACTTTAATGGGCTACAGTTCATCAATCTAAGTCTAATCTTGAAACAACTTGTAACAGTTATAAACTTGAGTAACTTCACTAGCAGTGAAACTTTTCTTAATTTACACACATCACAGGAAGATCAGGACTGGTTTTGTGTCCTAAATTTAGCAAAGTTTGCCTTCTATTTAAATAGTTTTCTAGAAGTTGTGAGTAGAAAATTTATTTTTTACTGCATTATTCCTTAAAATGAAATATTTTGTTAAGGACATGTCTTCTTTTGAACTGAACAGTCAGTACAAAACATTCCAGTTGAAATGAACGTAGTGTCTGCCAGCAGACCGAGCAGTCAGTGAGACTAAAAAGTCCAAAGTATGATTCATTTTAAGGTCTTCAAAACAAGAATAAATCACTATTAGAAGCCTTTTTGTATTAAAGATTAACCATAAAGTTCTTATGGTCTAAACTCTTTTCACGCTATATTCAAAAGAACCAGGAACCAGCTCAATTTTTTACATTGTTAATATTAAAAATTCATTATTTAGTAGTTCTAGATGCATTTGGCTTTTTTTTCCCTATGAAACTAGTAATCACAAAAAAATATGTAGTTGCCTTCGGCATTAGGGTAAATAAAAATGAAACGAAAGTCAAAGAATTTATGTTGCCTTTTCAGAATTCATTTGAATTTTTGCACAATACAAATATTTTTCTAGAATCTGTTCTGAGGTCTTAGCCTTAGCAGGATGGATGCTGCGTAGATAACATGCAAGCAAGCACTTAATTATAAAGCTGTGTTCTCAATACTGAAATAACAAGGCTTCAGCTCATGGTTCTTTTTGGTAATAAATTCTTAATTGCTTTGTAAAATCTTGAACGTGATAGTTAAAGATTTTGAGGCACAGTGCAGAGTTGAATTAGAAGAGCTTGCCGAAAGCAAAAGAAGTTATTTCGTATCTCCTTTATCCTCACAGGGCTAGAAACCACACTCCTACTCCCCACATTAAGATATTTTAGACCAATAAGTCTCAGAAAGAAAAAATCTGCTACAGTCTGGAAACTCATAATCAATTAAAAACCTATAGTAACTCAAAGAAAATGGTGAAGTCAGGTCCGTCAACATTATGGCTTTCTCTTTCCACATCTCTTTGGTTTTCATCATGGTTGAGGACATGCTGGAGTCACTGCTTGCCTTGCATCTACATAAACCTGATTCCAAAGCTGCCTAAACTCATTGAGTTCGTAGCAAGGTGGTGTGGATAAATGTCAAAAGTCTTCTTTTAATTTTTGTGAAATTGAGAGTCTTAGTTATCAATATAAAATTTGACAAACAATACTCCTTCTATAAAGCCTTTCAACAAGTTCTGTTATAATTAAATATTTTTTCCTTATCAGTTCCTCTGTCTAAATAAGTCTAAAACCAGAAGAAAGAGGACTTTGATACACTTAAGAGGACAGCAGCAGTACTTATTCTACTTCAAATACTCTGTTTGGTCCTAAGAGAATACACCTGCCTCTCTGAAGCAGTTACATCCCCTCCCCAAAGAAGAACCTGAAGAACGTGATTGCAGTTATATTTAAACCTCTCATGAAGGTTCTCCTGGTCCCTGAAGACGACCGTGAACTGAAACAGGCTTCGGGGAAAACAGCATATTTGATAATTAGTCCCTTTGAAACAGCCTCCATTCCTCTTTAGAACATACTTGAGAATATTTTAATGATTGGAAAAGGAATATGAAGATCTTGTAGTGCCAAGAATTGTCTCATGTAACCATTCGGTCATCATGAGGACCTTCAGAGCATATCAGCTGTCTTCAGGTGACACACCAGCCTCCCCGCACTCATCCCTCAGACTTCACATATTCAAGCTATTAAAAAAGATGTCATATCCAATTTAGGGTGGAAATTTACAGTGGCTTCCTCTGCTAACAGCGCTCATCCACAAACGGTGTCTTCCTTAAGTCTCATCCCTCAATGCTGGAGGTTTCTGTACCCACTTTGAAACACTGCCCCTCACAGTTTCCTTTAAAAGTAAGTTGCCATATATATTATACATTAACTCCTTGAGCTCAGTGCATGGCTCCACAAGCTCTCAACTCCTGTATCCCCCCCAATCAGCCACAGATCTCATCATGGATGTCACAGCTAGTCATATCCTGGAGCAAGTAAGCCCTGAGCCTGGCAGCCTTCTCTTCATCTGCATCTATTCCTGAGAGGATGGATCTGGGATGGACTGTTTTGTAGTGCTGTTAGCTGCCTCCATTCAATTCACACTTGGAATCTGCCTTCCAGAAATAGATGGCTGAATAGCTCCTGACACAGACGGCGTTGGAGCTGACTGGGATTCTTCCTCTATTCCCCAGGTCTAAGGTCTTAGCTCAGCTGAGCTGAGACCTTGTTTAGAATGACTCTTCCACCTTCCTTTGTTATTGGGAGGGTGATATCAGATCCACCCACCCCGCATACAGCCCCACAGTGCACAAACAGGTGCAGCACCATGTTAAAAGGGCAGCACGGTTTTGGCTGGTGGAAAGAGCAGATCATGTTTTCCTATTTGCTAGCAAAAACAAGCATGTTTTTTAAGAATTGTGTTTTCATGTTTTCAAAAGCTTTCACACTTCTGCTTTAAAAATAAGCAGTCCTTAGCAACAGATTCTGCTAGAAGAAATATATCTATCCTCAAAATATGCAAAAATAACTTTATATCTTAAGTAGCCTTGCGTTTTCTTACCAGTATTTTGCCTAGTATTATTAATCTTAAAGTGAATGAGTTCTATTTAGGTATACTGAAAATCTGAAAGACTCCTTTTTAGTACGAGTTCTATTAACATCATGGCACATCCCAGCCCTCTGAGATTAGGGAGGAAAAATTTACTGGCTTCCTGCCATCCCTAGTCATCTTCCAGTTATATTTATAGCCTAGGGAAGTCCCAATGCTACTTTTACCACATATGTGCAGTACAACTGAACATCTTTAGTATCTGGGCTTCTCTTCAAAGCTGTTAACTTGGGACACTACAGCAGGCACTGTCTGGGAAGTTACCTACCAGATATACCTCCCAGTATAGAAGAGAGATGTAATGGGAAGTCAACTGAATGCATTGCACCAGTTTTCTGTTTGAATTATGCTACAATTTGATAGGAGCAGAAAGTGCAAGTTAGGTTGGAGCTTTCCTTATACATTTTAGTTCATATTTTGAAGTTTACCACAAACTACTTAGTTTTTCAATACAAAATATGTATTTATTGTTCTTGAATCACTCATAATACGTGCAACTCTCTAAGGTGCACAATGTATGTGTGTCTGTAATACAAAGCCTTTGCCGAGTAAGCTGTAAAATAAGTATTCCAGTTATTCACTATGTAACATACTGTGCTTAACCATAGAGAAGGTACAAGGTAATTTAGAGTTTATTGTTAGAGGTAGCATAATGAATTGAATTATTTTATGTCAACAGATTTCTGAAACCAATTAAAACATTTTAACAGCATGCAAACAAATACAAAAACATTCCCAAGACTGCTATTGTAATTTACTTTGATATGTTCTTAAAACTAATCTGGACCATGTCAGGTTAGAAATTGCAGCACAATACATGTTATTAAACTCTTGCTTACAGACTAGCTGTGGTGGTTTTGCTGTCACGAAAGGCTGCTATTTGAGCAAGGACACAACAAGAACTGTCCTTCAAAAACCTAATAACAGCATGCGGCTTGGGCTTTGATATGTTTTGCTGGGAGAACAGTCCTAAATGCTTTCTTTTTTTTTTTAACAGAGTTAATGTAGACAAGACTTTTGTTTCATATACAGATATTTTCTTCGGAGTTGAAATACTGGAGGAAGAGCTCTTACATAAAGTTGAGCAGCATGTTAAATTGTCCTCATCACAAAGGGCCCAATACAGAAGTCTGCAAAAGAATCCCTGGCTTCATTATGATAAATGTGAAAAAAAGGAAGAAATTTAAGGTAATGTTGACAGCAGCAGTGATGTAGACACAATGTAACTGAATTTAAGTGAAAAATTAATTACTGCAAATAAGAAGGTGTTGTGCTAGGCATAACATTCATGACTACATGACAAGCTATGTGTGCTGGTTCATTACACAGCAAGAGTGCAGTTGGCACTTCTTATATGTTTCAGTGCTACCGAAGAGTTTTAAGAATCCAGAACTGGAAAATTAATACTGCCATTGAAATTGGGACCGAGCAATGCTGTGACAGTCTTTCTAGCCCTCATAATGACACATAAATAGCAAAAGTGAGAGGCATTTCCATACCTATGGTATTTACTAGGAAAACAATTATTTATTTTTTATGAAAATTCTTTGGTAGTGCACTAGTATACAAAACATGGAAAGAAGAGATGCTGTACAAATTTGTATTTTGCTAAACAAGTCCCACCCACTAAACAAAATTCATTTCTCTTTGTAGTTAATTTTCATGCTGATGAACTAAGCACGCCAAAAAAAAAAAAAGGCAGGAAAATTGTCTGTTGAGTAGCTATCAGCACTGGAAAGATTAATAAATACTGATCTTCCAGAACTCTGTAAAGAACACAGAACAAAAATGAAATGTTTGTCTTACAGGGCTGTTCAAAACCAAGAGAGTTCCAATAAAGGATTCTGAATTCTATTTCCCTGTTGAATCAAATTTAATATTTCCATTTTACTGGATTTTCATGTTCAGAAATTCCATTTTGGTGCTATTAAGATGTGATATTAATTAATCTGTATAGTATTTAGGATCCTATGCTACTGCGGACATTACTACTGAACATACGACAACTCCGAAACAGAAAAAAGAATCGTATCAAAAGATCATATCATCATCAAATCATACAGATTTAAAAGTACCATAAATAAAAATTGTTTTATGGCCCCTCCTCCATCCACAACCTAATTTTTAAAAGTATCTCCTTTCTCATTCATAAATTAGATATTCTTGCTAAGCTAAGTAGCAGATTTTATTTTTATTTTCATCTCTACAATTTTCAAATATTTATTCTTTGCAAATCCAACCTTTTTCAAACTTGAGGGTAGTTTGCTTCATAAAGCAGAATTCTAAATCAGGATAAAGCAGTGGTGTAAACCCAGCTGAATTTAAGAGCAGATGTCTTTTGTTATCAAATAAGTGGAACCGTCCTTGAGGAAAGATCTGCTTCCAAATTCCTCGTCCTTTTTGGTCTGTGTCAAGGTATACTACAAGGCCTACATTTTATAGAAGCTTATTGGATGTACAGAGTAAGGAACAGGGAGAAATATTTTTACTTATAATTTTTCATAATAGTTTTTATCATATTTCAGAGGCTGCCTTTTATTCTTGTTCTCAGTTAAAGCCAAGAACAGGCATGTTTTTCATGAAGCTCAAGAAATACATATAATGAACAAATGCATGTAAAAATTCTTTTAATATACTTTGCTGTTAAAATTAATTGCAACATCTTTTCAGTGGAGCAACTCTCTATAAAACTTAGTTCTTGGAATTTCTACGAATTCCAAATATGTAAGATATTTTCTGATGTGCAACAAACAAAAGCAAAATCTGAAGAGTTAAGTCTCCAGTCATTCTTCTGGCAAGTAACTGGATTGAGTTTTAAGCAGCTCAGTTTCAGATTTTAAATCTCCAGACTTTCATTAAAGAGATTGCATTAAATCATCAAAATCTGATTAAAGCGGAAAACATCTGGATGCTAAAGTAACAATGCATATTCCCTGAAACTGGCTTTCAATCTAAAGACAGGCCAGAGTTTGCATTTTTTTTAAATGCAGTATTTGCAGTATTTTCTCAGAAAATACCAGATAGTGTTTTGTTGCATGTGTGAACAGAAGCACAGGACAAGATGCCTTTTGCTCTTTGGTGCTCCTCAGGAGAAGCTGCTATGACATTACTGTTTTTAATGCCAAACCACTATAATGGGAATTTAACGTGAGTCTGGCAAAGAAACCTGAGGCATTACATAAAAATTAAAAGTGGTAAAATTTTCACCTCCAGCTGTATTATTTCTTTCTCTAAAAAGACAAAGATCTGAGTTCTTGTGGCATTTTTTATCTTGATCTTGAGAAACTGTTCCTGTCCTTCCCTCTCTGCCTTTGTCCATACCAGCCTCTTTCTCACCACCAGCACACCTACATCCAAACCAGCTCCACACATAACTATGTGCGTCTTGCTTCTTTTGTAGTTTTAGGTTCCCTTCATTTCCTGTTAATTTAGTTTCAGCCTTTTAGAAGGGTTAGACAACAGCATTCAGGAGAGGCAAATCATACTCTGAAAAAGTCTCTCTCAATCAAATGCTCTGCTTCCTTTTTAGTAAGCACACCATACCAACGAATAACTGTGGAAAGAGGAGTGAGAGGGGAGAAGATATCAAAGAGTCACTTGTTTTTGAAATGCTAATGACTGTATGAGAATTAAAAGTTTTCCTCTTAGAGAGCAAACTGCCAATGTTTTGTACCTGCTACGCAGAATTAATTTGAAAATAATTAACTGGTTAGATATGAGACATTTTAAAAAGGATTATGCAGACTTGCAGCTGAAAACTTTAAGAACGCTATTAATACATTACATTAGGAAATGGTGTGATTCCTAAAATCAGAATATTTTCAAATAAAGAGAATACTGGAAGTGGTTGGATGCAAAAATATCAGGATGCAATCATGAAAAAAATACATAGATTTTAGAGAGAACAACTAATGATCATTTATGACATAATTGCAAAATATAATTCCAGAACTGAAACTTGTGTTCTGATATTGAGAAAATGTTCTTGCTTTGAATGCAGATAGAACTTTCTTTTGAAAATATCAGGTTAAATTTCTCTTTCATCAGACTACACTTTAACACACTGGTCTTCATCCACATTTGCTGAGGTTTTATTTTCAAAATGAATGCATGATTTACTGTAGGAATCAGTCAAGCACTTAGAAATGCATCAGTTTTAGATAAAAAAAACCTCTTAGGAAAATAAAACAGGAAAAGGATTTGTGATTAAGCACTGGATGAAGGCTTAGAAAAGAAAGGTTCAGTCACTGGGTCTTTTGTAGATTCTCTCTGTGTTTTCGCTAAATATCATTGCTTTAATCAGTAGTGTGCTAACACCTAAGAACTACATTCAGGGGGCCACACTGCACTAAATACTGTGCAGCTACACAAAGGAAATTCTAAACTGAGAAGTTTAGTTACTCTGCATCTCAGTCACCTACCTGTAAAATGAGAATACTATTTCTAGTTTTCTTTCTCATCTCTTCTCTGGGTCAGAGAGTTTCTACTGTTTCTTTGTATAGCACTTAGTACAGTGGGGCTCCAAGTTAGCTCCTGTCGGTGCTAGTGTGATAATCCAATAATAATACTTATAGTTCAGCTAGAGATAGTGATAAATGATGAAATTTAGTACATCTGAATTAAAAAATCCATGGTGCAGATGCTTGCATCAGAACTAGCAACGCTAAGCTCTTTTTGTAGTTAAGGAAGAGAAAAAAACACTCTTAAGATACAAAAAACACTCTCAGGATACATCTCATATTTTAGAGAAGATATATCATCTCTTTAGGATGAAAGATACCTGTTACTATCCTTTGGCTACTGCAAGAGTCTAAGTGAGCAGCTCAGACACAGAAAACTGATGCATTCACAATACCTGTAGCCTTACAGGTAGAGACTGGATTGTAGGGATTTGAGCTGGTTTGGGTTAGTTTTCCCAAGCTCTCCAACCGCTCAGTCTGCCTCTCTCCCAAACCTTCCCCCCTTTCAAAGGAAAAAAAAAACTATAGAAAAAACGAAACCACACTAAATATATATTTCTATATTTTCTAAATACAAAGAACTACACTGCAAGGATATCATGCAAAACTCCCAAGAAAGGGAAAAGGGGAAAGGGAAAATGGGAAAAAGGACAAAAAGGAACTATAACCAAAAAGGTATACAACTATAACACCCAGTAACTAACAAAGTAAAGAACTAATGAAGTCTCACCACTTCCCTTGAGGAAAGCTGAACAGCTAAATCCGACCCAGGACTCTCCCCCCACACGTGGGCAGACAACAGCAGCCGCTGCAGGCCTCAGCTCCAGACAGGACCAGCAGCAACTGAGCTCCTGCTCTCCAGCTTGCCGGAAGAAGAAGAGAGCGTACTCTCTTATCTACACCTTATTTATATGTCGTGACTGCTACAAACAGAGGACCATCTCTATAAGTTCATGACTGTGAGAAGAGATATTACTGAGAATATAATTAAACAACAGAGTTTAAGCTAATGAAATGTTTTATATGATTCAAGATTCAGGTATTTTCAGATACCATTACCCTGTAGAAATAAAAAAGGATGATAAGATGCATTTTGCCTGCCTTGTTTCATTTTCCACTTTCTTTTCCTCTTCCATTACCTCCCAATCTCTTACTCTTTCTTTTCTTCTCTAGTTATCAAATTCTTTTTCTTTTTAGTATTTTTTCACTGCACTTATTTTTTCTCTAATAACGTGTTCCTCCCCTATTCAACTGGTAGTTCTACCCCTTATTCCTTATTAACTTATTAGAAAATCTAGGTTTTTTGAACTTCCTCTTAAAATCACATTGACAGTGATATTGTATTGGCTGTATAAGAAAACAGAGTTTACTCTGCGATGTTTCTTTCTGCTCCTAGGATACAATACCCCTTGATCTCAATAATGCATTTTGTGATCGAACTGTAGAATTCAGTTCATTTTCCACTCCACAGATAGTTTGCTTGGAGCTTTGTACTGTCCATTGTAGAAAAAAAACCCTGTAATTTACACTAATTTGCTATACTCTTCAGTTAACAGCATGCTAGCAACTTAAAACTACTCTGTGCAATCTTGCAGCCACCAGTAAAGAGGAACAACTGTAACAGAAAGAAAAGACACTGCTAGAGAGATGAAAGGAGATGACATCAATCCTGGTAGACAATGTTCACTGGGTCTTAATCCAGAAAATAGTTATCTAGGGAGATTACAAACATTTAAAAAAACTCTGGAAAAGGAATAGACAGTTAAAAACCAAGGACTTATTTTCTATTAAAGAAAAAAACCTGAAACTATTTAAAACAATGGTAATTCACAATAATAAAAGATATTTACTTCAAGTTTTTACGATTTTTCTTTATACTACGGTTCTTCTAGTGTACCCAAATATTATGCTGTAGCTGTGATTTTCAGTAATTTATTTCATATAAACTCATTGAAGTTTAACTGATAAGTTGATGAAGCTTTGTGATAAGCACGCAACACTTCAAAACATGAATAGGTAATCATTTATACTCTCTGTGGAACAGTTAGCAGGCATTTCAGTGTTCCTTCAGATAGATAGATTGATTAATCTGTTACAAGTTTTATGTAATAAAACATTCTACAGCATTATTCCATAACCTCAGAAACAAGATTTTCTGTGGATGCTCCCCTTTTTTTATATCTACATTGATTGACATGATTTATGAATATGTTTTGGGGCAGAACATGATTCTGAAAATCCAGAAAAGTGTCTTGCCAAGATCTGGGGTGTGTATGTTAAGATGTTCACCTTCCATCAATCACACCTTCATTTTCTTCATAGAAGAAGATCAGATATTCAAGTCTAATCATGTGCTGTGAAAAATTAATTAAACCAAATGCATAGGAGTTTTTTCACCTTAATTTTCCCCTGTATTCTAACAGTGTTTTTTCGTTAGATCTGGCTTACATAGAACAGTGCTCAATTTCACAGTAGTCTCAATATCTACAGAGGTTTTATTCGAACTTTTTTAAAAGAACTGCTTTTCTTGGAGGGACTGCAAAATTTCCCTGTGATCAAATCACTGCTAAACTCCAAATGCCAAACAGAAACAGAGGATATTTAAATGCCCTTTGCTTTAACCTTGTGAAATATAGAGTGTAGTTAATGTAAATATTTTTTTTTTTTTAGTTAAGACTTGTAAGAGCAGGCTTGTGTAATCTTTACCTTACTGAAATCATACTAAATTAATCTAGCTGTGGTAGAAAACACAGAATGCTCTGAGGACTACATCTATTGCTACAGGTAGTAGCATTTATCCAACTAATTGCAGATGTCCATGTATTTTTTTTATTGTCTTTTGGGGACATCATTTAGAGTCTTGAAGGCATGATTTGTAATGCAAACATCAACATCTCAGGAGATATACTGAAATCTGAAAATCCCTATTTCTCTCCAGTGACTTTAAAGAAAGCCTAAGATCAGTGACTATGATGCTAGAGCTACTATCGATACTACATCACGCTAGCGATGTGTAGAGACAAAGGAGGCAAGGGAAGCAAACTCTACATTCCAGAACCAGCTAGAGGCAAGGTGGAGTAAAGCACAGCAGGTCACAAGTGTTGCACAGCTGTCCACGGAGGGAAGATGAGTCAGCAGAGTTATTTTTAAGAGGAGACTTGGGCAACAAAAGGCCTTTCAGATGGTCTAGTGCTTCCAGACACTGCCTCCTTGCTTGCTGCTGGGGGAATATGGATGGCTCATCTTGGCTTTTAGATGCAGGGATCCCTAATTTTGTAAAGAAAATAGAGCCTTCAGTTTGCAGCTTTTTCCTCTTTGATATGTGAGTTGCCAAGGACTTTTGTTTCCAACAAAGCATCTTTGCCTTGTGATCAGTCTTTAAATTCAGGACTTATAGAACATACTGGCTAAACTCTGCTTGAGATCTATGGAAGCAGAGTTACATACTGTTTACTTTTCACTGTATTAAAATGATACTAAAAAAGCATAGGAATAGCACAGAAGGTTTTAAACTAGTTTAAGTTTCTATGATGTCTTTGATTTTATCTCTCCAAGTGTTGCTTTAGATTTTTTCTGCAGTATGAAGTTATTTAAATTCATATTAATTTTTCTTTCAACAAAACAAGGTGTTTAAAAACACTTGTCTATCCTTTTTTTTTTTGGGAATTTTATCCTGCCTTTTAATTTTACTTTGCATGATTTATTTTCATTTTCCTTTTTTTAACCAATAATTTTCTTTCTTTATTAGAAGCCAAAACCATTACATTTTTTTAAGTGAAATTTGGATTAGAGAAAATATAAGAGTTCATAAGAGTCCATAAAGCTTTAAGAGGTGCTCCTACAAATGAGGAAAACAGTCTCTTGCAAATTCATAAAATCCATAGCTTTAACTGACCCAAAAGGAAAAAGATTGATTACTTTCTTTAGTCAACTTAAAAAAGGAACTGAAAATGTACTTTACAATGCACAGTTTCTGAGGACCTGATGGCCACCATCTCCACTTGCCGTGTAGAACAAGTGGCTAAATGTTAAACTTCACAGTGAATTTAAGATCTCAGTAAGAACGCCTTAAAGAAACAGAAACATGCTTCTGATGATGTAATTTGATTTTAAAATTTCAATGTATTAGATTACCTCTTCCCCTTGAGGGACTGAAAGTGCAAAAAAAATCACAACAGCTGTACTTTGCAAAGTTTTCTGAATAGCGTCCCCTCTGAAGTTAAAACTTGGTGTGGGCTATTGGGAGTACTGCCAATTAATAATTTCATTGCGGGAGCTGGAGCTCCTATGGGGAAGTGGCCTTGTGAAAAAAAAAACCTTTAAAATTCAAGTATGTGAAAATCAAGCCTTACGTGATCCTATTTTAGGTGCTTAATTTAAGAAGACAGACACTCTAGGCTGTCTCAGAAGTCTGAAGGTGGAAATAGACTTCTGCTGAGCAAGATGAAGAACACTTTACTAGCTTTCTCTTTTTATTTGGACTTTTGCGAAGCCAGTTTTTCCCCTTTGGCAACCGTGGAACTCTAAACAAGTAGCCCCTACTTTTAGGGCACCTGGTTGTTCTGGCTTTGAAGAAGATGTTAGTACAATTGAAAACCTCAAAAAAGTATTTATTAAAAAATACTACTCCTTTCACAGAAATGAGAGGGACAATAATCAAGAGGAAAAGTGACTTACTTTATGTATATTTTGCCTTTCTGAATAACCTTGGCTTCCAGTTTGTAGTATATTGGTAAGCTCTAGAACATATTGCAACATTAAACTATTTCTTGACTGTATAATGCTATGTTATGGAAGTTAATGGTTTAAGCCAGGCATTCATCTAAGATAATCTATTTCTCTAATCATCACACTGGTATTTTGACTGTTCCATTGTTGCACAGGAAATTGATACATTCAGCGCAGATGAATGTTGTGAAAGTTAGACATGTAAATTATATATTACACACAAAAGGAATCCTAAACCTTAAAACATGCCTTTTATATTGCAGTGATAAGGATGAATGTCTTTATAATAAGAAAGAGATGACCAATATTGTCATCTCTGATTCCACAATCATTTTTCTTTCACTTACCATTGTGATAGACACATTTGCAAATCATGTGACTTATTTTAAATTTTAATCTAGCACCTGATTGGATAAATAAGGTCAATTTAGGATGAATCAAATGAATACTATTACACTGAACATCTGTCACTCTCTTGCACTGCAGTTCATCTGATAAAATGGTTAACTCTTCATCAATTTCTTGACATAAAAGGAATGAAGTGATCATAGTAGAGCACTGTCATAAGATCAATGTTTTCAACCTTGAAAATAAATGTCTTGGCTCTGCCTAAGCATTAATGTAGCAGCTGGAGACAATTAACCTAAGACAACTTTCGTTGCCATTGACATTACCTCTTAATTAAGAACATAGTTCTGAACAATTTTTTGGGCAGTTTCAAGTGCTTTAAATTAATTTGAAAAGTATAAAAACTTGTGTTTTGTAGTAATTATCTTACTTGAAGGAAGGCATTGAAAATGAGTAACCATATCTACAAATTAAATTACAAGTTAAGAAAATGAAATATTAATAAAAATATGCTGAATAATAAAGTAGTGCCAATATAGTAATGTTTTAAAACCATAATATTCTGACTCACACCTCTCAAATTGTGTATGTAGAATGAATATTAATATACTCATTTAAGATATTAACCTTATTAAGATTAAAGATTTAAGACCTACACATCACTGAAGTTAATACCGCTTTTATATTCTGAATTTTATTCCTTTTTGCTTCTGGTTAAGTCTAATTTCTGAGGTATTCACAAATAATGACAACAGAGTACGAAGATTTATTAGCAAAACACCAAAAGTAAAGAATTTTCCCAGTTAACGCCATGGAAAAAATTTTAAAACCTCTTCCAATTTATTAGAAGAAGTTGCTAAGTATTTTATTTTCAATATTGTTCTTTCAATCCTGTTTACAAATTGCACATCTATTTTGCAATATGCTTGAATATGCTTATTTAAAAATACTAAGAATTATCTACAGTAACTTACTGTTTGCCTATTGATAGTTATGCAGTCCTGTTTCACAACCCTGATTCCAAGAGAGCTATATGACTTAACATAAACAGTACCATATGACTGATGTAACTAGCCAACACATAACAGATGGCCAATAGTACACGCTGAAATTCACTTTCAGGAGATATCCCAGTGTCTCGTTTAAAATTTGCATGTAGTGATGCTAATATAGCAATAAAATCTGAGCATTGATTATCAACGGAAAATGAATAAGAACCCACCACAAACAGCTCAATCCTTTTTTTTCTTCTGTTTATGCTACCAAAATGGGAAGCAAAAATTAATACAATATCAGAATGACTGGAAAATTTATGATCAGCATAGTGAGTGAAATTCTTTATTCATTCAAGTAAAAGACCAACCTGCCACTAAGCTTAAGGCACCCAAGAGACCACTTAATTCTAATACATTAGGAATCCCCAAGATGTGTGAAAATGTTGCCTTGTGTCATGATGAAGGCAGTTCACAAGTTATGGCACACCAGGGTATTCACACCACTTTTATGTACACAAAATCTATTCCTGACTGGATATCTATATAGTTGCGTACTGCTCTTAGGGACAAATCATTCTCTGTGTGGACTGTACATAATAACCCAGCCACCTAATCAGGGCTCTGAATTCATATGCTTAATTTAAACTCTCACATTACTGGAAAGCACGTCTCTAACCTTTGACCCACCAGCTCAGTTGTCAGAGACGGCTCCTTTCCTCTGCATATCGCCAGAAAATGCCTGGACAACAACCCCCCTCCATGTATTGCATGTATTTTGAAAGACATGCTCAAAAATGACTGAACAGAATGAGAATGAATAATTCATGATTTTGGCGGCTTGTAGCCCTGTCTTACCTCTTGTGCCATAAATAACTTGGAGGGCAACAACACAGACATGTAGTTGTCACTAGTCAAGGCTGTGGTGAATAGTTATACGGTAGAAAACTTATTAGAATTTACCATACTTTTTTACTTCACTAAGTTATACATGGGGAGTTTGATCATTAGACTATTTCAGTCTTAATAGTCAAATGATCAATTATGTGAAGGGGTGCATTTGGAAAAAGGCAAAGTGTGGATCAATGCATATACCAAAATGGAAACCCGCATTGTCCCTGTTATTTTCACTAGCAAAATGTGCCAAACGTCTTTCTTTTATCACTGAAGTCCTGGCTCTTATTTATTGCCAATAAACAGGAGATTGTATGAGTCCCATCTTCTTCACAAAATTGTCATCCTTTACTAGAGATTAAATTCCTGCTATCTTTTGATTAAACACTTTCCAAAAAAATCCATATGAAGAAAGAGGTACTACTGTGAGACCACAATCTAAAAGGTGGTTTTGGAGAAGACAAAAATTGTGTAAGAACTTTAAAAAACATCATATTATGCGTAAAATTTAAAAATGATTTGTTTTGCTACAGATCTAAGTTTGCAAAAGTGAACAACACTAGCTCTTTATTGAGTTCTATGAAATAATTTTAAGACCTAAGAGATATTGTTTCAACTGAGTAACTACTCGTAAAGTCAATTTCAGTCTAAAATTAAAAAGTAGAAATATATTCTGTTCCTAGTTATGTCTAACACTTCATTGAGACCTCAATGAACAAAAGCCTGAGAATCGAATATTCCATTTGCAAACAACTTTCACTAAAAAAATTCTATGTAAAGGGATGGTGCAGAGTCTGGTGCAAAAATCAATGGTGTGAAATCAAAATCAGCACCTCAGCCTTCTAAGGTTTGAGGACTGCATGGTTACGGAAATTTTCTTTATGAGGATGCTTTGTCTGTAGACTGAAAGAATAGAAACATTACAATGTGCTTCCATTTGATGCTAGTGAGTAAAACAGGGCACAGAGGTGGCCCTGGTGAAGCTGTCCAAGATCACATGTATTGTCCAAGTGTTAGCACTGTTCTTGGTTCAGTTCTAGGCTGTGCCAGTGCAAGGAGTCCCCAACAATGCCAGCCTACAGTACAGGGAATGGCATATTCCACATGCTCTTCACACCACTCTATTTCCGCATAAAAGAAAAAAAAAAATGTAGTCATGTGGATGTGAGCTGTGCCATGCCTTTAAAGCATAGGGCCAGAGAATGGTTACAAGTCTGCATTTTTTAATATTATAGACAGAGCGGCAGTCCTACAATACGATGTCTGCATCATGCTTCTAGAAATACGACACCATACGTTTATTGAAGTGTGGCTGCACACTTCCAATAAAAACCACCATTGACTCAGCAAAAAAATCTTCAGATGTATACAACCTTACACAATCTTCAAAAATACTGGGAAGTCACTGGTTATTAATGCTTTCTTTTAATGCTAACCTATTTCCTGTCCAAGGCTGACATAAAATAAATTAAACATAATTCTAATTAGGTATTTTTTCCCTTAAAATATATCAATATTCTAACTGATTACTTGTATTTCATATCAGCTGTATATAACTGGGACCTTAGATACACTTTTCATTTTCAGAGGTATTTTAAAGCAACTAACAAGGCTAATGTGGGTTGTGGCATGAAGCACTTTCAGAAATTTGATTGCAGAAATGCCCTAAGAATTTTGGTTGTGGATGCTTCTTCTCCAAGAGCAAAAAGAAATACTATGGGATCACTTTATTCCTGAGATAGAAACTGCTAGGAGTCTTGCCTTATTTCAGTGAGAAATGGATTGTACAAAGCACTACAAAGGAATTAGTTAAACAGAGCAATTTCCTTTGTCTATCTCTATTGCAAACACCTAAATCCAGAGGGAGCAGGCATGATGGTTAAAAAGAGAAAAGAGGCAGTGCTAATTGAGACTGACAACTCCTTTTGTCATAGCGAGATTTTTTTTAAACAGAGTTTAATGGGCTTTAAAGAGAACAAACAAGACTTTAGTATATAGATGCTTCAGTTGCCTCTTTTATTCGCTGTTTGTAAACCTAAAGAACTTACAGTGACATGGTAAATGGATTCAGTTTAAGATTAGAGCTTTAGGATTACGATTTACACAGCAGTTTAGATCTCAAATGTCTTTTTGAGGACTGAGTGCAAAGTGTG
Source organism: Dromococcyx pavoninus (assembly GCA_033558185.1). NCBI lineage: Eukaryota > Metazoa > Chordata > Aves > Cuculiformes > Neomorphidae > Dromococcyx > Dromococcyx pavoninus. Next base: position 191,317 of record JAUMJL010000047.1, read on the forward strand.
TATCTTAAAAACACTTCTCCAGCTCTGGCACTTAACTTTCTACTTGTGAAGCTCCAAGACAGCCACGTTTCTGTGGCTGGCCCTACATGTGGCTTGTTTCAATGGTTTTGGTGCCAAATTGTCTGGCATTAGCCCCAGCGGAAATAAAAACTGGGCGATATCTCACTTAAAACTGTTGCTGGGTTGGATCGTCTTTAAAACAATGCAAAAAGCTATCTAAATAGTAATAAGAGTAGTAAGAAGTATAGCATTTTAAAAGAAAAACTGTGAGTGTGCCAGCTTCTATTGCCTTTCAGCTCAGTGGGTAGACACTGACTTCGATGTGGGAATACCTGGTTTGGATATTCTCCCTGCCTGGGCTAAGCAAATATTTGAGGCAAGATATACCAATTACTAGGCAAATATCCTACCTATGAGAAAGACTGAGGAACAGCAGACATCATGGGCATCTTCCTGATTACTCCATTCTGGTGGAAGAGCCAGGGGATCTTCCAGTGCATAAATATTTTTGGGGGTGAGGGACCAAGGTATTACTAATTTTGGGACCTGCCCAACATTGTAACTAAGGGTTCTGCAGAACTTTGTTGGCAGGACTCAAAATACTTCAGAAGTGAGATCACAAGAGAGTAAGGATTAGTGGATGCAAATTTTGAATTTATGTGCCTGGCTGTCCCTTCAGTGTCCTAGCCCCAAATGTACAGAAACCTAATATTATGAGATGAATTAGGAAAAGACTGACATTAAGTCACTTCTTACTAGTAATTATAAAGTACTTGGTTTCATTGTTTCGATTCTTTTTTAGTTTCTCATATTATTTAATTAGTACAGCCCTTAAGGTCTATTTATGCTTCATGTAAATCAAATATAAATGAGCTGGAGATTGTACCATGGGAATGGAATGAAATTAATTAATATATTACTTGATTAGGTCTTATCATTAGTTATTAATAATTAGTTTTTTCCAGTACAATTAAGAGTTGCCTGTACTACAGGAAAGGTTATAAGAAGTTAGCGTGTTTTGTTAAACATCATTCTTAGCCTCCAAATACCTCAAATTTTCATCTCTTACAGGACTCACATTCCTTAACAGCCATGAATTGGTGCTGTTAGTCAGGTGCCCTTGCTAGCGCGTTATTTCTCAATGGTATCTTGATTACTAGGGAGAATCAGCATGTTCACCAGAAAGTGCAGAAATTTTTGCGATGTTAAACAGATGCAGGTTTGTGCACAAATCCAGCCTGGTAGTTAAACACAAGTTTTGAGGACATTATGTCATCTGTTGGAAGTATTCCTGTGGAATTTTCTTCTCTTATCACCCATGCTTATTTCTCTCATTTATCTTCCTTCTCTCAGATAAGGTCTGACAACTAAAGTGGCATTAATCAGCACAACAGCCAACCATACAAAATCAATCTTCTGAATACTATTATGTTACAGAGAACCAACACAGAATATTATGGAGTCTCTTGAGTATGTACTCCCTCACACCGTGGTGTGATTTCTGAAATGAGAAACTTCTGAATGATTATGCAACATGCTTTCATTACACGAGTGCATTTTGTACACTAATACTGTCCTACTGTGAATACTGTGCTACTAAGGAGAAAATTGATCAGTGAAAACATTTACAACTCGTGAAGAAGACTTGACGTAAGCTATGTATGCATAGCTCATAAAAATATCTATTAATGATGTTCACTTTTATTATACATTATGTACGGTAGACATAAGAGCTTTGACAGAAGCAAGCAAAATATTGTAACCATAACCTATCTAAACATGTCCTTTTTTTGCCTTTATTTTCAAAGAAGGTGAAATACTAATCATTCTAGAGAATATATTTAGACAATTTAGAAATCTAATGTAGTAAAATTAGACTCTTTCTAATGGAACACTTTTTGAATCAGCATTTTAAAGACTTTAAAAATGATATTATTAACAGTACTGAATAAGTTAATTTCCTCTCATTAAAACTTCAGTTTTATGAGGAGTGACATTTGCATTAGTCTCCAATCATTAGAAACACTGTAGAAAAATAGGGATTATATTTTAAAATAGTTCAACAGTGCTATCACTTCATCAAGAAAAATGCACCATGAAATATGCTGTTCCCAATGGAGAACTAGTACAAGAAAAAGCCTATTCCATGCTTGCAAGTGTCATGTTTAATGAATGTATTTGACAAATTCTGAGAACTTTAGTAATACATAACAACACTAAATGATTGAAGCAGACTATTACATATATTCTTACTAATCAGGTTCAAATTAATCTGCATGAATATAAGAGCAGGTACATATTTCATTCACCTGGTAATATGAAAATCCCAAAGCAACATTTTTATCAATTTATGCATATTGCAATTAGGATATGCTACACTGTCCTATCTTCAAGAGAAAATTAACGAATATTCTTTTCTTGCTGGGTACATCAAAACAAAAATCATGTGTAATGAGTAGGGTATGACATTAACACATAATCACTTTTAACTGTGTCCTAACTGTGTCTCACAGTTTATGAATGATGAAGCAACAACAAACATCTTTAGGAAGGACTGGGTATTTGCCATTTCTGAGATGAACAAGAATATTCCAATATGTAGCTACATAAATGATTTGCACTCAGACTTCTATACCAACTTAATGGATTCATCTTTTTCTATACTAGCTGCTGACAACATGGATACTGAAACCTTAAAGTTTTCATTCACTTAATATAAGTTTATTGTAGGTTTATATTTATTGTAGATTAATATTTCATAAATGGAAAAAATCACTTCTTGATTAGTATAAGAATTTGAACAGTTGGCTTTTTAGAAGATAGAAATAACAAAATAGTCAACTAAACCATGTTGGGCTTTGACTTGGTAAATTTTCTTCTTCCTCTGCATTTTGGATAGGATTTTCAAAACCACTGAGTAACAGGCAGTTTTATGGAATTCAGTGGCTGAGCTGATATCACTGAAAATAAAGTTAGACCAAAAATGAATGCTTTAATGATACCATCTGGATCCAAAAGAACAAAATCAATCTTTGCTTATTGGATAATTTTCTGTCTTCCTTACCCCATTTATGTTTGCTATATTTAGGATTTGGACTAATTTCTGTGTATTTCATATACGTGATTTATATGACAAAAAGCCTGTTGCCATCTAGTACAACTGTGAAAGTCATAATGTAAAAGAAACAACATCCAAAAGAAATTTGTTGCCCACTTGAAGAATTTTGTTTAAGTAAGCCCTTAATATAAAGGTATGCCCTTTACTTCCTGAATCTATTCTGAACATTTACTGTAAAAGCACTGACAATAATGTACTTCAATATTTGTATTTATGCAGAAAAAAATTATCGTTGTTAATATACCCAAATGTATGAAAATACATAGTTGAAATAAGTTGGTAAAATTTCTACTGCAAGCAGTGTACTTTTCATACGCATTATTAGTAAAAAAAGAATGACACTTATCAACAATTAAATGTTGCACTGTACTGTATTACAGAGTAGCAAACAACATTTCATATACTGCACATTATTTTTCCTTTTCCTTATTTAAATATTTCTAGTAAGCACACACCATGACAGCTGGAAACACAACAACGACTGATTACCACTAGACAGATACAACTAGATCGTTCTTCCTCTATTAAAACCATATTGCATGCAGCAATGATGTTCTTGCTGCTCAGTGTTATTACTGGGTCAGCATCATATCTCTCCAAGAAAGGCGTTTTTGCTGTTGGTCCAACTCTCCCTCTTTCTGATTTAACTGACATAGTTGAAACCATGCCAAGGTGAGAGAGCATTTCAAGTTCAGCAATGAGGAAAGCAGCTTGGGTAAATGCCATGAATAAGCAGCTTTTTGAAAGTGATGTGGAACAGAGATTCAGTGCATGATATTCTTGAAATAAGGAAGACAGGCACATCTGCACAGTGAATACTGCTCTATCCCTTTCCTCCTCTTTCTTCCCCAGAAGAAGAAGGGATAAAAAATATATATTATGTTATATTTTATTCCCCTCAAAACACTACTCTAAATTTTTAATTAAAATCTGAAATATTGAGGTCGAATAATTTTACTGGCAAAATCTATCTATAGAAAAGATTCACAAGAAAAATAATTTGCTTACTTTAAGGTAAAATGAGATTTTCCTCAGACAAGCCCAGAAAAGAAAGAACTGGCATAGCATTCCAGAAGAAAACAGTGTTGTTTCAACAGTACCTCCTTCTGTTTCCCTTATTGGCAGGGTACTAGGTACTTTTTAATTATTATCATTGTTTATTGTAAGTATAAAATCTTGAAGCAGCACAGGCAGGGTTCCTGTGTCCACTGCACTAGGTATTGTGCAAATAGAAGAACAGAGGCAGGCAGATTTAAGACAGCTCATTGACAAGTGCAGGCGGACAGAGACTGCAAAGGCACAATGAGGTAACATTAGTCAGTATGAGTGATAACAGCTTTGTCAAGGGTTGTGTAAGCACTACAGCAAAGAAAAGTCAGAATTTGTGATTTGAAGGAAAACAGTGAGGCAGGTTGGCAGGTACTTATGGGATGTACCTTCAGGTTATGGATGAAACCAAAAAAATGCATATTGAAAAAGTCTGCTGAGAATGTGAAGGAACCAGCTAGGAATATATAGGTCTGGGTACCTGACAATGTACATCTGAACAGTCCTAAAACCAAAGAAATGTTCTGATTATAGGCATCAATAAAGTCGCCCAGCAACAGAGTACAGCATGACATGGTGAAAGTCACGGCACTATTCAGGACTACTGAAAAAATTTTAGTAATCCAAGCATATATTGAACAGTTTAACTGGGAAGTGTGTGTGTATGTGTAGAAAAAAATAATCTGTATGATTTGTTTCATTTAAAATCTTCCCCAATATATTTCCTCAAGTAAAAACCAATTAGGCTAGGGTACTAGACCTTAACAGAGGTTCACATTTGGGTGAACCTTAGTGTGTACTCAGTACTACTAGCCAAAAGAAAGAATCAACACCTAAAACTCTAAAAGCTTCCAATCTCATATTAAAAAAATGCAGTGATGTGAAACACAGCAGCAGTCTGTGAAACATGATTTCCCCAAGAAAAAACAAATAAACAGAAGTTTTCAGCTAACAAGGAAGGAAACAAGACTGAAAGTCAAAGCAGCATCTAGTGGGCACAGTCTAGGACAGAGGATGGCCAGGAAGAGCCTCAAGTCAGCTAGGAAAGGCAGTAATTCTTCAGAGGATGGAAGAAAAAAAATGGGAAGGGAAAGAAAAAGGAAAAGCAGTATGACAGAATGTTTGGAAAAAAATATGAAGCAGTTTGACTGTGGCAGTTTTCTAAAAGCTTTTTTGGTTATCACTTCTTTTTAAACAAAAGTCACCATTGTGTAGCCATGATTATTTTTGTGGTTGTCACTTCAACAGTTACAAAGGGTATGATCTCTTCAGTACAACTTGTTATTGCTAGCACAATTCCCAAAATAGCCTCCCAATCAGGGTCAAATATAGTTGTGATTTGCAGTCTGTATTGACTGACAAGCCAGCTGACTCAGAGAGCTGGTACATGATAGTCAGGCCTTAAGGCATCCCATAGTTGCAATTTAATTCCAAAGGGTACACTACAAGTAGGAACAAAACAAATAATTTGCATAAGGACAAAGATAATCTCCTGCAGTAATTTTGGTATTCATAAATTATACAGTTACAGAATGGCCTCTTATTATTTTTTGTTTCCTGAGCACAGTAAAGTTGACATCAGTATAATACCGTAAAATACATACAGTATCATCCCAAATCCATGTGCAGAAGGTTTACTGGTAGTATTATCGGTCCAATTAATGAGAAAACACCATCTATATTATGACTGTGTACGAGTTTATGTATATGTATAAAACAAATGTCACAGAATTTCAGAAGTCTATTTCACCTTTACCACTATCAAATATGCATGTTTACAACATGCTAACATTTATGTGGCCAGTTTCTTTGAAAATAAGCTGTTAAGGATTCATTAACTAAGCATAAAATCATGAGTGTATTTCAATGGCAACTACTTTTGAGGGCTGTCACTTATTCTATTCCTAAAGCTACCTCTGTTCTACAGAAATCCTGGTTAGAAATACACGCAGCTAATAATTATTTCTATTTGTGTCACAGAATCATGAAAGGTGAAGTCCACAACAACACAGACAAACATTTCTTTCTTTGATGTTTGGTGGGGCTTTGAGAGATCTGAAATCTAAATATTTCTAGTACAGGTGGAGTATATTTAGGATTTTTAAGAAGAAGGCTCCTCAGGAAAAAAAAAAGGCAATTGGAAAGAGCAAGAGGAAAATCAATAGAAACAACAAGGAAAGTTAAAAATATTCTTCCATAGTCACTAATAGAGAATGGAGAAACAGTCTGTGAAAATCTTAGAAAAGAAGGCAAATCTTACTTTTCTTATATTCTGAACATCATGCACACGTTCAGAATATAAAAAGTTACAAAGTTTAGGATTCAGTCAGATTTCAACTTTGTGACTTCTCTCCAGCTGGTATTTTAAAACCAACCATATCCTGATTATATTTCCGTGGTGCATAAGTGCAAGAGAAAAGAAAGACACATGAAAATGCCTCCCTCTTTCAGCAGGTGTGACAATCTGGGCACGGTGGCATCACTTCTTTGTTTTCTATGCGACAGGAGATCTCCACGCTAGGCCCTCAGGGAAGAAGCACAGCCCTCCCCAATGGCTGCTCTCTCAGGGGCAAGCGCCTACTCAGAGCGCAGGGAGAGCAAGTCCCACCATGGGCCTCAGCTCTGGGGAAGGTATATGCAGCTCCCTCAGGCTTTTTGTCTCCATTTCTTCACTCAGAGAAGGCAACTCCATAAAATGTGTCAATAGAATATAAACTTAAAAGGCAAGAGGACAATTAGGAAGCCTATTCCTGTTCAATTCAATGACCAAGATTGACTGGACTCAAGACTTGAGTAGGAGCCACTGAAGACAGAATTGTCCATGTACTTAATTATCACTCTGTTAAAAAATCCCAACTCATCTCTATTTTACTGCTACTCTTTCAAAAAAATGACCCCAAAAGGTCAAATCATATGCTGGCACATGGAAACTTTCTCAAAAAATGATACATGGAATCCTCTTAGAGATAATGAGGTAAACCATTACTTCTGCATAAAAATATATTTTTCTCCATGCAAATATTATGATCTTTAATAATTATGTTAATTTGGCATTTATATTCACAGCTCATCTGGTAAAATCATTATATGTCTTAACATTAACTTTGATTGCATAAATATTACATTACCTTTGATCACACAAGTATTGCACAATCACCATTTTGAGCAGTTATGAAGGTGACTGAATAGATTCCAACGGAGCTTAATTTAACTGGATTGGGAAATATTTTTACTCTTATTTTAATTAATATAATTAATATTTTTGATTTAGTTATTTTATATACAATTCATCAATTTTTTAATTCTTTTATTAGCTCATATAGAAATGCTCACAGGAGCATTTCTACAAGAAGTGAGAATTTGAGGCTGGCTACTACATAATTATCAGATTATAACTATATTTTCCTTTCTATGGGATAACCCAGAAACAAGCTCAGGTCCAGATACAGCAACCATTTTAATGCTTGTATATCATAAGCATGTGATTAACTGCCATGATTAATTTCACCTGGATTACTTTGCTGTTAAAATGTGTCTTCCATGCTTAAAGCCCTGTATTTTGGGGAGTAGATTTAAGCATGTGTTTAATACTTTGCTAGAGCCTGGCTGTAGCAAGCTCTTGCATATAGAGCTTCCAGCCAATTCCTCTATGCAATGGAGAGCTCATGCATCAAAGCAAGTGGTATGATGTTGATTCACAAAAACTGGGGCCTTTTACCTTATGTGATAAGCAAAGAAAGCTGATGTTGCATGCATATTAGCAGAGTCTCAGGGCATATAGGAACTTACTGTGAAATAATGCTTGTATTATAAACAGCAATTTGTTGCCTCACTACTTTGAAGAGAGAGAATAAGGTTAGCAGAGTGTGATTTACTCATCAACAAAACTTGTTTGATTCACTTATCTGACCTTAGAGAACATGAAATTTCATAGAATCATAGAATCATTTAGGTGGGACAAGACCTTTAACATCATGTAAGTCCAACCATAAACCTAACACTGCCAAGTTTACCCCTAAATTTTGTCCCCAAGTGCCACATCTACAAGTCTTTTAAATACCTCCAGGGATGGTGACTGAACCACTTCCCTGGATAGCCTGTTCCAACACTTGATAACCCTTTCCATGAAGAAATTTTTTCTAATTTCCAATCTAAACCTCCCCTGGTGCAACTTGAGGCAATTTCCTCGTGTCCTATCACTTGTTACTTGGGAGAAGAGACTGACGCCAACCTCACTACAATTCCTGTCAGGTAGCTGTAGAGAAAAATAAGGCATCTCCTCAGCCTCTTTTTCTTCAGACTAAACAATCTCACTTCCGTCAACCATTCCCCATAAGACTTGTGCTCCAGACCCTTCACAGCTTTGTCATCCTTTTTTGGACATGCTTCAGCACCAAGTATAGAGGAACAATCACTCCTATAGTCCTGCTGACCACACTATTTCTGATATAAACCAGGATGCTAATGGCCTTCTTGGCCACCTGGGCACACTGTTGGCTTATACTGAGCTGGTAATTTTGAGTGACTCCTTATCCCTTGCTCGTGTAATTTTCACATTTCAGAGGCGATGTCTCACAAGCGGTGATTGCACTTGTGGAGAAATAGCAGAAAACCACATCCAGTTCCTTATTTCTGGAGATGTTGTCCCTAGATACAGACTCACTGTGGTGGAAACAGACCAAAGAACCCTTGTTGCCTGCCAGCTTTATTTAAGACCATCACCTATTCTTATATAGTTATATTGTAATCTTGGCAAACCTATCCTAGGAAAGCAAATATCCAAAGCTAACACGCTCATCTGCTGTACCTGGGAATTCTTTCCTCAGATTTACATTACCATCTTTTCTCTGAAAGAGGGGTACCAAAAGTTCCTCCTCTCCTTCATTGGAAATACCTTCAGTAGCTCAAGTCTCTCAAGATACCCTGTTTCTTATCTGCGCACAGTGAGAACTGAATGAAAAGGAGAGAAGTAGTCCCAGATTTATTCAACATCATACTTGGTTTCTCCATGATCTATATCCCCGCTCAGTGGTGTTGCCCACCACTTTGGACCAGTCTTTTTTCCTCTTATCTGGTTGCAAGAACAACGTCTTTCTTCCGTACGGAAGCCTTTAACAATCAGAAGAGGCTGGGATGTATGAGTTTTCTGTGTAACTAGCTAACAAGAATGTTTTTTTGGCTGAAGTTATAACAAATATTCTAGATATGCTAAATACCGTCCTTAGAGATGATCTGATCCAGTAGGGACAGAGGATTTCTGAGCACATATATTGGGATAATTCTACCGCAGGCTTTTTAAAGCGAAGAAGAATTGATATTTTTTTAATTGTACTTACGTTTTTTTTAGAGACAAATGCTTGTTTTTAATTGCTTGGTTGTAAATTCTGTTCTTTAGGCAAAAATCAAAAAGGAACAATTAAAAATTACTTCAGTGAATAAATTGGCAAATGTTGACACATAATAATCCTGCTACCGTTTTTTTTTCCCTCTCCCTCTCTTTCTTTGGGGTAATTATGCCTCTTTTAAATTCAGACAGTGTTTTAAAAGCACAGGTTAATATCACCGATAACTTCGGCTCCATATTGTATTTTTTAAGCCTTTAGAACATTAGCATATGAAATCGGAATAATGCTACTTAACTGCCTTCATGCTTTAAAGTCTGTTTACAACATGTATTTTACTTCAGTTCTTATATTGCAGAGTTCTTCCGGAAGCATGAATAGCTCAAGTAGACAGAACAGCAATTGAAAAACAAAACTAAAGAAGAAATGGGAACAGACTTCAACGTAACAAGATGAAGGAACCCTTTCTCTGGAGAATATAGTACTGCAAGAGACACTGTATTAACATATTCTTTTACAATACGTTAATTGTAAAGATGCTTTAAATGAGTCTTTACCTTGTTACATTTCATCAGAAAAAATACATTCCCAGTGTTGTAAGTCATAATTGGTCATAACAATCACGTATTATCTATAAATAACCTAATCAACATTCAGCAAGGAATTGCATAAATGAGCCCTTCTACATATTGCACCTTATAATGAGCCACTACACAAGTAATGACTTATTAGTGCCATGGGCAATGAATGATTAATTAGTCAATTCAAAAGTTACTTCTTAAGGGTATAATTGCTTCATTTTCTAATTTCTGAAGGTTAGACAGAATTAATGCCATATTGGCATACTAGACCTGATAGAGTAACATCTTTGTTTGTCAACAATGAAGTAAGAGCAGGGGTGGTTCCTGAGAGCTGACTGCACTAAACTGAATATGCATTCCGGTTATGGATTCCCTAGATTACAGTTGAGTACTTTAGCGTGATTCTTGTCTGGTGAACCTTGGGACAATATAAGAGAGCAGCCAGCAAGTGAGAGCTGGAAGCGCCAGAGAAGATAAAGCATTCATGTCCTACAGAACTGCTGCTGTGCCCAGAGTGAGCTGCTAGCTTTGATCTTGGTTCATAACTCATTACCTCCATCAGATGCTGCTGTCCCCTGCCTCCTCTTACTTCCCATCGTCCCTTTGGCATTTCTGTGTCAGCTTTGGAAGGGGTATGGACAAGACCTTGCTCAACACCTGGGCAGGCAGAAGATTTGTCGGGAAGGGTCATACATCTAAGTGAGACTAGAAGTAATTAAAAAAAGAATAATTGCTTTAGAAAAATAGCGTTTGGTGTATATGCAGTTCTAGGAAGGATCATAAGATATCAATATACTGTTCTCCAGTTTGTGTGATACGAAGTCCACACAAGCCAGTGGGAAGTGGTCTGCTGAATCCAATGGCATTAGCTAAGGCAATAATGAGATTATGAAAACCTTAAGTTGATTACCGTAAGCTCCATATGGGAACAGAAAGCTGTAGTGATGAAAAAAGCAGATTTCGCTGATACTCTTTTGTTTTCATGTAAGAGGTGACATGAAATCTCTAAGTATGTGATCATTTGGCCCTAATTCAAGGTTATGAGGCAGGAGCTTGACCAGCATATGATCTGTTCTGCGATTCAGCAATCTCAAAGTCTCACAGGGCTAATGATAGAGAAATGTTACCTCCAAAACTCATTTAACGCCCTCTTTCAAATACCTCTGGGTACAATTGCTGACATGACATCAATTAATAAAACGATGCCTTCAGTTAAGCAAAGTTGCTGCATATATGAAAAGAAAAAAAATGGTTTTGAAGTTATCTGAAACTTTAATTATTAGAGTTTTTTGTTTGACTGAAGTTAGGTTAGAACATTATTCCTATTAATGTTAGAGCAGAAACCAAAACAATAGCTTCTCAAATTAATACATCTAACTAGCCCTCGGCTTATTCAGGTCACTTAAGAAAGTGCTGAAATTATCAGTGGACAAATATGAAACATAAAAATATCAATATGCAACACATAAAGGGATTTCTGTAACACTCATATGCATTATTCTAGGTTACCAAGGTGGAACACAACTCAGTTGAATGTGTTTGGCTGCCTCACATCCCTGGATCTGCAGCATTTCTCCTGGCTACAGGAAGCTAGGAAGCAGCCACTGCACATCATGCTTCAGTTAACAAGTCTAAAGGGAAATCTAGGCAGAAATTAATACAATTCCAAATGGTATTAAGTCCTTGTAGCTTTAGTGTTTGAAGATAATAATTTTATTTTATTCATATAGAGCAACTTTTGTTGGAGGATCTTGTTACCATGTAAGTTGTTGTCAGATAGCATCACTAATGCTATTATCTATATTAGAATGGAAGATTCTTTTCAAGGGCTGAAGGGCATTAAGGATCTGGAGTAATGAAAAGCTAGAGCTATATAAAGAGGAAAATTATCCCTAATTTCTCATCTCTCTCCTGTTTCTCAGATTAAGTATATGTTTTTCTCTCTAGTTGTCAATGAGCTTTTTCCAAGCAAGGAAAGTTTCATTATTATACAATACTAACTTCTAGTGCATATAAAAAAAAACCATTCTGCTATTAAATTCCTAAAGGAATGGGAACAATTTGCTTAAAAGGGAAAATTCAGATTTTCTTTTAAAAAATCTCTGTAAATACAAATTTATTTATTATTGAAGTCCAGTATAAGCTTTAAAGTAAGATATAGGCATCAACTAAATTTATGTTCTCTTTCCTATGCTTTATTCTCAGTAGGGTTTAGGCGATATTTAGGTTACGTCCATGATTTTTGTTAATTTACATAGACCGTTTCTGTGACCTTTCTTCTTATTTCTTACAGTTTCCAAACAGGTGGGGTAGTTTTGTGAATAATTTCTCTGCATAAGAAGTAATTTCATACACTTTTTTCCTTTGTGTGTTTTTTCTAGTTTATGCCTCTGTGTCTTAATTCTTTGGATTGAAAATTACTTTTCAGTTATTTTCCCTACCTCCTGAGTATCTGGTTGTGTTAGAGACACGTTTGTCCTATTCTTTTACTATTTTGCACATGAAGAACGGCACTACGAACAGCTTAGCTAATACAGTAGTGAACATACCACCTCCTGCCCTACTGCTGGAAATAATGCACCTGCACTGGGAACAGAATTACAATGAGAGCATTTTATCTCATACATATTAAAATGTTATGTCCCATGAATATACAGAATGGAAGTGGTATAAAGGATTATCTAAATATGATCCATCTAAGTATAACATGATCCAACATCTGCAGTCCTTACTTGTAGCCACTGGCCATTCACTGCCTGAGAGGTTTATTAGAATGCTGTTACGTTTGCTGCAGGAAATGTAATGTAAATATTGCAAGTGAGACCAACAGGGAGATGAAAAAATCATGTTTCTACAATGTTTTCCCCGCGCTGTTGCTGCCTATGGACTGGCAAAGGTGGTGACAACGGCTATGCTTGAATTTGTCTTTTTAACAAAATGTAAGCCATAAACATAAAAACAACCACAAGAGAAAGCTCTGCAATAAGGCATATACATTTTCAAAGTAATTAAAAGGGATTTGTCTTGCTCTTTGATAACCATTAGAAACAATATTATTCAAAATATTTATTATGACATAGGTTGCTTTTATGTTATTTTTTCTTGAATAAACCCCTAATTAGTAGCTAATACACAGCTGCACTACACTTTGCATATAAGTGAATAGACAATAAAAACACTGAGGTTCATTAAAGTGATCAAAGACAACTGCATACTCTTCACTCGTTTTAATAACTGTTCTACAGAGAGCTAGAAGGTTTTTAAAAAGCCAGAGCAGTCCTTAACATTAATGTACTAAGTGAGTATAATTGCCTAAATCAAGAGAATGCAACTTATTTGCAAAGAACTTTCCAAATTAAAATCAATGTTTGACTACTAACACAAATGAGATTCTGCTCATGAAAGGATCATTATAATTAAGCAAAAGCTATTACTTTGAACTATCATGAACCCTTAGGACAACGACCTGAGTTTGTAAGAACTGTTCTTTGTAATATTGATGGCATGAGACTATGTCTGATTAGTTGGTTTTCAGTTTAGAAAGCTGTTACTCAATAATAAGGATCTAAATCCACAATATAGTCATCATGAAATTTACTGGGTGCAAAAAGATTCAGATATCTTTATGGGCTGCAACTGAACAAAGGAAAAAAATATTAATAACTTTTTAACTGCAGATAGTAATTGCTGAAAAACTACTCTGTTCTGAAAAATATGTATGAAGACTCAAAACCAGAGAAGTAGATAATAGTATAGATAGACAAATAATGCAAAAATTTGAGATGTTGCCACAATCAAAAGAGAGAAGCCCCTGAGATCGACATCTAGATCGCTAAAAAACAAAAGAGAGCATAACAGCAACTGAGAAACTACCACGATGCTTTTTGTCTCATAGGCTTGTTAGTGTAAAATGATGATTTGGATTTAAATGAGAAAAGCAAATGGAGACACTCCTACATGCATTAAGTTGAGTAGGAATGGTTTAAGATCATGCTTAACTACATTGTTAAACCCAGATAAACTTCTAACAGGTGAAATACCTGAGAGTAAAATCAGCTCTTAAATTTGAGAATTTGGCTTAAAATAATTCAATGAAGTAAAGAACTGAAGGAAAGACGTGAAAAAATATAGCCGTTCTTAAGGGAGAAGTTGAGTGGGTTTAACTCTTAAAATATTGTTTGTGTAATAAATAAATAGGGAAATTTATTAAAATGCAAGCATGATTCAAAAAATGCCAATTGCAATGAACACTGCTGGCTAAATCCAGGCTCGAGATTGCTACATTAATAGTCTTTTATGAAGCCTATTTGTGGTTTTGTTTCTGAAGGAAAATGTGGCGTCTATTTTGTTTAGATTATATTCTGAACATATAAAAACAATGCTAGACATTTTTAAATCTCAGCTAAAATTTAGCATGTAGTAAGTAAGAAAAAATCTGTTAGTTTTTAAGCTACAGACTTACACAGAGAGAACCAGAGGTGCGTGGTTTAAGTGAATAGTTCTACAGTTTCCTGGAGTGGGACCTTATTCATTAGAAATTAGGCCTTTGGTGTTCATGTTATAATAAAATGTCAAATAGCCTTCTTTCTTATATATCAATTATGATGTTCTATATTGGATTAGTCCACAAGCCAAAAAAAGGGTTTTCTATTTGTGTTGATGGTATTTCCAATCTTTTACATTATACATTTGACAAATACTCATACATTGTCTTAACTAGTACCTGCATATTTCACTAGTCTTAAACAGTATTCTTTTTTTTTTTCCAGAATCAGCTTCCTTTGTGAACTCTGTGTAATTAATTCTTCTGGTTCATCAGAAAGGTCCTGAGTTGACGAATTTTGCTGTAGTGGAATATATAGCTGACCTCAAGTAGCTCATAAATATGTAAGACATTGTTTTGTAAATCATGGCTAATTGTTTTTAAACTTTTTTTTACTAGTTAGTCTTCAAATATAATTACATTTTAACAATATTTAAAGTATTAGAACATTTTCCATTATAGCATAAATTTGGGAAAAAAAAGCCAGCAATTCAGGAAACTAAAATTATTCATTCAGCAAGCCTTTGTGAGATCGGTGTCTGAGTCAGTTTTTCTGTTTTTTTTTGCATGGCTGCTTCAAGTAATAACGTTTAAAAATGCTTATAAAAACATTGTTGTAAAATCATAAATGGTTCCCAAAAGGTTTAAATGCCATGGTTTAAATGACGAGTAGGTGTTGGAGTTGGGTCACAGGTTGGACTAGATGATCTCAAAGGTCTTTTCCAACCTTGTGATACTGTGCAAAAGGCTTAAATTAACCTATGATTATATCTATCTGTATCTACATAGACATTCATTGCCTTTGTACATATTTGCATCTGCAAGCTGCCTCCAACACCAAATGTTATAATATAGTCTTGGTAGCTTTGCACAAGTTACTATGGTTAACCAAGGATTTCACCATGGTCTAGGAGTTCAAGGATTTACTTAGCTTTTCCAATAGTTCCTCAATGATGTCAATGGCCTGTATGAGAACCTCTGTCAGTTTTATTTCACCTCAACTGTTTGAATCACTCAGCTGAGATTTGATGTTGTTCTAAGGACAAAACCTGCCTAACAGCTGCTTCCAAAGCAGTGGGGCAAGCTTTTCTACACCTACACATGAACTTAAAAAAGATTCAGAAAGATAAGAAACCATTGTGCTTTCTGTCAGCAAAGGGAGTAATAGAAGTGACACACTGCTGTTCTCATGCTCTTAATTTTGAAGTGGTTAGGAATTACAGAGAAAGCAAACCAAACTCCAAACTTCATCAGATTAATAGCACTCCTTTATTCATAATCTAACTATGCATATTAATATTTTCCTAATTTTAATAACAATTATTTCACATGATCTTGAGGATGGCATAATGCCTGGAAACTGTTTTACTAAATTGCATATCATGACGATCTACATTTTGGATAGTCTCCAGGACAAAGGCCATGAAGTATAATTAAAAGCAACTAATAATTAACTCCCATAAAATGTAACATGACGGAAAGGAGTGATAAATTTAGATATATATTATAAGTAGCTTTAATGCTTTTCCCCTGAGGAGCTAAAATAGCTAGCTGTTCTGGCGATTACCGGTGTATGTAAATATGCTAAGATAAAACCTGAGAAACTTACTTCAGTACATCAAAACAATGGAATAAGTACATCTTAATGAGCACTTACTATTTTGTATTGTGTGCTACATGCAACCTATTATCAGAACTGCAACAATGCATTTGATATGGAGAATTTTCAGAGGATACTTTCACAGAACCACAGAAGCACAGAGCAGCTGAGGCTGGACAGGACCTGAGCAGGTCATCTGAAACAACTCCACTGCTCACACAGGACCACATATAGCCAGCTGCCCAGGATTATGTCCAGACAGCGTCTAAATATCTCAAAAGATGGAGACTCCACAACTTCTCTGAGCAATCTGTTCCATTGCTCAAAAAATTAAAAAAACTTGAATTTAGCATAAGTAAAAATTTTCATAATGCTGAAATACAGCGAGAGAAGAGGAAGTTGATTCCATAAAACATACTTCTATTTAATAGATTTCTCACAAATGAAATATATTAAGCATGCTCTGTCAAGCTGTGATAATTCTACTCGTACTATACATAAACTCTGACTACACATAAATGTATATTTAGGGAGGGTCTGAGTGTGCATGTGTGTCTTCAGTTACTATATACACCAGCAGGCTAAGAGATTTTGCTTTCACTTTTGCCTAAGTAAATTAGGAGTAATTCTACTGAATTGCCCTCTTTAATGGGAGTTAAGTGATGTGGTGAAACTAAGGATAAGGCCAGGTCTACTTGCATTTAAATTACCACTTTAATGACCATCTATTTTTAATGACTATAAATAACTAAAATTCTAGCATATCACTTACTAAAGGTTACTCATTATGTGTCAACACAACCTGGTAAAAATGCAGTAAAAAACTCCAATGTCTAAAAACGTGACAGGGTCACAAATAACAAAGCATGCATATACCCTTGAAGATCATTTGTGTTACAAAGCTTGAGAAGTGGGTGAGCAACTATATATGTATCTTTCTTAATATGTCTTTATGAATACACTCCATACCTAAGAATATTTTTATAAGCAGTGATTTATAATATTAATTGCAAAAATGAAACAACTGTTTTTGAAATATGTGAAATACATCTGCATTTGTACTTTTGTGAGGTCTACAAGTTATTTTGGAGGCAATCGTGGTACATTTGTGTCTGTGAAACAAGACAAACATGAAGAAATAATTAAAATTACTGCAAAAGAAATACAAGCTTTGATTCCATACACAGAGAACCTGTTGTCTTCTTGATATGCATTTAATCTTTCCTTCAAACTACGACTACCTTAAAGGACGTGCCATGTAAATATTTCTAATGATCACTCAATACTGCCACTGTTGTCATCAATCACTATAGAACAAGTATTCTTTTACACAGTAATCGCATAAATTGTCTTCCAAGAAATTATAAGTCTTCCAGTCACACCTCTTGATCTTTGGCAAGGTCATTTCAGCTCTTGAAGTTTCATGGAAAGAAAGCACATGTCAAAAATCAAAGATGGATGAATCGAAGGAAAAAAGTTGGTTCAGTTTAAAAAACAGTCAGAGTAAGCAAGCCTATCTTTTTAACAAGCAATGTACCAGAAGCATTTGTAATGAAGAGTTTGATATTTGCTGATAATATCTAGTAGCACTAATTCTTTTTTCCCACACAGAATTAGTTCACGAATGCTGGTTTGGAATATTGCCAGGAATTACTAAATGTTTTGCCACAATGCTGTGCAATGAGATTTGAACTTTTAAAAATAATTCTTGGGAGAAACGTGTGTACCTGGTTAACAGAAGTATCTGTGCAACATTTCTGAGTACATGAAGGAAGGAAATATGTTCAAATTAAATTTACAGCTGCTGCTGCTGCTTCTGCGATGCTATTATAAGGATTAGTGACAGAAAAAAACTTTTGGGCATTTAGGGCAAATCTTTATGTGCTTTTTCTTTTAAGAATTTCCATTATCTTCTTTAGAGTGCAAGATACAGCCTTTACACAGTGTTTTGCCTTTAAGTGCATATATTAAGACTGTGGGTTTTGTTTGTTATATTTTTCCCTTTAAATGTTCTTTTCTCCATTAGATGCAAAAAAAATACTGAAAGCAAAACAGAACAAAACCTGATTGCTGTTCTTTGTCTTCCTTAAAAGTCAAGAGAAAAAAAAAACTGTAAAACTTATGGAGAAATTATTTCTGCAACAACATCATTATAAAACAATTGCTAAGAAATGGCTTTATGTAAAACTGCTTTACAAGAGAAATGTTCTACCAATGAGAATTATTTCAGCTGATGAAATTCAGGGATAATAAAAAGACAGTAGGGCAAGAGATGATTAGAGTCTGATTTATGAAAAGATGCCACATAAAAGCAAACAGTTTTCCTCCTACCCAGGTTGTATGCATTACTGAGTTTATAGGTCACTTCAGCCTATCAATAAGGAATACATTTACAGGATGTAAAGAGTTGTAAATGAGGTGCAATAGTCATCTTGGAAAAAAACATTTGTTACTTAAATTAAGTTTAATGGCCAAATCTTGTCCTGGTGCAGGAGCTGTTGGCTCCTTGAAATGATGCTAAAGGTGCAGGTTAACAGTCAGTCAGATTAGAAGATACCAGGAACCAGAAAAGGAGTGAACTTTTGAATTATATCTAAGGGGGCAAATGTCTGACTGAAGAGAACAACTATTTATTACCTTTGCCCATAACATGAAAGTTTTAAAAATCATCAGAAGTTCTAAAAAACAAATCAAAAGAAAATCTGTTTTCTTCTCTTAAGGGAATTAAGCTAGATTTAATGAATGTTGGAAAACAATACAGGAATGCAATAATCCTCGTATTTTCCTATGGCAATGAAACACACAACAATAATTCACAAGAGATTTTGCAGCACAGCTGAAAGATGTTACTGGTAATCAATAGGACAAGGCTATTCTCTGGAGAAATAGCACCCACTTAATAGTTTGGAGATAAAGCCCACATACTTAAAGTGTTTACTGTGAGATAACACAAAATAAAAAATACACATAAAGCATATTTACAAGTTAAACACCTGGGCTCCTGATGTATGAGACATGTTCTGGAACGTTTAAGTGTCTTCAGGGCAATGTTTCCTTCATAATACTATATGTTATCTATGCTGCAGTAGCAAAGAAGTATTCACTGCCAGCCAGCTATATTCAAATTAGGAATGCAGTAAGGCAAACTCATCTGAATTCTAAATAGAAATTGATATGTAGAAGAGAAGGCTGGTTCTGTGGCTATGTCACAAGATAGGAATCAGGAAAGGAGATTCAGACCTTTTCTCTACCACGGCCTTTCTCTCTGACCTTGAGGAGAGAGAGTTATGTCCAGAATGTTAAAGCTAAAGAGCTGGAGATATCAAACAGGTCAAAATAAACAAAATCAGATTTTTTTCAAGACAGAATGCTGATTCATTCTTTGCTGCGTGATGATGTCCATGCAGAAGGTGAGGCTGGATGAAACACTGACCAGGTAAATTCCAGTAAAAAATATGCTAGAAAGACTACTTAAAACAAGGTTACAATTGCTGGAACTAAAAATCTCTGAGTTTCAGATTGCTGCAATTTTGGAGGGTATCACAGGGGAACTACCACAGCATGTTGTCCCTACTTGGATACTCTTTCACAGACCTGCTCCAAGTCATTAGTGGAAGTAAGATGACAGGCTATATGGATCTCTGGTGTGGCCACCTTTGCATTCTTACAGAAATTTTTAACATGCTAGCTTGAAAAGTACTTTTACTGTATCTACTACAAAATGGAATTCATCTATTTGACAAGCTGGGTAAATATCGATGCAGTTAGCTCACAGAGAGTATTATCTTGCCACAGTTTCATTATTACAACCACAGCTAATGTAAAGCCAGCTTGTAAGCGGCAGTTATGCGGGAGAAAAATATCTTTATATATCCAAGATGCACTTGTACAAATTACTTATGAACACATAATACATTTTGGGATGAGTTAAAGACGTTGTAACTCTCAATGTGAACACATTTGCCTCACATGAACATATCCCAAAACATAATGAAGGGGACACTCCGCCACCTTGTGCAAAAGCATTGGAGCAAAACCAGGGACTGTCAATGATAAAAATAAAATATTATTCTATCAAAGTTTGAAATCTCATTAATTTTCAAATAGCAAAAATCATCCAGGAACATTGTCATATAACCATGATTTACCAAGATATACTAAATTAGCTGAGCAATTTTAAATGTTTGTGCACTCAGTCTTATCCAGTGGCGAATTTAAGATAATTTTTTTTAGCCTAGCCTGAAATGATTGAAGTTCAAGCTAAGTTGATGAATGGTAACATGTTAAGCAGTAGTAACCTAATTGTGTGTCTGAGTTCTAAGGCTCCTAAGTCTGCTTAAGTCACTTTGGAAAATTGGATTTCACTAAGTCATTCATAACAAGATTTTTCAAGGTACTTAGACATTTTACTCTCATCAAAATTGGTAGGAGATAGATGTCACAACGCCTTTAAAAATCTTGTTTGTCGAGCCTTACATTGCTGAGCAGAGAAAAAAGAAAAACAAGCCTGCACCTGCAAGTTTTTTTGGACAATGACTACTTCCTGAGAATAAGAACATAGTGATGATTAACCACAGACAGACACAGAGGACTCACTGTGCACTCAGAGACTCTCAGAAAAGGATCCGGCTTCAAATACATGTGGGTAAGGCTAGAAGCGGGAGAGAGTCTGCATGATAATAATAAGTTAATACATAGCTTAGGCTGATATTGAGTAAAACTTTAATGGTTATGAATCACTTTAAAGTTAAAACACACAAGTATGCATGGCACCATTTTTTTTCAAGGCAGTTGTAGTCAGTTGATTTCTTGGTGTCACAGCAGACATGAATAAAAAAGACATGCTATTTCTTGCACTTTGGGTTTCAGTTCTTTAAGAAAGTCCAAAGTTACAACAGAGATGGGCTAAGCTGCCCTTTCTCCCTGCTCAGATGGTGATCGGAGACAGTTTGACAGTGTAGGGAAGAACTAAGGAGTCCATGTGTCATTCCTGGGCCTTAGAGGGCAAAGAGGGAAACTGCTGCCCAGCACAGGGCTGGGAGACCAGGCTGGCTGGTGTCTGTGGCAAATAAAAGTATAAAAATAAAGTAGTGATCAGAATATTTCCTTATGAGCTATATGAAGAAGAAAGATCTGAATTTTGAATGTACTGACCTCTGCCATTGAAAATTATCCTCTACTTTTCTGTGCAGCTTAACTTAGTAATGAGTGGGAGTTATACACCTGTTATGTGAGAATGGAGGGTGACCACAAAGCATCTCTCCTTAGAGTTAATTTAAAATATTATTTGAGGTATAAAATGCAATCCTGCTTGTTCAAATGCTTAAAGTGATTACAGAAGCCTACAGTGTATTTCCCCATCAGCTACTTAACAGCATATGCATCAAAATAACCTAATAAAGTAGAGCTAAATATCAAAAAAACCCCTATTCAAGTCATAAATTAAGATCAGTGTGCCAGCATTATTCTTGTAATATGATTGTCTACCCTTCCCAGTCTTTCAGCAGAACTGAGAGAACATCAGGGAGCATGGATGAACCTCACTGCAAAAATGACAACCCTATTTAACATTACACACCATCCCAATATATTTTTTAAATTAACCCAAACATTATTGAAATGTAAAGCACACATAAAAGGGAAAAAAACACTGGCATTTTTATCTCCAGTTTGTTGTGTGTATGTGTTGCAAGTTTGAGGAACTCCATGTCATAAAAATATGAGAATTCCTCCATGGTAAAATTCATTCCTGTCTAGCACTGCTGAATTGAAAGAGTTATGCATCTTAAAATACTGAAGTCATGGTACTAAGAAAATTATTAAAAGGTAGAAATTGCAGAGTGTTCATAAATGAAACTATGATCTTCGGGAGGTACATTCTTCTTTTTCTTTCAATAGTATCTAAAATATATTGCAACCTGTGATAGAACTTAACACTTCATTGCACTATTTTTGAAATGAGACTCTGATACACATCTCACACAAAAATCATACTCAATCAGAAGAAAGACAATTTCAGAAATATTTAAAAGGAAATGAAAATATAAATGGACTTACATTTTTACTCTGCTATTTAACATGTAAAGTAGTTAATAAGACAAACTCCCACTGATGTGTAGATGTTTTTTCTGTTTTGGAGTTCAAAAGTTCAGAAATAGCAATTCAGAAATGGCAATAAAGTAAAAGTTTTTCATCCTTTCTTATATCCTTATAGATGAGAATTATTAGGTAAAGTGAACATTATAATGCTTATGCATGGTAGGTAACAATTTTGTTGTGTGAATGGAATTTATTGCTTGTATTAGTGTGACACGGGATATGTCATTAGATGCTGCTTGTGAAGAAGTGACACATACTATGCATAGAGTTACAGAAATCACCATCTAACAGATACAGTACAACATTTTGTAAACCAGATATTAATGTTCAGCAATCACAATTTGGAAAATAATTTCAGAGTTCAGCTGCGCTTTAGACGCCTGGATGCATAATTCCTTGGAAAATCTAGTTGTTCCTAACAGGCAGGCAAATATCACAATTATGGGAAACAGAAAATCTAAGGAAACTCCTCAGTATCCACAGCTTTTCACAACTGGATCATTTCCTAGTGTAATATAGTCCAAAAATAATCACCCTAATCATTGCTATTATTTCAGTCTTTATCACAGAACTACATGGAAAAGCTGACCAGTGAGATGGCAAATAGGAGTCTGGACCCTTCTACAGCTTTATAGATTTTTTTTTACTCTAAGGTCCTCAGGCTGGTTCTTGAAATTATCATGAAAAGAGTATTCTTCTTAGAGACTGCAGATGAGTAAAGAGCTGCTTATCTCTGGGGTTCAGTTGATGTCCCCAGCAGAGCAGCTTATGAAACTCTTTGCTATCAGGCAGAATTCCTAGCAATTCAGGATGTCGTGATAGCCTTAACTTCTCCAGTTTTCCTGTTGTGGCCGACAACAGCTGTGGCTTTCTATTTTTGATGCAACCAGCACTATTCAAATTTTGTTTAGTAAGTATAGTGGGACTATTTTGAATGAAGCTTCTATTCATAGACGCAGGGTCTCCATTACGCAAATGATGACTTTTAGTCCTGCTTTCCAATGTCCTATGCTTTTACATATCTATCTATCTATCTGTCTATCTGTCTATCTATCTATCTATCTATCTATCTATCTATCTATCTATCTATCCATCCTTCTGTTTCATTATGAGGCAGATGTTAATACAATACTAACTTTGCACTTGTGAAAAACTGAAGAGGTTTTTGCTGAATGTGAATTTTAAAATGTCTCTGCAGAGTCCTGTGTAAGAATTTTTGTGCAGGTATTTATGTTTTACAGGCAGTTGGGAGATGTCTTCTCATTTCATGCCTCTAGAAGCTGATGGATATTATTTGGCAAGAAGTGCACTTAGCTTGTTCTCATACTGCAACATGCAACATAGGCAGTTTTTAATTATGCTGTGGAAAAATCACAATGTAATTTCAAGAAAAAAGGTCGAAACTATCACATTGCAGTATTTTAGCTATCGCTGAGTGTATGTTACATGGTTTCCATAAAGTTTCATGGAATTGAAAACATTCTAATGATGATTGCATCTATTTATACTAATTACGTAATTATACCATTTGCACAAACAGAAGGCAATACATATCGTTGACTGAAGCCAACAACTAATTATCAAAATAAAAACAACGTGAAGCCAAGATGGGAGTAAAACTGAATAAGAAGTTAGATGTTTTCTATTCAAGTACATGCAACGAACAAGTACAACCTCTCCAGTACTTTTCCCCTTCTGTCTTCTACCCAAAAGAAAACTCCCCCAGTTAGACACTGCCCCAGGAAAATTTCCTTGTAAAGCTCCCTAAAGCTTATTGCATATATCAAATATGAATTTAAAGATATGCCCCAAAGTCATCCCAAATAAGAGTTGAGTTTCATAATATGCTTTCAGTACTTTTTTGCAAGTTCCTTGATGCAGAGGTCAAAAATCTTTCCAGAGCAACATGGGTGATCTGTTTTTCTTTACAACGAGAAGTTAATGTTGTTGGTAAAGAAACGAGCCCAGAGCCTGGGGCAAATAAGTCTCATTGTAATGCAGGAACACTTGCTCATGAAGATTTATTAGTTCAGCAGGACCTGGAAGCTACACCTGCCAGGAACAGGGTTTTTTTTTAGGTGCTCTCTGAACCATGGATATGGAAGGCTGTTGTCACCTTCCTCAGCATATCGAATATTCCTCAGCATATTGAATAGGGTAAGACTTCATCACTGAAGTCTTACCCTATTCGATGTTGGTTTTGTATGATAACATACAATAAGCATTTAAACAAAAAAAGTGCTTAATAAAATATTTCAAAGTTAATTATACCGTAATTCATTAGTCAACTGATGATCATACTTCCCACACACAATCAACATCACAAATTACTTTTTCTATATGTAGATAATGTAATTTAATTCACAATCCTTTCCAGTGTATTTTGCCCCGGCAGATCCCCTACCTATATTTTTCTTGAGGATTAGAGAAAAAGAATCAGTATTTCAAGCATGACATAAACCAACTCTAGAACAAAGTAACAGGCAGGACAACCTTAAAATGTGTCTAAAAATCACCAAGTTGCTCTGAAAAGCCACTAGCAACTACACTTGATCGACTCAGATTTCCCAAACTATTCGGAAATTTTTGCTTTTGTGAGGGAAAAAACACCCCAACAATAAAGTATGCCAGTGCTGTCATGATGCATAGATTTCAGTCTCTGTAAAACTAAAATTTGGGCTTAAGGTGTCCTATTAGAGAAAGTACTTGCAGTGATTAAAACATTCATTTTCCTCTTTTTCTGTAGAACACCACTGATGTAGGGAAGGGAAAATTAATATCTGTTCACTAACTCATCTCTCTGCTTTAAAAGCTCACAGATAGATAGTTAAAAAAAAATGTGGTGACACTGTGACACTGATTTGGAACCATGTCAGGCAGATGTCTGTGGAACCCTTCACAAAGAACACCATTTCCCAAGCCAGCTTAAGGCAGTGACTCACTTCCACTTTTGCCTGACTGTATATGCAACACAAGGCACAAATGGATCACTGTAAGCCGTGTTCTCCATTCCAGTTTAAAGGAAGGAGATATAGTCTGTGGTAAAATATGCT
Organism: Dromococcyx pavoninus; assembly: GCA_033558185.1. Classification (NCBI taxonomy): domain Eukaryota; kingdom Metazoa; phylum Chordata; class Aves; order Cuculiformes; family Neomorphidae; genus Dromococcyx; species Dromococcyx pavoninus. Next base: position 216,700 of record JAUMJL010000047.1, read on the forward strand.
TTATCAATTCCAAATTACTTATTATACTTTCCAAATATTTTTACTTTCTTTCTATGCAATATCATGCATACTTTTGTCATGACAGAAAGTCTTCAAAAGCAGTTTTACACTTTCTTTTATTAGTTTCTGTACTAAGAGATACTAACATACACTTCTAGTGACAGATATCGTTAAGTTTTAAAAGAGCTGTGGTAGTTTTAATTAGGGCATTCAATGGTATTTGCTAGCAACATTTAACTTTAATCGACAACTTGTCAACATGATCTAACATTTCCTATTTTCAAATGACTATGAGAGAAAGAAGTTCAAACACCACTAAATGAAATTGCTAAAGGACTTGCCATTAGTTCATGCAGCTAAAAAACTACTTTAATGAACAGCTAGATTTTCAGGTTTCCTTTGAGTTTGTTATGGCAATTTGTATTTTTATGCAGGCAGAATAGATTTCTAACCTTCAGATTTTGCATGAGGACATTTTTCTGTTTTTTCTGCAGAACACTGAAACATAGTTTTAAAGTTTGAAAACAATACAATTTCATTGGCTAGTAATTTATTTTTGCAGTAGCAGCAACAATGATGATGTACATTAAGAATTTTTTTAAAAAAATTATTATTATTATTGTCATTATCATTATTACTGGAACGCTTGGAGATTTTAAATAACCCGAGTGATCCATTTTGTGTGTGATTTTTTTTCTGTCTACATTCATTTAAGAAATGCACATGTTTGAAGATAAACTCATCGCAGTCAGTACTCCTGAAATAGCTGCATAGAAAAGCAGTAATTCATCAAAGCTCTAGTCTAGGAAGAAGACATGGTCTCTCCTTCTCTGCTTTCTGTAAAGTCCATTGAGGGAAAACAGATTATCACAAGTAGGGAATTCAAAAGAGAAGGAGTGGAACTACAAATTGAGCAATTAAGGAAAGATCATTATCAAGTGTTTATTACAACAGCTGAAGATGAATTAAGTTGTATAGTAATTTTAGAGTCATAAACCAATGGTGACATTCTCGTATTGCAGTGAACTATCAAAGTCAAGACAGAATGGTATATTAGGGTAGATAATATAAACATAATAAAAATAGGGAATAATAGAGTTCATCAAATAACCTTCAGAGAGAGAAAAACTGGATAATGTTTTAGGTAACTTTTTCTGCAGGATGAAAAATCAAGTTTGATGATGATTACAAAAAAATAAATTGCCTATTATGAAGCACGTACTGGCTTGTAGGAAGCAAAACATTTATCTGTGCCTGCAGAGATTAATTCCATTTGCAAATGTCAAGGACTTTTGTTGAGATTTTAAGTGGTTGCTGTCAAGGAATATATTCTTAAAGACAATAAGAATAAATTATGTCATAGTATAGTCCCTAACTAAACATGCTTCTTAATCCATGTTATAAGATTAAGACTCAGATTCACCTTTTTTGAACTAAATTAAGAACATAGCTTCTTCATAGTTTCTGTCTTTAGCCAAAGGAATGAAATAGGAATTCTAGATGACTATGCCACCCAGGCTCCACTGTTTACCAGTGGAGCTAGCTGGAAAAAAATCCAGATCCAAGGGCCTTTCTGCTTTGGAATATAGTTTGACACAGCTATACTTCTGTTGCTCTCTACTCATAAAACTCTGAGATGAACTTATCCCTCATTTGTGAGGAATAACTGTATGCTTTAAAAGAAGATTAAGGTAAAGTATGTTAAGAGGCCGATGTCAAGTTTTTAAGCAATAGTTACCCTAAAAAGCCTCAAGAGACAATAATGCAAAGGTTTTATCAAGACCACAAGTGATCTGATTGTGCAAATTACCCTGTATCAGCAGATCTTGGGTAGCTTAATCCATATGGTCTTACCTCAGGACACAGTATGGTAAATTTCTTGACGTAAGTAATAACAAGCAGAATTTTAAGCACATGCTTGAATCCCTCTGAGACTCTATACAACTTGAAGTTCAAAGTTAAACATATTCTTAAATATTTTCTTGAATATGCATGAGCTGCTCAGCTAGGCACTTCAGTGAACAAGCCTCCTTTCAAAATTGTTTCTAGAATATTTGCAGAAAGTGAATCCACTGGGGCCACAGACACAGACAATTTTTTTTCAGTTCAAATAAATGTTTGTGAATATGTTTTTTCACTATTTGCTCAGCAATTCTTAGGAGAATAATAACTACTAACTGGCCTTGCCATCAATAAGGAAGTAACTAGATGCAAAATGTCAATATATATTGCTCTCTCCAGAGTAGACGTCAACGAAATTAAAAGCTAAATTACTGAACATCTGGCTAGAACTATATTTTTAAGAAGCCTATTCTAGTTCAAGTCAGAGAACTAGGAGGAGAATGCCTCACCTCAACTCAGGTATCTGCTGTATTGTACACTTACCAATTCCCAAAAGCTTTGATTGAGTTGGGAACCTAAGAAGGCATTTGAAGATTCAGCTTGTGTGAAAAGTATGGTTGCAGGGCTGCAAGTCACAGCCATGAATGAGGGTTTTCATGGTTCAGCAGCTGCACAAGCTGATTGCAGTGACCTGTGCCTGTACTACAGTCATCAAGTGACCTATGGAAAAGAAAGGAATCACAATGTGGCTTCAAACCTGCAGCAAAGATAGAGTAAACACAAATCTCAATAGGATTTTCTTATGAATTCCAAGGCTGAAGAATTATTTACTACTTTGTTACCTATTTATTTCTTATTCATATGCTGTAAAATGTCAGCAGATGTAGTACAAGACTAGAGAAAGGATGTCAATACAATCTCTTTTACATCTGAGTCACTGTTGTGAAACCTAGTTGGGCTGGTGTTTGTGAAAATTCTTTACTTGGAAGAACTTACACAGTGATAAGACAGAAAAATGTCTGATACTCAACATGTATCGTAATATTTAGGAAAATACAATTTTAAGGAGTTATATAACTCAATAAACATAGTTTTGAATAAGTAGCGCATTGAGTAAAGGAGTGATCTCTTAATTTCTTGTACACATAATGCTCCTGGATTTTACCAGAAAACTAACTCCCATAACAGAGGAAACTATTCTTGGAAAAAATATCACCCATTTGTACTGAAGTGTTGTACAATTCATTGCACATTACCTGTTACTGCTTGCTATACATGAATCTGGTTATTCTCGATCTTATTACTCTACCTATAATATACTGATTAATTATCCAAACCCCATTAAACAACGCTGTTCATCGTGCTCCTTAAAATTATATGAAGTGCATGATAAGGTTTAAGATTTGCATTTTTATAGTAATTCTTGAATGTTAGTGCAGGAAATAGAGGAAAGGGCAGCAGGAAGACAGGAACTCTAGACTGGGTTTGCTTCTAATCTTCAGTACATAATGTTTTAATCAGGGTTAAGAGACAGTGGTTTGTAAAACATCATAAATGGATGAAGTGGAAGAGTGATTTTTTCTTAAGTGTTAGTGAAATATTCTGACATTGAGTATACAGGTAAAGTATTTATGAGATCTACTGATATGCACTGCCAGTCATGTGAATTATTATCTACCTGGAAACCATATTTACGAGTAAACAAATCTGCTAATTAGAGCTGATCATGTCAGATGCACGGTCAACAAACATAATTAATTAAAGCTCTCTGTTCCATTGGGTAAAAGGTGTTACTGAGTGTATGAGTTGAAAAGTGTAAATAAACCAGAGAGTGGAAAGCAAATAAGCAGTAAAATATGAAGAAGCATTCAACTTGAGCGTGGTTGAAAGCACAGAACATATAAGAGATTTGACAGAAAGTTAGGCGATAGGGAAATGCATAGGCAGAAGAGTGCAGAAAGGGAAAAATTGTGCTCGTTGATCTATGGTGAACATAGGTAACAATGACCAGTTTACAGTTTTCATATCAAAAATAATTGCCACATGATTACTAACAGTCCATTTGTAACCCTCTGACATCAGAACATACAAACAGCTACTCAAAATGTCTACATTTGTATATAAATAAGTAGAGTGGGTACATATATAACCTTTTTTGTTGATGAAGAAATATAAACTGTTCTGAGAATCCTGCTGTCTGCTATCATTGCAGGTAGGGGAAGATCACTGTCGTAAGTCAGCGTGGTTGCCATCAGTGATCAAATGCTCACCCTATTAATGCATCTGAGGGGCTTCCAAGCCATGCTTTCCTATTGATGTTCATGCTCTGAATTGCAACAAAGAGCCTGGAAGGCTGTTAAAAAATTGAAAGGGATGTTTACAACCCTATGATTCAGACTCCTTTTCCTGAGAATAAACAGGCCGTTCTGTGGAGAGCAAAGCCATCAGCAAACACTTGAAATTTATTAAATACTTTTCTTCAGCATTACTCCTCCACCTCACTAATTGCTGCAGCTGCTGCTACAAAAGCAGCTGAAATTACAGCTAAAAGCAGACGTAGCTAATGCAAATCTTACAGGGAAAAGAGACCTGTATGGTACTCCTCTGTGATATGATCCAATACGTGAATGTTGTGTGACTCTTCTATTTTCCACAGTCATCACTGGGTGACATTCTGGCTATTGTGGTGTGCATGGAAAAACTCCCTTTATCTTTAACAGAATATGATTTCACCTTTTTACATTATACAACTGCAAATCTTCAATGTAGGAGCGCAAACTGTGTGTCTTTTTCTTCTCTGTTATAACAAAATTAAACTCAGACAAGATAGTAATGGCATTACTTCTAGGTACCACTTGAAAACAAAAACCAAAACAGAATGAGGGCAGGTTGGATCAATTTCACTTGAAGAAGTCAATGAGCACATATAACTAAACAAGACTGTCCTGTGGATTCCGTAATTTATTTTGTGCTAGGGTAGAGTAACTCTCTTGGACACTGTGATCAGACCACACATTCTGGGAGGTTCATGGACTTTTGCAAGTCCCTCTTTGCAATACCTCAAGTGGCACAATACAGATTTTCAAGTTTTCACTGTATAAGCATGAAGAAACCTGTACTATCACAGGTCCAAACTGTTCTCTACATTTTTAATCCCAGGAATTCTTGTAGTCAGGTGGGACGTGCAAACAAGGTGAATAAGATTTGTTTGTTCAGTTCTTACCACACATGCATTGAGCTCAATATTTTATAAAAGAACCATAAGCAAGGGTGGTGTTTTTTTGGCCTGTGCTAGGAAGAAGACACTAATGTGTCCACGAGGTTGTTGTTTTCCTGGAGACAACTATAAAAAGCTTTGAGAACGCTCACCGGGATGGCACACAGATGGCCTGCAGCAAAGCATCTCCTAGGAATCTACAGCAATACAAGAGGGGATCTCCTTACAGCCTCACAGAAGATAGTGTGAAAGGTTTTGCTGTCCAAGCAGATTGGTGATTAGAAAGCATGGGTATAAGAAAGGTTTAAAGAGGAGGCAGGTTTTATGAACATTTTATTTCAAACTTATTCACTAGAACTGAGTTTTCCATATTTCAGTTACCTCATTGTAGTTTTGTCTTCTAATAGAGCACGGCTTTAAGGAACATTTTTATTGCTTTTTGTTTGCCCATGCTAAAATAAGATAGGATATTTGTACCACAAGACCATGGTTATCCTAGAGTTGCGGGAAGATCCATTTTCCCCAAATATTACTGGATGAAGGAAAAATGCTAGGCCTTTGATCTCCCTTTTCAGCCACCAGGAGCCAGAATGTGTGGCTTGCTGCTCCCAGAAGAGCTGCCTTTTCTGCATTTTGTCCTGCTTCACAATCTTTGTATTTTATGTGCTTCTGTGGGGTAACCTCAAGGATGGAGGAACCAAAGGGGTGAGCATCCATCTTGCCCCTCTTTGCCTTTCCTTAGCCCAGAGTCTAATGACTTAGCAACAGCAATGGAAAACTTACACATAGGAAAAAGCAACTACAAATCTTTTCACTATATTTTTAACTCAGCCAGAGTGGGATTATTCTCTTTTTAAACCTTCAGATAAAATCTTGTAACTTTTTTGTACAGATTTTGGCTATAAATCACGGTCTCCTACATTTCACCAAAATGTTTTCAGAATTTTAAAAAGCTTTCTATGCATTCTGTGATTAGGATAGAAATTTTAAGAGACTTCTGGAAAATTTTGCTTTGCTCTAAACATGACTGTCATTTCATGTCAAAATATCTACCTCTCCTCTCCTCTCCTCTCCTCTCCTCTCCTCTCCTCTCCTCTCCTCTCCTCTCCTCTCCTCTCCTCTCCTCTCCTCTCCTCTCCTCTCCTCTCCTCTCCTCTCCTCTCCTCTCCTCTCCTCTCCTCTCCTCTCCTCTCCTCTCCTCTCCTCTCCTCTCCTCTCCTCTCCTCTCCTCTCCTCTCCTCTCCTCTCCTCTCCTCTCCTCTCCTCTCCTCCTCCTTGCCTTGCCCTGCCCTTCCATTCCCTGTCCTCCCCTTCCCTTTGCCTTTCCCCTTCCATTCCCTGTCCTCCCCTTCTCTTTGCCTTTCCCCTTCCATTCCCTGTCCTCCCCTTCTCTTTGCCTTTCCCCTTCCATTCACTGTCCTCCCCTTCTCTTTCCCTTTCCCCTTCCATTCACTGTCCTTCCCTTCTCCTTCCCCTCTCCTTTTCCTCCTTCTACTTTTTCTTTTTGTTTATTAAAAAGAAACAAAGCATAGTTCTTCCACACTTTTACTGTCATCATTTATATTTCAGTAAAGAAAAATAGTGATTATTTGCCTATCTTCCAAGATCATATGCCTTTATCTCATTTTGAACCACATCGTAAGAGGAAAATAAAGATGTCTTTCTTCAGAAGTATGGCAGGTAGATTGAGGAAATATTGTGAAGCACTGAAGTGCTGTATTGATCCTTCAACAGTACTAATTAGAGAGAGAGAATTAATCTTATGTTGAGATGAAATAATAGTAGACCAAAACTAGTAAAGGGCTCTGCTTTTTTATCTGGAATAACATATTTTAAAATGATCACCTAGCTATTCCTAATAGTCTGCTTTTCCCTCTTTCTAGTCATAGCTTTCCTATAATGCTTGGAAAATAATATTAGGGATACATTAAAAACATGCATGTACTCAGAACTCACTTGAAATCAGGTAGTTGCCAGGAGTCTCTGAACAATTGCAATACTCAACAATTTGATTTTGTCTGAGTAAATGTCTAATCCAAAACAACTTATGGTGAATGGAAAGTCAATTACGTCTGTAGTATACAGGAACAGAATTTGGTTTTCTAACATTTCCAAAGCCATATCATAGTGTTGTGTGTCTTTTTCTTCTTCCATCATCTAGTATCCTAAATATTTTTAAATAAAATATAAGTAAAAAAGACAAAAAATAAAACGACACTATAGCTATACATATTAAACCAATATTAAAATATTAAAACTCAAACTTGTGAAATTCCAACAGCAGCAAAAAAGTTCTAAAATAGAAGTGAAATTAGATATTTATAAACATAATTAAACATTAATTCTATGCCACAGGTGTTCATTAAATAAGAAGTTTATGTATGCTGTGCACTTATTTGCAAGGGGTTTACCTTATCATTATACTGGTTTATGTTATACTCTGGCTATTTATATACTATCTGTTGTTGCGTTATTTAATTAATTTTATTTTAGCTCTATGAAACACTTCCATGAACTGTATTCTATATATCAAAAAAAATTTGTGTAAATAATCTCTGAAGTGGTGAAATTCTTTCCTCACATTAGGCAACTAATGAGACACTGACTGAAAGATTGTCATTATCTTTCAGAAGAGTTGGACTGGGCCCTTAATCTTCTATAAATCATGTACTTAAAAAGAGAGAAATTGTGATGTCTGATTTTACAGAAGCTGTTAACAGAACTGAAATAAAACCTCCTATTGGTGCAATAATGAAACCACAATGTGATTATACAGCAGTTAAATATATTTTAGTGTGAAACACACATCTGATAAATTATTTGAAGATTAATAACCACATCTGTTTCGTAAAAATGGTATGACAGAGATGAAACACTGAGCTCCACAAATGAAAGGTTATAATTAATTGACTTCTGTGCTCTATTAGTGTTTTACATCTAAAGGATATACACAGTGAAGTGCAGAATGGGTCAAAGCTGAATAAATCTGTGAAGAATTCTCTAAACAAAGTGGCGTATTCTCTCCTAAAATTCGCACATAGATTATTACAGAAGGCAGAATATGATACATCAGCTTGGGTACAGATTGATATCTGAATCTTCTATAGACTTCAGCCAGTTCAAACTACTATGACTGCCTACAAAAAAGGATATACTGATCACATTCATTCGTTCCCATTTCCTTTCACTTAAGTAATGAGTGGAATGTAAATAATATCAAACACTTAAAATGTGAAGAACACATCCTTTCAAAAGCTGTGATCATGCTCACTCAAGGTTAAAAAACTTGTATAAAAATATTCAGTAACACACCGTAATGTACATAAGCATCTTGCAAAACTAATTATTCACCTTTGCTGGTGCAGTTGCAGAATACATTGAACCTTCGTTCAATAACTACTGACAATCAACAAACTCTCACTCCTTTGCTGAGGTGTTACAGCTTCACATTTGAGATCTGACAATAAACTTCAGCATCTGGGTCTGTAACAGGTATCTTGTGCTATTTGTCTGTACTATAAAGTTTCTAGCACATTTCTGAGGTACTAGAGTGCAAAATCAATATTAGCTGTCAAGAAAGGACAATATATGATTAGAAATTAGGTTTCTTTGATGTTAAAAGGGAAGATAAAGAGCAAACTATTTCCATTAAGCAGAATCTGATGATATAAAATTTTACCAGGTAGTTCAATAGTGAATTAGGATCTGCATTACTGTCTTTGCTACTTTCTCCTTAACGTACAGAAGAACACATTTGTCTACGACTGCTATAATCTTACTTCAAGCACACTTTTCAAGACCTTTACCTGAAGTTTTCTCTTGGTAAGGGAGGTGGCAATTAAGGGTAAATTTCAAAGCTACTATTTCACTGACCATGACACCTTTATCTCTGTTCTGGCTTTGGCTGGGATAGAGTTAATTTTCTTCCTAGTAGCTGGTATAATGCTGTGTTTTGGATTTAAGATGAAAATGATGTTGATAAAACACTGATGTTTTAGTTGTTGCTGAGCAGTGCTCACACTAAGTTAAAGAACTTCCAGCTTCTCAAACTGTCCTGACAGAGAGGAGGCTGGAGATGCACAAAAAGCTGGGAGGGGACACCAGCAGGACAGCAAACCTGAACTGCCCTAAAGGATATTCCATAGCATATGACATTATGCTGACCAGAAAAAAAAAATCCCTGAGAGGAGTTGGACAGGGGAGCAGCATCCACTGCTCAGGGGCTGGCTGAGCATCAGCCTGTGGGAGGGGATCAATTGCTTTGTGTATTGCTTGTTTTGTATATTCTTCTATCGCTATCATTATTTTCCCTCCCTTTTCTGTCCTATTAAACTGTCTTTATCTGAATCCACAAGTTTTACCTTTTTTTTTTCCCCAATTATCTCCCTTGTCCCACTCAGGGGGGCAGTGAGTGAACGACTGTGTAGTGTTTAACTGCCTGTCATGTCAAACCACAACAATCCTCAAGGTTACACTTCTACAGAAGGCCAATTCCTATCTTAGATTTTTTTCTATTTTGTAAGAACCCTGTGACCATTTCTGTATTAAAGTAACCTTCATGGGTCACGTGGGTTTCCTCCTCTGCTTAAGGGGATTATAAGCCTTTTTTTTTCCCAGCCTATTTTTCTAGTTCTTTTCCTGGTTTCATTACTGAGTATTACTTTTCTGAGGTTTAGCTTCTTGTATTCAAGTACAGTCATCCAGAAAGTGAAATCAATGTTTCTTTGTGATATTCCACTTCAAATGTCAAGTCCCAAATGGAAATTGATAGTCTAATACTTGAGACTCTTGGGCACTAAAATTAAGTTTTTTCTCCTTGATACTTGCAGAAATAGTGAAAACTGATTCAGCAACAAAGAAAGAATAAACGGCTGCATCAACTAGAGTGAAAGTAAAGAATCAAGAGCAGTATCAGCAATGCAATTTTCTTTGTTACAATACTATCACGAGAATTTACTTAGTAGCATAATTATTTGTTAGCATTACCAAAATTTCAAAGCCAAACAAAGAGAAAGATCTTTAAAAATTCTTAAAATATTAACTTATTCAGAATTAAATTCTGTGCTGATTTTCTAACTATACACCTTGATGATAATCACTGGGATTACATAATTGGAAAGACAGTCAGAAAGTAAATCCTATATTTCTGATTTAATCAGATCTTTACAAAAATAGCTGTTCTTTGAATCAAATGATACTGTAATGAAATAAAGAAAAAGGCTGCTTGTTGATGAGTTTAAAGAATTTCAGGCAAAGAGAAAACTGTGAACATTTAGTCCTACATCCTGCATAATATCACCATAGAATTGCTCTAAATTATGTCTTGCTATTATTACTAGTATTTCCAGCAGCTGTGGTTGAAATAGACGTGTTCTTTTTGAAATGAGAATCTCATTTCGGTATTTCAAATAATAGCACATACACTATATACTTTGCTAAGTCATTCTACTATTAACTTCCAGATTGTTTAAAAAAAAATATGCGAAAAATTATCTGGAAAACACTAATTAGTTAAAATAAAAACCAGACAGGTTCCTATCAACTCACCTTACTTATGTTCACTTGTACACCTTAGAACCTTAAAGTCTTGATTGAAGCTAGATGTCCTGTGGCTTTGTGCCTGCTCTAGCACAGTAAGGATATCAGAACCTCTGAGCAGTTAGCTTGATTTAGCATTTGCAAGGTGTCAGGTGGACTTCATACCAGCCCTGAAACCTCATGTTCCAAAAGTAAAAAACCAAGCAAACAAATGAAAAATCCAAACCCCAGGCAGTCTTATCTGGTGTTTAAATCTGTGAGTCTTTACTTCTCAGACTGTAATCTGTTTTGATTTCTCTATTGGACTGAAGATTTCCCTGTTATCAAATTTCTTCTTTGCATTTCTGTTGCAAACTATGATCAAAATATTCTCTTCATAACGTGAGTGAACTAAGAGCCTTCATTTTCTTCCTGCTGTTCATGTTTCCCTTCAGTTTAATTGTCCCTTTGTCATTTTACTGAAGCTGATTAATTTTTTTTTCTTTCCAGAAGTTTGGTGACAACTGAACACAGTAGCCCAGTAGAAATGGTCTCAGTACCAAGCGCAGACATGAATTGTTGGCATATTTTCTCACCCACATTATCATCGTGTCTCCATTTGCATTTGCAGTAAGAATAGCATGAAAACCATCTGTAGAAAGGTTACATAGAACACACAGGCACCAAATCTTGAAGCAGTTTTTTCCCATATGATTCTCTTTGCAAAGTCAGCAAAAGGGAATTTGGTCAAGGGTTAGAAATCAAAAATATTTTCTGTACAGGTATCAGCTTATAAAAACTAGAGTTAGTGCTTTATGTGGATGCAGCAAATTCCATCAAATGGAGAAAAAATATTAGAACAATTACGATGGAGCGTGAGGCTCCATTCTTCCCATTTCCTGCTGAAAAAGGAACATTAGAACATTTCCTATGTTGCATATTGTTATATGCTGAAGCCAAAGATCTGTGCTTCACCGAAGTACAAACTGAATTTGGCCAAAGAATATCTTCTTGAAAAGAAGCCAGACTGGATCTGAAGGCATCTGGCCACTGAGACTGTAGTAGTTTCCTGTAGTTCTCCCCAGCAATTAGTTAATCTCACTGTCACAAATTTTGGCCCTGTTCCTTACTCAGTTTAAGTATCTTCCAGTTATGAGTTCCCATTAGATTTTTTTTTCTTTTTTTTTTTCCACATTAAAGAGATGTTTAACAGCTGGTCTTTCTGTGAAGAAACTAATCTTCTGTTCCCCAAGTCACCTCTCTACCTACTTTTGAGATGCTAAATGGTTTATTTCAAGTCTTTATGAAAATTTCTGTTTATTCACACTTAAATAGTTTTCACATACTTTTCAACATACTTTTGCAAAGATGCCTATCCAAACTACACACAACATGAACCTGTGAACACTGTACCCATCTTCAGCTAGAAAATGTTAAGTTATGCCACCTCCATTAGTCTTATGAGATGTCATATAGCTATGGTGAAACCTACCATTTAAGATGAAGGCGCGGATTTACTGAAGTGGAAAAATACCTACCAACATTAACAGGGTCAGGATTTCCTTCAAGAGGAACTAAATATCAAACAAATGAAGAGAAACAAACATTCAAAGCAACAGGAAATGGAAGTGAATTGCTGAGACATCTAATATTAGGCCTGGAAACAAAACACATAACAGAACCTCTGTAATCTATACTACTTGTGGTTGTGTTGAAGTGCTGTGTGAAATAATATGCATAGGATCTTAATGAAGCACAAGTATAGACATTTTCCTTAGAAAGAAAACACTTTCTGAGGAATTTTATTGGGAAAAATTTGAACTTCTCCAGTACCATCAAAATCATAAAACTGATTAAAAAGCATTAAAGTATGGGATCTTAATAAAATAAACAAATCCACCAGTGCACAAATTCAGTTTTGTAACAAAGAAAACTTGCATCTTAGCAGTGTAAGAGAAGTCTCTGCCTTTCAGGTATATTATGTGTGTCTACTGCAGGCAAAAGTTCCCATGTTTCATCAGTAGCACAAACTTTTTACTTAAATTCTTCCTTTCTTCTTCCCAGACCCAAAAGAATGAAATAATTCAGACAGACAGAGTGAGATTCTTCCCACCTAAATGTATACATTTACCATGTAGATGATCTACAATAAAGCAAGTGATCTAAACTGCTTTTAGGTTGTGAGAGGAATGTAAACCAGAGGAGATGCTGTGACCAACACACAGAACAGAGGGGCTGGCAAAGACATCCATTGCTGAGTAGTCTTTTCTCTTGACCACAAGTAATGCCTAAGCTAGATATAGATATCCATGTTATGGATACCAAAACTTATGAGATGCCTTCCACCCATATTGATATATAGATACAAGAGTTTTTTAAGCCAAATGCAAGTTAAGACAGACTTTTTCTTTGAGAGTCATCCTCAAGCATTTTGATTGCTGGGAGGAAATAACTGAATTTCCTGGTGAAGGGGAAATGTGTATCTTGGAACTATATAGTAGAAGAGCAAATACTGATCAATCTTCTCTGTGCTTGAAAATGAAAATTCTCTTCCAAATATCTCCAATGCCCCTAACTGCCCTAACCAGATACAGAATGAAGATAAAGTAGATAGATATTTAGGTGACTTCAGAAGAACAAATTACATATTGAGAAACCTTCCTTTTCCTCTTTGACAACCGGTAAGATTTTCATTCTAGGTAATTTCCAAGAGGGTGAAAGGAAAGAGGTAAATATAAAGTACAGTGGTAACCTTCCCTCAGTGATTCACAATTCATTAGGATTCACAGCTCTATGTGTGTGTGCAAAAGATGTGCAAGCTGAGGTGACAATGGAGGGCTGAAACTGCTTTAATGAAGAAAATCTAATATCTTTTCTACAAAGAGTGTCCAGTTTATGTTCCTGTCTGTGACATCTGGGGTCGATTTGACTGACTTGGGAATGTCATTTCCTTGCATTGGAACAAAGGCTCACAGTTTCCATTTTCTGTTAAAGTATGACAGTCCAATCATGGTTTGGCTTGGAACCAAAGTAACAACATTCGACTGTTTTCAAGACAAAGTAGCTTGCCTGTTTGCCTGTTTGCCCGGGGAGGAGAGCAAGGGCCAGGGATCCTTGGCTGCCAGACCTCTGGCTGACTTACAGACTGAGCAGCTGCAGCATGGGCAGGATGCCCAGAACACAAATATGTGAAGGTTATCAATAAAATTGGGAGATCAACTCCTTATACTTGCTTAATGCTTGTGTATGCAGTGGAAATGCAACTAAGGTCCTCCTAACAAGCATGATGGTTAACAAAAAGCACTGCTGCCAATTGTCAGAAGGCAAAAAGCGTAAACATCCTGGTAATTAGAGGCTGATAAGGTGAGATGGCTAAAATTCTAATATTCTGAATTAGAAATGGATTGAATGGAATTTGACTAATTATAATTAGAATGTAAACACTTTACTGAGAGGACACGTCCTCAGCTAAAGCAGAGATAGTTGAAAAGTAGGGTTTCAAAATTATAAGTTAAGAAGGAAAATGGCTTGCTTGGATAAAACTGCAAAGAAGATTTGCACTGAATTGAGACAGGGTTAGGAAGCAAAAATTTTGACACAAAACACAAGTACCTTATACTCAACACAATTTGCATTAAAATGCAACTTTTAATGCTAAGTCTGAAAATTTACAAGTCAGGCAGAATGGTGGCCATTCAGTACTTTGGAAAAGCAAGCAGTTTCTTGCTGTCCTAAGAGTAAATTGAAAATTTTTCATCTTTAACAGCCCTGCAGCAAGTCACAGGATGTAATTATAAAACAATTCCATAATCTATTGTATGGGTACATATTCTACTGTTCTAGAATTGTTTATTTTGGAAATCAACAGTATGAAACAAAAATATTTGTTTGTACTTTCCAGGTTTCTCACTCCAAAGAGACCTGATCTAAGATGAGCATACAAATTGTCATAATGGGACACATCAAAGGTCCATTTAGCCTATTAGTCTGTCTCTGATGGCTGCCAAGAACAATGGCTTAAGTGAAAGAACAGATACACAGTAAGAACAGGTTATGAACAGAGTGCTCTTCCTTCTGGTGTATCATTTCAGTTTCCAGAAACAAGTAGCACTGGTCTGACTTACAAATTGCATCTAAACTATTGATAATCAACCCAAGACATATTCTCCATTAATTTAATTATTGTTGCAACTTATGTATATGAGTAGTCTCGCAATCACACAATTTCACTTACATACTGGATGGAAGTAGCACTTCTGTTTGATCAATTTAGAACTGTTGCCTAATATTTCAATTCAGATGTGCCCTAAATCCTCTCTTGTGATAAACTTAGTGAAATCTTTCTGCTTTGTCTTCTTGCCAATCATAATTTTTAAGAAAACTATTGCATGTCTCTTCCAAGATGAGGAATCACAATCTAGTCTGTCTTTGCCCATTCAAAATCTGTTCCTTATCTCTGATAATACTTGTTGACCTTTCCAGTAGTTTTACTTTGTACTAATTTTTTTATGGTAAATACCAGACCGTCTCTAAGACTTTTCCATCCAAATTTAAGGCTAAGCTCATCATACCTTTTACAAAATGTACTAATGAATTAAATCATTATGTGAAAATCTCTTGGAGATACATAGCTGCTTGCAGGATATAAAGTAAAGATGCACCTCATGTTATGTATTTCTTCTCAAATGCTACCTAAATACATACATTTATTATGCCATTTTCCTTTTGGTGACTTCCAACCACTGAGTCATATTTTTAGAAATTTATTCATAATGATTCATTTCTGAGTGGCAAAAGTTAATATAGAGCACATCACTGTATAATTGTCATTAGACATTTGGTGACAGTTCTGCTTATATCATTTTGCACCTAGCATTACATAACTGAATGTTTATTTTTATTGTCCAGCCACTCAGTGTTTGGGAATTTTTCTGCAACTCTTCACAGTCAGTTGGAGATTTAGCTACCTTGAGTTTAAAATGTAAACAACTCCCTATTACTCTTTTCTCATTTTCTCTGCTCATTTGTTATTGTACTTAAATAACACTTCCCTGGGAGAAAACCTGTGGCGCATACAGAATTGTGCAGCTGTTGAAATAAAAAAAAACAAAACTGTGGATACAATTATTATTATTCATCTTGATATAGGGGTTTTGTGCACATTTTCATTCAAAAAACTAAGAGAGCAAAAAAATTATTTTTTTTCTGTTCTAAGATTTCCCTTCTGTTAATACTGTGTACAATATAAATGGCTGGTTTCAGACACTGATGTCATATGCTTTCTGGTTTTCTTGGAGATAAAAGCCACGTCAACTGCATGAAAAGTTGGAAAAGACCTCTGAGATCATCAAGGCCAATCATCAGCCCACTAGCACCATGCCTACTAAACCATGTTTTATTAAGGATGAAGAATTTTATCTCATAGTATTTCCTGTGTTCTGAATATTTCATGAGTATAACAGAGATTATCATAAATTGTGACTCAGTCAGAGATCCCATCTCAGAAAGGATAAAGAGGAGTTAATAAAACTGTTACTTATTTTTGGGGTAACTTCTATTTTCTGTTTCTGCTCCTGCTTGTCCTTGGCAAAGATTCCCCTTGCATAAAAGTGCCTCTGCCCTTACCAAACAAGGCAATCGATCTGGATGTTCAATGACTCTTGCTATCAAGATCTTTTTCACTTCAGATTGACAGAAAACACCTGAAGGAACCAGTGTCCACCACTTTTTCCACAGACATTTGTTTAGTGACAACTGTCGTCTCCCTGTCTATCAACGTGACTTCCTTGCAACCTGACAGAATAGAGAAATGATTTTCCATACAGCTTTAGATATCCATACCCCAGGGTCAGTATTGTGGAATGTGAGATTTAACTTCCACATGAATACAGTGTTTTTAATTTAAAAATTTATTTTCAGCCATCCTTTATAAACACACTCTTTCCTTCCCACCTATCCATACAGAAAAGGCAGTTACTTTAACATAAGTAACTCTGACCACATAAAGAAGTGTAATTACCTTGACCATTGAGAGGATATAATATCTTGCTGTTATTCCAGCTGTTTAAACACTGTTTGAAAGTGTAAGCAGCAGCAACAGCAAAATAAAGAGGTAGTTTGTTTGGGTTTTTTTTAACAGCTTGTGAATCTAAAAGTGTTGTAGTGCACAGTCTGGATGAGTACGTATCACCTCTAATCATTTCCTGGATGATTGATTTCCTAATTCTTTTAGATTTTAACACTGAACATCATTCATCTTAACCAAATGTTGAACTGCTTACAAAATACAAAAAGACAACAATAATTACTCCATTTAGTCTAAATTTAAGTTCTTGCCTGAAGTAAGGCATAAGGCCTGAACTTCTACAAATTCATACTTGCGTTTTGGAAGGTGAGATTATGCTTCCTAAATTTTCAAATAGAAACAATAGGAGGAAGTCTCAGAAAAGAGAAAGATTATTTTGGTACTTTTAGAAATCATTATTTAAGATACAATCTAGAATTTTTAGTTGGACATGTTCTTCATTCAGAGTACTGTAAAACTTCCTAGCACACAAATTTAGAGTTTGTGCATGAAAGGACAGTCACATTGGAAATTTAGAAGGGCCTGTTTACATAGTAAAGTATTACATTGCATCAGTTATTACAAACATTTTTGGACATCTAGTTTGTGCCCTAATTCAAAGAAAAATACTTTCCCCATATAGATTAGTTAAAAAATAAAGAGTTTAGAACAGAATTTCTTTCTTTTGTCTTAAATTCTTCACTAACAGAATGTAAGCCAAGGCTCTGAGTTAAGTATCCCTTTTAAATATCTCATTGAACCACAGCCTGGTTATTTGCATGTACCCAAACTAATTTTCTTTTTACTGAGCACTTTTTCAGTTAATAAAAGTGCTTTTATTCTTGTATAGGCTACTTGACTCCTGAGTATGCTCTAAGCTTTGTAACATATACCTTTCTATGAGAGTGACACATGAAAATACTGCTGCCCATCCCAATAAAAGTGTAACTTTTAATCACACCTTCACCGCTAAAGCTCATGAAACACTAAATGTCAAATTTTTTCAATTGTATTTAATGTTTGAGAAGTTAGACGGGGGGATAAGCACTCCACCTGCTTCAGCATTGAAAACAACTCTTAAGTCTCTTGGAAACAATATGACATAACTCACACAGTTCAGTTCACTATTCCTTCCTTAATTTCTTCTGGTTGTAGAAGACTACAACCAATTCTTCTCAGCTCCAAGTAGAGAATAACGGAGGGACAGATAGGACTCCTCTTCCTTCTCCCATTCATTTTATCCAGTGATGTGCACGCTTTGTGTGACAATCGATATAATTAATATACACCTGCATAGTCCTCCCCTAAAAAACAAACTCCATTCTGTTTTGATCTTTGACTCCACCTAAGAACACCACAGCCTTCACCAGTTTCATCTTAATCTTAATTCAGGATTGCAACCATCACAATATTTTTCACCTCTTCCCACCTTTTGGGAGGATGACTCCCTATGTTTACATCTGTCTGTGGATGCCCAGAAACAAGTGCATACGTAAACTGGAACTTGAATCAATCTACCTCTGCTCTCAGAAAGGAAGAAACAAATTTTGATGACAGAATTATAAACCTAGTCCTGTCCTTCAAAGGTCAGCCAGTGGATGGGTTTAGTAGATTGTAAAACCCAGCCCCATGCCAAAGCAAAGCTGAAGCTGCTCATCTGTAAGCAATGAATCTGGTTTTATTAGGGTTGTATAATCTCATCCAGTTGTCTGGTGCCAATTGCTTAGTTGAGCCACACTGGCCAATACAGCTGCTTATGTGCTCTTCAACTTTCCTTAACCTGATAACTCCCCATTTTCGTTCCTCACAAAGAGCGAAATTTAAAATGACCTGTTTTGCTAGTTTTTGTTTGGTCCTGGTGAGCCTCTTGTTTTGAGTTCATCAGATCATCAGGTTGAATTGAAAGCCTAGACAGACTTCACAGTGCCTTGTGGACTTTGTCTCCTCTCATGCAGTCTGACATTGCAGTCCCCGTGCAGGACTACATAACCTGACACGGAACATTCACTGAAATGAGCGCACCTGCTGGGCATTAACTGTACACAGCAAAATCAATAGCATTACGTGGGTATAAGGCAGGACTTATGCCAGTTTTATGTATGAAATGTCACATTACATTTTCAGCTTCAAAAAGCCAGTTTGAAATCTGATATGTTAATGTGATTGGAGGTTTGGAGAACAATAGGGGCTAGTTGGCTGCAACCTCATTTGGCCAGCTAATTCTACTTCCTCTCTTGTGGATATTATAAGGTGATGTATCATGATGAGAGTGTCAGCTGCATCGCTCTACAGCTGTGCTAAATCCTTCTTCACACAATGATGTCCATTATGGTGTCCTGATGCTAGTAGGCTGAGTTATGAGCTGGACACGGAGTGCTGTGGAGTGCTGAAGTGGTCTGGCAGTCAGCCAGGGACATGCTACAGTAGTGTGTGCTTGGTGGAGTGTAGCAGATGATAGCCCGTTGATGGAAATTGAAGTTCTCTCCTACTGTGCAGAGTTATGACAGGGTGTGTTGTATTGGCAAGTGGTGGCTATGGTTTTATGGTAAAATGGAACTGCAGTTTGAAGCAGGATGAAATTGCCTAACAGCTTTAGTTTGTCAAGATTTAACTTCAGCCATTTTTTCTAGTAATGACCTAGGTCAGAGTACTGTGGCTCAGTACTCCAGGAATGTGGCCATTTAATTCTTCAGCTATGAGTCTAGAGGTGCCTAGGTATAATTAGTTTACACTTGTTGTGTTTTGTTTGCAGAAATAGCATGGATTTAGAGCAGATATTCTTATGAGGATGTTTCATGTACAGTAATTTAGTTCAGGAGAAAGATATTGGGGTACACGCAATATTCTACCGTAGATGTCTTCTGTGGGCTTTCAGCATTTAATATTGACTCCTCACTGAGTTACTGCTGTATGTATGGTCACATCCTAATGAACTATTTAGTCTTCACTGACTGTTTCATACAAATGCATTTGCTCTCACTGGAACATAGCTGGCAATTCCTTTGATGAATTCCCTCACAGGGAAAAAATTCTCATGTGAATCCTGAGAGCTGTGAAAGAACAAAGCCTTCAGATATGATAGTCCAGATTCTGTCTCTTCGTTCTTTATTTTGCAATAAAAAACAAAAATCCTGTCTATGTGAAAGAAATCTTAGAATTTATCATTTTTATTTGGGAAAGTCTCCATTAGATTGTCTCAAAACATCTGAAAATGAGGAAAACCATAATTATTTTTGATTACTCTCCAAATGCCTGGCAAATGTTCTAGATTCACAAGACTGCCAAAATACCCACATGCCACCATTATCTCCTCACTTTTTATCTCTTTCAGAGATGAAAAGGCAATTTACCTTCACCAGTGTCCTGAGTGATGTCAGTAGAAAATTTAATACAAGAGAAAGGTGTAAAACTGGGCATCATCAAGAGACTCTCATATTTTAACTGATGTCTCCTCACCAAATCCTAGCAATCTAATATATCATTAGATTTAAAAGAAGGGACAGCAGCTTGAATCTTAACCATCCTGTGAGAACCTTTAGGGTGAAGAAATTGCCTAACACTAATTTCAGTCAGTCTGAGAAGGAAGAATGAAGGGAACAGCAGAATAACTTTGTCCACTCTCAGATGCAGGTCTACACCAATTCTAGGACTCAGACTACCAAAATGATCCACTCATTCTGTAACAGCATGGACTTCAATGTTTACTTGACATCAAGAAATCATCTATCAACAAGTAAATGCATTGCTAATGTACTTAAGCTGTAATCCAATAATCAGGTTTAGAGAATTCAGGTACACTTCTGTCTGTCCCACCTTTTCTGTCCTAACTTTTTCCATACCCTTGAACAGAAATCAAAGAAAAGTGTTTAAAAGTCAGCATCAAAGGTGCCATAAGAAAACAAAAGAAACCCCACTGTTTTTTTACAGCAGTTATTTTCCAGACCTCATTATAGAAGACCCTGACCTCACAAAAGAAAAGCTATCTATGGTATCAAAAACCTCCATGTATATCACTTGCTTAAACTATTTTCTTAATAGCTGTTATTTATTTTTATATGTACTAGACTGTATTTAGGGGGATGAAATTTAAATCTACTTTTTTAACTTCATTTCTTATCCTCTTTAAATGTTTAGTTTAACTAAAAATCAAACAGCATAACAAAATGACTGCACAAAGCTTTGCTATCAGATGTATTTAAAAGAAATTAAAATTTCAGCAAGAGATATCTAATAAGACAAACATTCATATTTGGTAAAAGATGGTTCCTCATACAAAAAATTAAACAAAACAACCAAACAAATATTTAGTTGGCAAACACTATGGAGCAGATTCACAAAAAGTGCACATGAGAAGAAGCATATTTATTAAAATAACACGATGCAGAAATCAGCTAATGATCTATTATAAAAGTATTAAATATTGGTTAAAAAATACTTTTCTTGATGTATACCACCTAGCCTTGCAATACTATTCTCATACTTCAAATAGTCATAATCCAAGGGGCTTTTTCAGGAAACTATTATTCTTCTGTAATGTATAAGTAATTATATGCATATATAATATACACATATAAAAATAGATCAGCCACCTTACTGGGTTATTAAGCCGAAACTGTAAGACTTGAGCAGATTTTAGGTATGAATGTGTATTTATTGTTATCAGAATAGATAACAGTATCAGACTTACAGTAAAAAGACAAGAAAGTAACATGAGATAATTTTTAAAATATGTTCATTACTACTATTTCCTGGTAGCAGAGTCGGGTTTTTTCCTTTTCTTTTTAAATGAAAACATGCAATTTTAAATCAAATTCTCCATAGCTTCTGCCTTATGATAATTGCACTCAGTGGGGACTTCTAAGTATACTGTATTGGAAGATGTATGATATTATATATTGTTGCTTGACTAAAAGAGTAAACTAAAAGCTCTAATAACTTTTGTTTCCTGCAGAGAACTAGCAAAATGCAATATGTGTGGCTTATGGATTAGCTGGTATTTAATGTAAAAACACAAAGGAATCATAAACAACCCCTCCTTCATTGTAATTGCCTTTATTCTATTTGAAATTGTGTGCACAATTCCTATTAAAATAGATAGCACTGAAAGTCCACTGAAAGTGGACACAAAAATAATACATTAGCTTATGATTTAATATATGCATCACATCATATCACCTCATTCATAGATCATTCAGTCATTGGTTTTCCAGTGGGTAAGATTTTTCTGGATAGGAACTGCTTACAACAACACAATCTTTTTGATTTTATATATTTTGACTACACAAAGCTAGAAACAATAATTTGTCTAAATGCTTAATAAATTTTAAAAACAGTTGTGATATTAGTCCACTACACTGTATTTATCTTTTTATTTCCCTGCATAAAGTTTGAGGGGTGTATCTAGAAAAAACTCTTTTTATTTTAACTTTTTATTTTTCTTGGAACCAAAGGAGACTGATAGCCTCAACATGAGGTTTAGTGCAAGAAGAAAGAAACAGAGCTTCAGACTAGTAGATTAGCATACTATATATTCAGAAAAAGAAAATTGCCTTAGGAAGGATTTGAAACATAATAAGTTTCAAGAATAAACAAGAACCATTTATTGTTATGCCACAAAGCCTCTTAAGGATATAGCGATGTATTTCTACTGCCTACATAAAAAAATGTAAACTGAAATGATGACTACAATAGCAGAGAAACACTTTTTAAAAATATTCAGATAGATCATTTATTCAGATAGGTGATTTTAACCAAGAAGCTGCCAATATCTATTTCCAGTCATCTTGTGAAAACCTGTGACAGATGGCATCAAGCCTGCCTGACGTGAATTTTACGTGCAGTATATTCACTGATGATTTAAATCACTGATACCTATCTGTATTTTCTTCTACCTACATATCTTAGCCTATTTTTCCTTATCTTGAGTTATGCTGTATACAAAAATCCTACTCTTCTGGCATGATAATGATGGTGTAGTACAAATTTTTACACTAGGACATTTTATTTTCTGTTTTCTTCATTTAATTTCTAGGGGTCTATTCTCTTTGGACATCTCAGTTCTTCTGGATGAACATACCTTGTCCTTCTGAAACCCGTCAGAAGAAGCCTTGGCTGAGCTATGGCATTCAGAGCATTTCCTTTTGACCTATTCCACTTCTCTGATTTCTCATTTTCTCTGTGGAATTCAAATTCCATTTCTTTCATCTTTGGACAGAGTATTTTTGTTTGCTTCTCGCAAAAATGTGTAGATGGAGACGAAGGGAAAGATTTAGCTGGCACAGCATCTACACGTTCTCCTACTCATTAACATGTTGTCGGTGTTCAGCATTCCTCCCTCACCTCACACACGTGGAGGTGCTATCTCTTATTCACATCCTTTGGTGGCAACAGTCATGAAAGTGCTAGAGCAGGAAAGATGCCAGCATTTTAACCACTGTGTTGTCTGAAGCTGAGCAGATGGTCTTGTAATCTCCTAGGCAGAGGAGGCTTGAATGTGTGATCGATAAATTTTTGGGGGTGAATTTTTTGGAAAATGGAGAGCTCTGAAATACACTGAGGTCAATGTTTTGAGGGGAAGCTGAGAGAGACTTCGACTTTTCTTCATCCCTTTACTTAGAATTTCATCCTAAAATTTATCAATGATAAAGGTGAGGCTTCAGCCTTTATAATTTCACATAAGCTTGGCTATTGTACAGCCAGGGATGAACAGCACTTCATCCTTTCTACTTAAAAATATAGAAGCATTCCTCACTAAGTAGTGTGAGTCTCCCAGTGTCACTGGTGTGTAACCTCTCTCCTAGGGGTCATCTCAGAGCTGTCTGCAAATCAAGGACTGGTTCTGATATTACATGGTTGTGTAATCTTGGCTCAAACTTCTGAGAAAAAATGCTAAGTTGTGAGAAGGAGCTGTGAAAAAGTACTAAGCTAGAAGAGAAAGGTAAAATGACAGGCAGATGTAAGATTGTTGAAACAGGGATAGCTGGCACCTCAGTGATACCAGGAGAAAAACTGACATGAGAAAGTATAAAGATGGCACACCAGCAGCACTGAGGATTAGCAATGGAGGCTGACCCTTTCTCACCTTCCATGAAGCTGTCTGGCCAGCTTCATGCTGTACTAGCAGTTGTAAGAATACTAATACTTATTCTCCTTTCCTGTTTATCCAGATTCTCTGTTGCGTGTAATAGCCAAAAAGAACTGCTTTATGCTCCTTGGATGTGTACATCCTTCTTGCAGTGTCTTTGTTCATGGTAAAAGTTGTCCAAATAAAGTGAAACTGAGAAGGCAGGTTACAGACATAAACTAAGTGAAGGCATCAGCCCTGTAAAGGCAAAATGTCAGGTGATGAATAACCAAGGACATTTATATTACAGCTACTGAATGGGAAGCCTCTCCCTAGAAATCATAGATACAACCGTTTGGGCTGGAAGAGATCTTAAAGTTTACCTAGTTCCGAACTCTCTTCCATGGGCAGGGACATAGACAAGGTTTCTCAAAGCCCCATTCAATCTGATCTTGAACACCTCTAGGGGTGGGGTGGAGGGACATTCATGACTTCTCTGGGCAATCTGTTCCAGTTCCTCAGCACTTTCATAGTGTAGAATTTCTTACTTATACCTAAGTTAACTCTCCATTTTTTCTGTTTAAAGCCATTCCTTCTCATGCTGTCACTACACGCTCTTGTAAAATGTCCCTCCCCAGCTTTCTTGTAGGCCTCCTTTAGGTACTGAAAGGCTGCTATAAAGTATCCCCCCAGAGCCTTTTCTTCTCCAGACTGAACAGCCCCAACTCTCTAAGTCTTTCTGCATAGGGGAGGTGCTCCAGCCCTCTGATCAGCTTGGTGCGCCTCCTCTGGACTTGCTCCAACAGCTCCAAATCAAAAACAGTGAGAAAAATATGGAACATATAAATTCTTAATATATGCAAATGGACAGCTGAACTCTTCACTATTGTTTCTCTCTCAGTGATAATTAGATCACTGCACTGTTAGTACTGAAACCAGAACTTTGCCCTAAGGAAGCAAAGAAAAAAAACCCCTTAATTTACTGCATCATTTCCATAAATTGACTTATATGGACCCTTCTTGCCCCAATTTATCAAAAAATACTGATGGAATATGAAAAGGGAAACATATTTTACCATTCCAGTTATATTGTACCTTAATTACAAGAAGCTGGATTCAGAAATTTCTAGGCAGAAATTTTTCCCTCCTGTATTTGATATGACATCACCCTTGATGATCAAGTGGGCCACTTCGACGCACAAGTCCAAAATCCTGGCTCTGTTAAAAGCAAGGACAGACCTCCCTTTCATTCAAATTTTAAAAGTCAGAAGATCATATGGATCTATGAACTAGTAAGTATTTTATCAATGCTTATTCGAGTATTTTGAAAATAATGAAGATTTGTGCAAGTCAGTATTTCACAATTCATGGGACTGATTTCTAGCAGGATCCACCTGTTTTAGCATTTTATAGTGATTCCTGCCCGTACATTCCTGAACAGTTCTGAAGTAATTAAATTTGGATTAAATCTTATCATGACTGTGACTTTTTTTTCTGCGATTAACAGATGTTCTATTTTTGAGGTACCCAGATGTGACAAAACCTTTTGTATTTTAGAAGACAAATACACCTAAAAGAACATCTTATATTTGTCCAGATGCTCTGGATATTTTTAATCGATTATATCACAGTAGAGTGTTAAATAAGAAATTTGTACAGCGAGATGTATAAATACATGTTTCTGGTAAAATGATAGTAGTTGGCAATAGTTTCTAACATTCTAGTGTTTTCAAACAAGATTTTAGGCCACTTTTCTTTACCTTATTTTTATTGAAATTGTAAGATACAAGAAAAAAAAAATTCCTGAAGTCTGTCTGTGGTTGTTTTTATGTATGTTTTTTTCATCAAGTACTGAGATTGCTATAGCATATCAAACTGATACTGTAAGTCTGCTCTTACTGATTGTTATTTCAAATACATTAAAACATTCAATTCTCCATTCAATGCAGCTTGACATACAAAATGAACAATTTACTGTTGCCAAAGTGTCTAAGGAAACCATGCCAAATGGAATTCATCCGGAGAAACACTTTTGAAATGTAAAATTTGTAAAATTCTATTAATGCACAGTAAATATGATTTGACATGGAAAACAGAAATGCATCACATGTTTGTCTATTCAAACTGAAACTAATTATTGACATACAGAAACAACTAAGAAATGTTAATATTTGAAACCATATATATATCACAATATGAGAAGTAACTATATTTCTAAAAGCTATACTCAGTGAAGATATTGACACTACTTTCACCCTCAGAGAAAACTGTGAATACTTTCAGTGTAACTGACAAAATGCAGGTCAACATTTTTCATACTGCATGTTTGTTTTGTAGTAATTGCTGTTGCAAGGACAAGAGGGAAGGAAGAGGGAAGGAAGGGTTGTTTGAGGTCTTTTTGTAAGTGATGTTGAATAAAGAGGGGAACTCCAGAAGTGTTATAAGGTGGAGAGTAGAGATGTGGAATGATGGCACTGTGGATGCAGTGCCAATTACTTGAACATTGTATCAAGACGAGTAACTGGTATAAGTAGTTGAAGTAGCCTGGGACAAGCCCACAAGGAGAACCAGAGAGTGTAGGGCCTTTAGCATAAGGGAACAGGTACAGTGAGATGCATACTGAGGCAGGATTCTTCTTTCTGTATTATTTCCAGAAACTAGATATCCTAATGCTACCATGCCCATGAATAGCTTCAAAGACTTCTGAATAAATCATAGGTGTGTCAATGTGATTACACATCAGTGCAAGTTTTTCTAACTATGTTTATTTTTGAAACCTCAGAGATTTGAGACAAAAGATACTCAAACCACTTAATGCTGCTGTCTTCAGAAAGTCAAATAAGATTACACTTACTGCCCTAGCTCAAATTCTTTCTGTGTTTACTTGTAAGATTTATTTTGTTTTCAATCACTAGGATATTGGAGATTCTCATAACCTTTCAGATTTTTTACCTGCATAGTATCTTGTGAATCTCTATTCCAAACCGGCAAGGCCACACCTGGAGTGCTGTGTCCACTTTGGACTCCCCAGTACAAGAGAGATATGGAGCTACTGAAGAAAGTGTTCTAAAGGGCCACAAAGATGATTAAGGGACCTGAGTATCTCACATGAGGAAAGGCTGAGAGAGCTGGAGTTGTTCAGCTTGGAGAGAAGAAGGCTTAGAGGGGATTCAACTGATATACAAATATCTGAAGAAGGAAGAAGATGGAGGCAGGCTCTTTTCTAGTGGTGCCCAATGATGGGACAAGAGGCAATAGGTACAAACTGAAACACAGAAAGTTCCCTTCAAACATCAGGAAACACTTCTATCTGTGTGGGTGACCCAGCACTGACAGAGTTTGCCCAGAGAGATTATGGAGCCTTTATCCCCAGAGAAATTAAAAAGCCATCTGGACAACCAGCTTTACTTGAAGGCTTAAGCACACCAGGTATCTTCCAGTTTGACCTGGAACTTTCCTTATTAATTACAGGATACTTATATTTGACCCTCTTCAATTTATGCAAGGAGGCTGAATTTAGTGTAAAAACAATTTCTGCCACCTCAATAATAATATAATATGCTTTATATTCCCAGTTTATGACTTACATAAAATCATACCTTTAGGTTGGGGTTTTTTTTCTTAATTTCTTGTGTCATTACCCTCTTAATTTGGCATCCGAATTTTCTTACATTCCTCATCCCCCAGAGCTTTCCCAGCCCCTTCATGCCCCTTGCCACCTGCCAGGCAGGAGAAGCAGGTAAGTCCCAGGACTTTGTTTCTCTGCTGTTGACAACAACTCTGTGTGCTAATTCTGTCACACATGCCATCAGCTTGTTATCACTGCTTATTATAAACTGTAGACAACACATGAAGACTTGTAATTTGAACCCCCATAACCCCATGGTTTGGATAAAGGTGGACTGATTTTTAAAGATGCTGCACATCAGCAGGTCTCATTGACATCACTGCTATTTGTTTAAAGGTAAAGCCAAACACATAGGGAGACATTAAAAAAGAAGATGGGTGGCCTTAAGAAACACAGCAAAAATGATTAAAAGAAATGAAAATAGTACCGACTGATTTTAACTTCATTTTCTGAAATAAAAAGTGGTGGTTTGAAGTTGAACAGTGAGTGCTGAAAAACCCTATTGCACATAAATAAAACATGCATTTTACACATATGTATTTCCAACAATCTACCTTCAGCAAAGTGAGTTGTTTCCAGTATTTGACACTCGCTGTTCGCTATTTTATGCCTCAATTAAAATGTTTATAGTTATTTAGGTACAGAATTTTTATATAATCGCTGCCACACAAATAAAGATCATGTATTACAATTTACTCTAGTCGCTTGCCACTTTTTCCAAATAGCAAATATTTAGGGCTGACTAGTTCTAAATTGCCTATTGTAGCCCACAGTCTTAATCTATGTCCCCACGTTAGATGCCAGAAGTCAGATGGTATGGATACACCTGTTGGAGAACATGACATATAAAGGAACAACAGCTATGTATAGAATAAAGTGCGCTCTCATATAAGATTCCTGAACAAAAATGCTGTATGTCTATATTTGACAAGTAATCCTGAAAGATGCTCACATCTCTTAGCTCCAGTGAGGACTTGAAGAGAAACTCTGCACCTCTCAACATCAGGCCTTAAATGATCAAGCATTTCTCTCCACGGACGTCTTCTGCCTTGCCTGATTTCAAGCGGGTTATGGCAAGAATAGGGATTACACATCATTTTACAGAACTTCGAATTAATTAATCAATGATGTAGTTTATTCCGCAAGCCATTGTACCCATGCTTGTAAAGGTTTAAATCAAAAGATTGTGTTGTTACATAAGCAATCCTTAAGGAGCAAAGTGCCCCGCTGTTCTTTCTGTGGCAACATTTAGTAAAACGACATATGCCATTTAGCCCCATGGCACTAATGATGGTTCCTGGTCTGATGTATTATTCGAAGTTTCATGATGTTGTCATGTTGATCATGCTGCTGTTAGTAAATTTTGGAACGACTCATTTTCTGCTGGCAGGTATAGTAAGAGAAGATACTGCTACAGCTGACACAAGGCATCTGTCATTACAACTGTCAGGAAGCTAAATACTGGCCAGACAAAAATTCCCAGAATTTTTAGCTCCTGTATCCATGCTATATATCTTGCCATTGTTAGTAGCATTACAAAGGCTACTTCAATTACGAACATAAACCAGCATTTTTAAAGTGAAACAATGGTAAAAAAAGGACTTAAACTTTTTTTTTCTGTTTTAAAAGTATCATTACAGTCTCTCTTTTTCACCATCAACATTACAGAAACCAATTTTAATTTTCAAATCTAAAGTCCATACCACTACTTATAAAACAATCAAGATAGTAAAAGTAATATATTCTTAGCATTCTTTTAACATTTTTAATTCCTCTGCATAATTTAACCTACCTATAATGGTCTCTTTTAAAACTGATTTCTGATGTGTAAGTAGTATTTCAATTGTGTAACAAACAAACCTTACTATATCTTTCAATACCCATTTTGAAAACAAGCTATGCAATCTAAAGAGGAGATACAACAATTACAAAAGAACTTGTGATGCTAATATAACGCAAATTTATTCCAATACTAGTCCTAGAATTTCAAGATAGGACCATATTATTTGGGTTCACTTGAGATTATCAACTTATAAGCAAGTTTCATTTCAATGATTTGGGACTATTGCCAAAGGGCCTCTTTAACTAAATCAGAGGCCATATATAAACCTATTTGTTTTGGAACATTTATCTAGAGCAAATGTATCCTTTTGAATTGGCCTGATTCCTCTTGGAAGAGAAGAAATTAAATTTAATAAGGAATAAGTCCGCAAATGGTGTATGTATTTTCAGACTGAAATCAGAAACAAATGGCTTGCAATTCCTGCTAACCAGAAGGGAAGGAAATAAATAACCAGACCTGTGAAAAGCATGAGCCATAGTTTCCTTGTTATGCTGGCTAGGTCCATAGGGCTTTCAGCCAGCAGAAACAGTTCATAATCAGCATCATACGCCCTGCTATTTAGTCCTATTTTTGTTACCGCCTTTCTTCATTATATCAACAAAATTATTAAATTTCCCTCACACTTGGTACACCTTCTGTAAAATGAGATGACAGTAATACATATCACTCTAATGTCAGGAGAATATTTTTGTAAAGTATTCTAAGATCCATTTATTCAAAGTTTTAAAAATGTTTTATTGCATGTCAACACACAGAGAGAAGAGTTTCAAATGTTGTGGCTGAAGATTTTCATAAAAGTTTAACCTAAGATTAATATGGTAACTGATTTCCATATTGTACATTGTCGATGTTCTATAAAAATGCCAGTTTGAATCATCCCTGGGCTATGTTAACCTGTCACCATTCACTCTGAGAAGAGGATCTCCATTCTGTGTCCTCCATTTCTGATAAAAGAATTATTTTTAGAAATTAAATTGAGATTTTTTTTCTTTTTCTTGTATTAGTATCAGAAAAAGAAAATAAAATGTTTAAGATATACAGGAATTCTCAAAACATGATCAGATTTTAGCATCAAGGCACTAAGATATCTGCTGTATTTTCCTTTCCTTAACGATGTCCAACAACATGAACATTTCATCTCTACCAAGTCTTGAGTATCACATTCTAGGATTTTTAGATATTAGCAGTAGAAATTGATTTCTGTAATGGTATCTTGGTCAAGATGTAGGTTTTCATAAATTCCTGGATCATAAAACCAAAGGACCTCAGCAATCATTACCACTTACGTAATACAGATTGCAGGGCTTTCTTGAGGTTATTTTTTTGCCAAACAACATGCCTTTCAGAACAAATGATTAATCCTGATTATAAAAGTACTTTTGATAGAGCATCCATCTCAAATCCTTGAAATTTGCTAAAAATGTAGATGAAGTTTTCATAGTTTCAAATCTACCAGTGAAAAAATCAGTTTATGTCTGTTAGATTACAGAGCCTATGCTTGTTACCCACAACATCAGTCATACTACGGACAATCTTACTTGACTTTTTATTTTGTGAAGTGGATATATAGAGTTTCTATAACCTTTTAATGTATGTTCTGCTTTTCACTTGTTTCACTTTTTGAAATTTCTCTGCACTGTTTCTGCATCAGTGTTCTTCAGGTAGTCATCAAATGGGCACAGGGTCCCCGGGAAATTGTATGAACACTACAGACTGAAGCAATGCAAGGACTTTACCTATTCCTTGATTCAAGTCTGTGCACCTGAGGACAATATTTGGATTTTCCCACTGTGCTTTCTATAAGATTTACTATTTATTTCATTATTTCTCAGTAGCCTAAGTTCTGTGTTTACTGAAAACTTAGGTTTATATCTCTTCGCTACATTTTAATTAAAATGAGACTGACCTCTTCAGAATATCAGAAGTTTCCTTCTACATGTTCATTTGAGATATGCCATCAAGCTAGTACTTAGCCCTTTTTATTCTACAGTGAATTTTTATTCCCATATTTTTCAAATCAAAATAATTACCATTGCTAAACTATTGTCTTAGACTATTTTAAATACAATATATGAACAAACACTATGAACAGAAATTTTCTTCTTATTAAGATGAAACTCTGCTAAAGGGCAATAATTGTCCACTTATCTTTTTTATTGTATTTCATTGTATTATGTCCACATCACTATTGCACTGCTTTTCCTGTGGGTTTATATTTCACACATTGGCTTATTTATGCTTCTTAAATAGTAATATAACAGTTATTATCGTCCATTCTTATGGAATGTCTCTATTTGTTCCAAGAAAAATAAAAACTCAGTAGCAATAAACCAGAGCTGTTTGTTTCAGTAGTTTTAGATGCAAACTATCTCTTGATGGTTGCTTAAAATTCTTTAACTTCAGCAGCTGCTATTTAACCTCTAGTTACAATCGAAAGAGAAAATTTTTTTTCTTATTCTGTGATGTAACTCTAGCATTTGGCTTTTCCCTGAGAACAAAAATATTTATTGAACATTTTTTCATTTTAAGAATGATTACTACGTTCAACTATTTCCACTTTGAGTAACATGTATTCCAAAGCCATATTTGTATCATAATGAAACTATGGGTCTGAGTTCTTTGTGTTAACTGATGAAGCTATACAAACCAATTTCAGATATTTTAAGAGTCAAACCCCATGAAGCTTTGTGCATCTTTGTGAAGTAATGAATATTCTATGTGTGAGAGACATTCCTAATTGATAATCAATATCTCAGCAATCGATATTGCTGAGAAATTAAGAACAATTAAATAAATATTTCTTTAGAGTTGCACATACACACACAACACACATATATAGTCACTTTCCTTTTATACCTGTGACTGACAGAAACTGAGCTCTTGCCTAAATATATCTTTCAAAAGACTTCAAAGAGCTTAGAATTTTTTACAAGGACAGAGATGTCCCCATTTTCCTTACATATACTGGGGAGATGTGAATAATTAAAGTTCAGCTCATGGGTGTTAATCACCATGTGCAAATATTCACAGGCATTATTTTGATTTGATAGCAATTTTGCATTTTCAATGGATACGTACAAAAGATTACAGGAAGTGTAGGGCTTCAGAGACAGTACATTGGAACATGAAAACCAAACAACTCTAATAAGGATATGCAGGAAGCATTAACTCATTTATAATGTTAAAGAAACTCGTCCCAAAATTAAGAGCAAATTAATGACTCTGGGAAACAAAAGTCATACAATTTAGGAGGAAACCAGGATAGATAACAATAGCAGAAGCCAGAGTGGTTTTGGTTGCACCTGTGCAAATAGTTTTTTTCAAGGTGCTAAATATAGAAGACAGATTCATGCTTGATATAATAAAAGATGAGACCTTTTCCTTCAAAGAATCTAAGGATTATAAATAGGAAGAGAGAAAAAAAGAAGTGTATATGTATGTGTGCGTGTGTGGTTTCAATTTATAAAGATGCAAGTCCTTCTGACGCACAAAGGGATAAACCTCTGACAGTCTGCAATGCAAAAAGGCAGGAACTCTGACAATGTGCATTTAACAGTGGATACCGTGTATTTCTGTTTCCTTTATTGGCATGGTTGTACCTATACAATCTGTGCATTGTCTCAATGAACACATAGCCTGCACTTAGGGCAGATACGATTTCACAGTTCTCTTCTTTTGAATTGATTTGACAGAATCCTGTCTCTTTAATCAGCAAATAAGACCATTACTGGAAAATTCTTAAAAGGCAATTGATCCTGATGAAAATAAAATCAGACTTCTACATCAGAACTATTTTATATAGTGTTGTGAAGAGCTGTATAAACTGCTAGATGGTTTGATACCACACTAATCTGTGACCAGCGATGTGATCAGCACAGGACGTTAAAGAAAACCTGAACTCCAAGTTCTTATCCTACCTTATGCTGTGATTTTTTCTTATGACTAAAGTCTGCTAGTCATGGTATATTTACTCCTAAGTGGGAATTCAGTACAGCACATAGTCAGAAATACACGCTTTTTATAAACTGGAAAAAATATGTTCAATGGCCAAAATGTTTTATTTCCTTCCATTGCTTTAAACAACATCCAAGATGTGACCAGAAGACACAATACTTTTCAGGAAAATCCTCAGGATGACAGGCCCCTGTACGAGGCCTTTGGAGTTGTGTAAAGATCCTATCTAGGTGACCGAAAGCAGCTAGTCATGGGTTAGGCTAAGGCAGCATGGGAATATGCACTGGCAGTTCCTGAGCAGTGGATGGCCTCTGGCTGCCCCTATGATCTCAAAGTTGCAGTTCAATTTTCCATTTCAGCTGTACCCAGCGAACAGGGTCAGTCCACACTGTCTGCAACAAATCGATATCTTAGATGCATGGACATTTCAGGGATGCATCGAGCTCCCTTACATAACCTCTCCCTTCTCTTTGTTGGGACTTTCTTTATTCTTTTTATTAACCTAATGTTCATGCCTTTTTTCGTCATGTATTTTCAAAAGACATAATGAAAAAGCATGATTTTAGCAATAACTTAGTGACAGTTTTAATGACATGATATAGAGCCTTTTTAGTTTATTTTTAAAGCTTAAATTCCTCACTATAGCTGCAACATGGTGGTGTAAATTAAAGTTAAAATGTTGACTAATGGGGTTGTTATATATTATTTCTGTGTGATGGAAAATCATTGTGGCTGTTTTCTCAAGGGCTGAATTACATGAGACTGAATTACATCACTGCATCACAGAAAGCATTTTTCTGCAGAATCAGGAAGCACGCAGGGTGAGAAACAGCTGAATGCCAGCAGCCAATGGAAGATGCTGCTTCTTAGCATTACTCCATGAAGACATGGTCCTAAGGGCATGCTTAATTTTGAGCATCAGTGGCCCCACTAAAATCCAGAAGACTTTCACAGGATTAGTGTTCTAGGATGCCTTTGTATATTTGGGACACTGAGGAAACAATGGCATTTACAAGCAGGTTTCTTCCTCCTTCCTTCTCTCAACTTTCTCTTTCACAGGCTTATAACATGCTAAAACAATAGTCTCAAATTTGTCAGCTTCCCTTCAGGACACACAATGACATCAAGGACAGCAGTTCTTATCCCTCTCCCTTGCTGCAGACTATCATTCATCCCACTGTGCAACACCATGTGTGTTCAGAAGGAAACTCTGTACCCAGAATCACTATAATAATACTTCTAAGAGGGTAAAGACAACTTTGTACACGACTGATGTTTCTGATCATGTAAAACTTTTTATCTCCAAAACTTAAGATAACTGGCAAAACAGAAACAAATTCTGTCACTGGCAGTGCAGTATGGTATTTCTTAACTACAGCAAAAATAATACTTAGAAGTAAAGGAATTGCATGGTAGAAATGACCAAAGGGAATTTAGTAAGGGTTTCATTGCATCCAAAAGTTGCAATCATTTCTTGGGCAGTATAGAGTCCTGTCATTAGAAAAGATTGTTGCAAAAGGTTTCAAAGAGAAGAGCTCTTTTATACCTTCATCTAAAACTCAGGTTTTTCTGTCTGTAACTGCTACACGATGCAAAGGCAGTAGCTCTCCTTCATAGATCAGATCTTCAGAAGCATGGGGAGCAGAAGGCAGCAAAGAGAACATGAGGTCTGTGCACAGAGCCAACTTTTTGGCAGATGTAACAGGTGAAGGCAAGGACAGAATGAAAGGTTGTTTGCATACACCAGCTGTGCCTTTAGAGCTCAGAACAGCACATGAGGTAATTGCAAACTGCCTTGCATGGCTAAACTGAATTGTCAGACAAAGAAACTATTTGGTGATGTGATTTTTATATAAAAATCAAATTAAATCTGTTTAAAATGGGCATAATACTAAAATGACCTACTAGAGCTCAAACAGTCAGGTACCTCTGCTGTCTTAATCAATACACAAGAGACACCAAGGTCACGCTTCAGAAGCAGCATACAAATTAGAGCTTGTTTCCTGCAAGGAAAATCAGATAAAGCTAAAGAACATATATATAGAAGAAAAATGTCTGAGGAAATCTACCACCAACAAAGAAATACTTGAGGCTTCGAAAACTACTGAATATTTTGTTAAACTAAGACACAGCAACAGCAACATTTATACTGCTGAGGAGCATTTTGCTTCTCAGCCTATTTCTCCTCCCCACAAAGAGTCCTGGGTGAATTGTTGTAAGAGAGAGTGAGTACAAGAAACCCACTTTGATCAGGGCACGGTGGTATCTAACCAGGATCCTAAATGAAGAAAATGCAAGAAGTAAGGTTATTCCCTGTTATAAATTAATGTCTTTTCTTCAGATCTGAATTAGTCAGCTTGTTCTGGGTTACTGGCTCCCAAACAACTCTATTACAAACCTTGTAGCTCGTGAGTTCTTTTTTCTTCACTGTCTAACTCTGTGAAAATCCTGTTCCCTGCCAGCTTCCTAATTCTTGGTTCTGTTGCCTCCTGCAGATCTGCTTTCTTGTACCATCCAGCAGCACTGAGTCCTGAAGGAGGTGGGTAAAAAAAGCAGCAAATCATGAAACAACAGTGCAGAGGGTAGCAGATTAAGATGGAGGGGTGGTTTCTTGGGTAGGATAATGCCTTCCTGTTCTCATAATCATTTTTGCTCCCTCTGTGCAACAGCATGGACTCCAAGATAACAAATCAGTCTGATCTTGTACTCTCGGTTTTATCTATGATGTAGATAAGGCTGGTATCTAGTACTCTAGATGCATATAACAGGAACCAAGTACAAAATTTCTCCCTTGAACAAAGGCATGGTAAAGAAATCATACTGTTTTTTCTGTATAGTTAGTTATGTCTGCACTTCACTGGGTCAGTGAACGCAGCAGTGTCCCAAATCTTTGTGTGCTGCATGGACTGCCCGAGCTCTGCCTGAAGGACAATGTGCAGACAGCCTGTCTAGTCATGTCCAGAAGCATACCTAACTATTCAATGTGCTCAGACTTGAAGAAAGCCTCAGAAAAGAACATTAGTTCAAGACACAGCATAGAAATTGTACCCAGCCAGATACGATAAAATGCTGAAAAACCCACCCCCGCTCCCTTCCTTTCCATGCCATACCAGTGAGAAACCAGCACCACACAGCTGTGGGCTACCACTGATCCCATTAGGGCTGCTCAGCTCCTTATCTGCCTCTGACAGGATGCATACAGCAACCTCTTGCTGAGCAACTGGTGGAGCTCTGACCACTTAGAGCAACAGTCTTTGAGACTGACAGCCTTCTGTGCCTGAAGGGATCAGAAATACGACTGGGAAACAATTTGAATCCTAGCTCTAACATTGCCTTCCTGTATGACATTAGACATATCAGTATCTTACCTCAGGGTGCTGCGTAGGTGACTGTGGAAAATAATAATGCATCATCCTAAATTCCCCGGAGACTGGCTCAGACATCCTAAGCCCAATTGCCTCAGAGAGAAGACTTAAATCATATTCTAGGGGGTATTAAACTCTCGGAGATATCAGAGTGTTCATGAAGTCTAAGCTGAGGACTCTTGCCAATTCTATTTTGAGAAAAAACTTTCCTACCTTTGAAGAAAATAGTTTCGCATGACAAAAAAAGAAACTCTGAGGAAGACCTTTTTCTTGCTGCTCTTTGCTGCAGTTTGTCTGACAAATGATACAACTCAGCCCTAGAGGTCTGTAGATATGAGAGGCATATTGATCAAGGGCAACATGCCTACCTAACAGCTCCAAATAACAGTTTGATGTATGGTCTTATGTGATATCTTATGATATATACTCTATTCCTAAATTCTGTGTCCTATATTCATTTATAGCCCTATGTATTTTGTTCTTGTGTGACATAAAGATGCCATAAAGAAGCTCTACATGGTTTTGAAGGGTTAGGGAAGAGTAAAAGCACTTATAGCTAAAAGAATTTAATTTTATTCAGAAAGATGCAGCAAGATTAAAAGATAGTCCTACCCTTTAGAAAAGTGTTTTCTCTGTGTTTCTCTCAAGGAGCCTAAGGACAACAGATCTGGTGCTCAGAAGACGAGAAGGATAAAAAAATCAAGCGGAAAGCTACTCTGTTGAGAGGAAGGAAAGTAGGAACCTGAAATGTTAAGAATAAGAAAAATACAGAGAGATAAATTTTAACTATTAGAGGAGTATAAGACAAGTAGAGAACACAGCAGTGTTTGGAGTGACAACAGTGACAGGAAGACAGTGGGACCCAAAAAAACTTTCATGTCCTTCAACCTAACTTTGTGCTCAGAATAGCTTCAAATGGAGATTAAGTTGCTGTGCTTCACTGATACTGATTGCTATTTATAGACCCATATTTGTCCTAGTTCTGCAGCATTTATGCATGTTTTTTACTTACATTAGAACAAACAAACAATAAAACCTGAAAACCTTTGGTTTCTATGTACAATGTGCCATGAAGAACCAATTTGACTTTAAAAAATGATATTTTGATACTGAGCTACTTTCAGTGCTTTTTAATGTTTTCTAGTTAGGTAGGAAATATAAAGATTTTAGAATACATACCATGAAAATTAGAATTTCTAAAATATTTTAAAATCAGATTAATGGTATTCGAATTTTTAGGAAGCATTTTTTTGACATTAAGCATTGTACTGCTTATTTTTACAGAGAGGGAGACTTTAATTTTATATTTTTTCAGTTTTTCATCTTCTGTCTAGAAATGATGATCATTGTTCAAAAAGTTGAAAACTTCAAAGTATTTCTATTATCCCTCAGTAAAAAACTTGACAAATATAAAACTACCAATTTACTCAGCGTTCTAGCTTACAGGTTCCTTTTGAGATTCAAGCTCATTTATGAAGTTAACTGTATCATATATCATATTTTAATCAGAAATTTTCATCAATATAAAAAATGAATGATGACCTGATATAGCCTGTTTCAAGAATCAAAAATAGATGGTTCTGCATTCACCAGGCAATCACTTAATATTTTTCTGGAAACGCTCCAGAGAATGGAAGAGCTCATGTTATCGGTAACATGAAATGAAAACTTTCTGCCTTTAAGTCTTCAGATGTATACACAATCAGAAATTAAATAAATGTTTTAAAAAAATTTGACTCTAGCAAAAAGGAAAAGAAAAAGGGTTGGTAGAAGAAAACAAAACTACAAAGAGCAGAGATAAGTAACTTAGGGTGTAATAGGTGATCTGCATTGATTGCTGGGAATTTAATACTGGCTTCAAAGTTAGCTGTGACAAGAAAGGCTGAATTTGTCATTGACTGAGAAGTCAATTCCAGCACACAATTTTAGTATCTGAAAGTATTGTAAGGTATCAGTCAACCTGCCTATGGAGGTGGGACCAGCAGAAAGGAAACACTGGAGCAGTAGACAGGAAGTGAGAGCGAATGACAAAGTTGGTGATTTGCATGTTAGAAGAGCCAAGAGTTAATGCAGAAATGGAAGATGCGCAACAGCAATTGAGATATTTACCTCAAGAAGATAAGAAAGGTGTACTACTAGGAGAGCTTAGATGAAAAGGTACCTATTATAAATGTCAAGTATGGGTCTTGTTTCTTATTCAGGTGATTTATGACCTTGGAAGCCTGAAGGCTTGTCTTGCTATTTTTCCTGTAAGGGGACAGAGGAGGAAAAGCCTTATGCCTTATTATTTGCTCCACTATGAGGGAAAATCGCTACCACCACTAATTTATCCCCTGTATTTACAGCAGAAAGTTGTGCTGATTTTTTTTTTTTTAAAAAAGATGTGATCACCTAGAATGATGTCTAATGATTAAATAATGTAACAAACTATCGCTACATCTTTTCACATGTAAAATAGAGAAAAAGGAAGTTTTACAATATCTTGTATCAGACACGAGACACGTCCAACTCTTTGGGCCCTATTCAAGAAGGACTCTGCTCTCCTGGCTCTGCATTCAGAGCCTCATCACGCTCCCTACCCTAACTCACCCTTCTAGTTAATTCCAAATATTAAAAGAAAAGAGACAATGGTGGGCACAGGAAGAGACAGGAAGACAACAAAACAAGTGAGACTTCAGGAAAACAAAGGGCAAAGACTGAAAAAAAAATAGAAAAAAGTATATATCTAAAGAAAAATTATTTAAGCCAATCTAAACTAGTAGGTCTTACCATGGGAAGAGAAGTTTACCATTGATAAAAAGCATCTTAAAATCCACCATGACATTTTCCTGTGAGCTCTCATGACTGTTAACTAATCCATGTAGCAAATCGTGATACCTTACTGTAATCCTTGATTTCTCCAGTGATTTAGGGATATTTATCACCCTCATCCATTGTATTTTTTTTAGTTTCAGAGTATGAGTTCCCTGAGGACTGGGAATTGAGGGCTAGATTCCCAGATGGTGTAAAATGTTAGAAATTCATTGTCTTCAAGCACCACTTCTGTCTCAATTGCACCACTTAAGAGTGGTCTTCATGTTCTTTACTTACTGCCTAGCACCCTGCAGGGTGTGCACAGTAATAATCACACGACAATGACTGTCATTCAGAGTTTGGAGGGTATCATACGATTTGAGAAGGGAGTGGGGTGGGGGAAGTCTACACTGTGTAATGACACCAATTTTTCACTCAAGATAAAAAAAAATTGCATGCATGAAAAACACAGTGAAAAACATGCAGTAATTTAGACTTGGTCTTCACCAATGTTTAGATCTACATCCCGAGTAATTTTCCTAGAAAACTTCTCATTTCAAAATTTACTGTCAAAACATTTTATGATGTTCTGGACTTTTTGTTCTCTGTGAAAAATCTACAGAGATATACACCAAAAAGTACTAGAAAATTTATATGAAAATTATAGTTTAAAATTGCTTTTGACCTCATCTTTTTCAAGCATTCTGAAGAATATCTACAGTTATTTTATCATGTCAACAAAGTAATCTTGTGGAGGGGGGGAAGCTCTGCAATCATCACTTATAAAACAGATAGGCTTTCATGCTGTTTTTATAACAGCCTCCATAATAAAACCCCACAGAAACATTACTGCAAGGATTTAAGGTCTTTATAAAACAATTTCTTGGTACAGGCACATTATGCTCATTTGACATAATGTGGAATAACAGTCAGGAAGGGAATTGAGTATTTTTCCTTGAAAAATACTTTCACTCCAAAACAAAATCTAGAAATTCAATTTTTAACCTGATTGTACTATGGAAGGAAACC
The DNA here is from genome assembly GCA_033558185.1 of Dromococcyx pavoninus. Classification (NCBI taxonomy): domain Eukaryota; kingdom Metazoa; phylum Chordata; class Aves; order Cuculiformes; family Neomorphidae; genus Dromococcyx; species Dromococcyx pavoninus. The sequence goes on from JAUMJL010000047.1 coordinate 257,015, forward strand.
TCATGAAGAAACTATCCTATAAGACATGTTTTACATGACAGACGTTTTATATTGAGTCTATGGTATGCAGTATGTGGTAAACCCCCCCAAATTCTTAAAATAATAAAAGGATAGGAGATGACCTTTCTATGCATATATTAGTGGATTTTTAGTTGTAATGCTAATACAAATAAAGGTCACACAATGCTAAGATCTCTAAAATGCCCTACTGTAACAGTGATATTTGAGGGTTTATATGATTAACGTTACATTAAATTCACCTTCCCTTTAATGTTCTGGGATTACCATACCTAGTAAGAATGACTTCAGTTTCAAATATCTTATCTTATTAAATCACAACATTTTAGAAGACACCCCCTAATTTGCTTCTTAATGTAATTTTTGAGAAATTGTAATCCAGTTATTATAGCTCTAATGCTTCCTTTATGCATCTATAGATGACCTACCCATACTGTCTACCCTGAAAGAAAAATGAAGTTGCCCTTCTCCAGCAATCTCTATTGCAACAAGTTTTCTGTTTCTGTGTCACAGTAGCCATAGCACAAAAACTATCTGAAATAGCCCCAGCACTAAATTATAGCATTTCATACCTGGAAGGACATAATGTGAAAGACTCTTTTAGAGTGTATAATAGAACAAACACACAGCTATATAAGTGAATTCGTAATTTTTTTATCAAAGTGAAAACTCAAGCAGAAACAAGGCCCTAACTTATTAAATCCTTTGGTCCTAAAATTGAGTCCTAATATTTGCCAACCTAGAATTTTATATTGTTTCTCAGCCATAACCAATGAAAAAGGAAGTCTGTGAAAATAAAGAACTTAAATGAGAAGTAGACCTCAGAAAACTGGAATCTCAAAAATACAAGCATGACCAAACAAACCCATAGCTGTTCTTATTTGTATTTCAGATACCTCTTGTTTTTCTCCCCTAAAAGGACACTTTCATTAACCTATTTCTTTACAGAGCAGAGCAGCAATAATTCTAGAGCACAATTTACTTCCCTGAGTAACCTAAAAGGGGCTATGGACAGAAGGGAAGACAACTGTGTTGCTGCCCGGAATATAGCACAGATTGCCTCTAGCAAGAGAACATAAGGACCTAATTACCTTGAAGGTGCAAACTAATAAGTTAGAGTGATATCCTGCTCACCTTATTCACGTGAATAGCCCAGGTGAGGTTACTTGAAACAGTAAGAAGTTGCTGATAATATGACAGTAACATTTAAAGGCATATGACCAAAGGGACCAGTCCTCAGTCTCAATCCCCATTCTGTCTTACTGATCCTAAAGTCCAGATGTCCCATCTAACATTGCATCTGAGCTGAACTCTACATGTTATACAAAAAAAATATGAAATTATGCTTTCCCCATATGCCTTTGGCAACTTGCTGCTTTTCCAGCTGTTCACCAGTCTCTAAATGTAACAACTATCTCCCTGTGCATAAAGCTCGAATAAACAAATCTGTGTATCATAGGTATGGGTTCAGCTGGACTCATCTGCTTTACACATGGTTTTGTGTACACATATCTGTTTGGGACTGAAAAGGGTGTTGAGCATCTCTCTGACAGGGATGTCTCCTGCCGAAAAGGGGTAAAACCATAATACCTTGAAGAAAAAGACCATAGTGCCTGCTTTGGATGGGCAGCTCTGCATCGGTTACTTGTAGATTACAACTGTATAGCCTTCTATTTTTATATATACAGTAATATTGAAAGGTTAGACTTACAGAAGTTTGGATCAATGTGTAAAAGCCTTCCTACTCATTTAGAGAGAAATAATATTGTTCGTTTCCCAGAAATGGAACAACTCTGAGTTTCCTCTCCAAGCTGTTTTACACTAATGTAACTCCCTTCAGAAAAGTGATTTACATCATCATAAAAAGGAACAGAGCCAATAACTACTGAGACAAATAAAGGAAATCTTAATGAGACTCCTGTGTAGTTTTTTTTAAATGTTAAGTGAATAATCCCAGGAAGGGCACAATTATGCACCATTAAAGGATGTTGCTACATCAGCCTGAAGAGGCTGTAGGAGATTTGCACACCAACCATAGCTGGGACAGACAATTCTGACTTGCTTGCACGGTTCTTCCTTCACAGCAAATGGTTGCCCACCAAGCATAAAAGCTTTTTTGTCACTGGATAGATGAATTAATCTGAAATATAAGGGGAAGGGAGCGTCTTTGAATAATTCACCTTTTTCCCAGCTGCTAGACTTGAAAGGAGCAGGTACTTGCTCTGCTGAAGATACTGATCTGGAACTTTTCCTAATGGCTAAGAGAGGAAATAAATTGCCAGTTTCTCAGATGTCTATATGCACTCATCTTCCCTCCCACTTTTAATTGGCAAGACCAAATCCAGTACCACAAATTTTTTTGGGGGGTGGTATTTGCTTTCTGTTTTAAGACTTTTTTTTTGTGTATTCTCAAAATTTAAAGATGACCAATTAATGTAGCAGATCGGATGATGTCAACCAGTGTATCGTCACATTTTTAATAAGACAATCTACTCTGTATTTAATTTCTTCATCTGCAAAGAAGGAACTGTATTTCTTTAATTATCTCTCAGGTAGGTTGCGAGTGAAGTGGAGCAAAATGTTTCAGAACCGATAAGCTATTGTTTATATACAATCAGCTGGTCATATTTTATCTGTTGACTATTTAGGCCTTTTAATGATATACTCTTCACCAAAAATATCTTATTGGAATAACTTCCGAATTTTTCTGATTTTGGATTAACTATTTCAGATGAAAGGTTGTGTTTTAAAGTAAAAATTAATTATTGAAAACAGTTGCCTGTAAAACATGTGAAAATATTTTCACTTGAAAATTTCCACTTTAAAAAAACCCCATCAGTTAAAGATGGTAAGAACCTCACTCAAAATCAGTGAAATTTTAAATTATTATCATATAAATATTTTAGTCAAGCTGAAAAGATTTTATATCTTTTGCAGTTTGGCTAATAAATTAAAATAAATCAATTATCTGCTCAACCATTATTGTGACTATAAACTTCATTAGTGTGAGAAGTCAGAAAGACATGAGTAGAATGCAACTATTAACTGACGTCAATATGTATTAATTGTCTGAAAAAAGGCAGTAAGGGATTTTATGTGGTCTGGTGTGTATCCAACTCTAAATTTTGAAGGAGATTTAAAAGTTTATGTCAGAGATTTAATCACTTTTTCAGAGATAAAGTTGATTGGAGATAACCTTCAGCTGTTCCATAGTTTCTTTGAACTTTAATTTGTCATTAGGAGAATGATTTAAAGTCTGTTCTATTCCTGACTACTTCCACCTTTGGCATTCATTAAGGAAATGTGTAAATGCTTTGGAAAACAATTTACCATTGAAATTGTTGCTGTTTGGAAAAACCTGATATATTTTAAGAAAACATGGAAATGGTAGAAGAATAAATTTTACTTTTTAATTTTTTTTGGAGCTATATTCTATATACTTTGCAAAAGTATTAAATTTGAGAGGCATGAGAATTGTAACTGCATTTTCTTTCCTTTAAATGAGGCCAGACTCAGATTATTCTTCAAATAATAATCACATTTTCAGCTCTACTTTCATATATTGACAGTTTTAAATTTCAGTGAGATGCAATACACTTTTAGATACCTAAAATATTTTCCTGATTGCCTGAAAACACCTGCTTCCTGATGGAGAAAAAAGTGGAAATGACACAGAAAAATTCTCTGTTATTTGGAACACCTCAGAAAATGTCACAGCTGGGATTTATTGGCTACAATAGTCCCATTGATTTCAGTGCATTTTGAGGACCATCTTGAGACCTTCCGAAAGACCAGATTTGCTGTGTCAACAATTATGTTATGATTGTGGTGGCAGGCATAGCCAGAACCTGGTGAAATGCCACATGCCTGTACCTTCAACTACCAGCCAGAAGCATTTTGCAGGTGTAGCACATGGCGGGTGTGAGGCTGGAAAGCTGGTGGCTCACTACAATGCTAAGATCATGAGGTTTTCAGAGTTTTCAGAACAACATTTCATGTTAGAAGTACAAGTGTCAATACCCTGGCTATTGCCAGATTTCACTGAAAGTGATCTTCAGATCCATTTTGAGTCCATATTTAAATAATCAGCGGAATGACATTTTATTACCTATTCCCACTGGAATTTTGCCTGTATTCTTCTGCTCAGGTTCTACAAAACTCTGCAAGACATGAAGAGGAGCTCTTTCTCCACAAGTAATGAATGCTAGAATATGTTCAAATCTACATTTACATCGTGCCTCCCAGTCACTCCACCAATGATTCAGTTTACAATGTAACAGAGCTGGCTTGACTCTGCTTTAGCCCCTGGTAAAGCAGTTAACCTTATGGTGCTGAACCTTCTGAATATTATTGGAACAAAATATTTTCCATTTAGAAGGGTCTGTCTCACATTTTAAAGTGACTATTACAATTTACTAGCCATTTATTTCAGCTTTATTTTACTTTCAGCTACGAATGAGCTGTTCACTTAAACTGACATAAATTTTCTGCACAGATTAAAGTGGAAGACATGAACCATTTACTTCAGAGAATGTAATACTAAATCTATGATTATATCACCCCTTCAGTCTCTAAAATAACTTTTAATGTGCCAGATTTACTAAGAAGTTCACATGTTTATCAAAATACTAATCAGCCAACACCAGTCATTGAGAGGGGAAAAAATAAACTGTTTGGGAAGGAGTACATTTGGTTTAGATTTCACTGTATTTAACAGTAGAAGATATACGATAATGTCTAAAAAGATGGACATTCCTGACACTCGCTATTTCTTCAGCATTTGAGACACTGTATTCTATCGTAAGGGACTCTTCTTTCTTTCTCAAGCCAGAAATAAAGGATAAGAAAATGCTTAAGCCTGGAAATCCAAGACTTATTGTTTGTATGATCAGAAGCAGAGCATCAGGCAAATGCGTACAGACTGTTTCCATTCTTTTTGTGCTCTCATATTTCAAAAGGAAGGAGTGATTCCATTATCTGTGCTCAAAAGGCATCACAGACTTCTATACCTCCATGAGACGGTTACCAAGCTATGAATTTCAATCCTGTGCAGAAGTCTAGTTCAGGGTGGGATTTAAGTTTTCTTGCATTTCTAAATATATTTGTACATCTTAAATGCATAAACCAGTACCATGTTAAGCCTACTTGGATGAACTCAACACAAGAATGCACATCCACTCAACTCAGCACTGCACCTTACTTGCATCTGGTGAGCAAGGGTGGTGTGTTTCTGCAGCACAAAAACATAACAGGTTAGCTGGCCTTAAATTTCAGGTCAGATTAGTTGTTTGCTTGTGTGGCACTGAAATAACTGTGCTGTTCTCAATCTCAAAACTTTTAGGCAACTCTAACGTTGGTTTGTGTGCTGTATTTTACTGAGCATAAGAAATATTTTTTACAAGCAAAACAAGATGTGTTCAAATTCAGGAAACTAAATTCCTTTAAGTGTGGAGTCAGAGAAATGAACAAAGGGATTATGACAGATATATTTCTTTCAATTCGTAAAAGAACATTTACATTGCAATACAAAATAAAGATAGACAATAACAGTAATACCTCTGCATTTTACAGGACTCAAAGAAAAATCTTAAAATAAGCTGTACCATGCAGTACATATGTTAGAAGTACAAGTGTCAATAACCTGGATATTGCCAGATTTCACTGAAAGTGATCCATATTTATATAATCAGCGGAATGACATTTTATTACTTATTCCCACTGGAATTTTGCCTGTATTCTTCCGCTTAGGTTCTACAAAACTCTGAAAGATGCCAAGAGGAGCTCTTTATCCACAAGTAATGAATGCTAGAATATGTTCAAATCTACATTTACACCGTGCCTCTCAGTCACTCCACCAATGATTCAGTTTACAATGTAACAGACCTGGCTTGACTCTGCTTTAGCCCCTGGTAAAGCAGTTAACCTTATGGTTAGGGTAAACTATCGATACCCTGTATCTTACAAAACAAAAGAACAAGTAAAGAATTCCAGACTCCACTGGTCTCTGAGACTTGCTTTCTTAATCCTTTTTGCAGGACATTGAAATAAAACTGGAAGAATCTAGATTTAAATTGACAATCAGTCTATTTAGATTTCTTCTATTGTCTTCACAGCTTTGACTTTATTGTGTTTTCTTAAGTTCAATACTCACTAATTCACAAAAGCTCAAAATACTGGTTGGTAAATAGAAAAGAAGGTGATGTGAGACAGTATATGTTATTGTACTGCTCAGGAGCAAATACAGCGTAAAGCTTACTGATCTATAGTGCAAAAGGCTGCCATGTGCCCCTAAGGGCTGGAACCATTTCACATCTTTTAATAATCCTAATGTTAGTTGCTTCATAAACTTCAGTCATCTTTGCTCCCTTTCTGATCAGGGGGGAGAAACAGATACTTCCCATGGGTAATAAAAAGAATACGTACCCTCGTTTGATGCCTTTTCCCTTCTTCAGTGACAGAAAAGCTCCATGATATACTTAAAATACCTATACCTGTATCTATAATCTTAAATGAGATGAACCGCAAGATAAAACCTGAAACAAAATGCTTAACTATGCCATGAATCTGTGTATTACTAGGCTTATTTGCATATTTTTTTACATAATTCTGGTGTATGGGCTGAAAAGTCAAACCTCATATGAGTAACAGGCATAATTCATGTACCGATTCATGTACTTAACATGCCAGTTCTGCCGGCAAACCTGTACCTGCTTGTATTGTTGTGGCTTTGGTAGAAACTTCTGTCACAATTTCTATTTTGAAATGTGAATATTTACTTCAAGATTGTTAGGGGCATAAAAGCCTGAATCTTGAGAATGACAGGGAGACACTGACTCATTAATCTGATTAGGCATCTCTTGTGTTCTTTGTTTTGTTATAAACAGAATGGTTACGAAAAGAAAAAGAAATCCGATTTTAGAGCTGTTAAAGAAGTTAAAAGAATAACTAGTGTTTTGTTTATTTGTTTTTAAATTATCATCTTTAAATTACTTTAACTTGGGGGGGAACCATACAAAATCATAGCCACTGATGTGAAAACAGAATTACTGTAAGTAGCTAGGCAAGCTGGGATTTTTTGTGCCAAAACATTCAGATTCGTAAAGGCAATTATTGTAGTAAAGCATGCAGAGTTACAATTTAACTTATGTTTTGTGTGTTGGCCCTGGGATTCTGCATCTTTCAAAAATCAGTGCTGAATGTCAATACTAGAAATACAGCATTGCGAGGGTAATTTTATTCAGCATCTATGGGCTAAAATTAATTTGAAAAGTCATATTTTTATAATCATATATTTTATGGAAACATGATGAAAATGCTGGAATGTTATTTCTGTAATCAGGCCCAGTCCCACATTAGCCAATTTCATAATATTATTTTATCTTATCTAGACCAATAAAGACTTCACAGTAATTTAGAAATTATATCAAAGAAGTAGAAATAGTTGCTAGGATATATAGTTTTCACCCTTCTGTAGTTTCTAATTTTATTAACTTATCTTATTTCATTCCTCAGCCATTATGGTAGAACCTACTGAATTCCTTCAACTCTTTTGATTTCTATGATCTCATATGCACCAAGCTTTCAGAGGTGTAGTTCAATCTCTTGCTTTTGTCAAGAGTAACTATAAGGTTTCATAGTGGACTTTCACCAGGCCAGCTTAGCCCCTAAGAAAGCATCAGACTTGTACAATCCTGTGCCACCTAGCTAATATGGAAAGTAGTCCAACTAATTCTAACCTCCATTTTCACTGGAGGCATCTGTATCTCCTGTGGTAATAAAGTTGACTATATACAAGGTGCACGGTACAGCATGGTTCTAGCCTTAGGCATTTTTTTAAACTTTAATTGCATTCTATATGCCTCTTCATAAACAATGACTTACGACTAGATTACTCAATAGTTTGGCATTGCATTAGATTGCTTTGTTTTACAAGTGTATGCATTTTCTAAAAAGATAAAGTAAGAAAAACTGTGTAAAAAGTAAAAAGAAAAAGGGTAAACTTGTCTGCATGAAAGTGAATTTCTTAGGACTACTCTGAAGATATAAACTGACATGAAGCATACAGACCAACACCCTGTAAAGACACAAGGAATAATAAAATATAATTGCCTCTTGTGATAGAGGATTCGAAAAAGAATGATCTATGTTTATGTTATAAATGGTACATAACTCAGTTAAAGTACTCTTGGAGTGTTTAAATACTATGGAGATGGACATAATACAAGACATATAGAAAAAGAATTCATAAAACTTCATCCATCCTATTGAATACCAATCAATCCAGGAAAACTGTGTAACCATTGCCAGCAAATCTTTTTCAAAAAACAGTTGCACATAACTGATACATAGATATTTCACATGACAGATTACTATGAGAAACTGCACCTCCTAGAAGTGATATTTCTTCAGAACTTACACCTTATTTGGACTAAGTGAATAAACCATTTCTTTTCGCAGTTTAATCTCTGAATGTGAGTGCACAGACTCTAGTATGGTAAAATGATTCTGTAATACTTAGAAATAATTTGAGGCTATGTACAATATAAAAAAGAGAATTATTTAATTAACTCTGAGCAATTTTCTGATGAGAGAGAACTTGTTAACTGGATTTTCAAATGTTAGTCCACAGTTCATTAGGTTTAACTAATCATATCATAGAGGCAACCTTAGTCTACACAAAATTTTCGTTTACCGCCTTTTGCCTACATAAAAACCACACCTCTTTTGATAAATTTTGTTCCTTTTTTTTTAAGAAAGCATAGTGTCTTAGTAGCGCATTAAACCAACCTTACCAATTGAGAGATGTGTGATGCTTAAAGGTTTATAATAGGTTATACGATTATTATGATAGCTAAACTTTGATAATGGTGAATAAGCTAGATTTCAAAGAAAATAGGTATGGATATACAATTTAGCAAGTTTTAAGACAACTCCAAAAAACAGCCAAATCTTTGATGATCTAGCTAGCACAGGAAGTCATAGAAAAGACATTCTACATTTGCTGGGAGGAATTGTGACTGCCTATGTCATCTAATCCTTTGAGTACAATAAAGCTTTAGTAATTGCTATAATTACATGCACCTTACTTGTACTTATGTATCCTGGAAATAATTTACTGAATAATTTACTGAAATCTGCTCTTAAGGACTGGATTCAAAGATGTGCCTGCATTGTCCATTTTCTTTTCCAGCTGTTACAGTTGTTCTCAAGACCACAATAGTACAGGTGTGTGAGTTTTCATTGATGAAAATGCTGACATCTCCCTGCTAATACACATAGGCAGGCAGCACTTCTGCTGGGGTTGCAGGATGGAGCACTTAAAAAGGCCACCTTCTCAGAATGGCACTTAGCTTGGTACACACCCCTTAAATCTCAACAGGACTGCTTCATTGAAGTCCTATGCTCTGATTTCCCACCTTTTATCTGTATATTCCCTCCCCTGAGATTTTCATTTTTTTTAAGCTACAGCTTAGATTTATTTTCCTGGTGCAGTTCTGTTTTGGCAAAGTAATTACCCAATGACTGACACAGAGGTCTGAACTTGAGCTGCCACTCCCTGAGGTAAAGCTTAACAGGTGAACCATAAGTCTGTCCTTCACTTTTTATTATTTACAGAAAAAGGAACAGTTTCACCAAGGATGTAGCTGCAGCTCATGGAGGCAAAGACACCTGCCTCCTGCTTAGATCAACTTTATCCAAGGCCAGGTTAGCAGGGAGTAGCTCACATCTCCCACACTGCTTATGGATATTCCTCCCACTATAGTTTTTAAATATAGGAAAGGAATCTTCCCTCTAGATGCTAGGATGATGGCTGTGAAGAGCACAGCTCGCAGATGAAGATATTGAGAGAGATATTACAGAGCTGACTTGGCTACACACATTTCCTCTTCCCCATTTACACATCCATTTCATTACATCCACTTCAAGCTGTTTTCTATGCCAAGGGTTTCCAGCAGGCTGAGCTCCCTGACTCTCCGCTTGTGGTATTTGCTGAGGTCAGAACCTCATGGCACAGTAAGATGATAGCGGGTCCAAATGGTCCTAAGCAGAGCATGCCAAATACTCTTAAAAGCTGTATATGTAATGCAGAACTGTGTGCAGTACCTTCAAAAATCTAGACTGAAGTATCTACATCACTGTTTGCAAGTAGATCCTATGTGAAAAACCTAAATTGAGAGATTTGTCCAAGGTACTTCAAAACCTCTGCAGCAGGAAAAACTGTTCCCTGGTTTCCTCCCCTCTCCTTCTAAAAGATGGATCCCTGAGCAGTCTGAGTCACTCAGACTTGGTGCTTGTTAACAAATAAGATCCTGAAGAAATACACTAAGTTGTAAATCTTACGTGAAGGGGGTTTATGCAATGGCTGAAGCACTAGGTAAACTACTGGCCATGGAAAAAAAAAAGTTTAGATGGCCTAATTTAATGATCCTGAAGACTTACACAGCACTGAATGTAAGTTTGCTACTGTGGGAGAGAAAGCTGCCTACATCTCTCCCAATTTTTTCCACCTTCATTCCCAGCTAGTTAAAAAACAAACAAACAATCCCCATGGCTCCAAACAAGGACTCCCAAATCAGCAACGGAATTCCCAGGTAATTTGCCCTCAGCTCCTAATTTTATTATACTGAGTTTACCTTTAATGACAAGAAAAAGTTGATATAAATTTTGTAATATAATCCGCTCCTGAGAATTTGTGTTAAAACATGCAACATCTTGTTGTAAAAGAACTTGCAACAATGCAAACAGGCCCATAAAGCAGAACCGTACTCCTAAGTACAAACAGAGATTTTGAATTGAAGAGCAATGTTAGTTTAGAGTGTACCATTCTTGTTTGCTATACCTCTGATGGACATTTTTTTTTTCATCTGGCCTCTTTCCAGCATTTTTGTTCGGAGCATTTATGTAGCACTCCAAGGAGGCAAGGATAGAACACTTTTATAAATAAAAGATGAGTTTGTGTAATTAGTGGGTAGAGAAAATAACTATTTCTGGATTTAGTTTATTTCTTTTTGAATGCACACAGAAGGCCTGTGTTTTTCCTTTCCACTTTCAGTCACCGGCAAAAGCCCTCTTCAGAATCTTGATGTGTGAACATTAATTCAAAATATTGCATGGTGTGACAATACTTACCTAAACAGTGTTACCTTTCTAGATTTCACTTAATTGTTCACCTGGAAAGTCTTCTGGATTCTGTGGCATTCCATAAATGGCTTGGTAAATTAAAAAAATTGAAGTGTTAGATGTTTTAGCTATAAAAATAAAGCCTTAAAGCATTAGATAAGACTGATGTTAGTCATTTTGGGGTTATGGCTTAAACAGCTTATTTTCTCATTTCTGTCATAAAATTCAGCTACAGATGAAATGCTAAATAAGGACAACTGATCTTCTAAGCCTAGCACTAAAGCAAAAATAGAAAGACAAACTCTGAATAATTTCTATGAATTATTTCAATTTTTTTCTTTTCTTGATATTGAAATCAGGCTCTTAACCCAATTATTTTTCTTTATGTTAGCAAAACAAGTACGTAATACGCAGTGGTACTCTTCCACTGTATCTTAATGATGAAAAATGAGTACTACAACATCCATCCACCATATTAGACAGCACATCCAAGTTCCAAGTTTATCTTCAGTAAATGTTCCTACTTTGCTTTCTCTTAAAAATACCCTCTTCAACTGGATGTTCAAAAGTGAGGTGCTATGGAAATGAATGAGTTAATGTGTAGCAAGTCACGTAGTCCTGACTACTAAAAATTGCCAAGACATTACCTCAGGAGAATGTGTTTCAACATTGACAAATTTAGCCTTTTATAGATCTATGCAGTTTTCTCAGACTTGAAAATGTCCTCCAATGCACAATGAATGTGCTCCTCATATTTCCAGTTTGAATTCTGCTCATTGCTTTTTTTACAGTAAGGTTGGTTATAGTTTGATAGCTCAAGTGTCACCTTTTGACTCCTGTGTCTCTGGCCTTACTCCTTCCTCTTGATGTTGTTCTCTTTTATAGAAAAATGCTCAGTTATCACCCTGGGCAGAAACAAGTTCAAGCTGATTTCTGCAGTTTTAAGTAATCTCAAGGAAAGGGGAGAAAGGGAGCAAAGAGGATGTGACAGAAAGTGTACCAGAAAGGCTGGGAAAAGGTAAAAGAAAGTGGGTTAGGGTTTTTGTTTGGAGAGTTGAATTATGCAGTAGGAAAATAGGGATACTGAGGCAGAAAGATGCAATCTTAGTTCGGGAAGGTGGAGAACTCAGACACAAAGTAAGATTTTTGCTTTTAGAGTAAAATCTGGGCCTAACTATAAATATTTACACAGACATAGAGGGGTGAATGAAGCAGTTTATGAAAGGGGAGACGAAAGGATTGGAGGTTATTGTAACAGGGGAATAGAAAAATGCAAAATAAGTACAAAAAAAAGGACCTTCAGGTACCATGGGCTTTCTTCCATGGGCTTTCTTGCTGCCTTTGAAGCTAGATCCAAATTCAAGGATCTGCTTCTAATCCACTTGTTGGATATTGAAGGTATGTGATTGGACATTTATTTATAGAATTAGTTAAGAAACAGGACACCCTATCTGAGGCCAAAAGCCTATTTGGTGCTACACTTGATTAATTGGTAGGCTGGGCCGAATTCATTTTAAGATTAACTTTGTTTTATTTCTTTCCTATGGCATTATGTCAAGGTGAAAATATATTGACTTATATTAATTTCTTTTGTTCTGGCACATTCTGTGTATTCAAGCTAATTTATAAATGGTTTGCTTTAGTCTGGTTTGGCACATCAGCTTAATACTGACTCTTGAAAGGTACTGGTTAGGGCAAATGCTGTTGAAACTCTATGCAGCTGCTATTTTAAAAATCTCTTTAAAACAGCACAATCTGATGTAGCAATTAATTATTCTCCTGCCGCATAGTTAGAAGGATGATCCTTACTTCAGCATAGCTTTTGCTGAGGATTTACAAAAGTTCACAGGCCAACCCTAACTTCTTGGCCTTGTAACTGGAAGTTCAGTCATTCTAGGAAAGATAACATAATTGTTCGTATTCTACCATCCATTTTCTGAAAACGTTCTGAACAAACTGAAATCTTCTGCGAATAAATAATGTGGACACACAGCTTCATCTTTAATCTCTTGCATTTTGTGCAGAAAATAACTTCTATGTGAAATGAGTATCAAATTAGGTATAATAAGAAACACTATCAACATAGTTGTATAAGGCGCAACATAGTATGTAAGAAGGTGGGGGAGAAAAGAGTAATATCTTCTCTCAGCAAAATGTGACTCTAATATTTCAGTAGTTTAGTGAATCACAGAGAAAATAAGTTTTCCCCACTGAAAAAAAAAAAGAAAAAATAGTGTACATGTGTTGAAAACAACTAAGGCACTGAAGGGACTGAGAAGATAGATAATCCCCATTTGCCAGTGAAACTACTATCAATCAGGACAAATTTCCATCTGAAATTGCATTTGAATTGACACCATTATGCTTCACTGAAAAAGTCTCTCTGTATAAGCACAGCAAACTCTAAGGAATAGTAACACACAAGAGCCACCCACCAGTCTCCTTCCCTTGATTTCAAGGGGACAATAACAAAGTAAAATATCACTGGATCTTTTAGAAATCAGGCTACTGATGACTGTGCACATAGAGCATTCTCCAAGAAAATTGCTTTAAACTTAAGGAAATTTAAATATTTCTGTTGAAATCCTGTGTTGTTCATCTCCCCAGTTACTTTTCTATAGCGGGAACTTATGTACATTGAGCAGAGCTCTGCCTATTAGCAAATGGTGCTACCTCTGAAAATGAATGGTCAACACAGAAAAAGAAGAGAAAAAAGGTGTAGATGAAAAGAGAGAGGCCCTACTGAGTAGAAAATATTGGTAAAAAATTGGAGGCAGAAGATAAGAAATGCCTAAATATAGAACAATGGGGATGAGCGAAGTAGATAGATAGCAGAGACTTGAGTGTGGTACCAGCTGTGAAAGCTGTGACTAAGATGAAATTCGTAATGTCTGTAACAAGAACTGTTCAGAATGGAGATACCAAAATATGCTTGCTTATTCTATATGGGCCAAGCAGACAAAATGTTATACTTCAGTTCGTAAAGCTGTTATTTTGTTTTAAGAAGCTATGTGAGACTCTTACTGTCTGGGATCCTGGAGGCTACTAAGTCAAACTATTTTCTTACAGCAAAATAAACCAACATTTTTATTCATGCTAACTAATATAAAGGATTGGGTTGTGCAGGTAACAATTTAAAAATAATTCGGGGAATTCCAGCATTCTGTTTACATATATCAGAAGTTTTTTCATGCAGCGCTAAACTATAGTTGGGCAAAGAACATTTTACCAGATATTAGTGATTATCCATAATAAAGTTAGCGCAGTAATATTATATCATGCATAAAACAGCTCATACAAAGTTCAGTACACCATTTTATATTATACTATATTTAATACATATCACCTTCTGTTGCTGGTTTGGGGTTTTTAGGTAAAGGAAAACAGAAATGCAAAGGGGAAAACTGAGCTGGCACCACAAGGTTTCTACAGATACATAAGCAGCAAAAGGAACCCTATGGAAAACATGGCCCTGCTGCTGTACAGCACAGAATGGCAAAGGAAATGAAAAAGGTCAGTGGCTCAAGGACTACTTTCCCTCCATCTTTACTAGTAGGAGACTTTTGTAATACCAGTTCCCTAAGAACAGAAGGGAATTTTGCATCAAAAAAGACTTGGAGGAGTATCTGATCAGGGAATATTTAAACAAACCTGATGGGATATACCCAGAAGTGCTGGATGGTGTCATTGTAGAACTACTCACAAAAATTTTTGAAAGGTCTTGGCAAATGCTGGGAGTTTCTGAGGACTAGAAGACAGAAAATGTCAATCCTGTCTTTTGGAAGGGCAGGAATGAGGATCAATAGAGCTACAGGTCAGTTAGCCTCACCTTGATCCCTGGAAAGGTGACGGAATTAGTAACCCAAGAAGGTGTTAATAAACACATGAAGGACAGGAAGGTGATTTGCAGTTGTCAGAATGGATCTGTGAAGCATTCCTGACTGAACGGAAAGCCTTCTGCAATGAGATGACTTTCTTGGTGCATAGAGGTAGAGGTGCATAGATACTTCAGTAAGGTCTGAAGTATCCTGTAAAACCCTCCTAGACCAATGTTGAATATAAGTGAATCATACAGTGAGGTGGTTCAAAAACTGGCTAAACCACTGGGCTCAGAGGATTGTGGTCAGGAATATTAAGTCCAGATGGAGCCCAGTCTGCAATGGTGTACTGCAGAGGCTGATATTGGGGCCATCTTCTCTGACGATCCATAACCCATAACACAAGACACAGTGCACTCACCGCAAGTTTGCAGATGATACAAACCCGAGAGGAGTGGTTGATGAACCACATGGTTACACTGACATTCAGAGGGATGTCAGCAATCTGGAGAAACAGACAACTGGGAAGGAATAACGGTGAGTACTGGTACAGGTAGGGGGCTAACTACTGGGAAGTAGCTTTGCAGAGAAGGCCTTGGTGGTCCTAGTGGACCATGAGCAAGCAATGGGCCTTTGCAGCAAGGAGGGCAAACAGCCTTTCCAGGGCTGTATCAGGAATGGCATCATTTTGCCTACAGGTCAAGGGTGTGATCCTTTTACCACTTCCTCAGCACTGGAGAGGCCAGCTCTGGCATATTGGGTCCAGTCCTGGGCAAATGAAATAAAGAGCCAAAAAGATGATGAAGGGCTTGGAGCATGACCTATGTAGAGAGGCTGAGAGAGCTGGAATTGTTAAACCTGCAGAGGAGAACATTCAGGGAAATCTTATACATCTGTATACATAGCTGATGGGGTGGAAGTTAGGAATATGGAAGCAGACTCTTCTGACTGGTGCTCAACAAAAAGGTAAGAAATAATGGGGAGAAACTGAAATAGTGAGGCTGTTCATCTATAATGAAGAACAGTTCTAACATAGAACACTACATTTTTCTCCTATATATGAATATTAAAAGAATTAATGTATGTAATTATTAAACCTTGACCAGTATCTTTGCCATTTCAGCTGTACTTTTCTGTCAATTTTGTCAGAACAACAGACACTATTTCACCCTCCCATGGAACATGCACTTCTAGCAAGCTTTGGTTTGAGCTGGATAT
This sequence comes from Dromococcyx pavoninus, assembly GCA_033558185.1. Lineage (NCBI taxonomy): Eukaryota > Metazoa > Chordata > Aves > Cuculiformes > Neomorphidae > Dromococcyx > Dromococcyx pavoninus. Next base: position 273,190 of record JAUMJL010000047.1, read on the forward strand.
TTCAAAGGTTGAAAAGTCTTCTGTTTCTTCTCTAATTGAGAGAAGAAATTATTCTTTGTCAGCTGTCTGCAGCAAGACTGAATGATTATAAAAAAAAAAAATTGCTAGCACTATGGAGAAATTAAAAGAACTGTGGCATTTCTAAATGCCCTTGAAGCCAATCCAGAAGATGATGTCATTCCTATAAGATTCCTATTAAGAATTTCACACAGCAGGTTACTTTTAAAATCCAGAATTCCCGTTTCTTACTTTATTTAATAGTCTTTTTCCTTCCCTCCCACTTTTAGTGAGGAAACTGGGCAAGAATGTACTCCGTCCCCTCACCCTTGCTACTTTGAGTACAGCTGTTGCTTTCTTCATGATTATTTAATGGAACTAAGGAAATAAGGAAGAATGAGAGAACGGAAGATGGCATTAAAGGAAGAATAAATCTTCATACAAATAAGTAAAATTAAATCTAGGAGCAAAATAACTGATGAGACAGGAATAGCTATGAGCATTCCTGTAAATCCCCCAAGGAATACTGGCAAACAACACTACAATTCCTAGGGGACTTTTCTATGTATGTCTAAATGATAACATATGCCATCCGAATCTAGGCAAGTGAAGGGTTATTTTAAAGACTAAAAGTTTTTCCGCAAGATTGAAAACAGACATTTTATCCTGAAAGGACATTTCATAATGAAAGATTTAATGCCCATTAGACCAATCAACTTTAAAAAGCAAACAGAAAAAAACAACTTTCCCCTCAAATCTTTCAGTGTTATTAAGCAGAGAATTGGGAGAAGATCTTTGACAGCAGTTCCAGTTCTGGAGTACAACATATAGCTCTGATCTTGTACTGTCTGACAGTGCTAAGTTTAGCAGTCATACTGTTTGAGATTTTTTTTTTTTTTTGGTCTATTTTCTAGAACACTGGAGAAAAAAAATTAGGAGGCCTGTCAAAGGATTAGGGAACAAACTTTCTGGTGCAGTGTTTTCTCTGTGTAGTGCCAATCTACTTTACAGTACTAAAAGGCAAGGGAGGAGGTCTTCCTAAGTGAAATCCAATGAAAGTTTTTTAATCTTTTAAAGGTTATGCATTATGCCTCTGCTTTCACATCTCAGACTGAATAAAGTTTAGGACAGATTTTCAGTGAAGCATGTTTTTAAAGGCCATGATACTTTTATAAGTAAATAATTAATAGCCAAATCAAACATTTAGAGACTAGACGTGTGCCTGGATATCGTTTGAAGTGGGTGGAACACACCCTACCGATGTCCATGGGGTCAGGCTATGCAGAAAGCTACTCTGTCTGTGTCACCACTGCAGGTCTTTTCCAGTGACTAGAAAGTGTCAAGGATTGAACAGAGACCACATCCAGCCTCAAGAAAAATCTCAAATTCAGCAGCTAGTATAGCTGTGGGTAGAGAAGTGTTTGGTTTGCTTGACTTTTTTTTTCCTCTCTTTTCTTTTTTTCAGCTTATATCTTACAAAAAACTCAAAGAAATTGAAACAAAACTGCATCATACTCCATCTGCATCCTCCACAGAACCAGGATGAGACACCAGGCCACATGGGACAGATTTTAGCCACATTGGGTACTGTTGGAAGATGTTTAGATTCTTGGTGGATGAGCACTGGGCATCCTTATATGGAACAGAAACAGAGCCAACAACTCCAGTGAAAGGAGCAGTGCCAACTGGTTCCCAGATCAAGGTGGAAGCACAGATCAGAACCAAAATTTGCCAGTCTCTTTTTAAGGGACACTAACTCTAAGGCCAAAAAAAATTCCTTTGTTTTCTAGGTGGAGATTTTACTGCTTTGTCAACTTTCCTCGTAGCATAATCCAGCCCTAATTAGTGCTGTGTTAATGAGCCATTGCCAAAGATAGATGAGAATTACTGTTCTCATCGAATAGTAATTTCTTCACGCTGCACTGACACCTTCATGTATAGGTCATGGAAACAATATTAAAAAGATAGCCACATAAAACATTTAAATGAATACTGAAATTACTTACTGGTGTGATACTGACTAAGCAATACAGCAGATTTTGAATAAATTTGCTGTAATTACTTCTGGTAAGAAGGATCATCTCTCACACCCTGCAGTTTTATCCACCTAGTCATGTTCCTGAGCAAGCAGGTTTAATCCAAGGAAACGGCACATTGGCTTACCACTTTAGAGTAGGATTCGGGTGGGATTTTCATTTGTTTCTTTCCATACTCCCTTTATATCTGGTGAAGGAAATGTATTTCTTTTACTTTTGCTAATGGACTTCAATGAAAGTAGGATTGTGACTTGGCAAACGAGTGCAAGCTGGAATGTACAGGCATGGAAAAAAGCCTAGAGAGACGATCAGGGACAAATGAGGCATTGAGATAGGTGTGGTGGCATAAGGAAGAGGAATGCAATAGGGGATAAGGTTAAAGAGATAACTTGGAGCAAAACTTTGAGGGTCTTTCAAGGCAAGGGCACAGAGTCTGAACTCAAGGTGAGGTGTGTGAGTAAAATTAAATAACAGTTTATCTATGAGCTCTCCAAATACACATTATAACAAATTTTGTACTTGTATTTTTTAGAAGTGCAACTAAAATAGAGAGAAGCTCAGTGGTTTTGGTCAGATAGGTTCTGATACGCTCTCAAAGAACCATAAACATCTCTTAAATGGCTTAAAATAAAATAAAGTAGAAAAAAAATACAAACAAATGCACACCAGAAGCTAAAACAAACCGAGGAGAAGTTTCCAATTAATCATTCCCTCAAGAGGTGTAGACTTCAGAAAAGGGACAAACATGTTCTCCAGCATTCATAACTTGCTCCCATTTTTCCTCAGGAGCTGTATCTTCTGTAAAATCCCAGAAAAAGAGAATGAGGGTAGGTGTAAAGCAAGAAGGGATACAAATGTTGAAATAAATGTTCACCAAGCTCAGAAGAAAGCAGTTGCCATGATCCCACAACTAAAACTGGTATTCACGGAAATACATCTGTTCCCCTCTCTGAACTTCACACAGCATTGATGGATGAAGATAAACTTGGATTCCTCAACATGAGTTGAAACTCTAGATTATGGTATTACTGCCACTTCATAGGGTCACTTAGCAATGTATAGGATGCCTTCGCTATGTGATTAACACATTTTGACAGACATTAGGTAGCACATGGTTCCAACTTTGCCTTTATGGAAACAGTCAGCTGAAAATAGCTGAAAAGCTAAAGGAAGGTTAACCTTCACTTAAAACAATAGTACTATTTAATGAACAAGGTTCAAATCCATAAGAATATGTTTGAATTATACATACAGGAAATTACCAAATGCTTGCAACAGTCTTAAAGAAAACTCAAAATTATGTCAGTAGCTGGGGAATAAAAGCAACCTAAAAGTTTAGAGAAGACATCTTAGTGGACAACAAGCTCAACATGAGTAAACAGTGTGTTGTTGTGGCAAAGAAAGCCAACAGCATGCTGGGTTGCATCAACAAGGGTATCACCAGCAGAGGTAAAGAAGTCATTTTCCTATTTAACTCAGTGCTTGTCAGGCCACAATTGGAATACTGTGTTCAGTTTTGGTCCCCGCTATACAAAAACACGAGGACAGAGCCACAAAGATGACCAATGGAGTAGGAAGCCTGACAGATGAGAAAACACCGAGAGAGATGGGTTTGTTCAGCCTTGAAAAAAGAAGGCTTAGGGGAAACCTCATCACCATGTTCCAGTATTTAAAGGGTGGCTACAAAGAAGATGAAAACTCTCTTTTTTGCAAATAGTCAGATGGAAAAGACAAGGGGCAATGGGTACAATTTACTCCTGGGGAGATTCCTATTGAACACAGGAGGAAAACTTTTCACAGTGAGAACAATCAGCCATTGGAATAATCTCCCCAAGGAAGCAGTGGATTTCTCAACATTGGACACTTCAGATTTGGCTGGACAGGGTTCTCGGCCATCTTGTCTAGACCACGCTTTTGCCAAGAAAGGTTGGACCAGATGACCCTTGAGGCCCATTCAAGATGGTATTCAATGATTCTATGATTCTTCTAATGAGGCCACACACATTTAACATTTGGAATATTAAAACAGTTTTATATGTTCACAGATATTTCTCAGCAGAATATGACTTCCTATGAAAATGCCTGTTGTCAAAACTGGAATCTTCTGCATGGATACACTGGGTTTGTTTTGGCTTTAATTGGTTCCTTTTATCTAGAACTGAATAAGTTACCTGAAAGCAGAAATAAGCCCAGAACACACAACTGTGTTACCTATCAGTGCAATCACTTTACACATGGTAAAATGGGTTTTCAAAACCTTGACCTAAAGGAGGTAATTTTTTGAAATAAACTCTCCTATATAACACGATTACATTAGAGAAGGAGCTTCTACAGCCTTGCAGCCAGAATATTGATGTCAGAGACAGTGATTGGAGCTTCTGCTGTCTCTAAGACAGTACATCGCCATTGCCTTTGAGCACTTCTTCTGCTACTAAACTATTGTATGGAAGAAGATGAGGCAGCAGGTGATATATATAATTGTGATCAGCCCCTTCAGATACAACTTTCTGTATTGTATAACTAATTACATAACAATCTCCGCTTTCATTAAGGTTAGCTAGTATCTAGATATCAAAAAAAGGTTTTGAAATATCAGCTCTAACCTAAAGTAACAAAGATCCTGAATTGTTTCTAGCTCCTACCTCTCTCTCTTCCCAGTCATTAACTTTCAAAGCATCATAGAGAGCTTTTTTGATGATGAAAATGCATCTCATATTTTTAGTTCTGTCTAGGATATACTTGAGATTTCTACATATAGAAAATCCACATCGATATTTAGAATGAAGCCTTTCAATCACAACAATATTTTGTGTGGAAAACATTAGATATTTTTATGATTTTCTTCCAACTTGGGATAATAGGATTTTTTCAGATGAAGTATTTGCCAAATCACAGCTATCATACAAGATAAGAACAGCTGACTTGTCTGAAGTTAACTGTCTTGAGAAAGAGTAATGAATCAAACTGTAAGCTCTGATCACACAAGACATAATCTTTCCCACCAGAGCAGACTTTCTTTCCTAATCACACTTTACAAAATCATTGTTCTTCAGCAACAGTCCTTCCACTGGGAAGTGCTGCCAAGGATACTAAATAATGTAAATTCATTACAGCATATTATGATAGTAACAGAGAAGCTCTATTTCTCAGAATAGCTGGACAAACACATGCATGTGTACATACATATATAGAGGCAGAGCAGTAGGTTAGTATGTGTGTTCATGTACACAGATTTATATAGACACATGTAAAGATATTACATTTAAGGCAGAAAAAAATGAGCACTATTGTTCTTAGATTCTACCAACTGCTCCAGCCTTGCTTCCTTTCAACTGTAAATGCTTTTCATATCTGCTTCTACTGATCATCAAAACAGCAATATCTTTTCTGGCTTATATGTTATCAGCACGGTACTTTGAGAAGGCATCCAAAATTGGGAATTGCTTCAGAAAAGCCACAATCTGTATTTAGTAATATAAATCATATTATTAAAACATGATTCCAGAAATCATTTTAATAATACAATACTGGGATGAATTTTAGTGGGGTTTTTTTCAGCATCATTAAGTACAGTGAAAAAGATTTATGTTAAGTTCTTTTTTTTTAGTTTTGAACCTGACTGATACAATTTGAGGATTTTGTTTGTCTACTTATGAAAATCATCTTACTCATAGCTTACAAATATAGTAATCTCAGAAAATATTCATATCTCAGAAAATTCAACTGTCTTAGAGGATTGTTAAATCATAAAAAAAGCCCTGACCTTATTATTTGCCTTGATTTCCATCTATCTTTACGAGGAAGCTGTCTCGTCTGAGAAAATCATCCTGCAAATTATCCGCTTACAGAAAACAGAGAAAGCTAAGGATCCAATCCTAAGCACACCCACGGAGACCTTCACGGCAACTGAGTATGGACACAGAAATAAATAAATAAATGCAAGGAGATAAAATACTGAGACAGGATGAGTCATTTTGTATCAGTCAGTGCCAGTCATTTTGTATCAGTCAGTGCCAGCTCTGCATTTGCATTGTGGAAGGTCAATTATCTCACACTGAAATATAGCTGAAACCATGAACTCAGTAGCTCTGGGCACTTAACACTGTTTAGATCTGTACTTTAACACATAATTTCATACTTTTCCTGAAGGGGAATGATCAATAATTGCATTCAGTGAAGCATACACTTTAAAAGATTGACCCGCACAAGCTGTTGTTTTTTTTAGGACTAGAAAGAAGTAGCTGTTTCCCCAGACGCTATCCACGTATGTGACATTTTTTTACACTTCACAAAGCTGCTGAATGTAACATGCTAAATCCAAAATTTTAAAGATAACTAATTAGAAGAGTAGTTTGCAATTATGTTTTAGCCCATTCAGCAACAAATAAGAGTGAAGTGCTATTTGATGTTGAATCTGCTATTGATGAAAGTTGAGACTTTCCTCCTATTGAATTCAGTGTCATGTCTTATCTCCAGCTTAAGTGGAACCACAGAGCAGGCAGTAAATTATGTCTGTTTATTCTTTAGTTTGCCTACTCAAATGTGCACTATTGTTTAGAAAGGATTCATCCCCACATATGGAAAGACTTTGGCCTTCAGCAATACCTTGTCAGACATGAGATACACCCCATGTATATTTTGAGAAAAAAGAAAATTTAAGCAATGGGAGGCTGAGACAAGCAAATAGCGTGAAATAAGAATGCTTCACTCAGTATCTTAATATCAAGTCAGAAAGAATTGAGAATAAATTTTCTAAGTGATGTTTAAGAGCTACAGCACAAATCAAGTATGATAAAATATATTTATAGTCCAAAAATTAACGTTGGAAAACTAAAACAGTAAATCTTCGGTACCTCAAGCTTCTTTTGATACTAAAACCTCAATTACAATAATTAACATTTCACATTTTCAGAGCACATTGCAAACAATAAATAACTTTGGCAATTAAGTAGATAGGAATTATTATTCATTTTTTATTATGCTATATATCAGAAAACTGGAGCAAACTATGATTTAGAAATGGATTTTCAAAGTTTTTTGGCATATGAAGTTGGAGATGGGAATCAAGAGGAATTTAAAAGTGCAAAGATTAAAAAGTCAAGAGCAAGCCACCTCCTTATTCAGGTCTTCAAACCAGCACTCATAGTTAATGAACTTGTCCAGAGAAAATGCTGACTGGACAGAGAATGGTGCACAAAATGAACAGAGATATTGGATAGAAGCTATTTTTGAGAATCTAGCTACTTCTGCACAGAACAACATAGCAGTTGCTATACCATCATAATGCTCAAGAAGAATTTGTCATGTTCCCATGATATTTCAAGTGTGTATCTTATCCCGCCAAGGCTGCTCACAGTTATATTTATTGTGTTTGTATATTTGCATGTGGACACAATGCATTAGTAAGTGCACCGAAAGCTTAGCCACCAGCCTCAAAGTTGTCCTAAGAGTCCTTTCTTGGCAATAATTGTTTGTCCACATCTCCAATAGTCTTAGCACTGTGTTAGGCGAAGAGAACTCTGTTCCATGACAGTGCTTTCAGAACACAATGAAAAGAATAGGCTGTTTGATCTACTGCAAAGCAAATATTGTTAAGCAAATGACCTTTATTTACTATCTTGAAATATATTCCCCCACTCAAATTTATGGGGAAGCACATAATGTAATTACTAACTTGATCTCCTCTGTAATTTGAGATGTAGCTTGAATATGTAGTGTAACTCAAACGATTTTCCATCAGTACAGTGGTAAACTAAAAACTGAAACTTGCAGCTGGGCATTCGATAGTAACATACTTTTAAATGGAAGGGGAAGGTTACGGTCAGTCAATATAATTTTAAAAACACTATTTTACTGCTACTGAATGAAGTGTGATATGTGCAGACAGATGTTGCACAGTATACTGCATGCCATTTCACACAATCTCTGCAGTAAATCAAGCATCATAGTTTGAAGTATTTACAATGGAAATGATATGAAAAAAATTGCTGAAGAAATGCAATTTACATTCCCAGTGTATAATTATCACCAGAGTTAATGACACAGTCCTTTCACACAGTATTCCTCCAATGCCTTAAAATAAAGCCTAATTCTCTGATGCTTTGCACATGTTTGAAATAAGAACAACATCTTACAGATTTGTACGTAGTAGTCTGTCTTCTATCTACTTTTCTCCCTCTGCACCAACCAGGTGACACAGAGGAGTGAAAAAACATCTCACCAGCAGGTGATACTCTTAGTGTGATAGATTCCCTGGCAGTTAGAGAGCTGGTAAAGCTGTTTCCTACCTCATCTCTCCTACATCTTCTTACTTTTCCTGGGGTTAAAAAGACAGCAGAGGAGCCAGAAGAAACAAACACACTCTTTTCTACATACCCTGCTTTACTCAGCAAGCAAATGGGCCCATTTGCCAGCAAATACAGACTAACGTATCTCGCTGTCAATGCATACATATTTACTTTACAAAATTCAGAATTTTAAGAAGCTTCAATGGGATTTCAGAAATCCCTTAAAGAGGTAGAATTTGGTCTCTGCTTATCTCACCTCATGGTACACTAATCAATGAGGTGGCCTTCATTAGCATTCCGGTGCCTGAGGATAACAGCAGGCACCAAGAAGACTATTTCCAGCATCATCAATTCTCACAAATATTTTTACAGAGATCCTGCAAGGATCATTCTCGGTTTTGTCCATCATGGCTATTTCTGATTAAGTACTCCAGGAAAACAGTGTCCAAACTATTCAAAATATGTGGCAATGGGGGTTCCACTGTTCTGTAAGTATTACAGCTTCTGAACTGAACTGTTAGTTCCCTACCTTGGTTATTTCCCATCCTTCAGTCCTCTGCTCATGCTTTATATTAACATTTAACTGCTTCTATGACTGGTCTTTTGATTGAAATCACTGTAAAATTTGAATGCATACAGACCATTAGGTTACAGCAAAGTAGCAGGTGACATTTGCTTCTCTGAAGACCTTAATTTTCTTCAGTTGATAAAGAAAAGGAAATATCAAAAATACCTTACAGCACTCCAAATCATCATACACACTGAATGCTAAATCCCACTTCTTCCTTTCAGTAAAAGTGATCAATGGAATAGAACACAGCCTTTCTCTTCCATGATGCAGTCAGCCACAGGTATATACTTATTAAATAAAAGGATAAAACCTAGGTAAGTAAAGTGTAAATCCATAATAGGAGAATTTCCTTTAAAATCATGTCTATCCAAGGTTTATTCCTGAAAGAATTCAACTGGAATAACTCAAAATCAACACACAGAATAACCGAATGGTGTAGCCTTAAACATAGCTGTTACAGCCATTTTACCCTCCTTCTCACAAGCTTGTCAAACAATATTTCATCCTATCTATCTTAAGAAGGTACAATATTGATTGTTCCCTGCGTGCCAATTAATCTTTCAAAATATATTAGTGAGGAAATGCAGTTATATTTATCTCTAAATCAATAATCAGTTTTCTAGTTACAGTAATCATTTTTGGTTCAGGTAATGCAATTTTAGATGGTTCAAGTTTATACAGAAGAGAATCTGGGGCTGAAAATAGAGGTGCTTATATGGTGTGTATAGAGGAACATGGACATAATGTGTTTTATAAGAGAAGGACAGATTAAGACAATAAGAGAAAGTAAAATATAAGAAACGATTTGTTTTCTGTAACCAAAATAAAGGCTTGTAGATTTCAAATGGTACTGAGCACAATAAAATTTTAAGGTTATGTATATAAATTTAACATCCACTATAAACACGATATTTTCCAGAGTGAAGTAATTTTGTTCCTCTTTTTTAGATATTTTTGCTAGTTATGCATTTGTACATTTGCTAAAATTTAATAATCAAATTACAATGTTGTCAACTTTCGTACCAGCTAATGATTCTCATCATGGACATGAATTGAAAGTTAGGCTAACACCTGAAACCGAGTCTTTCGCATGTTGCCATATGTTGCATGCTGTGCAAATAAGGCCCATTAGAAACCATTCATTACACTTGTGTGTGTTTTTCAGTCTCATAAGTTTTCTCCTTTCTCAGTAATATTGCGCAGAGAGAGTCTTTGAGCTGTCCACTTGCATGACTTTTCTGGTGTCCAATGGCACACATACCATGACAGATTTCTAGCTTTATTCTCACTATAGTTTCCACACATTTCCATCTTCCCTTTTGATATCTTTAGAAAAAAAGTTGTTGAACACCAGTCATTAACATTTCTTACACAGTGATTCAATGCAGCATGTAGCATTTTTCAAAGATGTTTGCTTTTGGAGTCTATACCTTTGATAGACTTACACCCTTCACATCCATATGTTAAAACGAAAATAACACCTAAGCTGTAAATTTCAGAAGTTGGTCTTATAATAATAGATTTTGAAAAGTCTATTTTTTTTAAGATGATGACTGTAACTACCATATTTCCAATTGATATTCTTCTCCTTCCAAAACTTCCCTACTGGTTTGAATGCTACTGCCAAAATATTCAGACTGCTTCACTACTCGTATTCCTCTGATTTCTGAAGAAAGATGGGTTGCAAACTGACAGAGTTCTCACTAGACTCTCTGAACTAATTGCTGCTTCCACATTCTTGGGATGTCAGATTGGATTTTATGATATGGTTATGGAAAGAAACCCCTTACTCTCCTTTAATCACCCTCCCACTCTGTGAAGACAGCACTGAGGACTTGTACAAACCCCAGGGGGTCTCTCTCTCTCCTCAGCTTCTACTGCTTCTTCTTGGCTGCATTTAAATCTGTGCTCAAAAGCCCTGGCATGGGATTTATGTGGAGAAGGAGCAGGATAAGCAGGAGGAAGGTCTCCTTCCTCTGTTCTTTTCCATCCTGATCCAAAATCAGGATGGCCCAGATGTGTAGTCTCTTTATCACCGTATGTAAGAGGTACTTCTACTCTTATTTGTTTACCTTCTGGATAACTTAAAGAGTTCTGACATTATCCATAACTAGACCTTCTTGTGGGCTGCAAATGAATCTTGTGACACCTCTCTTGTATCCAATGAGTTTTTTCCCCCCTATAATCAGGCCAGGAGCAATGCCAAGTAAAGAAAGAGAATACAGGTGTTTTCATTGCTAGTAGCAAAGGTTATGACAGCAGTCAACCCTCCTACCTGCAACAGGACTCTCCAGCCACAGGCCTGCAGAGATTACTTTGAACATGAGAAATCACTATGTGCTTTTCAGTCAGACTTCCCTTGTGGTCGATGTCTTTCAGATAGCAACAAAGCTGAGAAAATATATTTAAACTTCTAACTGTAAAGCTTCAAAGAATTGCCAGCAAGTGTCAGAAGCACATGCAGTTTCTGAAACTGGTTTTAGCTTGCTTCTCCTTAGCAGGGCAAAGAAGTACGAACTGGTTTCTTACTCTACTGTCTGTTCAGTTGGTAGTGGGAACAGAAGTGATACATTTCATGTAGTTTTCTCAGCTCTATGTTTGCAATGCTGTATCTCTCTGAAATAGTGAAAAATAATCCAAGTGAATAGACCTCAAGCCTCAGTATGGTTTCTCACGCACCTGAAAGATAAGCATGTTGTCCTTATTCTGCACGGGATTTGTGTTAGCACATGTGCTTCTATTGTTCTTTTATGCATGTAGGACAGAATATCAGATCAGGATGTCTCGAATTCTTCCTGGGCTATTACCTGTAAAAAAACCCAACATTCTCTTTCGGTACTTGCACCTTATCACCTTGAAAAGAGAACATACGAGTCATAAAGTTTTTATTCTCTATGTGCAAATTCTTCAGCTGGTACAGCCTGGGTAATGCATGACACTACTGGGAAGGTACAATCTATTGAGAATTTGGGATGATATGTGGCAGTTATAGCTTCTTCTCAGCTGTATATGAGATTATCATCTCTCATTTATTCTATTAGACAATCAATTATGGTTTTACACAGAGCTCCATCACAATGAAAGTTCTTGTCTGGGTGTTAATTTATGAAAACGCACTCAGAAGCTTCTTCCTACATGTCTGTCCTGATTCCAGACTTGCGAAATTCACTTTTTGGATTATGCAAATGGACACATACAGTTATATCAGATTAAAGAGAAGTATGTACTTAGGCTTTGCGTGGTAGCAGGAAGGACCTTGGGCATATTCCCTGACAGTGTTGAGAGGAAGGAAGGAAGGAAGGAAGGAAGGAAGGAAGGAAGGAAGGAAGGAAGGAAGGAAGGAAGGAAGGAAGGAAGGAAGGAAGGAAGGAAGGAAGGAAGGAAGGAAGGAAGGAAGGAAGGAAGGAAGGAAGGAAGGAAGGAAGGAAGGAAGGAAGGAAGGAAGGAAGGGAGGGAGGGAGGGAGGGAGGGAGGAAGGAAGGAAGAAGAGGAGCGGAGGAAAGGAAATTTCCAGTGGAATTTATACGGAAAAAGCCCTGTATCCTTTGTATTTATCTAGCACTTCTCATTCAAGAAAGTCAGAGCCTTCAGCCTTTGATGAAAAGAGAAATAAATTTCAAGACCTTACTGCTACAAACCTGTATCTGAAGGAGAATTAAGCCCATGAGTGTTAGTAGTAACAGGGACTAAATCTGCAAATGATCAAAGGCAAATGATCAAAGCAAACGAGCAATATCGCAACCAAGTTGGGATAGTGCTTTTCCACACATCTCTCCAACTTATTATTAAACAATGTCATTGCAATCTGGAAGGTATAGTTCCCCTGGAAAATATCTACTCTGAGAAAAGGACATTTTTACAAAATACAGCAAAAACCTCTACCAGAACAGCAACGAATAGTTAATACCCTTAAAAATACAATCCTAAAAATGACACATAAAAGAAGTATAAGTCAGCAAGGTGTGTCAGAATACTTCCAATTCACTAGCTGAGCTTTGTTATAGTCCCAGTGAGATGGGTAATGAACAGCTTTTCAATTTTCTTATGATTCTGAAAGTCAAAGTACATAGCCAGTTACACTCCCCCAGCTTGATTAACACCTTCCTGCAGTAAGCAAAATAAGCAGGGTCTACCTATATTTTGATAGTATAAAGTTGATTTGACATGCTACTGACTGTGCAAATAAGTTCTGACTTGACAACAAAACACGTCCTTCACAACAAAATAAAATGACATGAGGAAGAGGAAAAAAAGTCCTTGCAAATAGTGTAAAGTATTTAAACCAACAATTCTTTCAAAATGTTACCCATTTACAAAAGAGTCTCTTGGGTCTACTTATAACTTAAGAAGGAGATTCTTATTTAAGCATAAAAATCTGGATTTAAAAATGCAAAGTAGTAATCTAAATCAAATGCATAGAGGGGATGATGAACGCACAATTTGCGTAACTTGGGGGTTCCTGCACCTTGTCTATGCATTCAAGGGATATTTTAATCAGAACTATTGCACAGTTTGTCATCTTATTTCTTCATCAGAGTCTTCCTTCCTTCATGTGCTTTTTAATGCCAACTAATTAGGAAGAATTACAGTAAAAGGTTTCTTGTGTGCCTTCAACTGAGAACATAATCTTTATAGTGATATAGTTAAAATTTTAGTCTCTTGAAGTCTATACTACGAATGTAAAGCTTCTCTGAAGTCTGTGGCCATAAAATAACTCAGCTGCTTTAATAACACGGCTTACAACTTTTGTCAGTCTTGTGAATCTCTTTTAACAGCTGAGCTGGTTGGACAGAGATCTAAGCCTCCAAGTGATAAATAAAACAATAGCGCTAAATCCCCACTTCCCTTGACTAGGAGAGATTTCTAATTCTCAACAAGGACTTTGATTTATGAAGATTGAAAAAAACTTCTCATCCAATTTGAAGAAAGTAAAGAGGAGGAACACATTTTTACACTTGATAACAATTTAGATATACTAGGAAAGAATAACTGTCAAAAATTGTAAATGCATTCATAGGTTTTAGAATTCTGTTTTAAAGACATTCACTTATACATTGAACATCGTGCTTTTTCTAAACTTCAAGATTTGCATCTTATGATTCTAATCTTGTGATCTTCCTCTTGCACATAAGCTCAGTGGACTCTGTGATGAAAAGATTCATCAACATGACAAGTATGGTAGGGTCAAAGTGTAAATTATGTTAACTAAAGAATATATATTTCAGATATAAATATAAGCATATATACCTTTATATATTTATGTGTATACATATACACACACAAGCAAACATGGAATAGATAAGTGGATGTGCATTCTCCTAAAATCAAATCACTTCAGTGTCATAGAGCAGGCAAAGAAGAATGCCTGCTGAAATGCTTATAAAACCAATTTGATTTTGCTTTTATCTATTTTGCTTTCTTGAAAGGAGAGAATTTAATGTGAACCACTATCAGAGTCTCAACACTGAATACAACAATGCAATATATTTGATTTTGTTATAGTATAAAACAATAATTTAAGAACTATAATAATAAAATAATAGTTTAAGAACTCCGCTAGCAAAGTGAGAAATATTCTAATCTGGATTATATTTTGTGTTTATATTAGATCTATATAAACATGCTGTAATTTATTCAAATTTGGTTTCATTTGCTAATGCTTTGCATGTAAACTTTGTATGCTACCAGAAGTTCCCTGAAGGAAAGGGTGTAGTATTTCTTGATCATTCGAAATTCATACTCAACTGATTCCAAAAAAACTTCACTTTCTAAAACACTAGACTTTAAAATCATGTTAGTTAAACATATTTATGAACCCAAACTATCAGCAGTAACTTGTTTCTCATACTGGCAAAAAAAATGATGAATTAACCTAGCTTCAAAAGGATTACTTGTGGCAGTGAAGATATAGGTAGAAGTTTTAAAAGGATGGGAGGAATCCAGTACACACATAACCTGAAAGCCATTTATGACAGTTAATAACTAACAAGTGTTGGTTCAGAAAGTAATGATAATAAAACATAAGTAGACCAAATGATGGACAGTCAGGTTTTTTAAGAAGTCTTACGTTGTACATGTTAACATGTACATAATGCCTGCAGATCGTGTTAACTATAGAACTGCAAATGAATGGTGTCTTAACAGTGAGGAATATAATTCTTTCTTTACCCCAAACCAAGCAAAAATGCTCAATAATATAATCCTAATTTCATTTTCATGGGGAAGCTGGGTCCTGTATGCATCATTAATCTCTCCATTAATCACTGAATCTTTAGCATTCATCATTTATTCTAAACATATGTAAGTTAGAAGCCTACCCATTTTACCATTTCACTTCATTCTAAAGACAGAGGAGAGTACTATTCATCTCAAACACTTTCTGTTCTTCTCTATTGATTATAGAAGAAGTGTAAGGCAACTACTCTCTTAATTTGGACATATCAGTTAAATTTCCAATATTAGGTGGGATGAATTTCTGCTTGACTTATTCAGTTTATCAAAGTGTGTAGTTTGTCCCTACCCATGATCAGCACCAGGAATAGAAAATTTAGAGGAACAGATTTCCTGCTGAATCTTTCTGAAAGGGATATTTGTCATTAAACAAACAAATAAACAAACATGCAAAGAATCCTTCTTAGTACTCTTAATAGTAACAAAACAGGAACATGTGCATACAGTTCGTACTGTCTGCATATGGAATGGGAATCTTCAGTGCATTATTAGGAAATGATATTTCTCACATGACCCTCAGCTAGAACTAAGCAACATTCTGAAGATCTATACTGTGAAACTTGGGAAACAGATAATGTTGAAGCATTGATGTGTCTAACCACTTGATTTAGAAACTTTAGAAAGTTACTAGCTGCTTCACAATTAAAGGCTCTTTCTGCTTTCAGTGTATACTTATGACTTTTTGTCTAACTATAAAGAATAAGATTCATCTGCATCAGAAGTGAAACATCAAATAATGGCAATGAGGTAAATGGAAACAGAATCTAAGGGGCTTCTTTGATGCATTTAGTAGTGTTTAGAAACCAAAGAGTCAGTGGTCAACTAAAATATTTGGTTTATCATAGTGCCAATAAATTGTAATTCCTAGCAGTGATGGATTTGGGGAATGCAGTTTATTCCCGAGATTCCCCACTGGATGTTTCCGAGAAAGATATCTTACACTTCAGAAAACAAACAAAAAAAAAAGCTTGATGCACTTTGGATAAAAAGAAATTCACAGAAGTGGGAACTTATCAGACAAACTGTTTCTCATTTTTTCCCATATCAGTTCAGTTCATGAAAGAAAGAAAACATCTATTCAAGGGTCAAGAGAATTGTTTTAATCCCTTTGGAGTGGCCAGAAATATTAGATTGTTGACCTTCAGTCTTTTCTGAAGACTTTACAAAATGTGCAACTATCATCCCCAAATACATTCTGTATCATTTCTCATTGCATAAATGAAAAGCTTTCTTTAATCTAAAGATAAGTGGGCATGGGAATTTCAAAGATGACACAAAATCAAGACGCACATTTCAAAACAAACCATGAAAAATAGACTACACCTCCTACTCAATGCTGCGACATGATAAAATGGGTAAAACGAGATATTTTTACACAGAGAACACAGATATTCAAGGCTCAGAAAAGAGACACACATTGTATCTAACCTACAACAACACACAAATGAAAAAAATACACTATTCTGCCACTTCGAGATACCTGCCATTACTGTTTAAAAATATTTTCAGCAAAGTTTTGGACACATAAAGTGCTTTTGTTGTTAAGATTCTCAAAAGTTTAGACAAAATCAAACGATTACCTGTCCTCTATGAATAGCTTTGTAGAATGAAATTTCTCCCCAAACTTTCATATTCTAATTAGTCTCAATCAATCCTGCGATTGCTCAAACTTTGTTATCCTCAGCAGTCCACATTTGAAAATATAAAAATAATCTGTGCATACAAAAAAGGGAAGAATATTATCACCAACTTGTGTAGAAATAGCATACTAAACAGCAATTAAAGCAATATTCTTCATAAAAAAACCTGTCTTATTTGCAATGTTTGATCATGTGGAGTACCACTTACATGACTTCCTCCAGGAGCACTAATGTTACCCATTCAGCTATATGGAAAAGTGATATTTTGTAAGCTTTGCAGAAATTACTTTTGTTTCTGACTTGGAGAAAAAGAGTAGCTGAGCCTTTTTCATCAACAGAACAGAAGAAAAATGCCACCTCCATGTTCTATTCCATTAAAATTTACACATGTGAAATGAAAATTCATTGTTATCCAAAACGTTTCCCTTCATTTCTTTCAGCTGAAATGGGTTCATTGACACTATGTATATCATGCAAAGTATTCGTGTAAGGTGATATCTGTGGAGTCAGTAATACAAATTTCTGAATAATCCTTATATCTACTGGAGTCAACAAGTATGAAGGCTTAAAAAAGAACTATAAACGTAATATAAACTTTGGTCTTTGTATGTTAGTTTTTTCCCAACTAAAACACACTTTTCCATATTTCAAGGACTGTAGGGGCAAGGGAGAAACATTTTCCATATTTCAAGGACTGTAGGGGCAAGGGAGAAACAGTACGATCAACACAGAGTAAAAAAAGTTAAAAGAACATTATATTTACTAACTTAAAACACAGCTGGTTTCTTTTATTATGTTTCTCTTCTGTTAGTCACATATCCATGGAAAGTTACTTATTTGCTAAGGATCATTTTGAGGACGTCCAATCCTTTCAGGAGGGACTGCTATCTTGGCCCAAATCTCTAGCTGACCCTTTCAGGCCACTAGAGTAAGAGATTTTCAAAAGTCTTCCTGAACGCGTCAGTTATTAATTGTAAATATACTACTGGTTTGCAGGCTAAGGCCAGGGGGCTGTTCTTTTCTTTTAAGTCAACCTTATGGAAAAGGATGGGAGGAATATATTATTATGCTAAATACTAGTAGAATTTAATCCTAGCCCCACAGAAGCAGAACACCCACTGACTTCCATGCTGCTAAGATTCTACCCAATGTGACAATTTCTTCTCTGCATTTTTCTATTTTGATTCAAGTTTTCAAAATAGCTTTGAAAAACAAATGCAAATACCTTCATATGCAAGAATTAACATCTGCATAGAAACTGATTCATACCACTCTCCATATAACAAAAATGTAGCAAGATTATGTACTTATTTTCCAAGGCTGATCAACTAGAATAAAATGCAAATTTCCTGTTAGCCAAAAAAAAGTAATGTGCTATCATTTTTGTCAGCACAGAAATCCTACTACAAACAAGCAACATATCGTGTCATGAAATGTCAGTTTCAAGGGGATGTCACCATGGAAAATAAGTTTATAAAGTGGTGAAATACAAGCGTTATTGCCTCTAATTTTGAACTTTGATTGTAGAAGTCAAGCCAGTTTAGAGGTATATTTGACTGGAGACTAAGTGAGTATACCTTAACATAGGAAATTCAAATAAATCATTCCTTTGACATAAAATATTGAAGATGCAAATTTATGTTTGAAGATCTAAATATTTAAGAATTTTAAGGATTGAAGACTTAAAAACAAATACGGGCACAAATGCTCGCCGACAATTCACAGGTTAATTTCAGTTCTCCTGAAGTTATCATTGTACTCTTCCTTCCAGAGTGCGGCAAAGTGGTTCATCTGAAGTGAACCTAAGAAAAATTTCACTTGTATTCTAAAAATATACAAACCTATTTTGGAAAATTATACTTTTTCCATTTAGTTCTTTGTCTGTTGGTAACAACAATACTGCTAGTGGGGTATCTTTCAGGCCCAAAACAATACCTGGTCATGTTAGTGGGAATATTTCTGGTATGTTGCAGATTAGGCCCTTACAGGCATTGCAAATGGCACTGTTCCTTGTCAGACTTTTCATTTAGAAAGTCCCAAACATAATGCTTACACTGTGTACACTGCAGGGAAAAGTCATAACAGGTAGTTTTATGGGAAGTCATGGTGACAGCTAGTTATATTTAGTGGGTTCAGCATGTGGCAAGATTCTTCTATCAAAGGAAGCTTCTGTAAGAGAAGAATATAAAGGTTTTTCTGCAAAGAGATACCACTTATCTTTTAAGAATCATGTAACGAAAAATGATTCTACAATACAGAATCTCTTTCTACAAAAGAGAAATTTAATGTTACTACGGGAACGATACCAATAGCTACATTCAAATACATTGTACAAAATTTCAGCTATTGTTAATCATTAATAGTATTAAAAGGAATTTCATGTCCTATAACAGTTGGCACATCATTTTGTTTTCATGTGTTTTTCTTCCTATTTTGCCTTCAGACGGTGGATTTCCTATTTTTTCAATATGTAATAAATCAAGAAGACTCATTTAATTTTCTTCAGGACACCTATTAACGTGACTAGGATTTTTGTTATTGCTACTGGAAAAATACCTATTCTTAGCTAAAACTTTTTACGTGAACACTCTTTCTTTCCAAAGTTGCTGGTTCACTTTTATTTTTTAATATACAGAATATGTGGGGTATATATTTGGTCATATTTTAAGGCTTTTTTAAAAATATAAATCTTTAGTTTCTAGAAAGGACTAAGTAGCTGAGAAGTTTCACATGGTAAAACTAAGGTTCTTCTGAATTGTAACATAGCAGACAAAACTAGATAATAACTATGAAGGAAAAAGGCTATTAAAAGTCATTTCTATGCCTGAGAAACAATGACTCTGTTGAATATGCACTGGTTTGAGTTTTCATTTCCAAAACAAGATGCCTTTGCACAAATATGAGGTTTAATAGATTTGTGATGGTGGTCTCAAGTGAGTTAAAAATAAATAATCATAAGGTGTTCAATAGTTAATTCAATTGATCCACTAGTGAAATGTTAAGCAATCCATTGTTTTAGTTGTTGGATGTATGTCTGTCAATATGTAAATACATTTTTTTTCCAAAATTTTTTAAAAGTAAACAAAATACTCTGACTGCTACATTTCACATAAAATATCCTACCCATAGGAGAAACAAACTCTTGAATTACACGTTCCAAGACCTTAATCTTCCAATAATGCCCACAGAATTTCAAGATCAATGTTTTCAACAACGGATTAAAAATTCTCAAAGGCTATCAAAGAATATTTAAGCATACTTTCCTAATCAAACTGAGGTTGGCAAATTTCAATATGCTACTCAAGAAGAGAAAGCAAACCTCCAGTTTTCACAATTGGTATTTTTAATTATTTACAAGGAACGAGGCATGATGTTCTATGTTACTATGTTAGCACAATATCAAAAATTTAACTGTTCTTGACTAACTAGGTGATAAATTCATTATCCCATATACTGTGGAGCAGGCTAGTGCACTTAAATTTGATTCTGAAACACAAGACTTAGAAATAAGTACAAACAGCATGTTATGTTAGAAAATTCAAATAATCATTCCTTTGACATAAAATATTGAAGATGCAAATTTATGTTTGAGGATTTAAGGATTTGAGAATTTTAAGGATTGAAGATTTAAAATATGGGAAGATTTAAAATATGGGAACACATGCTCACTGACAATTCACAGGTTAATTTCAGTTCTCCTGATGTTATCATTGTATTCTTCCTTCCAGTCCGAACCTCCAAGCTTTCAGTAAAAACTTAATGTGTTTTTCTTATCACCAGCCTTATTGTAAACTCCACCCATTCAGTATTTTCTACTCTGGTTGTTTCCAAGTTCATCGGCCCTGTAGTTTTCTTTTATCTGCATGTGATTCTTTTGTTTAAACCTAGGCGTGTAGTTCTGTGTAAGATGACCTCGAGCATCTGACCTGGCCATCTGCTCTTTCAACAACAACAAAAAAAAAGAATGGGCCTTCTGTAAGTCAAAGACTTTTGTCTGCTAGCCCTGTGTGGAAGTTTTGGAAACCCTATGGTGTCCCACATGTCAGAGTCACTACACATCTGCCTTCAGAAAACTGAAATGAGCACTCTGTCCACTCTCATGTTCTGCCTTGAGCTGTCTTTGGAGTACTGTAATCCATTATGTTTGAATCTGGTTTAAAATTCATATCTAACTTCATATATATATATATATATAAACTTGTGAATTGATGTTTAAATTCCCACTGTAGTCAATTAGCAAGGCCAGCAATGCGCGCTCAGTGATGCTACTCACCTAAACCTACTTTGGATGCCTAGTGCCATTTGAAATAGCTTCGCAGAATTTCTGTATGTAACCAAAAGTTATAACATAATCCCAAAGGAGACATGCACCCTGGAGGAGAAACAGATGGTTGTAATGCGTCCTGTAGGAGGAGCAGGCTACCAGGGAAGATGTCACAGACTGTGTAAAATGGCGATACAGGTCTCTGTTCAAGCAACTGAATCCTGTCAAATGAACACATAGCTATGTGGATACCCGTCAATAGCTACCTACATTCTCTGGAGCTGAATTTCATTTCCAATACCCAACCTCACAGGCAAGATCTCTACATAGAAGTCACCATCACAGTGTCTAAAAAAATGGATGCCTGTCTGGATAATCAGAGATCCAGCAAAGATCATCCAGATGTCTTATTTACTTAATTCCATTAATTCCATTGACTTAATGAAAAGGCCAGTCAATGCTGCAGAACGATTAAGGGTACATGGATGCTAAGTAAAGCAGTATCTGGAGACAATCTGTAGGGAAGTATCTATATAGGTGTTCGTTTTGGACCTAGGGCATCAATAATGAAGCTGAGCTAACTTTAGAAAGTTTAATATTTTAAAAAGGACTACTGCTGAGGGTGTTCTGCATGTTTTGCATAATACTGTAGTTGTTATGAGCACCTATCCAGGAAAGTGGAAGTGGAAGCAACTTCAGCTGAAGCACAGAAACTCTTCTTGCTTGTCCTCTTAATGTTCCTCTCCATTTCAATTTTGCAGCTCTGGAATAGCATGCTTCTTAGGACCTTCTTTTAGAATGGTCCATGTACATTATATCCCTAAATGTTGTGCAAATGGATACTGATGCTGCTGCGCATATTTATGACTGAAGGTAATGCCATTTGATGCATTAGCTGTTTTATGAGTCCATCTGCTATTTCTAAATCCTTCTGGAGACTTAAGTGAGGATTGCATTTTAGCAGAGTGAAGTCAGGAAATAAATGTTTGTTCCCTGGACTGAGATGCTTCTAATCATGCAAAACACCTGGGTGCAAGCACCAAAGAAACTGAGCCAGCGTAAAGGCACCTAATGAGTTGAGCTGCTCAGAGCAGAAAAGGGATTCCTTCTGTCTTGCATCTAGAAATATCTTTTCATATTTCTTGAAGTTTTCTGGACCCATTTATTATGACAAAAAGCTTTGTCAGTGCACACATATGGGGTGCTTTTTTCTATCTTCTTTGATACAAACCAGGAAGGGTATAAGGGTACACATCCCATTTTATCTTGGTGCAGAACTGGAATCTGGGAAGTTCGTAGCAAGATTGGATGACAAGAAAACATTCCAGACTGCTATAGTACAAAAGCAGTAATTCCAAGCTTTCATAGAGAGTTCAAGGAATAAAGAAAAAGTTAACTCCTTTGAGTCCTTACGGGATATCACAGTATCATAGTATCACAAGGTTGGAAAGGACCTCTGAGATCATCAAGTCCAACCTATAATCCAACACTAACACCAACCAATCATCTAAACCAGGCATGATATCCTAAGTTTGATATACTCTTTCAACAAAGATATTCCAAAACAACAAATATCTGTGCTGAATTGTTATGCACTGATTTGTTTATCCGTGCTTACTTGTTCATTGTTCCTCAGGTATTTTAGTAAATCTATCTATCTATCTATCTATCTATCTATCTATCTATCTATCTATCTATCTATCTATCTATCTATCGCTTTTGCTTGTTTATCAAGATAAACATATTCCAGGAGAGAAATGACTGTTTCTGTAGTCATAGTAAGATATCCATCTGGATGAAAGAGTTCTAACTTCCCTTAAACACTGATGTCTAAAAGGCCCTCAAATTCTCCTAACTTTTCATTACTTCAAGGAGCACAAGAATGGGGATGAAGGAAAGAGATTAAATTCAACCAGCATTCAGGAATCATGGGCTTACTCAACTGGGAGCACAGTTTCCTGATGGCTAAAAAACCCAAAAAATCTTAAAAATCAGTCAATCTGGATTAAGTAAACCTGAAGAACTCTAAAATCCTCAGTTAAATGTATAATTCCTATTTTTCAATGTATGGTACAAAGACAGGTTTTACTTTTCACTGATGAGATTCTGAACACCTACTGATTAGTTTGTAAATTATATTTTCCCTATATTTACTGATAAGTCCAGGTATTTTACTTGACAGATCACTCACATTCAGTTTACTCAAAAGAAGGGAAATCTAGCACTAAGTGGCAAATTTATATGGATAAGTGCATTTGTAATCAAATGAAGACTCATTCTTTATGCATATTCAGCAACCAGTATTATCCCTCAGCCAAATATTATGTTTGCATTCAGTCTTTAATGAGCAAAAACTACAGATGATTTGAAAGAAGGAGCTAACAAGTGGGTTTTCTTATTTAATGAACATGAAGAGTGCCCTCTTTAGTGTCTATAGGGCAGGCATTGCAGAGTAGGATTTGAATGACCATTTTCCTCAAAGTTCTTTGTAGTCTTAAAAGTGATTTTTCATGGGTTGGCTGTATTGGCAATACCAGTGTTGCTCAGCAAGGCTTTTGACCTTCTGTTGCAGTGACAGAAAAAGAACTGTGGCAAGGCTTCTAAATTCATACATTTACTATGTCTGCAGAATTAAAGGATGGGTAAATGTGATAAATACACCAGGAAAGGCATGGTTTATCTGCAGAGGTTACTTACATCTATGCTGCACCTCAGTCATCAGCAGAACGGTACTGTGGTATATGACCAAAGCACAGAATTATCAGCAGTATAAACCCTGATCATGAGAAACATGAAAACATACGAATGACTCAGCTTACATTATCCAGAATATCAGGCTAGTGGTTCTTTCCAGGCTGTGAATGTAAAGCATATGCTGCTTGTAACATCCACTGTTAATACGGAGCAGAAAGGGCTGCAGTTATTTTACTCTGTTCTGTACCTGGTGCAAGGTAAATAGAAAATTTGATTTATTTCACCTGATTTATTTCACCTGCTGAAGATAGACAAATATAAGTTGACAACCTGGCTTATACAGGGGATTTACAGTATTCAAAAATTATATCAACACTATTTGCATTTTTCTCATTAAGGATATTCCACACTAAGCTTCTGGACAGCTAATTAGCAGTGTCCAGGGATTTTAATCTTTTAGGGACCAGTTTATGAAAGGACTTAAGAGCCGTAATTTCATCATCCTCCTGTTTTCTTAATATTTGATTTTGTTATTTTTATTATGCTACAACAGCACAATGTTTATCAATTAGTGAGCACATTTGCAGATAAACTGTATCTTTAATTAAATTAAATCTACTCAAATACTTAACTTCCAGTAGGAATTTATATGAAATAAATTTACCAACTCAATGAAGAAAATAATATGTGACAAAAAAAAGAATTTTCATGCTCATACATACCAATTAAACATTATTAAAAGTACTGAAACAAACAGTCAAATTTATTAAACCATTTAAAATTAATTTGGGGAAATGTAGTATTCCAGCTGTATAAGCACTGCATGGCAAAAAAAGTGAGGGATTATTCTCCCTTGTGTCTGGCAAGACCACAACCTACTATCTTGCTTTATGTGGCATAAATTTTACACTTAAATGAGAATATAAGACTTCAGTGGAGCTGATCAGATGCCATGCCATTTGTCAACTTTACTGGCAGCACGGAACTGTTTTCCCGATCAGAAATTGCTTTCATTAGCTTCAAAGCAAAATTCAAGAACTAATGTAGTCATTTTTTTAATTCAAATTAAATTATAAAGAGATTTATTAACATCTATGTTTCTTTAACTCTTTTTTTTTCTACTGATGCAAATATTTGTTTGCCTCTTTTATTCCTCCACCATCATATACAATGACATATTTAAACTCTGCAAGAAGTATTTCCTTACAATTAGCTTTTTATATCCTATATTGGGTTTATTCTAATTAGTAGGATTAAGACTGGCATTAGATGTTTAATTGTTTAAAATATATCTGTGGTCTTTAAATTGGAATATGAAAACAAATATTATGCAATGTTGTTTTGTATAATGCAATGTGTGCATGTGCATTTCTCTGTGTGTGCATAAGACAACATTATGAACAAGAGTTTTCACTTTAGTTGAGATTGGACCCTTGATTTTATCTGCCTTCTTGCAAGTCCCTACCATCAGAGAAGAATGACTAGAACCTGAATGACTAGGGCATAAGCTAGGGTCTGAAGGAAAGTAGAAACACCCCTATCTAGGAATAGTCTAGTTGAGAAAAAACATCCTCAGGCACATTCTTCTTATTTGGAATATTATGCAGCATTGAGAAGGTTTTTATTCCATAGTTATTGAGTAGATTTTTTTCATAAGGAAAACAATATACAGAACAAAATTAAGACCTTCGCCTTTTCATCTGGAAGGCACAGCCAAATCTGGGGTTGAGCTGCAGCAGTTAGTTGTTGGTAGTAACTGTTTTGTCATGGAAACAAATGATGACTCACTAGGGTTGAGTTCACAAAGAAATACAACACTGATCTACTCAGTGGGCAAACTAACAGCTCAATGAGGCAAGATCAGCTTAGTCCACAAAGGCTTCAGAAATCATGTAAATGCAAGCAAATGGATTATAGTTGGCTCTAAAACCAATGAAAAACAGCTCATGCACACTGTAACTACAGCTTATTTTTAAAGATAAAAAATAACCAACAGAAGCTGTATTGTTTTGTAAAAAACTGGAACAGAATAGTTGCAGAAATACATGGAGACTATTACACAAAATAGCTTTCTATCAGCAGGTGTTCCTCACACCAAAAACCATGGCTCACTTTCATTTATTTAAGAAGCTGGAAAATGTACATTTGTTTGGGGAAGCCATTTATCCAGAAAAATCTTTAACTACACATTCCATGAACCAGTCGCAAAATGCTATGACTTTAAGCCATTGCAAAGCATGAACTGCCTAATTTCACCAGAGAATACCAGTCACTACTTCACTCTGTTGCTGCACGACAGCTGTATATGAACAGCTACTCTCCTCTACGAAGTGAAGTGGAGGGATGCCACATCACTAGAGGCAAAGCACTGCATTGTGTCAATGTCATTTCCTCTTGTAGCCCGACATCCAGAATGGAGTTGCATGTTAATGTACAATGGATAATATTTCTCATAATATACTCTAGAACACAACACTCTTTCAATTTATTCAGACAGAATATTGCTGCTGATTTATTAGCAAAATGCTTGACTATGATGCATTATCTGAAAGGTGAGAAACAACTGGCAGTATCGGCGTCCCACGATAATGCTTTTATCTGGTATCAATAATAGATTCTGCATTACAAGCAGCTTATGGTCAGTCTTTCAAACCAGAGCTGAGTCTCAGAAGTGACAGTGGAACTGTGTAGGTATGGTGATTTGGGACCATTTAAACCCCATGAAGATATAAGACAAAAGGGTGATGAGGTGACATGATAATTTGCTGTGAAACTCAATTCTAAATCTAACCCAGATTTCTAGTGATGAACACATGTAAGGGTCAGCTTTCAACTCTTACCTATGAACCAAATCTAAAGCTTGCCCTTCCATCAGCTTTCTGAGGTATGCAACTGTCATTCCTTAAATGTTTCTGTATATGACCACTAAGGTCAAGCTAAAATGGCCATCCTTTCCTACTGTTCTATAGGAACAGCCATATTTATACATACATACCTGTTACTATTTTTAAATTTATTGCACTTCTGGAGATGAATTTGCCTGTGACATTTATTCCTCGAAGAGAAATTTTCATAGCAATTTACTTCATAGGCAAGAAACACAGCTCATCCAGAACACAAATACCTGCTAGGATCTCACCTGTGTTTAGGAGCTCCAGCTGTGGAGATTTCTGAAGGGTCTCTGCAGGAGACAGACTTCTGAATACCATGTCACCACAACTAATACTTAAACAAATAAACAATGACTTGTCAAGCATGAAATTCACCTCAAAACCTGAAATTCCTCAAACAGACAAACTAGGAAGAGAGCAATTGCATCAGAATATATATTTAACTTACGAAGACTTTGAAAAGCTTAGAAGAGAACAGTCACTGAGCACTGAACCCTAGAGCTCAAACAAAAGCTGCATAGAATTGCTCAGAAAGGCAAGAAGTAAAGAATGTGGGAAGATGGGGGAAAAGCTGCCTAAAACCAAATTCTGATGAGGAGCTCCCACATTGCCTAAAAGAAAGTTAAGAAAATATCACAGGAAGCTGAACTCAGTGGTAAAAGCACACCAAGTGGCAAGATTTTACATTTCTTGGATGGTCCTGGCACGCCAAAAAATGTATTAACTGTTTTACATGTTAATAACCTGAGTGTCCTCCTGTGACTCTGGTAACTGTGCTGTTTAGATTATGCATTCTTTATTTTAAACATATGAATATTCTCCCTGACAATCAGGATTTTGGGTTAATATATATATTAAATACATGTATACATACACGAATAATTAGCCCTGTTTTTCCTGATACACATTTCCACATTGCAAGGCTGTATCATTTAAGTTGGCCTAAGCCTCTTTCCCATTAATGTCTTTCTGTTAGGTCAGATATTAAGCATAATTCTCAGCCCAGTAAGCTCTGAGGGCATTGATCATCAATTGTAAGAGGAACAGGAACAAGCAATTTTTGTGTATATTTTTATAAACACAAATATAATATTGGCACCTTTTATTGTAACATTTTTCTTTGTTTTAGTTCTATATACAGATGACTATGTATCCCAGCACATACCTCTATCCATGTAACCCCCAATCGGATTGGTTAAGCAATTTTTTCTGTACATAAAATAGCATTATTCTTCCTCATTCTTTTCCTCTAATAGTGTATATAACCTTACTGTGATCACTGTACTCAGATATGAGAGATATAATGCTGTATCATTTCATTTCAACATTTAACAGGGATACTTATCAGGAACAGAAGCAACTGTAGATTTTCCTTTAAAGTTACTAATAACTCCATTCTGCATTTTCTACTCAAGAAAAATCCCTCTGTGAAAAACTTGTCAATCCTTATTAAACTTTACTCTGGGGTGCATCAGATTAAGATAAAGATCAGGAAAAACAATCTGGTTTGCTCAGACTTGTTTACAATATGCACATGAAAATTCTTTATTGTATTATCTCGAATCTGACAAATTTATGCAATATATTTTTTTTTCATTTCTCCTACTTGAAACTTCTGTAAAATATTCATAAATCTACAGTGGATATTTTAAGGCACAGCACAGAAATTCAATGTCACTGACAGCATGCTTCCACAGGTCTTTCTGTTTCATGAAATCACAATACCTTTCTATAGGCTCAGTTCATCTGTATGAATATTCTTATTCTGGTTTCACTTATTTCTTGTCTTATTACTTGAAAGTAAACAAAAATTATAGACATAACCAGCTGAATAACTCACAGTTTACTACTGCAGACAAAAAGCCAGTGTGATTCTCCAATACACACATGGAAACCACAACAACACAAGTTACATCACTTCCAATTTTATCTCTAGAAAAAGTACTCTAAGAATACTGCATATAGTTCAGCTGCATATAATTCAAGAACAATGCTGAAAATAAAGGCGAATTCTTCAAATAACTGCAACAGTGACTGGGGTTTGGAAAACATGCTTCATAGTGAGAGACTTAAGGAGAACATTGTCAATTAACTTCGCAAAGAGACTCTACTGACTTGTTTGTTCATAGTGAACACCGTGAAGCCTACACGGAGAACACATACTGACGATAAACTCTTCCATCTTGCTCAGTGGAAATCGGGCAGGTTTCAAATGTTCAAAATTGATAACAGAGAAATTGCACAGGATTCAGGTTTCTTCTGTTCAGATGCACACATTTATAGTACAACCAGGTGCCTTGATTTTCTTCACAAGCTGAGGACAGCTATGACCATTTCTATCACATTGCTTTTTTATCTAAGGTAAATGAACTGTGCTCTAAAGGGCCTATTACTCTCCACTGGAAAACTTACTCAGATGTAGATAGACATCTAAATTAAAGTTTGGTGAGAAGAAAACTCCTTCATTCATATTAGAAATGTCACACTCCTTTCAAAAGATATTAAAAGACTGTGATGGACTCTTCACTGATGGCTCTTCAAACAGAATAGAAAGCACTTCTTATACTGTATTCCCAAATTTAAACCATATCTAATTCAGAATACTACTATACCTTGTGTCAGATACGAGGTGATGCAGTGATCACAATAGTCTTGTCTGATCTTAAAAAATGAATACTGTTGATTGAAGCCAGAAAAGAATTTCTAGAAACTTTTCTCACCAGCTTAACTTTGCTACTTTAAAACCATGCCATGAAACAAGTGTCATGGTGCACACAGTCGAACCTAGACCTTTAATTTCTGCTTCAACTCTTCAAATTTAATTTGGAGCTCTAGCTGAAATAAAAATGATTAATAATTATTTCCCTTACAAAGTCTGCATGAATGGACCTTTAAAAAAAAAATGAATGGAGATCGGTATAAACAACTTTGTATCACCAAACCTTGGTATTCTTACAGAATTGTTGTAATTGTATTTCACAGATGCATTAACCTTTTATTCTTTTCTGATAGCTATGTTTGTATGCTCATGGGTTGGACAATCCTATCTATTGTCCATCTAAAACATAAGTTTTCACTTATGCCTTAGAAATCAAATTGTAAAAGATAAATAGGTATCAGATGTAATCAAAACCGAGAACTTCATTGCCTTCTTTTCATTTAAAAAAATAATTTCTCAAGTTTTCTGTTTAGTAACCTTTATTTTATACCTACAGAATTCGCTACTCAGTGCTGAAATAATTCAGTATACGTAAGACCAGTACAGGTTGTGCTCATGACAAAGGAGCTCTAACACAGAACACAAAAATGCTCTCTCACATCTAAAAATTAAAATGGGAATAAGTTTTCAGCTGCGTAACCACACTAAATTATAAATGCAACAGAACTCACCACATATTTAACATCAAAGTTCTTGACTCATTCATTAGTTCCAAATATTTTTGGCTGTCGTTTGAACCTTCAGCATTCTCAAATCTCCTTTCTTCCTCAGTTTTTTAATTGAGCTTGCAGTTTAGAAGATGTGTGATAGACTTTTAAACACAGTGTAGGTGTAACTTCTTATACCTTAAATACACCATTTTAAATTTTATGTGACAAATTGAAGGTTCAGCTCCTTTTTTTTGTAGGTATGTGAGAGTATCTGGTTCAAACTCATAAGCGTGAAGCAGGTCCAGAGGTGCTTCAGATACTCACACTCTCAACTTCAAAGCAGAAATATAAGCTTTTGCTTACAACCATGTGGGACATGTTTAGCTCCAGGCATATTTTACTATGTAACCTATATAAGGCCAATGGAAAAGATCTAATTCTTTCCATAACCTATTTTCCCCTTATAGAAAGAGTTTAAATTCCTGTGAGTAATGAGAACCACATAAAATAATTTCAAAGCCAATTTTAAAACTGAAGAAGTTTGATTGAAAAAATCATTAAAATTGCTTTGCTTACCTCTTATTCTCTTGCTTCTGTGTTGGGAATCTGTCATTCTGACTTGTAAGTGTTAAGTAATTTTCTGCCTTTTTCCTAAGTTTTGAAGACAGAAGATTTTCACCATTTTTCAGTATTGTTGGTTCCTTTTCCAATTGCATGTGGTGAGCTTTTGATTCTGACCATGAAGACAGAGAAATCAAATAATTCAGGAGGGTCTGCAGGGGCAGAGACAGACAGACCACAGCTTAATGTAAAACAGTTTTATGGTGTCATGGCAGTGATATAGCTGCTCTGGAATCCAAATGTGGCCAGCAGTTAGTTACAGGAATCAGTAAGCTGTACTGCTCCAGCAAGACAATGCTATATAAAGAAGAATGAAATTTGTCTCTGCAGGTTAACTATCACAAACATCTCTATATGCTTAGTAGTGTATTCACCAAAACTGTGACCTGGTTTGTTTTTTTCTTTAAAGAACCAAAACAAATTAGGCAAAAAATTTACTTTGGCTCCTAACATTGTCAGAATCAGACACTAATTTAGTTGCATAATGGGTAATATGTCATTGAAGACTTCTAAGTAAAAATAAATGTCACTATACTGACTTATGATCATTCAAATTGAATTCAAGGTACTACCGCAAACAATGGATTTGCTTTGTAGTTTTTTTGCAAACCAAATCTTTGTGATTCACGAATGGTTGAGTTCATAAAGAGTAGCAAGACTGTTGTTTCTAGTCTTTTCTAGCCTACCTGTTCTGAAATGTATTTTATGCTTATCTTTAAAACGTCTTCCAAATTCTCTCCACATCATGCAAAGTTAGCAATTTTTAGTAAAACTATTCAACTACCACATTGCTCAAAGAACTGTATTTCTCTTAATGTTTATTTAATCTTTCCAGTTTGAGGTGTGATTGAAGAAATCAGTAAATAAATATAAAATAGGTTTATAGTTTAAACTTCCTGTCCTCTTTTCTCTTGAACTTATCTAACTTTGAACCTTACTTCTTATCAGTCACTAAAATGTAAAGTATATTCACTGCTGTCACATTTCACACATCCCATAAGAAAAGGAGACTTTTCTCATTCCTGATATTTTACTGAAATGTATTGTTTTTATATTCTGACTTCTATTCCAATGAAATTCTGTGATCAGTTTCTTCTAAAATCAGATTATTAGTCCCTCATTTTTTTCTATATGCTTAGTTTTGCAAAGACTTTGCATGTCCTTATCTTCATGCACTGAATATAATCAAGGTTAAGTGGAAGTTATGCCACTGAGTTTGGTGTGAACAGGACAGGAAAAAAAAGGAAATTTTTACCATTTGGATGCCCAGTTTTCAAATTCCCTTGCTTTGTTTGAAGGCACTTCTGTGACTCCTATGCAGTACAGCATTTTTAAGGATAGAGATTTTTTTCTAGAACATGTCTTTACCTGTGTCTCAAGATGATAATGAACAAATTAAATGAAAAAAAAGGAGGGTGAATAATCCTCTATAGCCTCTTTTTTAAAAAATATGGAGATGATGTCATTAACTTGTGTCATTCTTTGAAATTATATTACTTAGAAATTATTTTAAAGGTTCTAGGACTTTTTTCCATATGTAACCAAGATCAGATATTCTTTTGAAGTGGAAGTGTATGTGTTCTAAAACTCTTTGGGATAAGTAATTAAGATTGACTTATGAGAAAAGGTATTGCTTTCCCTTAAGAAAAAAAAGAGAAAATGCACTTTCTCCCAAGAAAGACAAGTTACTAAAAAGGGCTAGAAATGACATAGTATTTGTTCTGTTACACTTGCTCCAAAACACAATAAATACAGTGTAGCTACAGTAAACCACCAGCTGCTACTGTACTGCTTTTACTTAACAAGGCCAAATTGATTATGATTTTAAAAGATGCTTTCACGGCAAATAGAAAAATGGATATTAGAGATAAGGGAATTGGCAGAGAAATTTTACATGGGTCAAATATCATAGATACCAAAGCAATCACAAAGGGTTATTACTTATAGTATTGTTCCTATCTTTACTGGTCACAAGCAACTTTTTCCCTGGTGTAGACTCATAAATTACACAAGATTTTTTACTTTTAAATTGGCACTATTGGCACCTACCTCATCTATTGCACTTCAGCAGGAAACATTTTCCTATTGAAGACACACAGCAACTCACATCCTCTTATCCCCATACCCTCCATCATTGCAGGGGATCAGGGCCATGGGAATGGCCTTTTACAGCTGGTAGTAAAAGTTATTTTACTGGAGTTCCTCGATGCTCAAACAAACTCAACTAATGAAGCAGCTGGAAACACCACCATAATGAGTCCCAAAAATGACCAAGCAGAAACAGAGAAAACGTATTCCTAAACTTCAAGCTTCCTTACTAAAAGTGCTGTCTGCATAAAAAGCCCTAAAAATATATATATTTTAAAATTTAATTGGCATATTGTGGCATTTGAATATGATCACATCTGAAATTTTCTTAACTCTCTGATAATGAAAGCAAAGTTAATGAGCCCAGCAGTTACTCACAGTACAGGTGTTTTAAATTGACAAAAGCCTTAAAGTAGCATAAATATACATATTGATTTTATATGATATTTGCATATCATAAATACATATATATTTTAAAATGAACCTCCTAAATTAGTTAAATAATGTATTTAGCTTCAGAATTAAATTCAAGAGCAGCAAGATGGAGGATGTAGGTAACAACAAGCCAGTCAGACTCACCTTGACCCCTGGGAAGATAATGAAGCAAATTGTCCTAGAAGCCCTTCCAATTATGCGAAGAACAAGGTGACTGAGAGTAGTCAGCATGGACTGCTCAGCCCGGACAAGATGTTCAGGGGCATTGTATCCATGTTCAAAAATACCTTATGAATGCAGAAGTTAAGAATATGGAGACACAATTTTCTCAATGGTATCTGGAGAAAGGCCAAGGGGTGATGGCCCACTATTGAAACAGTGGAAATTCCACTTAAATATAGGGAAAAAAAATCATTGTGAGAGTAGTCAAACACGGGAGTAGGTTTCCCAGAGAGGTTGTACAATCTCCATCCTTGAAGATATTCAATAACTGGCTGGATGTGACCCTGAGCAGGCTACTTTTGGTGACCCTCTTAGAGCAAGAGGGGTTGGACAAGACAATCTCCAAAGGTCCCCTGCAAACTCACCTCAATTCTGTAGTTTTGTTCTTCAAGAATAAAATAGTGTGCTGTAAGGCTATATCCTCTATATTGGAACACTCCTTGTGGAATTAATGATAAAGCAGCTTTTCCCACAGTTGTGATAGAGTAAGTGATA
Organism: Dromococcyx pavoninus; assembly: GCA_033558185.1. NCBI lineage: Eukaryota > Metazoa > Chordata > Aves > Cuculiformes > Neomorphidae > Dromococcyx > Dromococcyx pavoninus. The sequence continues at coordinate 307,031 of JAUMJL010000047.1, forward strand.
GCTAAAAGTGGTCTTAAAATCCATGTCCAAAAAAGGGCAATGAAGATGGTGAGGGGTCTGGAGCACAAGTCTTAAGAGGAGATGCTGAGAGAACCAGGGTTATTTTAGCCTGGAGACTGAAGGGAGATCTTAACACTCTCTACAAGTACCTGAAAGGTGGTTGTAGCCAGGTGAGTGTTGGAATATTCTGTCAAGTGACAGGATAAGAGGAAATTATCTGTGCAATCTGTGCCTGAGGAGTTTTAAATTGGGCATTAGGAAAAATTACTTCTTCAAAAGGGTTAACAAGAGACAGAACAGGCTTCCCAGGAAGTGGCTGAGTCACCATCATTGGAGGTATTTAAAAGACATGTAGATGCTGTGCTTATGGGCATGGTTCAGTGGTAGCTTGGCAGTGCTAGGTTAAGGGACATGATGATCTTAACGGTCATTTCCAGTCTAAATGATTCTATGACTCCATGTTTTTTATTTCATTCATTATCTAAAAAGTTAGATTCAAGTTTTCTAAGAAGTGAATTATTAAAAATCTTTTGAACAGATATTTAAAATTGCAGCTTTATGGTCACAAACGTTAACTTTCAGTTCTTATAGTCTTATAGATGAAAAAAAGTTACATACACATTACTGGTATCCTGTGGAAGCTATTTAATTTTAAAGACATTTTCTGCAACTTTCTTCAGTAGTAAGATTTTCAAAGAAATCACTGAAGTAATCGTTGAGAATTTAGAAACATTTTTCATTGTAATGTGTACGTAATCCATTTTTATGTCCAATATACCTCTTAACTTTTTTGTTAAAAAAGAAATGCCACACATTCATATTTAATTAAAAAAAAAACAAACCACAGCAAAACAAAACCTCAGACTAAGTATGCAATAAGCAACATATATATTGCTCATTGGAAACTTCCTTGCAAAAGTTTTCTGTTGATATGATATTTACAATGATACAGTGTGATTGTAAAACATTTCAAAAGAAAAACTTAGGACTGCTGGTGTCTCATAAGAAGTAACAAGTTCCATTGCTGGTGACTCATAAGAAGTAAGCATGTTCCATTGCTTTGAAGTGACACGAGGACTCAAGAATCCCTACATTGTGTCAGAACAAAGACATATCCAGGTCAGAATCTTGTGGTCATTACTGACTGCATAGAAAAGAGTGAAAACAGCAAACACATTTGATGCTTTCCCTTAACGTTATCTTCTTTTCCATCTATTTTTGATTCAGGGATTCTATGAAGCAGACAGCTTTTCTATTTACTTAGAAATATAAATGAATTTCTGTTTCACGTGAATTTGCCTAGCTATGACCTTGAGTAAAAGTAATTTTTTAAACAGCTATTATGTGAGATATTGCAGAATTCAGCAAATTTTTGATTTGCTGAAAATCTTGAGAAAATGTTGATTTCCTAAGAACTATAAACTCTCTTAACACAGGATGAAAGTAAGGGTTAATGAAGCACTAAAGCATTCATAATCAAAAAGTCTAAAGCTGACTTTTTTTTATTTGTAAGTCTTTTCCATGTATTTTACACCAGCATAGCTGAAAATCAGAAACAGCAAAAGATTTAAAGTTCCTACTGCTAAATACAATCATAAAAAATAACGCTTAAATTTTTAACTTGGACATTGTAGCTTGACCTGCCATTTATCTGACATCTCCTTTGATATGTAATCACAACATATACATTCTCACTCTTCTGTATTAGCACACTTTTAGTAAACAGCATTTCCATCATATTTATTTCCTCTAATACATTTCTAAGATCTTCCCAGTCATGACTGTGTCTGACGAACTATGTCTGTTGAAGTCATATGATTGATGAGTACGTTAACAACTAAAAATTTTCATGGAATAATTCTATAGGTTTCTTCCAGGATATTCAATATGGAAGGTACTTCCATATCTTAATTATAGTACTTCAAAGGATTGAGCGTTGAAACAGCCCTTGCAAATATTTGACGTTGATCTGCTAAAAACAAGACACACACCTTAGGCTCCCATTGTTCCTCCTACCAAACCGAGTGCTACTTTTTAATATTTTCCCCTTATTTAACTGGAGTAAAAATAGTACTCCTTGCTGAAATAAATGTAATGATATAGGTTGCAAATAATCTTTTTTCTTTATTCCACTCTGAACCTCAAATCTGATGAGTGGCTCCTGGAAAGTAAATTCTTCTTGGGAATGTTTATTGATTAGAAACCGAATGAAAATGCTAACTATCTCTTCCCAAGACTGAACATATGCTCACACACAAAGCAACAAGAACTTGGACCATGGTGGAGAAGAGCACCACCTGGTGACACCTTCCCTTTTGTAACCCTGCCCTCCGGCCATGCACTGAGCCAGATCTCCTCCTCAGTTCACACTTGCATAGGATGAGAAACAGTAGTTTTCAAAAGCAAATCTTCCCCATCCTAATAAAAAATGCTTCTTCAGGTACCTTAAATTTCATCTGCATTTTCAGGTCTTGAATTCTTGTTCTGAAATTATTTGGTTCTTTTTCCTCCCCATTTGGGAACATTATACCAACTGGCAAGAGTTGTCCCTTCTGAATTTTTCCAGAAATGAATTTCCATGATCAAGTCCATTTTGATTTTACACAGAATGCCAGGAAGCAATAATCTGGATATAAAAGGAGGAAGGCATTATACACAGACTACCTGTGAAAAACAGCATTTCTGGAAATGCATGTTTTAGACTAAAAATTTCACAAGAACAAGATGATTTTAAACACAAATGTAGAACAAAAAAACCTTCCTTTATCAAGCATTTTCAGGTTGGGGTTTTTTTGCGCAAATATTGCCCAAATCTAATAATTACTATGGCTGATGATCAAACTGTGATGTTATTCATACTAATATTTCCTCTCTTCTGAGCTCTTTTTTGAGACATAACACATAACTCTCTGAAGTCAACAAAATCCTTAATGGGTTTCGCACCAGCCACTGATTTACTTACCATTTGCCTAAAGGACACCACTTTAATTATTCTTCTGTCATTAATAGTCAACTTAATTTTTATTTAAAATGTTCTAAAATGATTTTATAAAAATGTTACCTTTAGTTTTAAACAATGGAAAAGATTTTGATTAATTTTATGATTACAAGAACAAATTAGCATGAAAGTAGGCTAAAAATTGTGAACATGCCTTTGATGAAGAAAACTTCTGGGCTTCCTGCCAATTTTAAAAGAAAAGAGAAATTCAAGGTAAAGATGTTACTGTTTAGCTTGTGTCTGACTCAGATTCTAGAAACGGGGTCCCTTACATTTTGAGTCCTTACATATGCATATTTCTCACTGAAATTAAGTGGGGCAAAAATAAAGCACTCAATGAAAGATGTTTCAGTAGCAGGCAAAAATAAGATGTAGACAGACAAAAATGAGCCGCAGCACTTCTCAAAATTCAAATGCTCTTGTACATATTGGATCATATATAAGGTTGCTTCTAAAATACATAGTACAATCACATATAACTTTTACTTATATGATTATATATACTACATTTATACTCTGTATGTTTATATGTGTGTATACATGTGTACATACACATAGAAATATTCAACTAGGCACTAAATTAGCTTTGAGGCACCTCATATATGTTTTGTTTTGTTTTGTTTTCACGAAGAGCCAGGTACACAACAGTGTAGTCTTCTGAAGATAGTTGCATGGGGAACTACAAACCTTTCAGGCAAAAAAATAGCAAAGGTCCTAGTTGCTTTGCAAGCAATAGACATTTCTTATGGGTAGCATGATATGTCACTATTTGGGAACATTAACTGAGAACACGTTTTAGATTAAGATCCTGTGAAGCAATACAGCTGTGTTCTCCTCTCATCAGAGCAGAGGGTGTCAGGCTTCTCTGACAGAACAACTCTGCACTAGAAAGGGAAGGAGAAAGCGTTTGTAATTAGGGCCATTTTCTATTAAATATTTATACAATGTGGAAAAGTTACAGCAGGCAAAAAGAGAGGGATTATCGCCTGATAATCAGATCTTTTTCTGGGACAGAAACCGGAAAGAATGGTCCCACCGTTCAGCTGAACAGCCTAATACCAATCTTACACCCTTTTTACTCACTTTGTATTCTACATATAGCTCAGAAAATCTTAGTGTAACATTTTTAATTGACTTTTAAAATTGACCTTTATTATTTTACAATTCTCCTGACAAAGTGTTTCACGGCGTGTTTACTGCATTTTTAACACATCACATACACAGAAAAAAGTCCTCCACTGCACTTAAATGAGAAAATGCTTAAGATATGCTACATACTTAATGTCTTTTAAGCCATAGTAAAATTTACCATACAAAACAATGCTTTATTCTCTCTTTTTTAATCAGCATATTCAAAACCTATAACTGCTTAGAGGAAATTAAATCTACACAGTAGTGTGTTTATTGATTACTTGGGTCTATAACTACTATTTCAGAAGAAAGAAGAGCCAAAATAGATATTAAAAATACACCTTGATATGATTCATTAACATTTACTACTTTTGATAATTAGATCTTTTATATGCTACTTTAATGTATATCAGTATTATTCTCAAGAAAAATTGACTTAGAATTTACTAAACTATGTTGGGCACATTCTTCCTGAAACATAAAATTTAGAAATGTTGTTAAAATAGCTTGTAACAGTATTACACATGGAAAGTAATGAATGGAGAATTATTCTACCACAAACCACTTGTGGCAAAATACGACAGTGGTCCAATCTATTACCTCTTTCACTTGAAACTCCAAGCAAGGATCTCCATTTATTATCCTTGATTATCCATGTGTGGCTGCTTAATTGAATAGATTGCTGATAGAAATAAGCTGTTAAAGGCTGTTTGTCTCAGAGATCTCCCAATCATTCGAAAAATTGTTACAATGAAAAATGGCAAAAAAATTACGCCCCGAGGTTGCATTTTTGATCTTTCAATTTATTTTAATTCAAGATGCAACTTTTAAAAAAAGTAGAATAATCCACGCCAGAAGTCCACTGCTTGCACACTTGGATAATTGCCATTTCAAGAGAAACTTTCATTTTCCTTTTTTTCCCTGAAAGGTGATCCAAAATGTGCAAACAAGGAAAATTTAGATATATGAAGTAGTCCCTATGAAACACCTAGAAGACAAGGACAGATACTTCAGAAAATGAAGGAATTTTACTAACTGCCCTTTTTGCTGTGTATGATCAAAACATGAGTGTGTCTCATCTGCTGTACCTTCAGATAACGAGTTCTGTAGTTTCCTAAAATGCATGAGAAAGACAGTCCATAATTTGTTTATCCAGTGGCTTCTCAGTTATTTGAACAACTGGAGATGAAACTGCTTTCTACAAACATAACATGGAACACCAAGTCACCACTTCACTGCTCAAAGAAAAATGAACACTTGATTTTCTTAAGTCCTTATGGCACTGTTGGCTCTGAAGAGAAATTTCAAGTTACAATAAAAAGCATCCCATAATAGTTGGAAAGGCTGATAGAAATTGTTTCTAACCCTAGATTTTTATATATGCATCACTTGAATCACAATAGGATTGCTTCACCTGTTTTCTACATCCCACTATTTTAGAAGGATCAAAAATGTACTTAGCTCGTAGTGCTAAGTGTGACAGATCAGGCCTCACTAATTTTCACATTACTGTCACACAGGAGTAGCTCATGAAACAATAGATTTACACTGCTGTAAAAATTATGTAAGTGGGATAAGCAAGCAACAAGGCTCAGCACCTCATATGAAAATGCTTGGAACTCCTCCAATAAAAAGCTCATGCTTCAGCAGACGAGCTCAGTCTTTAGATGATGTGGTAATGGGCACTATAAAACCATAAAACGCTTTGCATAGACAAAATTCACACTGGTGTAGAGGCTGAGATCCACAAACTGTGATCTCAACACTTGCCTGCTGCAACAACGTCTAAACTACTAACCTTGAAGGAGCTCTTATTGATGAAGGAAAAATAATTTGTTCAACTTGTAGAAGTATGCTTACAATATAAGTGCTTGGGTACTGTGAAGATGGACACCATATAGAAAACTAAGTAAACCAACTGTATCACTGTGGAGCTGTATCTTCTGCACCAGATTAAGGCTAAATGTTGAGTCAAACTCGGGGTAAAGAATTGTGAAGTCATGATAAACAGGACAGTGCTGTCTCAGTCTGGATCTCAGTGCTATGCCTGAACTCCAGAATGAAACACATTTTTGTCTCTATAATTCAGCCACACACATATGCACATGTACACACAGGGGGAAACAAAAGCAACCTTGTATTTTAATCAAGTATGCAAAGTGAAGCCATGGCAAACCTTGTGTGTATGTTTGCGTGCAGTTTCAGAACAGGACTCCCACTGAGAACAGAGGATGCACAGATGAATGCCAGAAATGTTCATACTTTGTAGAACTTCGTATTTCATATCAAGTATTTAAAAATAGAGAAATACTATCTCTGTATAAAACAAAAATGGGAAAAGACCTAAGAAACAAACATACAAAAAAGATTTATTCTTTAGTAACTTCTGAATATTACTGTAAAACAGCAAATCTGGGATACTGTTTATGATTTAAGATACTAGCATTTCAGTAGCTAACACACTAAATTGATAATTGTTCACAAAACAGCTAGAACATATCTGTTAGGTTTACATGCACTGGTAAAAGAGAACTGGCACCATAAAATACTAAAGCCCACAAGTTTTTAGCTTTTCTGTCACATCTCAGTGCATTTAATATCCTTCTGTCATATTATTTATGACTACACAAAGAAACCAGTTATTTCCCATTATCTCTTCAATAAATAAGTAAAGCAGAGCATGCTGCAGCACTACAATTTGTTAACGAGATGCCTACAAAATTGTCACGGTGAATAGTCTCAGAAGCTTGCACAGCATCTGACTATTAGAGTTCACCTCAGCCCTGAAGAGTAAATGCATTTTTTACGCATTGATATGTTCCAACCTGATGGCTGAGATACACAATTTGGAGTGGATTACATAGAGTAAGTAAACCTTTCCATGACACATTTAACATTTAAAAAAACAAAAATTCTAGCAATGGTTTCAGCTTTCATTAGCATTTCCACCTGTCCATCATAGAAGAGTTGTCTGTCTTTCTGGTAAGGAAAGCAGGTCAAAACTTTTACTTTGGATTTTCATGTGGGAAAAATCCAACACTCCAGTCTCTGTTAGATGAGTTCTTTTGAAGTTATGAACTAATGACACAGAAATGTTAGATTATATACAGTAAAGACATAACTACAATCTTGATCTAAGGCCTACTGAAGAAAATGAAAGCCTTTCCATTAGCTCCTGTGGGCGTTGCCTCCAAACCCAAATGCTGGTAGAAATAATTAACTTTTTCACCCATTCATCTATGTTGCTGCTAAGAAACAAAATGCAGAGGTGAAAAATGTTTCTTTTGTATTAAATCAATAAGACTGTCACAAATGAAAATAAACTAGCATGGAATTACTTATACATTTAGAAAAACAAAATATTTACCAATATTTTTCAAATACAGTAAGTATGGTTTCCCCTGTAGTTTCTAATGGACCTTTTTTTTAATCATAAGACATAGTGTTCACTATGTACATTTCTTTATTTTTATTCACTGCAGGTTCTCTCATTTCATTCTACTATTTCATAGTACAGTTGCGTAGTATTCCTCTTATTCCTCTACATCTTTTTTCTTCTAGCAATATTTTTTATCTTGGAATAACATTTCAGATATGTTTTCCACTGTTTATTACAGGAACTATTAAGGATAGACGATTTAAATGCTGTGAATTTTGCATGTTTCCCATCCTTCTACTCAATTAGCAGAAAAATATATAAGGGCATTTAGAGAGATTATTGTAATATAATCATAATGCCTCAAGAGAACATGGGTTCACAAATTTTTCTGAGGTGATCTGTTCAAAATATTTTGTGTCCCTTCTCCTGAGAAAGATGCTGTCACTCTGTTTAAGTGGATAATGCTATTAGAAAAAGCATCTTGGGGAAGGAAGCTTGAAGATGGAGTATGAAGCAGTTAAACTGAATTAGAATATTACACAGAACAGGACCCCAAATCTGGAAAAAAAAAGAAAACTATTTCATAGCTCATGGTCAGTTCATTTTACTTTCTGGGAATGGGATTCAAGTTAAAAGTGAAGACATTTTGGTGTGTGTATATAGCTTTTTGCACAAATTAGTGTTGAAGCTCCCATTGCAGACACTGCAGTCAATGAGTCTAGAGAGCGATTTAGCTCATCTGAAAGTAGACACATATATTAAAGCATCTCACCTAGGCTCATATTTAGACAATTCTGAATTCTGTATTCTTTTTCTTTAAGTATGTGATTCAAGAGCCACAGAGAAAAATTAGCATTATTTATATATGAGATAAGCAAACAAAATTGCTCAGGCAGAAAAGAAAATCAGATATAAGATTATTAGTAAAATCCCTGGAAAAATAAATGCCATCAGAAAAACTTTTTTAGTCAAGAACACATCTCAGGCAATGAGGATAAAGACGTGTTTATCCACAAAACTCATTTACACATGCTATATGATTACTGTTTAATAAGCCATTTCCTTCCAAGAAACAGTTGTGAATATGCATAAAATCACTCATGCGGTGCATCCACGCCAACAAAGCTGCAACGTGCTCTTATATGGCATAAAGCCTATGAATAAAACCTACTCTCTCTCATTCCTTCTTCCAGGATTTTGAGAGTATTGGCATTTGTGTCTCACACCAGAAAAAAAAACAACTGCAAATTTGATCATCATGTATGGGAGGAACCTAAGAAAGTGTGGGCCTTCTCACTGGGAGCGATGGATTTTAAAGTGGAAAGGCAAGTAAGCATAAAAGTGCACATAATACTCATTGTGTCATTGTTACATATGGGTCTTGGCCAGTCATTCATTTTAACTGATTGTTTGACAGATTTGTGTTAGGAAACTGAGCATTTCTTCTTTATGCCCATTTTATCTATGACCTTATCCTAATATATGTAAGCAAGACCATCCCGAAGCATAGGCAGAACTATCAGTTTAAAATTCCTTTAAACCAGCAGGATAATGGGGAGATATAATACATGGCACATTTTTCACCAACTATTTTAGTAAACAGATCAACTACAGATAAAACCTTTATTGCTCTAAATAGCACTGTTATACCAGTCCAAAATTAGTTACATCAGGCTCTAGCTGTCATGTTCTCTGATGCTATTAATGTGATATCCTTTCAAGGTTGCCTGAAAGTTTCTGCGAGCTAAAAAGACTCAGGTAAGCTAAGGGAAAAAATATCACAACTTGTTCCCCTTTTAGCTGTAAGAAACTCTGAGCAAAATCCCTTCTCCTGTATTGATTATGACCAATTTCTGCGGAATACTGAGGGAGGAATCACATGTATGACTCAGCCTCCATGCTACCAGATGAGATCCTTTATTGGTTGCTTTCTATAGCTTCCTCTTCATAAACAGCAGACATAATAAACAAGTTACATCAGACGATGGAAAGTATCTTACTGTGTTTCTGATGATGAATCTATGCTTTAATAAATATAACTAAACTCTGTCTTTTGCTTTTTTCACATTATCTCTTTATAAAGTATTGAAAGCAATACATATATTGGAGGAATCCCTGTTGTACAGCTATGGAATTAGGTTTAAATCTTTAGAATCTGAGATAATTCAAATAAGTAATAGTTGTCCTCATCAATACTTTTCTAGAGAGTTGTTCATACAAGCTTGATGAAAAGTTCTCTCAGGTCAATTCCAAGTTTCTAATTGATTTCCACGGGCTTTGGGTCAAGTGAATAACACTAAATACTGCAAGGTATTCAGCACTCCCAGGTTCTGCAGCATTTATTCATCATATATTGAAATTCTCATTGAGTTTAAGTGTTTTGAAGCTGACGTATGTTCTCAACACCTGTACATTACCATCTTTGATTGTATAAATAACTAAACAAAATAGAGATGTAAGAAATAACAGTGAGTTTAAACCAGTTGTTTTCCTATTTGCACAGTTTTCAAGCTCTATGATGTTCTTGGACTCTCTGAACCTTTGGTACTTTAGAGTAGCTCAAAGGTCTTTTCCAACCAGAAGATTCTATGATTCTATGATCCATTGCCCATAGTTCCTTAAAAGAATTTAGGAAAAAATTATGGAACAGTTTATTTCCCTAATCTGAGCCTGATCCAACCCAAAGTTAAGTCATTTCCATTACCTGAGAATATGAGAGGGTGAGATGAAGGAGCCAGTTATCCCAATGCTCTATCAGTGGCCAGAAGCAAATAACATGCGTAAGATGTGAGGAGAGGCAAGAATATAGTGATATTTCCCTCATTATATCTTATTATACCTTATACATTATTGCTTTCAGCAGTCTGCAGCTTAAGGATTTACCAAAGCAGATCTTGTATCTTTTGTGTTTGATATGCATTGGTGGACATTCTGCATTTAATTTTTCTAATTTTTTTTCAGTCAAAAAAGAATGGAACAGTAATAGCTGGAACACAGTCTTTCATCATAAGATGAAAATATTTTTTCATAGCATTGTTTCTTAAAAATATTTTCCATTACACATATGGATGAAAAGTAAAAATTGCCTTGAACTGAAATCCCAAAAGCAATTCAGATTGAAAAATCCAACTATGTAATTTAATTTCAAATACTCGTTCTACATTTCTAAACAAAAACGAATAAAGAATAAGTGTTTTTCATGTATAGAGTTTTGGAAACAGGAAACTTATAAATTGCATCTTCCAACTATATATTGCCTTTATCAAAGGTTCACTTAAGAAAAAAAAGCTCAAAGATTCCTGAATAGATTTTCTATTACTTTATATGATAAGAGATCTTGTTGCTTTATTGTGAAACTTCTAGAGAAATATGAGGTTTCTTTCAGTATAAGTTCTAGATAGTTAATTGAACACATTTGCCATTGATACTATCTTAGTCTGCCTGCAAACGTTCTTGGCATTTTTCATAATTCTCTTATCAAATTTGGTGAATAGAATGAGCAAATAATACTGAATTCTTGTAAATAAAACTTCTGAACAGGTATATTGCTGTTCTACCTTCTACCATGAACCTGTTGTAGTGAACCTGATTGAAAGACAACACTACGTGGAAGAGTTTGCAACCCACACAACAGTGAAAGTGAGTTAGCGTAGTAGATGTGTGCTGTGTGTCCATCCTGGCCTTCAGGCTGGGTCGTGCTGTACAACTACCTTGTTTGCAGGATAAACCTGACCAGATCATTGTAACAGAGGAGTCTGCATAACCAGTGATTATGCCACCTGTGTGGGCTTACCTTCACCTAAAAGTGCAGGAAAAAGTTCTCACGAGAACATCCTTTTTGAATAGTTTACTATAAAAAAAAATAATATAGTAGCACAAAGGACCAAAAAGGAGAATTGTCTCTACATGGACAGAGTCTGTGCAGCATGCTGTGGGACAATCCATTCAATGCTATATGAATGCACGGTTCCCAGCATCTGAAGGGACATAAGATTTACTAACTATATATATATTCCTCTTTTACTCTATCTTATTAAAAGAACTATTTTATTAAGCTATTTGTTGTCAAGATTCAGAAAGAATCCTGCACCATTTCTCTCTCATCTCACATCCCAGCACCCCACCCTGGTGCAGAGCAACCAGTCACTATCACACTGCTCTCTTGAAGGACTCAGATTTCTAATGATTCAAATTTTTCACACTTTCATCTGTTCCTCTAGCAAAATAATTTTGCTGCAGACATGTTGCACGAGTCCCTGCTCTCAATTTGTTTCTTAATACAGTGGAAAAGTAGCAAGCATATCAAAAATAACACTTCAAGTCTCAGAAGTACATAAACAAACTTGTCTCCATAGAAGGACTTGTTTCAAGGAGAAGTTAGAATTAAGCAAGGAGCACAAGAGCCTACATTCTCTCTCATCACCACCATCAATTCTTCAAGTGTGTAAAAGGCATTAACTTGAACAGCAAATGGGAGAAGTATTATTTTTTAACATAATCAAATCAAAATTATTTTCCCAAATTATTAAATAATCACTCCTGCCCCTCAAAGGAGAAGTAAACTTTCCGTAGTGACGCAGTGGAGCAGGATAGCACTTTTGCATTAGAACTTGTTTGAAAGTTTATAATAAAGCTGCCCAGTTAAGGGAAAAAAAAAAGAGAAAATATTTCTTCTGCAGTTCATTCATGTCTTTCCACAAAAGAAAAAAGATTTAATATGCCATTTAATGCATAAAGGAACCTGATTTCATGAAATCTTACACAAAAGAGAAACACACTGAAGGAAATGTGGCTATTTCACACTAGTACTGAACTGTACAAGCTGGCAAATTTGAGATTTGCTGCTCTGGAAAAGCAGAACATGAAGACAAACTAAAATGAGTTAAACCAAATCATTGTTGATAATAGGATTTCATATCGAATTACAGAATTTCCTCACCAGAGAGATAGGCATGATTTGCAGAGAAGTGAACAAAGTTCAGAAAGAGAAAAAGACATAAGCTCTGAAATAGTTTTGACCATAATCCTCTTTCGTGGCCCTCAAGCTTCCACATGATCCAGTCTGTAGACAACTTTAAAGAAAACGGTAGTTTTTAAACAGAATTAAATATAAAAATGAGTACTGCAATGAGGTGAGTCCCCACTGAAATACATTTTACTATGTCTCTAAGACTTTCAGTCTGCTTCAGAGCTATGCATTGGCAACGTCTAATTGCACTGTAGAGCTCTGGCATCTCCTGGAAGACACTAGAATAATGGCACGGGGAATATGCCTGACACCTCTCCATTGCAGCACTTTAAAAATGGACAATAGTAAAACAGTTAACAAGACCAACATGTGAATCAGTCTTTAGATTTCCCGTTCAGAACAGGAACAGTTCACAAACCTTTCAAGTTAAGGTTTTCAAGCCCTCCATACATCTTAATTTAAAACCATTGCTATTTGAAGAATGACTTTTTTCCTGAAGTAAATTACAGTGTACACTTACTTACTTTCAGTCTACTAGAGGCTTCTTCTCAATAGCAGAAACATTAAAAATCCTTTTTTTCCAGTTTGTTTATTTGTTGTTGTTGTTTGAAAATGGCCAAAAATTGCCAAAAACACTGAAATGGCCTTGAGGATGACACAAAACGACAATATTTTGAGGTTAAGTTTACCAGTCAACTTTTTGATAAAGTGGGAATTGTCATCAAATACCAAGCACATAATCTGCTATGATCTTTGACAGGAATAAGTCATGGGTCTGTCAGAGTTATATAACTGGGAACAAGGAGCCCAGACCAAACCAGCTGCACACAGGGGCTGGAATTTCTCTCATCCATTACACTTGGTATTTAAATATTTAAATCTCTGCTAATCATCATAAATTTCATTTATACTCAGTGCAGAGGACTGAGCACCTCCAGATGCCTGTTTCTCTTCATTGCCTCTTAAGTGAGACAAGAACGACTGGTTCAGAAGGACTTAAATTTTGGAGGAGTAAGTTAAGGCTTATAAATCACAGAGATGGTAAGCAATTGGCAGAAAGCTAAGTTTGAATTCCACCTCCAGATTCTTCTATAATAATTCTATAGTAGAGTATGGCCCGATTATCTCCCTTAATAAATCACACATCTAAGAGACGATCTATAAATTCTATAGCTATATCCTTCCACGCAAATATGGGGACTGGGAAAAGAACTGTAAGGAAAGCTTTCTGCTGTACTTGGATTTGTTTGCTTTGAAAGCAAAAGAACTTCTGAGTATAACTAGTCAGCTGAAAAACAGGTATCAGAAAGCATATTAAGGCAAAAGATATTCCATTGACACTAAGCAGATGAAGTAACCTCTTTTCAGCCTTTTGATGACAGTATCTTTCATATCCACTATGTGGATTCAAATCCATAGTTCAAACAATTGTCCTGTCCAGTATTCCACATCATCTAGCACTTTTCTATACATATATTTAATTTACTTGTAAAAATGTAACAAACAGTGAACACTAAATGTGGTTGTCTACATAGAGAAAGAGGGAAAGCTCACAATACCTTCTAGAAAAGTGTTGCAAAACCCACAACCTCTTTCCCACTGCATGGCCAAACCCACTGAAAAACCACTTTGAGGACCATTTCCTGACAGACATCAGGCTGTAATCATGATATGAAAAGGGTTTAGGGCAGACAGTGGCCACGAAAAGAAGCTTCATCCAAAGGAATTTGTGCAGTTCACTCCAGGCACTCTTTCCTGTCTTCTAGAGACCTGAAACCAAACTGGTTGCTATATTCCTCTCCCACACGAGGTTTTTATCTTACATGTCAGCACAACTGCACAAATGCATCTGTATTTTAAAATAATTGGTTGCATGTGTCAGACAGAACTAGTCAGCATCATCCGTGGTCTGCAGCTGTGCCTCTCCCCAGAGGAGCAGAGAGGCTGCCACAGCTCTGCCAGTACGGCAAGAGACTGAACCGTGCTGAAGGGCTCATCAGCATGACTAGCAACATTACTTCTCCCATGAAGGATTTATTAATTTCAATTTCAAAAGTTTAGGCTTTGGAGGAAAAAACTGTAGGTCAGATGAACAATGATGGTTATAGTCTTTCAGCAGCTACAAATTCTGCAGTGAACTGACAGGCATGGGGTGAAAGGAAGAGAGGTGCCCAAAGTAAGCACATGGTCCAAGATGGATAGCGTATGTATCACGTATTATGCATTTTTTATAAGGAGCTTCCTTTATAATATTTTCCTCTAAAACTCAGCACCTTTTGACACAGATTAACATCCTATAGGTTGATTACTATGTTCAAAAGCAAATCAGATAAAACTTGAGCTTCACCTTCACTTGGAAAATAACTAACACTGAGCTCGCCAAATCATTAAGCCAGTCTGTGGATAGATTTACTCTAAACTGTCTGTGTGGAAGGTTCAGTTTGTACTCTGAAGTTTTCCACCCATGGGCCAAAAAGATAAATACTAAAAAAAACCTCTGTGGCTCTACAGTTTACAGTGCAAATATTCAACGTTTCATTTTATACATATCAAATAAATACAAGAAATAACTGCATCTATAACTTATCTCTCATTATGTGTATGAGAATAGGTGTATATAAGCTTACTCGTCTAGTTCTGCCTGTGCCTAGTCCTTGATATCCATATCTCAACATGGATCTTATCAACTGATGCAAACAAATGCATCAATAACCAAAGACAATCAAAAAGCTTAGAAAAGCTAAAAATTATCAGTTCTGTAAGTGATACAAGATACTCCGGTATTTATATTACAAATTTGCTGTTAAAAACAGTTGTTACTAAAGATTTTTTGGTACTGCTGTGCTTTCAATAGAGAGGCCACAATTTTTAACCTGTTATTTACCATTGAGGAAGTGATTAGACATCCTAAACCAGAAAAGTATATACACTCTTCGCAACCAGGTTTGGAAGCACCTTCAGCTTCTTCACTTTTCATTCCTCTGTGGGAAGCAGGAGAGTTTAGGGACCAGTACATTGTAGCTGTAATCCACCATGTAGAAGAGCAACAATTTTGTTCCTAAGCAACCCTGCACGGTGCAGTAGTTGCTGTCAATAGCCGATAAGGATGTTAGCTGGCTGCAAGTGGGACAGATGAAAGTTGCAGAAACTAAAAGTAAGTCCACTAACACAGGAATAAAATCCCTCTTTGGGGTTATAAAGAAAAAGAGGGAGATGAACAGTAACTACAATGAAGAGTTAAGGATCCCACTCGCATTACATATGCTCTCATGCAGAAAACTCTTTGGTTAATCTTACTGAAAGAAGCAATGAGTTAGGATGCAGCAGACACTTTCCTGTGAGCTATTCCACAATGCTAAATTACATCCTTCACAACCTCACAGTCTGACTCTCAGCCATTTACAAGAAATGCCTGGATGGCCAAGCTTGCAAGTGAAAACTTGAAAGACTGTTTCCTGTGTATCAGCCAACATATTTTGAGAATTTGCCAGTACAATGCAAAAAAAACCCCATGTCTACGGATAGACATTTGAAGAAAGTTAAGAGTTTGGCCTCAAAATTTTTACATGCAAAATAATAATTAATTGAAGCATGTTAATGTATTATCAGAAAATTAGATCATTAGAAGTACTTTTATGGAGTTTCATAGTTTTTTTTAATCCAAGATGATTTAAAACTGCAGTAGAATATACTTTATTTTAATTTGCCAAAGTACTCAGACTAATTAAATACATTCCTAGAAGTTTATATTGTCTCTTACCATAAGAAGTTTTACCTAAAGAAACTGAGTATTCAATAACCAGTCAAATGTATTTATGCAGATACAGACTTTATAACATTTTTATTTTAATGTTCATGTTGTGTTATAATAGATCACAATTTGAAAAAAATTATACAAGTGTTCTTAATATTGGAAGTCCTGCTTCATATGTCAATTTTTGACAAGAAGCTGAACAAGACACCACCTGGTTAAGAGTGAACTCACAAGTCACAATGCCTGCTCAAAGAGAAAGAACTGTGATACAAGACAGTTACCTCAAGAAAATAACATTTTATATAAAAAATCAGGAAAAATAAGAAAATGTGTTTTAAAAGTGTTTCATGGAACACAGATGAAAGTAAAAATCAGCTAGTAGAACTATAGACGAGGCTTACAAAGCTCATACTGCTTCTAAAAAGAAAAAATGCAGGACAAGCACTTCTCAAACCTCCCACTTAAGTTTACAAACAATATACATTAAAAAATAGAGACAAAATAAAAATATCTGCCAGCATAACAGAGAAGAGGATGAATTTTCAGTGGTCAATATTGAGAATTACTGTTTACCTTTTCTCACCATACATCAACATCTTAACAAATTTATTGTATACAAGATAAATTTGAGACCTATTGAACAATAAATTCACAAGCTGGACATTTCTTTGAAAAAAATGGAATTTCCTAAATTACATTGTTATAATTTTGCATTTGATTTCTAAAAACATTTTCATTAGTTTAACAATATCTGCGTGTCATAACTCACATTTCTTATGTTATCTTTGCATGCTAAATTGTTGCTTTGAAAAACACAGACACAGAAAACTAGGATCAAAATATATGTTTTCCCCTGGCTGCTTTAGATTATTCTTTTAGTGATATTACCTTTTTTTTCCTGAATTTCTTATTCCTCTTTTCCAAGAATACCATATAAACAACACTCTGTCTCCTCCTACAATGTTATGAGAATATAGGACATACTGTATTTTGAGAAGACTGTAACCCGCCTAAAATTAATTTGATTCTGATAGGGGTAGGACATAACCACAGTCTCAGTACAGTACAATTATTCTTGTGCAGTTAAGACTATGTTTTCTAAGGTGACTAGGTGCCTATTTTCCCAGCTTACTTTCTTTAAACTGGTCTCCTTTGTGTTTCTAAGCACGTAAGCCTCTTTTTGGAATTCAAGCTGGGTGCCTATCTATGACTGCAGATACCTAAATGCCTTTAAAAATCTTCCTTGCAGTGTTTGGCTCCTATAAACTAATAAACCTGATTTCTGTATCTGTAAGACTTGATTTCATTGTTAAGCAAACCAGATCAAAGAAACCAGTAACATTGAAGAAACTGAAAAAATAGGGGCGAAATGCAATACTGCCCCTAAATACTTCAAACATGCAAAATTTTACTTTGTTCTTATCAATAACATTTTTGTAGTTTTTTAGGCAACCCCCCATTTTATATAACTGCAGGAGCAAGCCCTAATTAAGTATATTTACACAGTGGCTCTACAGGTTTTCACCTTCAGGATGGGGGTCTGTAGACAAGCAGGGAATAATGTTGCTCGATAGAATATGAGAGAGAACTGTTTTTCTACATACTCAAAGAATTTGATTGTTTATATGAATAAAATCTTTGTATCTTTAACATTTACACAGATAGCGATCTTTTAATGTTTTGTTAGTTTTGTAAATTACCTTAATTGCTAGAATCTGAACTGATGGTAGTAGGAACTTGGTACCGATGACCGGTAAGTTAGGATACACTTTCTATTAATGTACAAGCTGTGTCTACGCTGGTGTGAGAAAAAGAGTGCAATCTCATTTGAATTACGGTAGAGCTGAATCTTGAATTTTTTTTTTTCATGAAGATAAAATATTCTAGGCCTGAGATATTGGTGACATGGCCTTTGTATGTGCTTATGTTTAAGTGTGAACCTTCATACACCAGATATCAGAGTAAATATTTGTACCCAGTATTTTACTGCAGATACTTAAACCTATTGCCCATCAGGTGCTTTAGTCAAGTGCACTATTTTGTATTTCATCATAATTCATATTTTTTTAAATCTATGCTGTGGAAATAATGTGAATTTCTTTCCATACTTTGGTGTAAGATCTTTTTTTCTTTTGTCAAAACAAAACCCACAAGTTTTTTTACTTTTAATAGGGTTATTATAAAATATTACCAGAGGTACAGAACATCGAAATCGTATGCTTCAGCAGAAAACATTTAAGAAATAATGGTAGAACTTATGCTACTGATTATGACAGGAGTCAAAGTCCAAGCATAGTAACTGTTACTGTTCTGGGAAAAGTAACATAGAGCTATTATTTCAAAGCACTGTCTATGAATTTAAAAGTATTTCCTCCACTGCATGAGCAATGCAGAAAAAAAGATAGTTTAAAGAATGTCTTGCTCAGAAACCTGTACTCTAGTCTAATGTCCGATAAATGACAGGTACAGAAATATACAGAATCTTTTCCATCACTCCGGCAACTCTGTTGTCAGGTAACTGATGAAACTTGGTAACATTGAATCTAAACTTTATTTCTGTATTTCTAAATTATATTCCCTCTTTTTAGCAATCTATTCACAAATGACATTCTTCTCTCATCAGCTTACCATGACGCAAGCTATGAACTGCTGCTGGTGGACTCTACTGTCATAAAAATCAAATGATGGGAGTAGTTCATTAGAGTTTCTTTGAAATCTCTGGAAAATTGTCATTCTGAAGTTGCAAGATGTTCTCAACTTATTTTGAACAATCATTTTATTTCTGCAATATTTATCAGTTCCCATTTTCAGAAATACAGTTTCCATTTCCAGATTTCTTTGGCACAGTAGCTCTATTTCCAATACTGTATTCATAGATTTATGTGACGTTTCTATTGCAAATTTTTCTTCTAAGACAGAGGCACAATGATGTGAGTCAAGTACAGATTGTCATCATTCAGTTTGAACTTCTTGCGTTCGATTGCTTAGGGATTTTACTAAAATCGCAACATTCACTGAGGATTAGTTGACTGATAGACCATAATTAATAGATCAGGCACAAGTCATAATTATTGAGTCGATTTGTTCTGCTGTACTAAGTTAGCATACTTCTTTGCTACATCTTGACCCACATCAGTATCATTGTTCTTACTTCAACTCGCAATAACAAGATCAAAACAAAATTCCATCTGTTTCTACCAAAGGAGCACATAAATTTGATTCTGAACAGAAAGATCTTTCTGTTAAAGCATCACCTTCAGGTTCTTCATAATTGAAGTAAGGAAATTCATGCTCAAGAAAAAACAGTGAAGTAAGCTGACTCCTCTTTCTCTAAAAGATCTTCGGGATTTTTTTGAACAGGAAACCTGGTCCCAGAGCAACTAAACAAAAATATAATGACTCATGTTCTCTGTCAAGCCAACAACAGCCCAGTACAGTTTGAGTAATCTTTATTAGAGAACAATTATTTTTTCCCTGTCATCAAAATGACCCTTACTTTTCAGTATTTCAAATTTTCCCAGGAGCCCTGTTTGAATATCTAGTAATGATATGCTTTGAAGGTGATTACACTACACTTTGTCTCTCCGTGGTTATATGGTATTCTAACTAATCAGGCTAAACATCTCTGCTGTGAAGAGAAAAATAGATTGAGAGATCAAACACATTTGTAAAATACAAAATTCACTAGGTTGTATACAAGAATACAAACATAGAAAAATGCTATCTGAAACAGGGTTGAAAATATCACACACAAAGTGAATGAACAAACCAACATGTAGATATGAGACACAGAAATAATATGTCAATTGTGCTAATCTTTATCTTTGTAATATTCATCAGAAGAGTATTTCCAAACTTTCAATTAAATTGTTCACAAAACAGGATTTCTAATTTTGTGCTCTCTTGTCAGATTTTATTGAACTCAATATTTTGCATACAAGTTCTGAAGAGATGGATGTTTTCAAACTAGCACACAGAGACCATTAGAAACCAACGGCACTCACAATGGTCAGAAAAGGACTACAAGATAACGTGTGTGGCATTTGGGGAAAAAAAAAGTGATAGAGATGTTGTGGAAATTTTATGATGCTCATAAGGAAAAAAATCTATAAAACAAAGGTCAGAAAAAAGATCTGTTATGGGGAAAGTTCAGATCAAATGAATGACAATGATGATGAATGAAAGATCTGATCTAGTGGTGAAGGGTGAATGAGGATTCTGGAACAAAGAAGCAGAAAAAATAAAGCCAGAAGAGTCTTGATATGAATGTTAAACTTGTCTTGAACAAGAGAGGAAACGTGCCAAGCCAACAGACAAATTTTCAAACAGGAAGTAGTAGTTTGAAAGAAAAGTGAAGAAAACAAATAGATACATAGATACCCATGGGGTGGAACAAGAATGGGAAAGGAGTGAAGATACAAGAGAACAGACCATTCAGGGAAATGAAATCCATCAACCCATTCCCCCGTTCACTGTTTTAGGCCACTCGTTTGATTATACGTCCAGCCACCCATTTGATTATAAAGTCTTTAGAGAATTTGATGTATCTTAGATGGCATTCCTCATACATTACAGGCTATATTAACAAACAACGAAAATGAAGAGTTGTTTTATCTTTTCTGGAAGACACACCTTTAGTTTATACAAATTAAGCAAATAAATGAATAGTCTCGGGTTCAAGCTTCCCTTCATAAAGTATTGTGCTCATCTACCAAAGTATTGTATGACTTCACAAAGCTAACCAATGTAAATATAAAAGTTTAATATAGCAGTGAGATTGCTTTAGAACTAGTCACAGAAGCACAGGGTACCTTATTTAACGTATAATATCTTTGTAAAACACAAACTACATTATAGCTCTGCCTGATTTGGGAACAAACATTATACTTACACCACCAAAATCCTACCACCTATTCCAGCTCATTGCTTAGCTACTGCCAGGGCAAGAGGAAAGTCATTAGATTATCATGTCATGAGGTGACAGCAGAAAGTGATACAACTGTGTCGTTATTGGAGTAGATGTTCACAAGCCCCAATGTAAATCTGCCAATCTCAGTTAAAGAGACCTGAGGTTTTTTTCACTACAGGGTTTCACTACCCTGTTTTTTGACCTTTATGCCCATAACTTCTATGTTTTTCTTTGTTATCTTGAACCGCCACAAACTGCTTTGTGACCTCTTTCAATTTTACTCTCTTGTCCCTTTTTGTCCCTTGTTTCTACTTTACTTTTGCTTTTGCTACAATTACTACCAATAAACTGATACTGTTAAATAATTCGAAATTTTAAATCACACAGCTCAGTTTCTGGCAGGGTGCATGCTGTTATTTTACAGTTCTCTCTCTCTTTCAGTCATTATCTCTTTCTCGATCTCTCTTTCTTTCCTCCTTTCCTCCTGTTCATTTCTTTCATATAACATCTCTGTGTACAACTATGTACTACTTGAATTGAGCAGTCAAGTACAGTCAATAGCTGGAATATCCTTGGAGGCTAAAATGTAGTAATATTTGAAGTCATTGGCACTCTGCAGAAGAAAATGTAATCTATGTTTTTTTAAGACACTTTAATTGCTCAGCAATCATGCAGAACTGAGAAATATAGCTCTGCTTCAAGATAATAACTCCCCAAATTGCAAAGGTCGCTTACTCAATACCCTTGCTATCTAGCAAAATATGAGAATGGCACCAAGACTCACAGACTTAATTTTATGTTTATCTATTATTTGGTATTAGCATTCACGTATTTTTGTAATTTTTCCTATAACCTGCTGTGTACTATGGTCATTGAAAACAAAAAGACTTCATCTAGCTTTGTTGCTAAAAGGAAAAAGTTGTTCATATACAGTCCATTTACATAGCCTTAATTCAGCTAAAACTAAAATTAAAAATGAACAGGAATTCAGTACGAGTAAATGAAGGAGAAACTTTAGCACAGAGCAACGGTAGCAGTTCCAATTACAATCAACTTTCACTGACCTTTGCTGCTTTTCGTTATAATTTCCTCTTTGTGTGCAATTATTGCATCAACTAAAAAGATTTCAAAGGTTTTATTATGTTAATTCTATTTAAATTATTCATATCTATATTTAACATTTAAACATAATCTTCATATAGTTATCATGTTATTAAAAGGACATCATCAAGCTAATGCATTGATTAAAAATTTCCCAGAAATATATGTCATATCTGAACTTATAATCACATCTGAACTTCTGAGGGTGAAACTTTGAATCTCTGTACAACCTACTGAAAACTTTCTCTGTGCAAACTACTTTGAAAACAGAGGCAAGCAGGAGTGTATTCTTTTTAATCCTTTTTATTCCATTTTACTCCCCTCGGGACCTAAATATTGTATAGCTGCCAACTTGAAAATAAGCTCTATTCAAAGAGATTTTTAATGATGTTCAAATCTCATCGGTACTTTTGAAGATTTTACCCTGAGTAATACCTCAAAACTTGGAACTATCGAATAATACTCTTTAAAAAAAAAAGAAAGAAAGAAACAAACCATGTCAATGGCAAAGAGACACCATACCTGCATCATAATAATTTGCAAACTGACCATAAGACTGAAGATGAAACTGAAGTCAAAATTATGTTCAGTACCATGGACAAGTACTGCTCAAACTGCCTAAAACTGCAAAAAGAACTTATTCAATTAACACCTTTGGTTACAAAAAACACAGCCTTGCTCCAGCTCTTTTATAATAAGATCATACATTCTAAATATTGGTAAATTCTTACAACCTAATTTTTTCAAATCCTTACAGTTCTAATTAAAAATATAGGGCAAAAAGTATCAGCATCAGAAAATACGGGGCTATGGAACTAGTTAGTTTGTACAACCTGCCCCTCTCCTAACTTGTCCTTTCAGCTTGTCACTACCAGAAGAAAATGAAAAGGAAACAAACAAAGAAAAAAAACAGGAACCTAAAAAGCAGATTAAAATCCCCAAAGCTCTTGTCAGTCCTTTTCAGCATAACTTGCCCTTACAAGTAGTATGAAATATTTACAATGCACTATATTTATCTTCATTTGTTATATCATGCTGAAGATAAAAGCCCTGTATAAAAAATGGTGGCATAAGACAGACCCTTTATCTTTTGCTATATTTTGCGTGTGTGTTTCCCAACTAATTACAATGCACATAATAAATCAACTTTTTCATAATAGTTAATAATGCACTTTCATTTTGTTAAATTTAAAAGTTATACATGTTTCATAAATCTCGACAGTCCCAACAAGATGTGGCAAAATGTTTGACTAATAAAATGATTGGGTTTGACTTCTTGAAAGTGAAAAGTTTGCCTTTTATTATCTGTAATTATTAAATAACTAGCGAGTTTCTACAGAATGAGCAAATCTTCAGTTTTACAGATGATAATTTACAGCTCAAAATTAAGAATTAGGCAAAAAAATGTCTTCTTGAATTAGTCAACCTTCCAAATCTCTGCTATATTTACAGACAAATGCATTTTACAACTTGGTGCAGAGAACCTGCTGATAAGAGTCTGGTATCAGAGTCTTTATAAAACACTCTCTCCCATCTTTCCACTAACCTGCATTGGATTCTGATGTCAACAATGACATTTTTTAACTCCTAATTCTCTGGAAGAATTTATATTGCCATTACAATTATTTTTTCAGACTTATTTGATCTGTCATGTATCTCATATTTCCTCAGATCATTTTCTAGAGCCTGTCACTACTCAGTGTAGTTTGACACTTGTCATTCAGAAGTTAAAGGTCCATGGAAATCATAGGAAATTTTTCCAATGTCCTAAATAACATCAGGAATAATTTTTGTGAAGATTAAGGTATCTATACCTGGTTTAAATTCCTGAAAACAAATCACTTTGTAACACCAAATTCAATATCCAAGTCTACATGAATACATCACTTTAAACAAATTGGCAGATCCACATACTTTTATATACGATCAAATTAGAAGATTGCATTTGGGTTCTCCTTATAATTATCACTACTTTAGCAACACTGTAACAAGTCCTCTCAGCAAACACATTACTTTTTAAAAAATCCACAGATATTCATAAAATATTTCAATTTCACAATCCAAAACCAAATAAAAACTCAGAGATAATTGCAAAGAACCCAAACAGTTTCAAGATGGTTTTGTTTTGCTGTTTGCTTTTCAGGTAATCTGCAGTTTTGTGGTTTGGTTATTTTAAGTTCAGGAACACTTTTAACTCACTCGCATTTCTGAAATCTATAAGGAAGTGATGAATTGTGCTCAAAAAGTTCTGCAACAAAAACTTACCCTGGCATTTTTTCTATCAATATTTTTTTAAATTGAGTATTTCCGTTCATGCTAATACACTTGTTGAAATGTTGGCTGTAACCAAACACCTGCTGCACTTACCCCAGTGTTGTCATGGTGACAATGGTGTACCAGAAGGCTGCAGGGATGCTGGTGAACTTGCTGGCTGATGAACCTTTCTCTGCATAGTACATAACTGTGGCAAAGATGATTATCGCCATAGTGAGTGAGAAGAGGAGGAAGCCTAACTCCGAGGCACAGCTTTTAAGGGTATAACCCAGAATGCGCAGTCCCTGTGAGTGGCGGGAAAACTTAAAGATCCTGAAGACACGAAAGACTCGTAGTGTCACAAAAGCCCCACTGACATCCTCATTATCGGTCATCACCAAGCCAATGTAATATGGCATGATGGCAACCACATCAATGATACTCATGACACTGCGCACAAATTTGTAGCGACTAGGGGCCGCCAGGAGACGTAGGAGATATTCAACTGTGAAGATCATGACACAGGCAGTATCCAGACAGAAGAAAGCCACAGCATAGCGCTCTCCACAGGGCAGCTCTTTGATGTGACCCGGGCTTACCCCACAGGGCACTGTCTCCACCACATTGGCAATAACAGAGACGGCAATGAAGAAGCCAGTGACATAGTAGAAGACCAGAGCCAGCGTACTGGTGTGTGGGTTTTCAAAGGCCCGCCACATCCTTTGCCGAGCTGTCATTGAGGGCAAGGAGCTCTCAGCTGCATGATCCTGATCGGCATCATCCTGCAGGCGTTCAGCATTCTCACGCCGGCGATCCTTGTACTCCTCATAACAGCAGTCGCCAATGATCTCAGGGATGATGCCAAAGAACGCCAGCTCCTCATCGTAAGCTGAGATGCATTCCTGACGTGGATAATGAAGCTTCCCAGTACGGTAGAAGTTGAGAATATGTCGGAAAATATCAGGGTCCCGATCAAAAAAGTACTGCTGTGTCTCAGGGTGATAGAAAAAGTCCCGCTCCGAACTGCCCAACAGAGTATCAGGGTAGCGCTCTAAGGTGTCCAGCCATGTCTGGAACTGGATGCCACTCACATTCAGCACAATCAGAGAGTCCTGGCTTCGCTTCCTCTCCTGTCGTGGAGCAGCTGGCATAGGACCTGTGGCCACTGGCATCCATCCTATAGCCGCTGCCCTGGCAAAGGGTAACCAAGCTGCTACTCCTGCTGCCATGGTCCCAAACACCTACTACTGCTCAATCTAGAGCCAATCTAGAGACAGTTCTGGTCCAGCCACTAAAACAGAGAGGGAAAAGAAAAATACAAACGCTCACACATTTTTGAGGCAACAGAATTTCTGAACATTGTTGTGATTTTCAGTTAATACTGAAAACCTTTTTGCTTCCTTTTTATTTCCTCCCCTTTTTCTTTAATCCCAGAATATCCTTTCCAGGGGCTGGTCAGCCAGTTAGGACAATAAATCACGGCACTTGGAAATCAGAGTATTTAAAGTAGCCACTATAGCAGGTCCATGGGAGGCCCCCGGATAGATGCAACGGTCCACAAAGCACTAACCCCAGGAGCCAGCCAGCAGCTCTCGTGCAGCGGTGCAGCCACCTGGAAGGAGATTTTTCTCCACGCGCGATGCAGCCGGTGCCCCCGCCCCTCCGCCGCTCCGCTCCCCGCCCGCTGCCGGAGCCGGAGCCGGCGCCGGGCCGCGGTCGCCAGCGGAGCCCTTGCCGGGCGGGCTGCAGCGGGGCCGCCCGCCCGCCGTGCCGGGGCGGGGGGAATGCGCCGGGTCCCTCCTCAGCCACAGTCCCAGAGCCGCAGCGGGACTAATCCTCTCTCTGACCTTGATCGTCGCCCTGGGGACTCCTCCTGACCCCGGCTCAGGGCCCGGGGAGCCGGCGGGGCAGGAGGAGGAGCACCGGGAGGGAGCATTAAACTTTAAGGCAAGTTTTCCGTGTAGGAAATCCGTTGAAGGGCAAGAGGGGCGCCGGGGAAGGGGCGTCGGGAGCGCCAGAGAGAAGGGAGCGGGCGGAGGGGAGTCGCCCCGGGACGGGGCGCGGGGGCACGGGCAGGGGATGATCCGGAGCGAGGAGAGCAGGGTCGGGCAGCGCCGCGGCGGCTGCGGCGGGGGCAGGAGCGGGGGCTCTGGAGGCACCCGCAGAAGGTGGGAAGCGCGGGCCATCCTCCGGAGCGACCGGCGAAGGGCGAAGCCGGAGAAGGCTGGCGAGAGAGCGGGGCTGGGGCGGCGGGGGGCGCGGGGCAAGGCGTGAGGGGTCCATGGTAGCTCGGCGGTGGGTCAGCCACCCCCTCCCGCCTCTCTCCTCTCGCCCCTTCCCCTCGGCTCCGCTCTCGCATCCCTCCGGACGTGCCCAGCCCGCGGCACCTACCTGGGAAAGTCTGGCGAGAGCGCTCAGTTGCATAGAGACTTTTGGAAATACGGGCTGTGCCGCCAGATCCCCGCGCCACGCCGGGAACGGCGGGGAAGTAGTTGCTCCTGAGAAAGCTTGATCGCATCCAAAGGGACATCGATAATAAGGCTTTCCCCCACCCCCACCCCCCTCCGCCACCGCCGAGCGCCAAGCAACAAGTTCAAGGGGTGGGTGGGGGGAAACACAACGTAATCGCGCCTGGCAGCTCGGCGGAGCGCGTCCTTCGCGGGGCGCGGATCCTGCGGCTGCAGCTGCGGCCGCTGCCCCTGCCTGTGCCGCGGGGATGCCGCGGGCTGCGGGCGGCGTAGAGGCCCTGGCGCGGGAGGGGGGGAGGGGGGGGGGCGCTTCCCGCCGCCTCCCCCGCGGCGGGCGGGCCATGCCGCCCTGCCGCGCCCGCGGGCGAGGGGCGGAGGGGCGGGCGGCAGCTGGGGGCATCGCTCCGCGGGCGGAACAAAGGGGCTGCGGGCGGCGGCGCCAGTGCGGAGAGCCAGTGCGTGTGTCTGCGTGTGCCTGTGTGTGTGCCTGTGCTTGTGCATGTGTGTGTGTCTGCGTGTGCCTGTGCTTGTGCCTGTGTGTGTGTCTGCGTGTGTCTCTGCGGGGCCACGATCTTGCGGTCCATTCCCTGCGCCGGCAGCGCCGCACAGACCCTCCGGAGTTGGTGGTGTTTCGGGTAGGGATCGGGTGGCGGCGGTGGCTCTAGGTGCTGTATCTCGGGGATTTCTCAGAGCGCCAGCTGCTTTCAAGGGAAGAGGAACGATTTACTGAAAGAAGGGAGATCAAATGCCTGGGAGCGAAGTGTGGCGATGCTCCTCACAACCTGCCCCGAGCCTCTCCGGAGTTCTCGCTGCAATATCCAAACGGCTCTTACCAGCTTTGGGAAAGGCGAGAGCTGGGACGGGGATGGGAGCCTTTTCCTCCTCCTCTCCTTTCCGCTCCCGTGCAAAGCCGCCCCCCCTTTTCCCGTCGCTAGATGGCGTGTGGATGACGGGAAGTGGGCTCCCCGTCGGGGTGCTGCTGCGGGGCTGGGCGGCCCCCACGTCGCGCCCCCGCTCCGCACCGCGCTCTCCGCACCGCGGCACAGGGGCCCCGCCGCCGCCAGCAGCCGCAGACCGGCTCCTGGCAGAGCTACATCCAGGAGAAAGCGGACATGTAATTCCTCGAGCTCTGCGTGCCGCTCTGTTAGCTCCCGCAAATACAAGGAACTGCCTGTACTGTTTAATTAAGATTCTGAGAACACTCGGTGTCTTCTTCTCAGACCTCTCATCAAGATAGCAGGAAGTGTCCTTCTAATCTTGTTTGTTTCCATTTAGTAACCGGAGGCTTCCAAAGGAATCACAAACCAAATCGGTCCCTTCATATTTGAAGATCTGACTAAACCTCCCCCTCTAATAACATATTTTAGACATATGTCAAAGAAATCTGCAACAAAAATACACCAAACATATATTGATGCTTGAGAGGCATCTCTTTTCCATATTTTAATAATATACTCAACTTCGATGTGTATTAGCTTCTGTTACGAGTCCCCGTGAAAAAGATGAGCATTATCAATGATGTAGTCTGTAAGATGTTCGCATAAGAAATACTTGAAAGCATGGAGAGGAAGGGTTTAAAAATATTTGAGTATAAATCCTAATTTAGGGAAACTTGTGATGATGATCTATCACATATATCAAATCACGTGAAATAAAACATCACATAAAATAAAGTATATTTTTTGTAGTTTTGTTGAAGTAGTTTGTTGGTTTGGTTTTGTAGTGGTGTTTTTTTCCTAACTCAGATGTTCAGTACATTATATCCTATAAATTAATTCATTAATTTGAAATTAGTTGGTCAGCTGTAGGTATTGAGCTTTCAATGGTGCAAATAGTCTTCTCCCATACGAAAGATTACGGGTTTTCATTTGATGCAATTAATAAAGCCCAGTTTATGGTCCTGTCAGCTCATTATCAAGGCAATAATACAGAACTTCCTTTCTTGACAAATAATCACAAGAGGTTTCATTTTCAGCTGTAGATTGTAATCAATAGCTGCTCCTATATTTTAACATGCCTTGCTTAACAGAGAAGTTACTGCTTTCAGTTGCTTTTTTCCTTTACAGTTTTTCCACAACACAATTCTTCACTGACAACAAAGGGTTTCCCTCCTCTGTAGAGATGAGAATGGGTTCCACTAAAGAATCACTTGAGTTCTTGTTGCAATCTTCAAGTTGTTTCATGAACTTACACGTTTCATCAGGAAATGGAAAAAAAAGACACAAACAAATTCTGTACATTAGGACAAGGGGTTATCAGGTAGTGTTACAACATTGTGTCTGGTTTAAACCAGAGGTCTGAAACCAGTCCAAGTTCAAAGTGTTTCATGACACCATTCAGCTCACCTTAAAGTTTTGTGGACAGTCTGTGTATCATATAGGCTTCCTTCAGAAACAGTATCATGGAAGGAAAAGTCAAAGAGTATACTCTATTGCCTTCTTATTCTAACAAAAAATACACTAATATACTACTGAAAAGTGGTAGCGAGGAACTCTTGAGTTTCACAGCTTGTGCCTTCAGTTTGGTGCCTTGAAATTGTCTGGCTGCAATATTCTTTCTTTGTACAGGCTAAATCCTGGTACATAAAGTGTACCAGCTCTTCTGATTTCAAAATCTGTGACATCAGAATTAGCTACCAAGAGATTGGTGTGTTGTGACAGGGAGGATTATGACTTCAAGTAGGAATTAAGTAAAAGGGACTCAAATGAGACGAAAATCCTATTTCAAGCAAAGAAAATAAATCCTAGTAATTGTAGAAAAAGAAGAAAATGATACTAAGGGGACTGTACAATGGACTTTAGTATGAGCCATTTCTTAATTCTTTACAAAGTCATGAGGCACAAAGAACTCTCTAAGGATTAAAAAAGATAACAGCTCTGATGCATAAGTGTATATTAATGCATTATTATAGTTTTTTCTTTATTATTTTCAGAAGTGTTAAGAATGTTTGCAACCAAGAAGTTTCTTTACAAACTTAATGTACAGGTACATCCCCTCTTCCTGATTATTCTAGTATTAAGCCAGTGGTCTTTCTTTTTGAGAAAAGAATGCTACAAATATTTAAAGCTGCCTTGTAAGCCTTAACCACAAGATTCAACTGTACCTCTGTCCTGTTTTCTTTCTTCTCACTTTAGTCTAGAAGATAATTTCATGGTTCCTACATTTTTATGCTAGTATTTTTGTATACTGTATACAACTTGCAGAAAATTGTAGGCAATAACTGGGTTGTGAATATATGCTATTTTCCCACTTGTGGATTAGTAAGTTTACCTTCCATTTGGTCTAACAATGCAAAGGGCTGCTTTTTTTTTAAAAAAAATTTATAGGAACCAAAATTGCTTCTTCAGAATACAAAAATCTCTTCTAAAACCCGCTTTGGTTATTACTAAGAGAATATTCTACTCACCTGTCTCTTCTGCCTCATGTATTGCTTGTTTGAAGATCTGAATGCTTCTCAGTGTGAGCAAAAGTGGTTTGGGTTTTTGGTATTCTGGTTTGAGTTGTGGGTTGTTTCTGTTGTTGTTTTTTAATTGAACATTCCTGAGACCTTCTAAGCAAAAACATCTGGTACAAGGATTTCTAAAGTGCTGATCACAGCCCCTCTGAAGAACTGGGTCATGAGATTAAGAATGTGTCTCACAGAGGAAAACATTTTAATCTATGATGTAAATTTAAAAAAAAATGCTTTGGTCAAACATGTAATCAACACAAAGATATGTATTTATAGTCTGCAGTTTCCTTGCCTTCATGGATTTCCCTGTCTACATGTAGCTGGTTCTTGTACCACAGAACAGACAGAATAGGAGGATGGCTTTTGATATAGGCATAATTTTCAAAAGACAAAAGCCATCTTTCTGAGTGTTTGCTAAAATAAGTTCAGGCCACTCTGCAGTGCAAGTGCTTGTCATTCTTCCTCTATGAAAAAATGGATTGGTCTGGATGTTAAGATATGACCTCTCACTGATCAAGGATTAAGACATACACTGGGGGAAGTGCACAATAGGCACCATTTCTTTTAAATTCTGAGGCCAACCTGAGAGTTAGTATAGCCATTGTTAACCTAAAAAAAAAAAGACCCTTATTCCTGAGGAAAAGATTTTTTTATGCGTTTATTACAGCTTTAGTGGATGGAAGAAGTTAGAGCTATCAGCACTGCGGTTTCTTTTCTTCCTAAGGTGAGGTTAAGTCAGTACTTGGAATGATCTCAAAAAACCCTCATTTTCTTCCAAAGAAGGGGCTGACTCAATCTCAAATATTTGTGCTTTATCTGGTCTAATCCAACAAATATTGATTTACTAATTACATATGTTTTTCTTGATGTACAGGATATTGTATAAAAGATTAATTCTATTAAACTATGTATTAGTCATATCAAGCTCTGGGAATTCCTCTTCAAATTAGTTATATTTTACGCATCAATTAAATGGTAAATAAAAACTTATCTTTAGATAAATACGTATTTCTCATTTTGAATTCATGGTTTGGATCATATATCTTCAAAGGAGTAATTATTTCATCTATATAATACGGTCCAGTTTCAACCAGTTTAGCTTTAGACACCTGTGCTGCCTAGTTAAGAGCTTACTGACTCTGACTTCGAGAGTCAACAGAGGGAGAAACAACTCCGGCGAGCAATTCATCCTACCTACAATCTCAGTGGATGTAGGCACATATCCATTGACTGTAAAAGGCAGGCTGGGATGACTGTGGTCCTTAAAGGGATGTTATATACTTTAGATTAGGCAGGATGAGACTGAAAGCCTGAGCCAGTCTGCTATGTCAATGTTAAAACTACCCTGAACTTCAAGTATCTTTAAGGTCACATCCTTAGAGAGAGAAACTAAGAGTGAATTAATGCAGAAGAGTAATTACCTACTAGAGGTCATACTCCTGGTTGTGCTGAAGCACTTTAGGAAGTCATCTTTGACAAGGAGGCCTGTTGCTGGACTTGCTCTATCACTGTAGCCACGTTTCTAATCAAATGCAGAATCTCCAGTATCATCAGATACTCAGAAACCCTCTTAGAATGTATAGCATGGATTAGAAACACTGTCTCCTCATACTGAAATGTGAGATGCCAGTAATGTAGTTAGTTCTGACAAATCTCTACATCAGTGCACGACATCTTGCCACTTGTGCTGAACTAGTTGGCTATTTTAAGTGTGTAGGTTTTGGTACTTCAACTTGACCTGTTTCTGTGTGTTGATTCTCTAACACAAGTCTCATTTTTTACTTGAGTCATTGGTTAAAATATGTTTGTCAGATATAATTTATTTTATCTAATCTGGTTCTTGAAGACTAATGCACTTAAAGGCCATATTACAGCAAGCAGACAACCTCTAGAGAATTAAAAGTGTATGATTCAGTCATGGCCATTCCTTCATGTTTCTTCTTGATTCAGAAGAAAGCTTGGCTAAACTGAAGGACTGAAGTGGGTCCAACCATAAATAAAATTTACTAGTCCAGGTCATTTTAGTCAGGGCACTGAATTCATCTTTTCACATTAAACTGAAATTATTCAGTAAGTTCTCCAGTCTTACAGCAGTTAAAAAGGTAGATCAGATAAAAATCTCAGCCTCAGCAGGAAAGTAACTTGCTTGGAAACGTTTATCAGAGAGAGATGCAAGACCTATTAAAAAAAACCTGATTGATTCACAGTGAATAACGCTGAAAGGGGCATGGGCAGTCTGTTTTCCAGAGTAACCATAAACAAAACAGGTTCCACTAGGGTGGTTATGAAATCTTGGAGGATGCAATAAATTTGCACCATCTTGGAAAGCTTGAGCCTTTCCATTTTCAAATCAGGTTGCTTTTGTTCTCTAGAAGTGTCCGTAGACAATGGCTGAGGTAAAAAAAAAAAAAAGATTAGTTTACATTTCAGTAGCTTCCAGATTAAAAGAATATGAAGAAAATTGCTCCCCCTTCTCTTAAGGTTTTATCTCCTTACTCCAGGCCATCTGTAGCCCTATGATTTTTGTCTGTCTACTTATACTTGGAAAAACATCCTCTGATCAGTGAAATTATGAAATCGTTGCTCAGAATTATGAAG
Organism: Dromococcyx pavoninus; assembly: GCA_033558185.1. NCBI lineage: Eukaryota > Metazoa > Chordata > Aves > Cuculiformes > Neomorphidae > Dromococcyx > Dromococcyx pavoninus. The sequence continues at coordinate 340,042 of JAUMJL010000047.1, forward strand.
TCTTTGTTCCTTTGGAATAATACTTGATAGAATAGATGTGTAAGTTTGCCTGAACAAAGCAGGATAAACTTAGTGCCTTTTAAGTTTGCTTCTGCTTTAACGAAGATCAATAATATTGCTAAAAAAATATGAAATTGTGCTAAGTTTGTGGAAAAGTCCTGATAAGGAAAGCAAACTCAGTAAAACTAATACTTTTTTAGAAGTTCTGATTCTGTTTTTTCTTACCTCAGTCTTGGTAATGGATTTTGACAATGTTTTCAGAGTTATATATAAATTATAATGTGTTATTCTTTAGATTTTTTTTAAGTTCCTTTCAGGTTTTTTTGCTAGCAGATCTTACTCTGTGTTCTGCACCTTAGGAGCTCTTTGCTGCATAGGTAACAGATTTTATGGTAAAATGATTTATCAGTCAAAACAAAATAAAAAAATAGTGTTTTTTTGTTTCACGTCACAGGTTTCGCATGGCAACCTTTCAATCTATATCCAAACCTTACCATATTAGAAATACTCTTTTTTCTTTGTATTCCAGGAAATGTAGGGTTTGGATGTCAGCCATCTTCCTCTATTCTTGCAAATGCCTCAAAACAATCAATGGCTCCTTGCCTAATTAGTACCATCTCTCTTATAGTTTGAATCCTCTCTAAACTTCTTTGTTACTAGGTTGGCTCTGCTATTCAGTACTTTACATGGTGGGTACCCGAAGAGGGGTAATACAGCTCCAATTGAGAGTGACTGCAATTGTATCCTACCTTTTTTTAATAAGTGGTTTCTGTTCCAGCAAAGCTTCCACCATTTCGAGTCTCAGTAGCTTTATAGGAATCCTATATAAAAGAGATTAATATGTGCAAAAATATAGTTAATAGAAATGATGTGTCATTCACCGGCACAAATGAACATAGAACATTTTTCAGATGGTAGAAGATTGAATAAAGTTATTATCTTGCATTACAAATTATTTCCTTAGTCCAACCAGCTCTTAGTAAAGGAAGAAGCCTGAGGTCAGGCAGACTGGCATGAAGCTGGTAACTCTTCAAACTTAACAATATCTGCAGGGCTACCTGCAGGGGCACTTTGTGTGCAGGTAGTTGCTAATAGGTCCTGTACCATAGTTCAAAACAGGAAATGGAAACCTTTTTTCACATTGTTTGCTTTCTAATTGCACAAACAGCAGTGAGACAACAGTCCTTTATAGCAAGCCACCTCTCCAGATTAGAGAGGAAATAAAATTTTTTTGACGTTCCTGGTTGAATTGCTGTGATGAATGACAGGTCCAAGCTTCCAACAGGAAGAAAGGATGAAATAAAATGTTTTGAAGCCTGTCTACAAAAGTGAAACATTACACGATTATTTGCATGAAATTAATTTTAAAAGTCAGGCTGAAAGACAAATCAGAAAAGTCAGCATTTTTTTCATAACATCTAAAGCTAGTTTTATTCCCCTGGAACGTAAGTGAGGGTAGAAGAGTGGCTAGTTAGAAGGTCCTCAGAAACAAATTAATTAGACTTGATGACATGGTGTTAGTGGATGTCATCTGGACCTAGCAGTCCTAAAATCAAGAAGTTAAACTGTCCTAAATTTACTGGTCATTACACTCCACATTCTTCCAAAAGAAATATGTCACAGAGATACATTAGATGTTCATTATTTAGCTTCATGAGAAAGTTAAACAAGTATTTATTGCTTGATAAACAGTATCTCATCTCAAGGACAGTTTTCAGTATGGGTTATTCAGTTATAAGTTACACTGCTAAGACAGTCTGAAAGCTTGCACAAAATCATTGCTGCCCAAGTTAAAAGAAGTATGTTTCATTGAAACCATACTAACTTCATAAAGAGATTGTAGCTTTGTTTGCCAATTAAAAACGTTATTTTGCTGTAGCATCATTGTTTGTAAATCAAACAGCAAGAAAATACCTAGTTGGAATTACAGGCTTTTTAAAACAAGAGTTTAAGGAACAAAATGATCACAATGTCAGATCATTAGTTTCTTTCTGGTTCTGTATGTACCATTGTTCAGTCACTTGAAAGAACTGCTGTATGATAAAACAGAAAACAGCCTCAAGACTACAGCAATTACAGTCTAGATATTTGACACACAGTATGCATTTTTTTAAAAAAAAATCTGTTCAGTCTTATACATTTTAAAGCAATAGAAAGCAGAAGGGTGACACACCAGGCAGTAGGGGCATTTCTGTAAATACAGCTCTGTTAGAAGAAAAAGCTTGAAAGAACTTACGTAGGCTCAAGGTCCCAGAATCAACAACAGTTCTGTTATGGGCCAATGCCCATTTACAGTTTCTGCTCTGCTCTTCATCAGCCTCTGCACACTGGTCATATATTTTCCAGTAAGTTTGGTCGTCTAATTTGATCCACTATACTGAATGGAAATGTTGTCTAGATGGGACATCAATCCTTCCAAACCCTATACCATGTTCTTCCAATCCCCCAGTTATAGTAATTAGGACAGAAGATAATATAACGTGGAAAGCTTTCAAAAATGAATAATACTGTGTGCAGCATACCTAATGATATCTGGTTTCCCTTCTGTCTCTGATGTCTAAGAAACGGTGATCTCATTAGCCTCTTTCACTAGGAATAATAATAGGGTGTCTCTTTTCCATCTACTTGCCAGTTCTCATAAAATTATAAAAACTGCTTTTCTTTAAGCTCTTTGCCCCTCTAAACTGATGTTCAAGAATTACTGTGAGTTTGACAGACAGACTGACATGGGAAATGATTGCATTCACTCAAGTACTTGGAAATTTACTCAATTACCTAGAAAACCAGGCTACAAATTGCCGTCTCTCCTTATTTTTATATGCTAATTCTAAGATTTTCTAGCCAGCTTACTATGGATAGAGAGATTTGGACATACTCTTTTCCAGTCTCTTTACTATGGACTTTGACGTTTCTTTCCCTGCAGGAGAAACTGATCACATTACGCAGTTCCAGGGAGTAGCACAAAGATTGCTCTTGCTTGGTTTCCGTGCCCCTGGACAACAACAAAGGATTACAGCTGGGAAGTGGAGGTCCTTCTGCAGCTTTTTCACAGCTGCTAATGTAAACAATTGCAGCTACTAGCCAGAGGTTTGTGTAGATCAGCAGCTATTCTTTAACAATAGCTCTTTAGTGGTATATTCCCTGCTTAGACCCTGGGGCATGTCAGCTCAAACACTTGGTGGCTTGTGGGGATCTCAAGAAGATGTTCTCTAATAAACTTGTGTGAGTATGTGTGTGTGCACAGGTACGATGCAGTGGAGCTCTGTGAAAACACTATCATGTGAAACGAGCACAGTATAGGTTATTCATTATCACAACGATACTAACAAGATGAGAGTAGTTATTGGGAGGAAACAAAAGCCTTTGACTTGTAAAGGTCCTGGTAATTTTTGTGGTGTTGCCTCATTCTGTCTCTCGGGGCTTGGGAATAGCCTCCAAAACATCCATTAAGAGCTGGTATGGAAGCAGGCTGTTGCATGAAAACTGTAACATGCTCAAATCATTGTAAAAAAACATACCGATGGGAACCTTTGACTGGATGCAATTTACATATTGGACATTTGGTTATGGCTGGCAGACTGGCATGTTGCTATTCCAGGAGAATACAAAAAAAGTCAGAGAAGAGTAATAAAAAAGGTAATAATCTTGCCCCTCCCCTGTTTCCAGGGTATAACAACTAAATAGTCGTACCTTGTTAGTATTGCTTTGGTAACAAATAACCTCTACAGTTCTTGTTTTGTATGATCCTATTGCATTCAGTTATTACTGGTATCAGTTAAGACAGAAGAAGAAGGTTTTCGGTGAGCTTATAAAGTTCGGATGGGGATAGGACTCAGTATCTCCAAGGAAAAAAGGCATCCCTGATCCCAGTAGCTTCTGGAATTGGGAGAGTAGCAGTTAAAACAAATCCCATTTCCCTAAGATGTTTATATTCTATGAAAAAAAAATAGGGAAACTCTTCAGTTGTTTTCTTCATATTTCTTCCTGCAATATCATTTTGTCACAGTGTCATATTTTCAGTGACATTTCATAGATGTATAAGTGCATTCAGACCTTGAAGACCACAGAGTAAATGAAACATCTTTAAATATGGCAACAACTTGAACTCTCATTGCCGGGCGTTAGGAAACTAATTTTGAGCTAATGGTGAGAACCTTCTGCAAGTGCTGCATACCTCCTGCTACTAATTAAATTAATGACATCTAAGACTGTTTAACACCTCACAAGAATAAGTTCTTATTTACTATCCAAGAAGGTACCTCAGTGGGTCATAATTATTAAATTTAAAGCCTTGTTTGTTATTCCTACTGTCTTTAGCAAAATCAGGAAGAGGTCCTATATAAATTATGTGTCTATTTTTCCTTTGCTGCCACATGGGTAAAATTACAGCTCAGAATTCAATTGCCTATGTGTAAATGGCTTTTTTAAATCAGCCTCAAGATGTATTGATCCGTGATGCACGGTGTAATTTATATCTCTTAATGTATCAGTCATTAAATTGGTATAATACCTGACAAGATAATTCTTTTTAACTAATATATATGTACAGTAGTAAAAAAATCTAAATAAGGTGTAAAATATCTAGCATTTTAACATCTAAAATACAATAAAATCAACCTAAAATTATACTTCCAGAGAAAAGCCCGGTAAAAATAAATGCTAAACAACTTAATTATATCAAATTTTCTAGAATTAATTTGCTGTATATGAAATACTTCACAACAATCAGACCCTATATTCTGCCTGCAATATTAAGTAAGAAAATTCAGTAAAGAGCGATTTTATTGTTTCAAGCCACATTCACTCCAGTTTGTAGTGTTGCACTTTGCTTAAAGCCATGGAACCAAACAGATTTAGTTGAATTTAAGTTTGTGTTACTTGGAGAAGAATTTTAATACCCTCACTTTTGTATGTGTCTCATGAAAAATGTTTATTTCAAAGGTAGAGCTGGTGGTTAATATCACTGAAGCACTTTTTCTAGTATGAAAGAAGCACTTCTACTGTAAATATTCTCCTTTTTTCTTTACAGAAACAAAGGACAGAAAAACATTGTGTTTCTTTGGGGTTTTTATAAAGATACAGTGTCAATTCATAAGTGTACCTACCTTTCTTCTGAATTCATAGTCTCTTACTATGTTTCATTACCTATGGAAAGCTCAAATAAAGTATTCCTTTCAGGAAATTACAAAATCCATTGTTATATTTGAATAATAGGTATTTTGCCATTTGGCTTGGTGGAATGTAAATATCACGACTCCAAGTAAAATAGAAATGTCATAAGGAAAAAGTTGTATATGCATATAGTCTTTCAGAAAAGTAAGAAATGGACATGTTTGTCATTTTAAGCTTGATCTAGAAAACTTTCTGTATACAAGTACATATTTTTTCATGGTAAAACTGTAAAGATAGATGCATTACTGCTGTTGCTGTCTGTTTTTCTTTGTTTTGTTTTGTATTGCATATGTAGTGGACAATCTGGTAGCTTTTCAAATAAAAGAATTTATGGTTGGTAGTAGAACTGGAAATAACTGAGTTTATTTCTTCTGTTTTTTTTCTTTTTCAGTTCACTATCTGAACAGATAGATTAATAAAAAGAAAGAAAACAAAAAACAAACCACTGTTCTGTGTTGACCAAGAGCTAAAATCCATTGATTGTGCCACTAAAAAAAAATTAAAAGAAAGTAATTTTTTCATAAAATTTTGTTACAAACATTTCATTTAGGGTTTTTTCAATACTTTAAAAAAATTCTCATTTTTGGCATTTAACAAAGCAAAAAGACATTTCAAAGCAATAAAAAAGGAATGTCTTACCTAGAAAATGTCAAAAAACAGACTTTCGCATTTCTCCTTTCAACCAAAATGATTAAAAATTCTTGTACTCCAAAGGCTGTTTTTTTCAGAGAATGGGCTATTTGTGGAAAAAGAGGTCATAAACAATAATTTTACTATTTTCTATAAACTTTTCAAAACTCATTAATTAGTTTAGGCTGCAATACAAATGTCTCTGGTAAAGTGAAAATATAGATGTGTAATCTCTATTTAGGTTTGAATCTCTAGTGACAGCTAATACAAAATTTGCTGTTCCTGGAAGTACCGTGAGCTTCAGCAGGGTTTTGTGTGGGCCCGGTACAGAGCTCTTGCTGAAGGACTGAGGTTCGATTTTAACATTCGTGGTTCTTCATGTAAGAACCCAAGGGTAAGCATGAATATGTCCGCAGTTAGTGTTGTCTTATGAGAGAAACCTGCAGGGTATGGTAGCCAATTGGAAAATTCATAGTTATTTGAAACAAAATGTACATAGTTGTGGTTTTATGCTATGCTGGTCAGTTAAGTCTATAATTAGGAAAGCTAACGCTTTTAGGCTTTGATCCCTGTAGCAATTGCACCCATGATTAATGTTACACTCTGGCACCAGTAATTTGACCCTGAAGAACCATCCAGAAGGTCTGCATTAGTTTCAAAATGGATGTGTGAAAACCTGCATTTGTCTTGGGCACTGTTTACCTCTATTTTTATACTGGCTGAGTATTTCATGTTTTACAGTACAACTAATCTATGTAATAAGCTAATAAGAGTTCCGATTATACTTCTGTAACTCTTAGTCCTTGACATAAAATCTTTCTCCTACTGTGTAAGTAAGATTAATTTGTAATCTTATATGCTTACTTACATCTCCCACAGTGATCAAAGTAGGCTAAGTATCAAGTAGGCTACATGTAGTCTCAAATACAAGTTTGGCATAAATTGTAAAAATTAAACAGTCTTGTTCCTATGCTACTGCCTCCCAGTAATGATACACCTGTGTCTTACAGGAAAGGTTACCTTGCTTGATTGGTCAGAAAACATATATTACAAAATAAACAACCCCAGCTTTACTAATATTAACTTTAAAGAGCAACTTTTAATATTGTAGCAATAGGGAATCCTAGTGATATTTAGTATTGTGTGTTGTGCATGAACTACTGAATTATTGTCCAATGAATTTTTAGATATTTGACGTGTACAAATATTAACAGTGCCATGAGGTAAGTAAGCAAAATGTAATTCGTGACATGATATATTCTTATTTGGTGGCATTGCAAGATTATAATAAAGACTGCTAGCAACATGAAGTGTTACTTAGTGTTAGTAAAGAATCAGCCCCAGGGAGAAACCTGAAGAGAACAGCAGAGGCTCTGTATAGCTGCATTGCAGGATGGGATGCGTCTCACCTAAGTTTTACCATCTAAAAATTAAGGAATTTTTGTAAGATAGTATCCTAAGCTCCTTTTTTTATTGATAAAGTCAAGCACTGGCATCTCATCGTTACTTATAGTATCTTTTAGTGTATTCTTCTTTACTCTTAATATTTGTAATAATACTTTTGCAGAAAGAAAACTAGGAAAGCAGATTCCAAGAGATTTTTAATAAGATCTTTGTAAAGCTCTTTGGCATCAAAGGTGGTAAAGACTTCCTTAAAATAACTCTTACTCTTTAAGACATGCAAAAAGCTTGTGGACCGAAAAGTGAAACATGGTTTTACAATTGAAATAGTCTACTAGTGTGCTGCAAATCTGTTTATATCATGTGTCCTGACATCCCTCCATCATGTAACCGCTGTTAGGTACTTGTATGCTATTACATGAATCTTCCATGCATTTAACACAGCATAGAAAAGGGAACCTACAATTACAGTATCACAGTATCACAAAGTTGGAAAGGACCTCTGAGATCATCAAGTCCAACCTATAACCCAACACAAACACCAGCCCATCATCTAAACCATGGCACTCAGTGCCTCATCCAGTCTCCCCTTAAACGCCTCCAGGGTCGGCACTCCACCACCTCCCTGGGCAGCGCATTCCAATGGCCAATCACCCTTTGAGTGAAGAACATTTTCCTAAGATCAAGTCTAAACCTCCCCTGACGAATTGTCTTGGATAGGATTAAATTATGCACCTAATCCTTTTTGTTCCAGATGTCAATACTTAAAATTCATATCAGAGACTCAAATGCAGAGCCTCATACATAATTTTAATCCCTCATCTGTGCTGTAGGTTGTAACGTGAAAGTTTAAGCGGATTATCATAGAATTATGTTATCATAAAATGGTTTGTGTTGTAAGGGACTATCTAGGTAACTATTTTACCCATACAAAAAGAAAAAAGTAGTGATACATACTAGTTCAATAGAATCATAGAATGGTTTGGGTCAGAAGGAACGTTAAAGATCATCCAGTTCCAATCCCCCTGCCATGGGCAGGGACACCTCCCACCTGACCAGGCTGCTCAAAGCTTCCTCTAACCTGGTCTTGCACACCTCCAGGGAGGGGTCATCCAGGACGTTGCTGGACAACCTGTGCCAGTGCTTCACCGCTCTCACAGTAAAAAATTTCTTCCTAAAATCTAATCTAAATCTACGCTCTTTCAGGTTTGTTTTCTTATTGCTTTTAAATCCACTACTGTTAACAGTAAACATTTAATCAGTTATTTTGGAATAACCTGTGTGAGAACTAAATTAATTGCAAATTGTTTATACAAAATGACAGAGGGAGTTCAGCATTTCATGACAGGTGAAAAAGCATGTCACATACTGACTGTACATTTGCAGCTACCTACCTAGATAGTGCCACATGAAAAACTAGGCAGTGGGCAACAGCTGAGAAGACAAAGTGTTGTGTGCATTTAATTTCACTGTGCCATGGAATACATAAACTCCTACTGCAAAATATCTGTTTTATATGTGTGTTCTATCTATGCGTATATGATATACACTTATATATTATTTGTTTGGATATATTGTATTTCTTTGTTAAGGAGATTGTCTTGTGTGACTGTAACAATTGTACAATTTATGTATGTGATACTGTGCATGTTTTGCAGATTCCAAACCACTAGTCTCTGCATAAGAAATAATAGATGAGTATGCTTTCACAGTATCACAGTATCACAAGGTTGGAAAGGATCTCTGAGATCATCAAGTCCAACCTATAACCCAACACAACACCAACCCATCATCTAAACCATGGCTTTTGAAGAGTCTGAAATACTTTATACTTTGCTACTGCAAATTTAGTCAGCAAAAGCAACTCATCTAAAGCTCATTTCTAAGCTTTGCTGACATTAATGAATCCAACACTGATACTGCTGAAAAACAATGACAGAAAGAAAAAAGTTTTTTACTTTAAGCTTCATTGAAAATAAAAAGCAAAACAGAACATGTGTCAAATGGGAGCAATTTGTGATTAGTAGAATTTGAAAAGTCATCAAAATTTTAAATAATCATACTTCAAATGTTAGCGGATCACAGCTAGGCTACATTTATTGCAACAAGAGATAAAGATTATTCTAAAGGTGGCAGAGCGCATGTACCCCCAGACTTTGGCCAAATTTGGTGCAGCGTGGGTGTTATTTATTTTCTTCTCAGATTTCATTTCCTGTCCAGCAATTTGCCATTCATAGTAGAGTAACAACTGTAAGCAACTAAGAGGCTTTATGGAGGTCCCCGCTGTATACACCTGGCAGATGCCTGCAGTAGATCCTGACAAGATAGTCTTTTGCCCTGCTGGGATCACTTTTCCTTGTTTTCAGGCACACAGTCCAGACAAATGAGTAGTTAATTTCTCCAATGAAGGCTGCTACTGATGACATGAAGAGTCCTTCACCAGCTGAAGAACCTGAAAAGGAAAAAAGGGCAGGAGGCACTTTGATTTTCAAGAGTAATGCTTGTCTCTACTTTGTCCCAAACACTTGGAGAGATTATGTTGGAAATCTTGTCAGTAAAGTTCCTGAACAAATTGCTGAGAGTTCTGAGAACAAAATGGACTTCAAGACAAATAAGCCCATAGGGGAGAACAGGGAGGGAGAGAGATGGGAAGGGTTCTGTAATGGGGTAGGTAAGTGTCCAGATAAGAGTTTAAAGAAAGATAGACCATTCAGAAGTTCAGCTTAATGACATCACCTAGAACCTCTTTTATTGTAAAGTGTATCTACTGAATTTCAGAGTATACAAGGAAGGAATAGAGTGCAATTTTATTGTTATCACAGGATTTATTATTAATTAATAAACTTATTAAGCTTATTTCATAGCTTCTCTTGAACCCCATCTGCTTTACTTGGACTAAAAACATTCCTCTCTGGTTTTGCGTTTATGGCAATGTAATTAGTGGGGAAGTATCTCCCTCTTATTCTCTTAGTTCCTGCAGGCTTTGAGTAAATATAGTTGTGTTCTCTTTTTTTTTTTTAACATATCTCTATACATATCAGGAGGAAAGAATACCATGCAGCCACTTTTTGAAAAACTGTCATGTAACATTATGTGAAAGATGCTTATCCTCTGAGAATCCAAATGAAGTCGTCGAAAACGGACTGTCTTCACAAAATAAAAATTCTCACCTAGTTTATCTAATTGGGTATGCAAACTCTATTTTATCAGTAACAAGAATTGTCATCTAATGGTGTTCACACTAGATGCCCTAAGGATGAGATGGCAATCAGAGACACTGTTCATTCTGTTTGGGCTTCTAAGTTGTCATGCAAATCAGTATGCAGATATAGTCTGAGGATGAAACAAATAAGGTCAGTGATGAAATAAAACATGAAACTTCCATTTGAACATTTTGGTGTTGCTTTACTGAGCTTCATTGCCTAAACAACAGAATGTATATTATTACCATAAACATTTGACGTTGTCTTGGGTTTGTAATGCTTTGTCAGGGGGTTTGCTGTGACTTTATTGTCTCTTTAAATTTAAAGACTCAAACAATAGTTTTGTCTTCAGTGTAGTCATCCCATGACTATGTTTCTCAAAAAAAATCCAAACTTAATTAAATTTAGACTGAGGTTTTTAATATAGGTCTTTAAAGGAAATTCTATTGTTGCTTCAGTTGGTATACGATTTTATACACAGTGTACCTATACATGTGCATATATATATAATTTTTTAATATTTATTTATATCTGTGATTTAAATACACGTTTGCGTTTGTATACATGGAAGAGTTTCACAAATGTCAGATTTTTATGTTTCTCTTCTTCCCATTCCTTTTCTAGGAAGACTTTCAGCCCTTAAAAGAAAAATCTAAACTAAATTTTCAGCTCTTGATGCAAAAAAAAAAAACCCCAAGCTCCCTTTTTGTAGATGACTATAGCTAAGCAGATAATGAGGGGTGAAATCTGCAAATATTTATTTAAATGAAACATTGAATATTCCACGGTAATATTCTAACTCATTTTGTGCTCACTTTGCAAGAATATTCTAGGAAATTAATTTACTGAGAGGCTGCTTAAAATATGTATTGTTACTGAATAGTTGATGATACCAGTGAAAGTCATACTTGGAGTACTAATATGCAATTATTGAAAATGAACAATAAGCTATTAGTTCTAAGCTCTGCTCTGCCCTGCAGAAAACCAAAAAAAAAAAAAAGAAAATGACTGCTGCTTGTATGCCTTCTGCAATACTTTATCTGTAATCTCCTACTCTACTTTTCCAGTTATAGTTACACATCACCATCAAATACGTAGGCTCTTCCTACAAGCATTTCATGTATTTATAACATAATGCATAGTCAAAACAGCCTTATAATATGACCAGACATGGGCAGAAATATTTCTAGAAGGGGGAATTTATGAAGCCAGAGAGAGTTTTTGGGCAAGACTTGTGTTCACATAGATGATGAGGGGCATCAAACAAAAAAAACATCTTTCTGTTTGTTACTGCAGATAAACAATAGAAAATAAAAATCAAGTGCACCTTCACAGTCTCCTATTATGCTGCTTGCTACACGATTACCAAGTATATTTGCAGACATAATTTGGCTGATGTTAATAAATAAATAGTATTATGTTGTGAATCTTTAAACTAATCTCAGCCTTCTGTTCAGAGCACTCACATAGGATCTATGAGACTCATGCTGTTGGTGCTTGAGAGTGGCCAAACCTAGACCTACAGGTCTTAGATGTATGCAGCAGAGAACCATAGCTGCTTAAGTGCTCTGTAGCTCACATGTCAGCCCAATTACGTCATAAATCAGCATGGCTGTACATCAAGGGATGGGTTGTCATGTGAAGATTTTTGCTCCAAGTACAACAACAAGGAGACAGACTACATAGGGAATAAGTATATTACGGCCTCTTGCTCACCTTGAGTGACCCAATGCGCCACTGGCTCTCGCAGCTGGAAGGAAGATGCTTTTTCACAACTGTTCAAAAAAGGAAAAAAAGAAAACTCTATTCAGCAAATAAATTATTAACTCTGAATTATTCCCTCAGCTCTGCACCACAGTCATTGCTGCCCCAGTTTTCTGTCTTGCATATGAAGCGTAAAATATCATCCCTGTCCTGAAAGGCTTTTCTGGTAAGAACTGGTGAGATGGCTGAAGTCAGAATTGGACCTTATGAAGCAGCAGCTTTATCAAAAATATATAATTTTACAATTTTGTTTTTTTCATGATCTTGCTCTATTCCTCTTGAACTGAAAGGGAGATTTGCCAATGAAATAAACGTAGGGAAGAATGGCCCTGTAGTTTCTCTGTCATGGCAGGATCTACTTAAATGCACACATCGACAGAAAAACATTCATAGTGCCATCATACTTGGTACAGTGGTCTGCACATAAACGTTTTTAGCCCTTTTAACTGCTTGCTCACAGGAACTTGCTGCGACTCAGCACATGACTTTTCACAGAGGTCAAAGGGCTGGACGGAAACCTATAAGACAGCTACATCAACAAATGCGGAGATTTTACTGGTTAATAAACTGAGCATTACTTACATAAGTGAGTATTTTTATTGAACTGAGAGTAGTTTCACAAAGTAACTCAGATGTTTTCAGGGTAAATTAAACTTCATACTGTTTTGACTCATATCAGTTGTCCCAGCTCATTCATAGTAGAAATCTTCAGGACAAAAAATACTTTGCTCTTTTATTATATGTCTGTTCAACAATAGAGCTCATTATCTGTCTTGCAAATACGGAGAATGAAATAAGAAAGGAATACGGTCTACTGAAAATAGGACAGTAAAGCAGGGCCAAAAGTTAGATGCAACTCAGTTTCTTCCAAGTCTAAAATCAGTTTCTCTTTGTTAGACCAATATGTGTTTTCGGAGTGTTTGCTTGTGTATCTGTATCTGTACAGATATATCCCTGTATAGCTGCTTCTCTGTATAGCTCTTTTTAGAAGCAGAACAGGTGTTTTTCTAAATGAATGTTACCAGATCAGAGGTGGTATGTAGATTCAGTATTATTCTATTATTGGGAAGAATATTAGAACTATTCATTGGTGATTAAGAGCACAGAGACCAGAGAATGAAGTAGATGTATGAAATATTTTGGATGAAAAGCTGTTTAATTATGCAGACACCTAAACACATAGATCTGTCTGCATAAATGCATTTTGTGTTGAACGTCTTCAGTGTAATGAGTAACCTCCACTTTATTAATAAAAAGTATTGGCTCAAAATATAGTCAAACTGTCAGTCTATTCGGGTAGTTAGAAATCCATCCACTGTAGAAATTCAGTTAAATTTATGAATTCTGAAGAACACAAGATATTGAGAAGCTGCCAAGGAATGGGTCACAAAGTACATATTTTTAAGTCAGTTATAGTAAGATGTTTTGACTGGATGTTTTCCTATGGAGAATTAGTATTCAGTAATTCATAAAAGGAAAATAACATTTTACTTTGGGAATTGCTTTCATGTTTCTATGAACATAAAATCTTAGTCTAGAATTGCAGTTAACTTCCAGTGATTGTTTCTCTTCTCTATAAATTTAAATAGCAACATAAATATTTAATTTCATAAAATAGTTTAATGTAAATATAAACTTGTATTTTATGTTTATAAAACTTTGGAAGTCTGTAATATGCTGATGATTAATTATAATCATGGTCCTTTTTGACTAGGAAAATATATATGAGGTGATTTGCCTGCAAAAGCATCTTAAATCAGTTGGTCGATGGGTGCTCTGTGCAGAGGCACATATTACACCATACTGATCACTGATGTTAGACCCAAGTGAAACAGTCATCTGTCCGACAGCCTTGGCTCTGAATGTTTCCTGAGCAATTCAGAAGGCAAAGGAAATGGTTCCAAATCTTCGTTCCCCATACTGATGTCTTCCACTCCTGTAGCAAAGCAGATGGAGGTACCAGTTACATCACGTGCTGATGACTGAGCCTGTTCCCTCGGTACAGTCTGTGCAAGTTTGATCAGACACCGTTCTTCTGGAGGTCAAGTAATGGAAAATGACAGAGAAGCAAAAAATTCCCATTGGATAGAACTACCTCAATGAATTAGTATGGAGAACAATTTAAATAAGAAGCTGTAGATATGGAAGCTATCAAAAGTCAGTATATACCCAAATTTAGCCCTCATACTAATCCCCTTATGTCATTTCTACTGACTCGCATGGTCATCCCACAGCCTATTTGAAAAGTCATTCAACATAAATGCTCTCTATTACACCACGTGCAAACCAGTTTTTTGCTCAGCCCTTGGCAAGTATGTTAATAAATTGTCAGGAAAAATGCCACTGCATAGCCACGTATCAGGAAAAAAATTCACTCAAAGCTCAGGCTTGAACTCATTTTGCAGTTAGGGATTTATGGTAAGGATTTTGGATTTATCCAGCTTGACGCTAAACATGTAAAAATCTCTAGTCTTATTTATTCCTTGCAGTGTGACAAACGGAAATCTTCCCCCAGAATAAAAACTCTGAGGTATTCAAGGTTGCTGCTATGTTTTCCCATAGCTCTGCTCTGTGTCTAACTTTTTTGGCCAGCAAAATCCTCTTTTTATCTCTTCTTTGTGAGTTTAATATCCTTTATAGGTCAGGGACCTTAATGGGTTTAGTTGCCTCAATTAGTTCCCAGGTAGTCAGTTTTTCCCTGAGCTGTTTCTGTATCCTCTCTGGGAATTAAACTTCCAAAATGATTTGCTGGAAATATGTGGCATGATCAGGAGGCTAGCAAAGGCCTCTTCACTAGCTGTGGATTAAATATTACCTGAAGGTTTAGGTTAGGGTTCTGAAAGAACCTAAAAAGTACAGTTGCATAATCCAGAAGAGAAGATTTATTTCCTAAGTCTTTTACACCATCTTACTTATTTGTAGAAAAAGTAATTTGGAGATCAGTTCTATTTCCAGATATTCCAGGATAAACTGGCCCTAGGGGAATGAGACTGAAATCAATTACTAAGACAAGAATTAACTATTATTCTTCAGTTTCAATATATTCCTGTTGGTAAGTATGCAGCTTTGCAGGATATTTTTGATAAAGCTTTAGTATAGTTGAAATAACTGTCATCCTTTGATGATGGAGAGACACTTGCTGATTATGCGTTTTCCTAATGCATTCAGCAAAAAACATATTCAAACATGGTCTGACTAACTGGTTTAGAAAGTGTGTAGATGAAAGCTTGGTGAGATGAGGGAAACAGTATCCTTGCATGTTGTGAAGCAGAGCTGTAAAAGCTACTGCAAATGGAAGTATATCTCTGTTGTCTGTGTTTAAGGAGTGTCAGCAAATGCCAACAGTCTCTCTCCCGAAAAGATCTGAGAACCGATTTTCCTGCCTTCAAAGTATAGTTGCAATTGTTTTAGAAATTAAGCAATAAAATTATGATCTTGCAGCAACTTCCAAGGCAATTTTTTAGAGATTTGCGAAGGTTATCCTGTTTCCTTGTTCTACCCATGTTGATCTGTTAGAGGGTAGGATGGCCCTACAGAGGGACCTGGACAGATTGGAGAGATGGGCTGATTCTAGTGGGATGATGTTTAATAAGTCCAAATGTCGGGTACTTCATTTTGGACACAACAATCCCATGCAGAGCTACAGACTGGGGACAGAGTGGCTGGAGAGCAGTCAGGCAGAAAAGGACCTGGGAGTGCTGGTTGACAGGAAGCTCAACATGAGCCAGCAGTGTGCCCAGGTGGCCAAGAAGGCCAATGGCATTCTGGCCTGCATCAGGAATAGTGTAGTGAGCAGGACCAGAGAAGTTATTGTCTCCCTGTACTCGGCACTAGTCAGGCCTCATCTGGAACATTGTGTACAGTTCTGGGCCCCCCAGTTTGGGAAAGATGTTAGGATACTGGAATGTGTTCAGAGGAGGGCAACGAAGATGGTGAAGGGGCTGGAGCATAAGCCCTATGAGGAGCGACTGAGGGAGCTGGGGCTGTTTAGTCTAAAGAAGAGGAGGCTCAGGGGAGACCTCATTGCTCTCTACAACTACCTAAAAGGAGGTTGTAGTCAGGCAGGGGTTGGTCTCTTCTCTCAGGCGACCAGTGACAGAACTAGAGAGCATGGACTCAAGCTTTGTCAGGGAAAGTTTAGGCTTGATGTGAGGAAGAAGTTCTTCACTGAAAGGGTGATTGGCCGTTGGAATGCATTGCCCAGGGAGGTGGTGGAGTCGCCGACCCTGGAGGTGTTTAAGGGGAGACTGGATGAGGCACTGAGTGCCATGGTTTAGATGATGGTTGGTGTTAGTGTTGGGTTATAGGTTGGACTTGATGATCTCAGAGGTCCTTTCCAACCTTGTGATACTGTGATACTGTGATACTGTGATACCTATGGTCAAGTTATTTTTTTATATTTGGAAAAGTCTGATTCTCAGCTTTTTTAACTCAAATCAGGAATTTGAATCTGAATGTCTGACAGCCCGGGGCTGCTGGGTTTACTAATTGTAAATTCTAACAATTCATTTAGATGGAGTTTTGAATCACCCTTTTCCTTGAGCACTGTAACCAGAAACCTCTAAAGTCAGTCTCTAGTAATCCTGACCAAATGAGAGTTACCCAAAGTGGGCTGTTTCAAAAGAAAGACTTATCAAGTCATGATAGCTCAGTTGCTGTAGACCCACCTTGTGTTAAACAGATCCTACATGCAACCTGGGTGAATTCGTCACTTAAGATACTTTTCATTGTAAAATTGCTAAGCTTCACTCATGTTCCTTTGAATGTTCATGCATTCTTCTATTTTAATTATATATACAGAGATGCACAAATAATTTGTGCATTATCAGTGCATGAGGAAAAGCTACACCTTCTTAGCTGAGATTCCCTTTTCTTGAGGGTGAGCTTTGGAAGTTCCTTTTCCTTCCAAAGTCGCCTTTCAGAGAGACATCAATCTATAACAGAGGTTCAGACAGAAAGCGACATACTACTTTCTTAAATAATTCTATTAAATATTCTATTTTATATTCTACTTTAATAATTTTAAATAATAATTTAAGTAATTCTCATTTTTAAAAAGAAAAAATAAGATAAAAGATAAAAGGAGAAGCTATAGGTTATGTAATGGTTATAGAGAGGCAATGGTCAATACTTAGAAGGCTCAGTCACAGTAGTTTTCTATTGTGTTGATGATGTCACGAAATGTTAAGATACTAACGTAATTTTGAAGTCACATGTTTCTTGGTATATAATGAGTGGCTGTTGAACCTGCAGCCCTGTGAAAGGACTCATTGCTTTACCTCTCCTGTCTCTAGCTACCAAAAAAAGGTTAAGTATCTATTTTAAATCAGATATCTAAAAATGTAGAGAATATAAAGGAAAGTAATTACTTTTAAATATTTTGCCTTGATTATCAAATTAAAACTGTGTTCTTCCATTCAAAGCTCTGGCCTGCATGATTGCCTTTGTTTCTTATTATATTACTGCATGGAAGAAGCAGGCATCATGCTTCTGACAGTGCAATTCTGTGAAGCGGTTCCCCTAAGATTTTAATAGCATCTGATTTACTGCATTTAGTGATCCTCTGTAGGAAGAAATGGATGAATTGCTTTATAGTTTTAACTTAGCTCCACTTCTCTCTGCCTTTTAAAACTCTAATCGCTTTTTATCTAGGGACACAGACCAACAAACCAGCCACATTCAGATAAGATTTTTCCAGGCAAATGGAACCTCTCAGAACTGCTTAGACCAAGACCTTAAATCAAGGGTGTCAAACTCACAGCTCCTGCCGTTCTCCTGCTCCTGCAGGGTAATGTGCATCACATGAGCTGCACACGTGACCAGCACTGGCAGGAGGGAAGAGTGTAAGGGACAGGGGGCTTTGCAACCCCAGAGGCAGGTCGGAATGTGCAGAGACAATGCAGTACAAGGTCAGAAAATGGGATTTTATTACCTCGCAATCTGGCCGGGGTTCGCGAATGACAACTGAACAGAGGAGATTCACAGCAGTCGGGGATTTTTGGGGCATCACTGAGCTTTGACCCATGACGAGGAGCATAGAGTGTAGCATATCTCTGGTTTTATGTGTTAGGTGCGTGCATGATTGGAACGTGCAAGTGGTGGATTTGCCTAAGTACTATTCATGTATTCATATGATTGGTGAACAGTGAAGCCAAGTGCATGATATTATTTACATTCTGGTTGCTGGCTAGAGCAAAAATAAAGTTATTTTTGCAGCATGTTTTGGTACAAGCGTGTGGGAAGCCTGAACAATGTTCACTACCTAGTCTCCTCGTATTTTTTCTGCACTGACTCATACAAGGAGCAAGGAGCTTGGAGCTGCTGCTGGGTAGAAACAAAGTGCTAGGATGGATAAAACAATGTGGAGGACCAGATTCACCCACAGGCCATGGTTTTGACACCCCTGCCTTAAATAGAGGTGATTTCGTCCTGTGAAACAGAGGGTCAAATCCCTAGCACATGGAAATCAGCTTAGAACTACTGACTTATTCAAAATCAGTGTTAAATGAGAATCTGACTCAAGACTTTCTGTGATTAACTGATGGTCTTCCTGTGCAACTTATGGAGAGTCTCTCTGGAGTTTTTCCTGATAAAGGTAGTGATTTTTCCCAACACAGTTTTTTTCCAGTAGCAGCTGTATTAGTAAGCAAGTAAAATGGACCAAGAACCAATCTGTAGTGGCAAGCTGCACAGTTTTCTCCCTTCGGTAAGAGACTTCAGGCATGCAACTTTTTGAGAATAGTCCCTTGCCCAGACTATTCTGTGAATACTGCTTGGGCATTGTGTAGGACTGTCCTGGTTGGAACAAGTCAAAACTGTTTTAGGGACCATGATACGAATTCAATATTATGAATGACTGCATACAAGAGCTTTTTTATGTGACCTCTGTGGAAGTTGCTTTTAGAGCCGGTACCTGTCATTATTTTGTAGGAATTCATTTTAATTGAGGAAGTGATTTTTTAACCCTTGAAATTGATACTTGTGCAGACCGGGTTCTGTTGATTTCAGAATAGTTCCAGAAGTTTGGTGTCTCTTGCAATGAGCTGTTTTAAAGGTAGAACTAGTTAAAGTTACATTAAATTAGTGACTTTAATAAGTAAGTTCTGTACTCCCACTGTCATTTCTGCAAAATCAAGAAAATCCTACAGGTATTACAAAATTGAGTTTATAAGTCTTCTTCAACTTAAAAGTTGTTCACTATGTATCCCCACTATGTATCCCCCCATGTTAATACTGTAAGCCTTCAATTAACGCAATAGTTGTAGTCAAAATTCTGTGCAAAAATGGTGAGCCTTGATCTATAGAATGAGAACCAGCATGAAAAATCAATCAATCAGGAAGAATATTATGCTTTTGAAATACCAGTTTCCGTTTCTAAAAGGCCTAAATTTCTGCAGTTTCTGTAAAAATGACAAATTACCTACCAATCAGGAGAAACGATCATCCACAACGAATGTTTGTATTTCAATCCAACAAACAAGCAGGTGAACAAACAAATGTTGTCAGTTTATGCTGCAGAGTTGTTGTTCTTTAAGTTAAATACTTCACAGTTCTGTACAAGAGCTTGAATTTACCTGCTCAGGGCAGAGTAATAAACAAGTTGCTAGATTCTATTTTTCTGAAAGAACTGCTTTTAGGACATGAAGCTCTAATAAAATGTGCTGTCCTTCCACAGGCATCTAATCAACTGCATATAGATAACGTCAATCCAGCCCATGTGACAGCAGGTCTGTCAGAAATTTATTCTCTTTGACACAAAACTTTACTGCAAAGATGAGTGTATTCTGGGGTTTGCATGTTTGCTTGTTTTATTTTCTTGGTTTTATTGTTGTTGTTATTTTCCTTTAGCTGAATACATGTCAGTTGCTGGTAATTTCAGTATTAGCTGGCTAATACTGAAATTGTTTCTCTCATTAAGTCAGTATGGAGCTTGACTCCCACTGTCATTTCAACCTTCATTAGCAACTATTTAATTGAAATTCTTCATACAGCGTGTGTTACTCTGATTGGGGTGTGCTCACCTTTGAAAGAAAATTGTAGCCGTTGCATTTGAGCCATTTACATCTGTAGTGTAAGGTCACCTACTAGTTATGAGTGAAATGGGGACACCTGAGGACTTGTGGCATTTTATTTATTTATTTATCTATCTGTTTACATATGTATGTAGGAAAGTTCAGTTCAATATGGCAAGAGCTACAGCTACAAATGATTGGGGCTCTTCTCACTTCTCTGCCAGACTACTCTCAGATTTAGATCCTCAGCGTGTAACAACCCTATATGTTAATATCATAATAATGTTTTCTGAAGTGCTGAAAATGTTCTATTTCTGCAGTAAAATTTCCCAAATCAATCAATTCTTAATAGTGGGGAGTAGATTGATGTTTCCCTTATAGCAGTATCTATGAGGAGTAATAATCTAGGGACCTCTTTTAGGTTTTCTGCAGTTACTTACTGCACACTGAGCAGAGTATATTCTGCATACAACAGCCAAAAAAAAAAAGGCTGGTTAGAGCACTCACTATCGATGCAGATGATGTAAATCCACTTTTTTTTTCACCCTTCCCCTCACTTTGAGAGCATTTGAATGCATGATTTCCAAGAGAATCTTTTAACCATGAGAATCTCTGGGTCTGCCTCTCAGGTTTCTTAAATCTATTTCATTTACACAACAAACCTTTTATGTGAGGTGGAAAGGCTTCTTTCACCTGTCTAAGCTCAAAAACCTAGAGTCAATCTCTTGTCTGACTATGTTTTAAGAATTCATTGAAGGAGAAACATTTTACACAGGGTAAGGGAGGCATATATCCATACTGTTTTCTTCTGGGTGAGCAGAGGTATCAGCTCAGATTTATGCGACCAATGAGGGATTAGAGTGTATCTTAGGTGAAAAGGAGTTTTTGGATTACTCAGTTACTGGATGAAGGGAAGAGAATGCAATGCCGCAGAGAGCCTCTGAAAATGGCTGGCTTAGATGTGTTTTTAACATTTGCTCATTGCCAGGATGTGAATCCTGAGTGGCTGCTCTCTTCAGTTCTTATAGATATAAAACCGGTAGAGCAATCACCCATGAAACACCATGAATGAAAGGGAAAGAGGTTCTTAGCTTGCTGACAGCTGCTGTGTGTGAGCATTGCTCTAAAAGCATTAAGAGAATATCAATTTCTAATGTAGATAGAGTTCAATGAGACAGATATTATTGTACTTTTGTATGGCTATTGCTAAATCTTTGATTACATGCATACTTCTTAGGTTACCTGCTCCTTGCCTACTCATACAGTAAGTGTAGTCTTTCTGGAAGAATTAAATTGTTGCATCCAGTAATCCATTACAGTCTCTGCACCTCACACCATGTTAGAAAGAAAGTCAATAGTGTAATGATGAGACCTATTTAACCTTTGACAATATTTCTTCATTGGAGCACTATCTTCCAAACTTGGTTAGTACTGTTACAAAAGGGGGTTTTCCAAGGCCTGCTGGGACTTCTTGTCTTGAGAATACTTTGATGTCTGATACCACAATTACTGTTTAATTATAGGTCATTGCCCATGCATGATTACTGTTCTTTAAAAATAAAGTAGGAGGCATTTTTCCATTGTCATAAAGCATTGTTGTGTTTTGGTGGCGCAGTGCAGCCAGCATGTGGATGTAGGAGCTGTGCAGCTGCATGCCAGCCCTCATCCCATGAGATCTGACTAGTACAGGAGAAGGTAGTGTTGCTTTCTTAGCGCTCCTGATAAATCTGCTCCCACTCCACTAGCGATATCTAATTACATATTATCAGCCTCTTCAATTTTTTTAATTTCCCAGATGCAGATATCAGAGTGCACCTGGAGTTGCTGATTAAGTCATATTTGTACTTAGGTTAAAGTCACTTTTTATCACGGAAATTAACCAGGTTTCTTCAATATATCTGGAACCTAAGAATATAGTATCAATCTTTCTTTCTTAGTACTTCATTATGAAAAAATCTACTTATATTTGGAATTAAACACAAATGTCTGACATTGTTTCTCTCAGCTCATATAGTATTTTGACTGATCTTCACAGCTGTCTTGCTGTGAGTAAATATTGACTTGAATTGGTTTTTTTTCTTCTTTTTTTTTCTGGCAATCCTGCAGCAATTGCCTCACATTAGTTTTAAGTGTAAGATACAGTCTCTTCAGTTCAACATTGAATATTACTGATCTTTTTCTGCATATTTTGTCACTTGGAATGTGAACATATGATGTGATGTACACTGATGACAGTAATATTATCTTCAGATTCTCTGGGCGGTCTCTGTGTTGTTAGGAAAGTACCTATTTTGTGATACTCACATCAGTCCTCTTCTCTGCTGTTCATAGTTTCCAGCTGTTGCTTGTTATCGTTCTCTTTCTTCTACAGCTCTACTGTTCTCTCTTGTGAAGATATACTGCTCTCCTTGTCCCTGCTTGTGCACTATTTTTTGTATTATGAGGATGCTCTTGTTATTTTAGTTCTGTTTGTTTGGCTCATCTTCCATGGATTGAGGCCAGTTTATACTGGATTTCTGCTTTGGGAATGGTAAGTAATGTTGCCTGTGCTTCCATCTGAGTGACAGTGTGTCTTCCTAGAAGCAGACTCTTTATATGTGCAACTGTTCTTTCTCTTAATAGTTCTCTTTTGGTCCACATATGTGCAGCATCCAGCAAACCTGTCAACTGCTGGCATGAAAGCTTCTTTCTTTACCTTTATTCCTAGCCTTTTATTGTAAAAAGTGATCTTGTCTGAAACTGATTGTTGAAGGAAGTCACAAGGAATAATAGACTACATCAGCTTTTGAGATATGCTTTCCTGTCACTGTAAGCTTTGACACAATAACTAGGAAGGAGCTAACTGCTGCACCTTAAAAATAGTTTGATAACAGTTTATTTCTTAATTAAATTAGAAGATCTTAGTCAGCAGCTTGCCACTGTCAGTTGTTCTACTTGAATTGTTTTCCCCGACCCAGTAATGAGAATCTGTTCCCGAGAAAGTTTCCCTAAGTTATTACCTTTTTGTAATTAGTCTAATAACGTAACATAACATAATGTAACATAAGTAGAATATTAACTAATACTGGAAATTGTGACATTTATTCAACAAAATTGTTTTCTCTGAATGAAATATACTAAAATCTGTGAGGGAAGCTATCTTGTTCTGACACCAGCGCCCATGGGAACAGCACGCAATATAGCCCTGATGATATATAATCATATTATCTTATTTAAATCTGGATCATTAACATTCTTTGCATTTTTATTAACTTCAGAAGATAACCAGCTTATGCTGGTATAGAATGTTGTATGTCTAGGAAAATGTCTCTCCTGTGAAATGACAAAACTGATTAATATCACATATTTTAGCCTCTGAAAACAACTACACTATCTGGTTAACTATTTTACCTATACAAAAAAAAAAGTTAGTGATACATATAGAATCACAGAATAGTTTGTGTTGGAAGGGACCTTCAAGATCATCTAGTTCCAACTCCCCTGCCATGGGCAGGGACACTTCCCACTGGATGAGGTTCCTCCATCCAACCTGGCCTTGAACACCTCCAGGGATGGGGCATCCATGTCTTCACTGGACAACCTGTTCCAGTGCCTCACCACCCTCACAGGAATAAGTTTCCTTCTAATATCAAATCTAAATCTACCCTCTTTAAGCTTAAAATCATTACCTGTCCTCCTGTCACTGCACTCCCTGATAAAGACCTTCTCCATATAATTTCTGTAGGCCCCCTTTAAGTTCTGGAAGGCTGCTATAAGGTCTCCCCAGAGTCTTCTCTAAGCTAAATAATCCCAACTCTCTCAGCCTGTCCTCATAGGGGAGATGCTCCGAATCTCTGATCATCTTTGTGCTCCTCCTCTGGATTCACTCGAACAGATTCATGTTCTTCTTGTGCTGAGGAACTGAGTGCAGGATTCCAGGGGAGGTGTCATGAGAGCGGAGTAGAGGGGCAGAATTGCCTCCCTCGACCTGCTGGTCATACTTGTTTTAATGCAGCCCAGGACATGGTTGTCTTTTTGGGCTACAAGTGCATGTTACGGGCTCGTGTTGAGCTTATCCACTAGCACCCCCAAGTCCTTCTCTTCAGGGCTACTCTCAATCCATTCTCCACCCAGCCTGTATTTGTGCTTGGCATTGCCTCGACCCAGGTGCAATAATGAAGAGTATTTATGTAATTGAAAAATAAGTTTAAAGAAAACTGACTTTTAATCTAATATTTATTTTTAAGAAAAAAATTGTCAATATTATTTTCCAGCTTTGTATGAAAAAATGGAAAAGGTAAGACTAAATATCTGTATTTTGTGAAGATTTTTGTGAATGGCATATATTATATCACAGCATTTTTACAAGTATTTTTAATAATAAATACATTTTTCACAAAGAATTGTTTTTCTAGGTTTGTATCCTGCTTCTGAATTAAAAAATAAACCAAACCCTTGAGATTCTTCAGAAAGTACTTTTCCCAGGATGATATTTTTGAATGGACCTAACAATCAAAATTTTAAATAAAACTTGTATTTTGCAAGAAACACCAGTCCAACTCAGTACCTACTGGACTCAAAGACAGCATGTGATTCATAGAATCATATGATAATTTAAGATGGAAAGGATCTCTGAATGTCATCTGGTTGATATCCTTCTCAAAGTGGGAGAAACTTCAAAGTTAGGTTAGTTTTCACAGCATATGACTTTTCCAGGAAGACTTTGTACAGAATCTAGACTTCTGTGATAGTCTGTGCGTCTAAGTGTGCTTTGTAAATGTATGTTGGGGATCAAATTATGACTTATTACCAGGACGGAATTTGAAATCAACTCTCACAGTTTAGGATGGCTTCTTGCATCTTCTTCAGTTATGAAAGAGCTTTCAGTTTGAATCTTTGAGAAAATTTTGCTGTCAGTTATTCAAATAAATGCTCATTTAAATGCAGTTCACATTCCTACAAATACTATTTTTCTCTTTGTGTTCAGTTGTGAATCTTGCTGCATCACGTATGGATGAAAAACATAAATATAAGTATGTCCTTTACATTTTGTGCAAATGCTTCATTTTGTCAGATTCTGTATGTAAGCATGATGAAGGGAAAGGGGAAGGTTACAGCTGTTGGCTGAATTCTTTGCCATTCATAAGGGTTGAATGAGAAGTAGGAGCGTGGACTGTCAGCAGCACTGGCAGAGAAGTGTGAAGGGAGTACAATCTGGTTCATACCTGTGCATTGAGAGGCTGGTACTATGCAGTCTCACTCTGACTGACTTCTGTGTGTACACCACTCCCCCACAGCAATCAAATTTTGCACTCACTCTTATGTCTCAAACCTCCCTCCAAAATATTAATAGAAAATGTGTGTATGTACACCTAAATTAATAAATATGCTCTTGAATGTGCACTACAGAAAGACAGGGAAGAATTGAAAGGTGTCATAGTCTGTATCTTAATTAAGTATTGAATCTCATCTAAAGACGCAAAAGCAGTCTCAGAGCATATCATATTCGTGTTGCTGTTCTTCAACTTGTATATTATAAAAGCCTCTAAATTAATTCCAGTTGATATACATGTGAATTGAGGATTTAGTCTGAGGCTCTGAGAACTCACTCATTGGCACATGTCTGAAGCTGCCTTTATACACATAAAGGTTTTGTTTATAATTTCATAACTTTTTAAATTAGCAAGTATATACTTGTTTAGAGATATTTTGTGAAATGATATGGAAAAGTAGTTATGATAAAGGATGAAAATCCACACATTTAGTGTGCCTTATTTAGTTTGTCAAAAGCACTTGAACTGTTGAGTGAATGATGTGGAATTCAATGAATCTCCAAGTACATTTTCAGTCCATTGAAAATGACTGTCAGTTCAAGGTTACTTCCTAAAACTGAATCATACGCAAATATTACTTGGTGAAGATGAAAAGGGAAAAAAAAATAAAACAAACAAGTAAATGGGTGTTAAAAAATTTGAAATTAGAAAAATGGAAAAATTATAAATATTTCTGCCAATAAAAATATTTTTTTCTTATAGAGTCTTTCTTTGAGTGCCATTGGCACATCTATCTGTTCACTATGTAGAAAAATTGTCTGTTACTTCAATAGACCTATTTCAATTCATGCAGGCAACTATTTCCACTTAAAAAAATAGTAAATGTCATTCATGAGTGTTTTCTTATACAAATGGAATGGCAAACATATTACGTTATCCGTACATTTTTCACTCAAATTCCATTGTAAAGTATTATTTTCAGCTACCATGAAAATATGAATAAATTTAGTAATTCGTAGGCTTTTGTAGTTATATTTTCTTGCACATATATTTTTACGAAAGAAACATTTGTCTTCTTGTTAGTTTTTCTTAATTTCTTGCCTTCAATTGGCATGTGAAGCATGAGATGATTATAAGATTACAGTTATCTACTCAGTAAGAAAGATTATTTATCAAGTATAAAATTACTGAATACAAAAAGACATTAGTCTCTCTCTCCCCTTTGTTTTCTATACCTGTTTTATCTGTTCCAATTCTCTAGCTGAGTTGTGGTTTAGACAGTTGTAATGCCATCACATCTTTCTTTTGCATAGATAGTAAGAATAACTATTGATTTGACCTGTATATGAAACTCCAAATTATACATGCAAACTGGGTTTGCCAGAGAGAAATGGTGCCAGTTTAAGCTCGTCTCTTTTAATATTAAACTAGATCATTTTCAAGATAAAGGAAATAAAGTGAGTTTATCATAACCTTACATACTATACTTACTACATTGTAAGTCTATTATGTAGCAGTTCTACTGAAATTTATATGCTCATGCTTCAGTAAATGCTGTCACTTGGAAAACTAGCAGCAGAATGTAAATAGTGATGGAGGAATGGTGAAGTGGTCAGGTGCAGGCTAAAGAGCAGACTCAAACAAAGATTACTAGAAGGAGACTGCCAGTAGAAGATTCTGGTATTGGTCATGGGAACAACATCAGTTAAAATTTCCATTTGTGACCTTGGGAAAATAAGTAGAACTACAAATTTCACTGATAACTATCATAGAATCCCAGAATGGTTTGGATTGGAAAGGACCTTAAAGATCATCCAGTTCCAACACCCCTGCCATGGGCAGGGGCATCTCCCACCAGACCAGGCTGCTCAAGACTCCATCCAACCTGGCCTTGAACACTTCCAGGGAGGGGGCATCCACAGCTTCCCTGGGCAACCTGTGCCAGTGTCTCACCACCCTTACTGTGAAGAATTTCTTCCCAATGGTTAATCTAAATCTTCCCCTTCTAACCAGTCCCCCTCATCCTATTGCTCCAAGCCCCTGTAAAAAGTCCCTCCCCAGCTTTCCTGCAGCCCCCTTCAGGTACTGGAAGACCACTATGAGGTTCTCCCTGAGCCTTCTCTTACCCCAACTCCCTCAGCCTATCCTCATAGCAGAGGTGCTCCAGCCCTTCAATTATCTTCGTATCCCTCCCCTGGGCCCTCTCCAGCAGTTCCATATCCTTCTTATGTTGGAGATTCCAGAACTGGACACAGTACTCCAGGTGGCGTCTCACAAGAGCAGAGTAGAGGGGGTGAATCACTTCCCTTGACCTGATGGCAATGCTTCTTTTGATGCAACCCAGGACATGGTTGACTTTCTCGGCTGTGATCGCACTTTGCCGGCTCATGTCAAGCTTCTCATCAATTGGCACCCCCAAGTCCTTCTCCACAGGGCTGCTCTCAATCACATTGGTATCACAATGATATTGAGAAGATGTCAATAAATGGAATGCCATATTCAGGAATTTTATTATTCACCATAATAGAAATGTTTGCAAATGTAACAGCATGAAATGCATAGGACAATATATGCATTAAAACCTGTCAACAACCTTTCTGTTATAAGGAAGAAACCTCAATTTCTGATAACCAACCAGCAAGCTAAAATAACCAAGCAGAAACCTAAATTCTGTCCTGAGAATAATGATAAATCCATCTTCCCCTTTTCATCCAAATCACCCTTTAGACTGCATGTCATTCTGCTCCTTGGCACAGAACCCCATAACTCTTGAGACAAGAGGTCCCAGTGTACGGGTTATATGTGATATCCTCAGAGAGGATATCCTGGGTATAGTCAGACACTCCTAGAAGATGAAAAGTAACATTATTAATTAATATTAAATTTTCTTCATCTATGGAAGGCCTAGCACATTGTTCACTTTTCCTGCATGTTTTGAGTGTCTGTACAAAAATGTGCACTTTTTTCCGGCTTTTTAAAATACTAAATGCTGCTCAGCATATGTAGAGGAGATAAAAATCTGGACCCTGGTTCCAACCTTGAAAGGCAATTATTGTTCAGCATTTCCTACTGACAAGCAATGTCCGTCCTCCTGCTCAAACTGGAAATTTCATTACATTAATTTACATTCACTTTTAATGTACCAGCATATGTTTCAGATATCGACACTGTTACGGTGAGGTGGTGTGCTTCAAATGAGGCATCAAAAAGTTGCTCAGACAACACAGCTTCTTGAAGTGCTTTTCTGCAGCTGTACATGGTTGTGCAAGTGCTCTTAGTCGATTTCAAAGAAACCAGTCCAGGTGAGGCAAAAAGAAGGAAGTGTTTTAAATCTGTATCTTTCTCTTGCATGAGATGGACCCAAAAACTTAGACAGGCCACAGTTTCATGATGCAGAAGTGTTGGCAATAACTAAAGTTTATGGCATTTCTGCCTATCTACCACTTGCCTTTCAATCCCAGCCCTGTCCTATAGATTACAAGCAATCTTGTAACACAAGTGAATTAAAACCTGTTCTTTTGTTTGTAATCTGGGTCTGTTTTATGACAAGTTCAGAGCAAAGCCTCACAAGCAATTGAGCTGGCACAATGTGAAGGGTAGAATGCTGTTGCATGGGTGTTGGAACATTTTAGAGAGTTACAGAATGGCTGAGGCTGGAGAGGCATCTGGAGGTCAATTGGTTAATCAGGGCCGCCTAGAGCCAGAGTTCCAGGACTCTCAACACACTCCATCTTGGCCTGTTTTAACTATTGATGTCCTCCAATAACTCCCTGGCATATTCTGTCAGTCAAAGCAGCTCCGGAGAATACCCATGGGCAGTTTGCCTGTAGCCACTGCAGTCTCGGCAATTCCTTAGTGTGGACGCCAGCATTCTGTGAATGCTCCCTGTGCCCTTAGAGCTCTCAGGCATGTTTAATTTACTGTGTCTGCAAAAGGCTATATCAGAATGTGTGCTCAGCTCTGTGACCATAGCTTTAGTGAATTGAGCTGCTGTAGACACCCTCGACTCCACATTCAGTATGTGATAGGTGTTAGGGTGATGGGGCAGACAAGAATGCTGAAACTGCCTCTTTGCTTCTTGGCTTGGTTTCCAGGGAATATTTTCATCAACACTTTCATTTTAGAACTTACCCAGAACTTGGTTTTTGTTTGTGAATTTGCCTTTCTGAATGTTATCCCTCTGGGCATAAAAATCAATTTAATTTAATTTTTTTAATTACTTACATCACAGCAGATTATATTTTGACTCAGACACATGATAAATAAACAAATCAGCTAGCTTAATTTTATCTGAAGTACAACTTTTCAATGTGTTTTTAGCCTCCAAAGAATACTTTACCGTTTAGGATCAAGAAAAGCCCTGAGCACAGATTTTGGGTTGAAAACAGCAATTGCTGTCTGTATTTCCAATGGATCTATTTCAGAGTGAGAATGAGAAAATGGACTTTTTGAAAGCTCAGTATTTATTTTTAATTTCACCTGCATTTGAGGCCTCCTGCTGTCCTACTTCTTTGTGTTTTTCTCAATTTATATTCATTGTAAAACTGATTTTGTGAGAGAATCAGTCACTAGGTTTGGAATGCTGATGAACTTCTGATCTTTACCTGTATACCTCTTTAGCACAGTTATCTTAAATCTATAAATCTATTTATCTATAAAAATGTATAACTCAAGAATGCACATTAATAAAACAAAGTACTTCTGATTTAATAAAATGAGGATGTCTGTTGCTCTCATATGGTCTGCACTATAAAGAGTTTGGTGTTAGAGTATCATAGCATAAAAGTGTTGTTTTGTGAAGATCTAATAAAAATATCCAAGAACTATATTAAAATAATGTTTATATTTAGAAAATTCTCTTTGTGCTCCTGTTAGCATTGTTGTTCAATTGAATGTAAAAAGGGTTAATTATATAAATCTTTAACATCATTACCTACTGAAGCAAGAAATGGCAGCCCTCAACTTCTTTTTTTACTCATATCTTGCAGCCGTCTTTGTACCATGGACATCTTTTAAACTTTTTCCTGAGACTCTATATTATTTTGCTGTACTTTTAATCTTCTCTCAGTAAATTTTATTATTTGCACTTTTCATCATGTATTCGAAGTTCCAAAATAAATGAAATTCTCCCATACTTCTCTATTCACTGATTTATTCTGTTCAGCCAGTTGTTATAGGATAACTTAAAATTGGTGGTTCATCCAAAGGGAGCGCACCCCATGGACACACGGATACCACACTACTGTCAATTCTTCTTAGTGAAATTAGCTATTGTTGTGCTTGGCTTTATCGTTTAGTTCTCTTTATTAGTGCAATAACAAGGAAATGTAACATGCATATTTATTGACTGACTGATTATAGGTTTGTGTGTGGTGTTTTTATTTTAATAAATTAGCTTTTCTAAAAATGTTTGTGCCATGGATGGACAACTACATTAGTAAAGTAGAAACTATGCTTTTTAAAATGCGGAATGTCCATGTATATGAAATTTTTTCAACTAAACTAGAAAATGTAGCTTGATTTATGGAGAAAGGAATTGTACATGCATGAAAATTAAATATAACAACCATATATTTTTCTTCAGATCATGTACAAAGGAGTTATTTTTTTCTGTGGGCTTAAATTTTTAGGAATTCCTTCCTTTTAAATTAATTTTATGCAAAGCAGAAGCAGTAGAGAGACAATACATTCTTTCTGAACAATTTTAATACAAAATACAGTGTTCATGAAAGGCTTAGCATTAGCATGTTTGAAAGAAGATTTAAAATAGTATAATAAAGACCATCCTTTGTAGTTCCATAAAAGAACAGCACACTTTCAAATGAATTTAATGCTTCTGGAAAGTACGAAATCGACTGGTGCAGAAATGAAATTCATATTGCCACCGACTGGGTGCAGAAATGGAGAGGCAGAATGGAAGTCCCCCCTAAAGCCACAGTGTGTCTTATGTGTGATATGGAGAAAGATTTCCAAGCATTTTTTCTTCACTTCTCTGCAAAATCAGCCAATGAAGCTGTTGCTTGTGGAGATAGGTAGTTAATATGGGCATGTATTTATCAAACATTCAAATGAGAATTGTGCCAGGAAATTAAGTCAATGAGTTTGTAAACACTATCAAGGAAAACTTCATCAACTAATGACCTTTCCCTTTTGACCACTCCACAGTGCCTGAAGGAGAAAAGCTCCGTGGGTACTTCTCTGTTGCCTAGATAACGCAGTCATGCCACACAGGACGATTTAAACACAGGTTCTTCTAGGAAAGCCTGGTAAAATCTCACTCAACTTCTTCTAATCCCCCCAAAGCCACAAACTCTTTCATCCCTCTGCTGAAGATACAGCTTTTAATTCTGCAATTTAAATTATTTGAGATCAGATACATTTACACTATTTCCCTCTATTTGCTGCATTGCAGGTGGGTGGAATAAAAATACCTTCAAGGATTATTATTTATGCTTTCCAGAAATGCTGACATTACTTACCTGTTCACTAAATAGATAAGGCTACTTTGGCTGTTTAGCTCTTAAAGGCCTAAGGACAAGCAAAGAAGATATTCCCCTCCTTTCATTCAGATACATTCCTTTTTGACAATAAAAATATCTGC
Source organism: Dromococcyx pavoninus (assembly GCA_033558185.1). Taxonomy (NCBI): domain Eukaryota; kingdom Metazoa; phylum Chordata; class Aves; order Cuculiformes; family Neomorphidae; genus Dromococcyx; species Dromococcyx pavoninus. The sequence continues at coordinate 372,077 of JAUMJL010000047.1, forward strand.
TTGCTTGTCAAAGATAGCATTGAAATATTTACACCACTAAAAAGAAAATTCAGCTTGAAGAAGAAATCATCTACAGAAACATATTGGGAAAAAAAAAAGCAAAACCCCCAATTATAAAACTAGGCAAGTAAGCACTTGTTAAACCATGCTGACTCTCCTTTTGCCAGGCAAGACTGAATGACAGTAAAGAGAATAAAATGGTCTTGGATACTAAAACATTTTAGTCACACATGTATGCCATTTTACAAATTACATTACTTCCCTGACACATAGAAAAGATGACACGGTCTGTGACTGCCAACTGGGTGCTACCAGTACTGGCTCTCACACTGTGGTTCTTGATTGCCTTCATGACTTTCCCATGTTGTTTATACTTACAGTCCTCTATTCTTATAACTGAGCAACTTTCTTTTCCTGTAGTCTTAATGAAAGTTCATATGCTAACAGGATTGTCCACTAGCCCTAATTAAATTATGCTAATTGCCACATTGTCATAGAAATATTTGACTCTACTGAGGTATAGCTAAAGTTGTAAAAAGGTTATTTGGATTACTAATCTCACTGGTCTCTCTGGAGGTATCTGGTGAAAAATCTGGTACCACAGTCAGAATACACAGAATAGGAGAATATGGGAAAGAAACACAGCAATGTACAGCAAAAAAGTATTTCAACGTAATTATTAATCCTCTTTTGTTAAACGGGTTATCTAAATATTTTGCATATATAATCAACAACATATCACTTCAGAATTAGGGCCGCATCAGATTCCCTGGTTTCACAGACCATTTACTTCACATGATTTCCCAGACAGAAGTCTAGCAGCCTAGCTTTGGACTAGTGCTTTTTCTTTACTGCTTCATATTCTAACCTTCTGTTTTAGGAAAGTCACACTACCCATAAAATTAATGCAATGAAGGGCAAGAAAAAGACTGCACAATCTATGTTTCTCAATTGAACAAGGGGAAGATACTAGTGACTTGGAATTTGTTAATAGAAGAGTTAAAACTCATGAACAGTTTAACTGCCAAGGACATAGGCATTTTCAGGTTGTCTTGAGAAAAGGTAAAATGTGAGAATGGAACCCCCGTTTTTCCAGTTCCAGTCTTTCCATTTGTCTCCTCTCATGATTTAGTGAGGATACAGGGCTTTTAAGTTTCCACGGTTCGAGTCTGGATTTTTTCCTGAGGATGACAAGACTGGGGACTGCAAAAGGCTATAACCATAGCTTAGATTGTAAGTCTTTTGACTGCTGGCAGATTTGAAATGAGGTCCTTGGGGTGAAAAGCATATAAGTAGACTCCGTAGTCTACTTTTTCACTGACTACAGTGAAATGTAAAATTATTGTACATATTTTCTGTGCATTCATTTGTATGGTGTATCATGTCATACTCTGGAAAATTACACTTTAAAAAAGGTAGTTGAATATCTCAGTGTAGCAAATAGTCTTCGATAGTTTTTACAGGCAACTCTCCAGATACCTTAAGTGAATCAGTTTCATTAATAGATTTTTAGAAGTATGTGCTTTCAGAAGCTTTAAATACACTTAATCTGCATCATCACTGTTAAAATTTAATCTACTAAATAAGATAAGCATCAGGTACCAACATTTCCAAAATAAAAAAAAAAATATTTTTTGGCAAAGCTGAAGTAGGGACACAAGCCGTCCCCTTGAGATATGAAAGGAAAGTCCTGAATTTCTATTGCTAGTGTTATATTCACAGTCATGAGGACTTTTCTTTATGCTAAACAAATGAAGAGTGAGATTAAAATAATGGCTTGGCTTTCAAGCTGAAAAGTTTAAAAACTTTTAGAAATATACTATTTTGCAACTTTAATTTCTTTCTCTACTTCTTATGACAGCAATCAGAAACCTTATTTTAGGTTACGAACATTAATTGCTATCATAATTTTTACCTGTTACATAAGGACTTCCACAGTATCTTCTTGATTTTATTAGTCTAAAATTATGAAATGCTACTGAAGTAATTGTTTTGTATTTGACTGTTTATCAGCAGTAGCCACAGGATCCTTCTGCATTTTCTTTTATATTTAGATGTAATTATATACCAGGTAACAATTCTTGAAGACATTGTAAATTAATTATTTTATATTATTTTTCTTATTTATTATTTTATTCATATTTATTATTTTAATATTCATATAATTTCTGTATTGCATGTAAGAGTAAAAAAATCCAGACACTCAGCAAATAAAAATCAAGATCAAAAGCTAAAAGGAGGGAGCTGATGTATCAATGAATTTATACTGGTATCACCTATGTGTTTTACTCATTTCTGGTTGGCTGGGACATTGTAACAGCATATTGCCTCAGATTTGTATGTGCATTGCTTTATTCAGGGAGTTGTCTTGTAATATATTAACATAATGATTATGAGTTCAGAAAATTAAAATGCCATGTTTCATCTTGTGCATATTTATTAACATAACAATATACGGTGGGCTAATTATTGTACCATTGTCATTTGTACTGCAATATCTAAGAATTTTGGAGGGGATTTACATTATAACTCACTATTTTCAGGGTCCTAAAATTAATCAATACAACTTTGCTCTGGGCTGAAAATTCTGACGAAAATTCTATGTTCAGGTTCATATATTTTGCAAAAAAAAGGGACACTGTAAAGTTGTAAATAATTTTACTAGAGGATTCTGTTCCTTTTTTATTGTTTTTTGAACAGCTGATGGTGCTGAAGATGTTATAGACAAGAATGTCAGTCTATTTCTTTCCACGCTTCCATCAATTTATACCAGTATGCTAAAGGCAGCTGAACCACACCTTACATAAAACTGGTATAATCCGTTGCAGATCTATGTTGTCACCTCCATTCCCTTTTTGTGATTCCCCATGGGGTACGTATACTCACTTTCACTGCTCAAGTTTCATGCACTAGAAATATTTTGCTAGTCTATGTAACTTGTAAAGATTAAGAATAAGATGAATTCACAAGTGTTTGATTTGCCTGAGATCAAAAAGTAGCTGTCAGTTCATCCAAAAAAACAAGCAGAGATGAAGAGTTAAGGAAGAAATAGGAAGGAAATGTGAGTTAAGAGGTGAAGCATCAACATTCAGCAGGCAGGCAGGAGACTTCTGGGAGGACACTTGACAGCAACTGGGCAGTGAGACGAGTGTGTTTCTACAGTGATTATTTGAAAATAAGGCAGAAGGAAATAAAGCTGCAGAGGATATATATGTGTGATGATCAAGTGGTTTTCATTATTAGAATACTTAAATATTGCTTAGACACTTGAACAAGATTTTAAATAACACGTTTCATTGATCTGAATATATAGATAGGTATTCATTCTTCTCAAACTAGAGTTCATATAATAAGGTACGCATTCAATAAATACTGGAGCATGCGTTCAGCTCATAGAAGACATACAGTGCAGTCTACCTCACTTTAGACACCACAGACACCACGTAGACTTTTACATTTGAGGCAATCAGTACATGGAAGCAAACATTTTTAGGGACCTCGTTTAGGACACAGTTTGCATGTCTAAGTTATAGTGAGGTGAATACCACCTTAGAAGTAGAAATTCCTCTTCTGAGTATAAAGGAAACCATGAGTAATGAACTCTGATGTAAAGCCTGTAGGCAACTCAAACTTGGTTAGAAGACACCCATTTATGGACATTCTAATAGAGACCACATTATCCATAATTCCTATTGCTGTCATAACTGCCACATCAATTTATTTACGTTAATGAGTTTTAGAAGCACAGAAATATAGATTCTTCACCTGAGTCAAGGTCTCTTGAAAGACCTATTTCACCCAGGACTCAGTCCCCAGTTATTGTTTTGGAGTGTAAAAGAGCTATATGACTCTTCTTTGCTGGGGCTTTTCTTCAGCTGATTGACTTCCAGCCTCTTGGAAAGCACTCTCCAGAAGTATCTTTATAACATCAGTCATCCTTAGTATAAGAGTAAACCTAGAGTCATTGATTCTCTCTTTTAATAACTGTCCCTTTGGTCACAAAGCAAGCTTGACCAGCAGCTCTGCCCTCCCTGGTACTCCTCCAGCCCATGGCATTCTCCCAGCAAGAAGATGGCACCAGGAAAATCCTACTTCTTCCACATTCTCGCTTCCTCTTCTGACAGCAGGATAATGCCATTATATCTTTCAGTTTTTCTTTTTGTTTTCACACTGGAAATAAGGGTGAGTTTGCAACTGATTAACCATTAATAACTATTAAAGAAATATTTGTGGCCTTAAACTAAACATGTATTTTAGAAAAAGGCCAAAAATTTGAAAGATTTGAGCAATGATTGCTGCATAGGTAACACATAAAGAAAATTTGACAGTGGCAGAGACCCTGTGAAAACCCAGAGCATGATCAGCAATAAAATTAAATTAAAATTGCATCTACCACAATGTAGGAAAGAGTGTGCCTTTTCAAGTGCCTTAGTCCTGATTCTCTAGCATGTCATTGCTTCTTTTTTTCCTTTCTCTGCATATACAAGTTGTGACAGAGAATCGAAACATACACAGAAGATAAGAGCAGTGAAGAATTTCACATGCTTTCTAACAATGTGGTTGTTTAGACTATTTGTGTACTAACAACAGAAGTGGCAATTGATCTCTGAGTTACAACCTAATGATCTTAGGGCAAGCAGATTCTAAGGATGGTTTTTAACACCGAAGTTTGTGATATGGAGTTTAGATTCACTGCAGTGACAATAAAAAGATAAATGGATATTTAAAAGACATGAGCATACAATATGCAAGTCAAAATATTTACCTTAGATTTCACCATTGTTATGATTATATAAGCTAATTTCTTCATAATTATTTTAAATAGAAAATAAAACCCAGATGTGACATTATATGAGATGTTAGAAAGGAAACAAACAAAGATTCTGCATGAAAGGAATGGTTGTGTTCTGAATTTTATAGCAGCATTAACTTCTGCATTTGTAGCAGGAAAAATAGAAGGAAGAAAGACAGACCATGGAAAACCCACCTGGTTAAATGCCATTCTTCTATGTTACGTCAGTACTGGCTCTCCATTTTATTTGAAGTATCAGTAAAACTAAACATTTATTTCCTTTAAAAAAAAAAGTAATCAATAATGGTTGGCGACAGAAAGCACTCATTGTCTTTATTATGGTTTCCCAAACTCATTTTCTTTGTATATCTAATACAAAGAACATCTCATTTGTATAATATCCAGTGGTATTTGAATTCCTTAAGCTGAAACAATTGAAGGGAGAGGATTTTCTCCTAGCTTCAGAGCCAAAGTTAGCGCAGTGCTGCAGCTGGATTCACCTATCAGCCCCACCTGCCTATATAAACAAATCTTTCTTTTGAGACAATAAACCCATTTTTCGGGAAAAGCAGCAAAAAAATCCACTCAACCAGATACAAGAGGTCCTATTATCGCATATAAAGATGTATAGACAGTAAGGAGATAATAAATCATACTCCAGATTATTTTTAAGGAAGCATATAGTATACTCTGCCCTACAATTAATAGAAGCAGACCTGATTTCAACTAACTGATACAGTCTAAAAACCCTGATCCCATTTCTGTATGTTTAGAATACATAAAACTGCAACAGTTGACTCCAGATCTGAAATTTATTTTATAGTTTGTTAATGATTGTAGAACCTAACATTTTTAATAACAAACACTATCCTTATTTTTCACAACACATCCTGCATTGATCTTGCTAATAATCCTCACTAACCACAACCAGAATTATAAAATATGTGACCACAAATTATATCAACAGGTACAATCCGAAGTATACGTACAGAAAGCAAATGAACACTAGGACCAAAGTCTTTAATTACAGAAGAAAGCCAAAATTTCATTCCAGGGAGATAAAATTACCTGATGAGGGGAAAATTCTGAAACCATTCTCCTTTATTTTTCATAGTGCTTAGAGGCAGTCAAGACATTTTTGTCCCCTGTATTTTACAAATGAAAAAAGGAGAGCACCATAAAATATCTTCCTCATCTCACATATAAATTACAGTCTTTCTTTGAAACAGTAGTAATTTGAGTTTAGATCCATTAAAAGATTTCAGCATTGCAATGGGTAGCATTGTACTCACTCTTTAAAGAATTTTGTTGCTTAGTGGAATCCTCCATCCCAGCTTCTGCGCTTAGGTTTCCCACAAATGCCTGGAGAAAATTAGGTCCACAGAAATAAAGTTCATCATAGAAATAGAAGCTCATTTCTGAACTTAACATCCATAAAAGACAGCAGGTAGCAAAGGAGACACTGAGTTACCTAATAAGACATAGTGTAAACAAGGCTTAAATCTGGACAGTTAACTCCCAGTTGCAGGATACTATTCAAAGTGCTTCTAACACTGGCTGCTTATTCTATCCTGTCTGGGAGAACATGGCTGGAAGACGAAAAGTGTTTGGCTTTCTGTCCTTCTTTTTCTCATCTGTTCCCTCAAACCTTCAATTCAGTACAAAAAGAGCTTATAATGAAATCGGTTTCCATCACTACTTCCTGTTTAAACTGTCTTTTTCTTTTACCCTATGAAATAAATACATTATTTTTTGGACCAGGTCCCTCAAGTGAATAGCATAGTCCTTTGAATAAAGAGACCAGGTGCCAGTAAATGATCTCTACTCTATGTTAAGTATTCAATAGAGCAGATAATCGAATATTCTTCCCTATCCACTGGCCTGTGAAGTCATGCTTAAATATTGAATACTGAGTATATAATCATTTTCTACTAAGTGAAATAGCTAAGCTAGAAGGGACTAGAGTGTTGTTCTCGCTTCAACAGGCTGTAGAACAGAATAAAAAGCCTATTGTTAACAAGGCTGGCACAAGTAGTGGGAGATAAAGATGTGACAGCTTTTTACATGGGACATCCTCAAAATCTGGAGAAGTGCCTTTCTCTGCTGATAAAGCTGGAGTAAACAACATATCCTCTTGTGATAGTAACATACTTTGTGTCAGCCAGTAAGTGTGCTATGAATGTCTACTGGGCTTAGCATAGGAGACAATGTGGAAAAAAGAAACAAGTAACATTTCATTGCTGCCTGTATACAGTCAGTTCTGACAATATTTAAAAGCAGTCCCTACTTGGGGAAAGCTAAAGTTTGCTTCAATTATGGCTGCTGTATGTGGGTTTTTAGAATTTGAGTTTTTAGAATCTAAGTTTTTGATTGTAGTATCACAGAATTGTTAAGGTAGGAATGGACCTCTAGCGGTCCTCTTATCCAACTGGCCTGCTCAAGCAGGGCCGTTTAGAGCCACTTGTCTATCAGGTTGCTCTAGTCACCTAGTTTTTCAAATAGATTTAGGAGCTTATATCCTTTTTGGGTTAGACTGACTGTATTCATCTTTTAAAAGATGTCACATATCAATTGAAATAACTGTCCTTCTTTAAGAGGATCATCTTGTTGTTCCCAGAGGCAGGAAATAAAGTTAATAAATATATATTAATCATATATCAATTCAGAAATAACAAATCCATCAAAATAATTTATTACTATTCCTTTATTTTATTTCCCAATTCTATTTGATTTCTCTCATCCTAACAGGTGGCTTACCAATTTGAAACACACATGAATCATTGCTAAAAAACTATTATTGTGACATGAATTAAGCATTAATTGGTAATGTGAAAGTGAAGTCTTTACTGTCCCCTCTGTAGTCTTCTGTGTTTATGTACTCTCTCCTCAAAATGCTAAGGTCAGATTTTTGAACTGAGCTTCTGGATGCAACCAGTGCTTTCCTCAAAAAGAGAATTATAAGCAGAGAACTGTCCAGGTGACTGGTATGATGGCAGCACCCAACCTGTTGTGAGCCTTTGAGGAGACCTAAACACAGATTCTGTGCAGATGTTGAAGTTATCAGACAAACAAAAATATGCTGAATGATTACTGTGAGAGTGGAATAATGCTGACAAATCACCTTTTGTCCCAATGCCTTGGAACAATACCTGCTGCCTCCTTGCCTGTAGGCAACCAGTGTCTGTGGCCATAGATTATACCTGGCTCTTGTTGGCTCTCCCAGTGATTATGAGGATTCAGTCCAACTGACTGTTCCTGCAGGGAACAGCCCATGCCTCAGCTAGATCAGACAGAAGCACATAGGCTTTTAATAATGATAATAATTGATGACGGTGGTGATGGCATAGAGATACTAGTAATAATACTTTGAACAAGAGTAATCTTTATTTGAATATTAAAAAAAACCCTTGTGCTTGGACCATACCACAGCTAATATTTGTTTCTCAGCTATTTCCATCTTTTGGCAGCTCTGTAAACCTCCTGTCCTTGACTGGTCTCCGATATCCATCACAGGCCAATCTGCTTGGCAGTTCAGCTATTTCTTTATGATCAGTTCAGAGTGTTTCTTCCTGCTATTCCTTGTTCTTCTGCCTCCAAAAGCCCTTTTGTTGTCTGCACATTTCAGTATTCCTGATGAATGAATGTACTGTTTCAATACAGTGTTTCAAAACTGAAAACTTGTCCTCAGTTGCCAGAATTAATGGATTTTATTTTGCTATCTCCATTCAGCAGGATTCACTGTTGCACTGTTTTTCTGTAGCTGGGAGGCAGTAAGGACTCTCAATCTGATATTTCTCTTTTCACCTTCTACTTTGCTTTGTTTTACTTGCTTGTTTATTTCACCCCCTTCCTTCCTCCTTCCTTCTTTGCTTCCTTTCTTTCTTCCTTCCTTCTGACAATTCCAGAGCAATCTTTAATCTGTGGCTATGGTTTTGTTAGTGGGCTGTGAGAAGTATCAGATTAGGGACAGAATTATGTCAGAGTGAGAAATTAGCAGTACTTAAAGCATAGTACAAGAAACCAGATTTAGTGGAGCCTTGGAAATTCCCCTTGTTCTTCTGTCTTTTCACAATCTAAGTTTCTCTTCATCAAATGTTGTGTTGTTTTGAGGGGATTTTTATTTGTTTGTTTTTTTCCTCTTCACTGAAACTATGGAGCTTTATTTTGAAGATAACAACTCAGTAACTTATTAGGTAGTATATAAACTGGAAGGAAGAGTCAATAGTAATACTGGGGAAGTAAAGGACAGCAGCTGTTTTATAGCTCAAACTACAAATAAAGGAGATGATAGAATCGCTATTATAAGAAATATTTACATATAGAATTACTAGCAATATATCGTAGCTATTCAAAATATATTGTCTATTATGTAGGAGAAAATGGCATGCTCTCATTCAAGAATTTTCCACTGTTACTACCTTGGAATTTTCAAGATCTACTGAATATCATCTGCTGGCTCAGAAAGCCCCTAAACACAATATTTTGTCTTTTCTTCTTTCAAATGCAGTAATTTGTTGGATATCTTTAAAAAGACTTTTTTTTTTCTTTTGGCATGAAAACTGTAGGAGAAAAAAGTAGTTAAAATAGGTAAAAGAATATCCTTCGATTTTAATACAAAATTGCCATTTGAATATAGATGAGGGGCCATCCAGGCTGAAAGTCTCTTTTTGTTTGGGGTGACTCCTAAAGAATGCTTTTAAAGAGGCTGTAATATGCTCATTTTTGTTCTAATACAGCAGTAAGCATTTCACATTTGTTCCCATGGCAACAACAACACTGCAGAAACAAGTTGTTCAGGCTACAGTCTATGTCACTTCGGAATGGGAAAGATCTCCCTGGAAGGGTAATGACTATAACTTTCTAGGTTTCAAAAGATATTGTTTAAAACTGTACTACTAAACAATGACATTATTTAAGAAGAGCCTTATGGTACTAAAGAAGAACAACAGCAGAAAACATACACAAATTCTATTTGTAAAAGTAGTTTAGGTTTTTTAGTGAAATCACTTTAAAGAAAACCAAAATAATGCTTCTGGCTATAGGTGCAGTAGAGTTTTTAAAATTCCATTGAATTCTCATCACCATACTTTACCTGAAAAGCTCTAATGAATCAGAAACAGTGAAAATTATTAATGAGACACAATTTTGGTTTTGTTTAAAAAGCGCTAGCACTTGTGGCATTTTATAACTATTTTTCATTATGTAACTGAATGTTTATCAGTAATTTGCATTTAAAGAGTTCAGGTTTTGTAATGTACAAGATTAAAAAATAGTCACTTTCCCCTGTAAGATCCATTATATGAACTGAGGTTCTGTGAATATTGAAATTCTTTCATCAAAAATTAGCAGTTTATTATTGTCTTATCCAAAGTTTCCATTATGTTGTAATAGGAGTGAACAGGAAGAGTTTATGTGAGGATTAAAAATACAAATACAAAAAAGATAAACCTGAAAATGAAATAAACGTGAAAAAATAAGGACTTTTTTCTGCTTTCCTCTGTGTAAATTCCACAGATTAAAACCGCAGGGATTAGTTGAACTACTTAACAGTTCCATAAAATGTACCAAATTAGAATACATTATTTTAATACATTTGTTCCATGGTAACAAACACATTATTTAAGGATAAAATATGGTTTCTGATATAAGCACTAATTTTCACACCTGCATAATAGTTTAAATTCTCCCTTTCAGAGGGAATTTTCCATGTTGTTCTGTGTTCAAATTGTTTTGAGTTTTTTTAAAAAAAATTTTTTAAGTTTAATTATTTCCCAGCCAGCTATCTTCAGGTCAAGCAAAACTGTGTTTGTAATTTTAAAAGTATTAATTGCAATTGTTTTACAAGGCCACTCTGGAAACAACTAAAACATGAAATAATATGGAATTTAAGGCTAGATCCTGACAAGACCATTAGGCAGATCAGCTGGCAGCCCTGGGAACCCGTAGGATATTTTTATTAGGGCTACTGCCTTTCTCAAAATTTTAACAGAAACTGCCAGTTGGTGTGATGGCAGGAATGTCAGAGTTAGAGGTGTGCCTTTCAGAAAGCTGCATATTTCAGGTTGTAGCTGGGCTACATCAAGAAGAAAACCTGAGTCTTAGGCAATTTTTTTTTTTCAGTTCCAGCTGATTGGCATAAGGATATTTCTCTTGTATCTAATGAGTACTACAAGTGCTGCTCACAAGAGCTAAGTTACTGAGGACCACATCATCAGAAAATGACACTTACTTATGAGCTTCTGCTTAAATATGGACGATACTCCCTGTTCTTGAAGACTAATGAAGTTTTGTGACTTGTGCTGTAATTATTTTTATTCAGATGATGAATATTGATCAAACAGGGAGACCTTTTCTTTTTTAAACAGAACAACCCCAAAAAGTTTTACACAGACCATTTACAAAGAGTTTATATAGAGTCTACGGATAGATTGTCTTACCACTTTAGACTAACTCTACCTTCCCTTCCCTTTGTACCAAACACTGTGATCTTAAACCTGCTATCCCCAGAACAAGCACTCTCTTCTAAATTTGTGATCAGTCCAGATTTGTCCATTACAATACACTGACTTTCCAGCTCACCAGATGACTGCACTGATGTGGAGGATGTGAATACTGGAAAAAAAGAAAATAGACAGTTGCTCTGGTAGGAAGACTGGAGAAAAATCATTGCAAAGGCTGATTGAACATCTTAATGCCAACTGCAATCCACAGCTATGAGGTAAGTCTCTGGAGTCTCTATGTATTACATAGGGATGATGAGATTCCTGAGGAAAGGAGTCTGTGCCAGGTGCTCTGATATGTAGGGAGCCACATAAGCTGTCTGGGTGTTTGTGGTGCCCTGATTCAGTTCCATATCCTTTGACCAGATATGTATGAATATCTGTCATTCTTCAGGATCTTCTTTCTGATGGCTTTAGCCGTAGTTTCCCTAGAAATGCATCAGCTACTCCTAATTAATAAGTATTTTGATCCTTACTGTCTCTCTCTTATGGTCTTTTTCTCTTTTCTGCCCTCTTCCTCACAGAAGTTTATAACCAAAGCACTTTGTTCAAACAGTTCCAGCTTCCTGGAATTACCCCATATGCTTTAACAGACTGTCTTTCCTCCTTGTTCTTGTCCATTGAAATCTCCCTTACTTCTCTGTTTTTCTGTACCATGGTTTGGTGCCCACAGTTTATCTCATTTTTATGGGCTTGCTAAATCCATTTCTTTCTTTCTCTATATTCTGGCTTTTGTCCTTTTTACACCTCATTTTGACATCGCTCCCCTTCAGGGCCGATCATGAGGGGTGGTTGTAAATGTGCCTGGTTTTCTTCCCACTCACTGACTGTAGCAGGTGTTGGCCAAAATTTTTCTCTTTCTGTTTTAACTGTGCAATGGAAAGAACATGCCATTGGAGATGTTGCTTTAAGGTTGAGTCAGGCTCTGTTCATGAGGACAGACTCATTAAAGGTTTCTTCTAATTACCACAAATTATTCCTGTACTGGTTATTTTTCTGAAGATGCAGCAAAGCAGATTTTCATGATGAGCATAAAAAGCACTCTTCTGACAAATAACAACCCTTCTACCAATTCTAAACCTTCTGCCAACCACAGAGTATTAAAGCTGTTAAGGAATAAGATCTCCAGAATTTTTTAACATGATTACTTTGTGAAATGATTGAACTGCTCTGGCTAAAATAAATAAATAAATAAGAACAAAATAACAAGTTTGATCTAAGGTGGACACTGAGAATTTTAAAAATAAATCAGTCCGAAACATACAAGTTTTATAAAGTTATAATGTAATTTTAAAAAATGGCAATCCAGTGGTAATTCTCCAGAAGTTAAAAAAGTTTATTGCATATCCATGTCCCTCTTTTGCTCAGAAAAGAAACAAACAAAAACACCCCAACAATTTGCTAAGATCTTGGAACATTATAATACCAGATGGGGAGGTGGGGAGAAACACGAGCTAAGAGCAAAGAAAGGGGGAAAAACGAGTTCTTTTTCATGAGGAAACTAGAAGACTTCTAATTCTAGTTAGAAGTTGACATCATTAATGGTTAGTTGCAGGAGAAACTGTTGACAGGTTCAAGAGAAGTTAATGACAGGAGGAAGCTAAAAGAAGTATACTCTTTGCCACACGCTAAAGCATTTGCACAGTAGGTAAGCCTGATAAACAAGTTATTATGGACCTTATTTTTCTCTTGGTTCTAAGAGAAACCAGCTGCCTCAGTACTTCACCATTTTCTGTGTAGTGGAGGTGAGATGAGATTCAGGAGAGTTTATGGCTTAGGTTTTCAGCAGTAGTAGTCAAAGTAAAAGACAAGTAAAGGGCAGGAGTTGAGCTCACCATTTTCATTTTCCACATGGGACACTATATTACATTTGCATTTTGTGTGTTGCATGCAATTTTCTGAGCATTTCCTTTCTGACATTTATGCCATACGAGTTGGTTGAGTATTTGTGCACTTATATTAGTGTTATCACTTTTGAATTGTGGTAGATTCTTGCTGACAGGAAGATACAGGCTTTAACATAAAGTGAGCACAGGTAAAAGAGAGAGAGAGGACAAGAGGAAGGTATTAAGGAAAGAAAAGCAGAAGGAATAGTAGGATAAATGAACAGAGGGAGAGAGAGGAATGGAGATAACATTTTTAACAGGTTTTCATTCCTTATTTGTTCCCTAAATTTTATGTAATGACGTGCTACTTCAGAGCTCTCAGTTTCTTATCTTCAAATGGCAGATAACATTACTAAAACAACTTTCTCCAGTGCTTTGAAAATCTGAAATAAAAAGCAGATTGTACAGGAAAAAGGAAAGAAAATATTTCAATATTACTGCCAAAGATCTTCTTTATATCCTTCCACTTGGAAAAAGCTGTTCCCTCTTACACAAGAAAGAGTGGAAGGTTGTTGCGAGAGAAGTCAAAGCCATCTGTCTAGAACACTTATGTTACCTCAATGTTCTTTGCCTCAACTTTAGTCTCTGACAACCTCTGTTGTTCTGACTCCATATTTCTATGGAACTATTCCTACCTACACCTCTTATGGATTTCTTTCTTTCAAATTTCTGTGCATAGAAAGGGATTCTGGTAAGGTCCAATCGACATAAAAACTGTCGATTCTAATATATTTTCAGTAATACTCTTAGAGAAAAGGAAGTGAGACAATTTACTAAACCAAGAGCATCTCCAGGTTTCTCTAAGTCCACAGACTGGGGAGGGTGGTGTGTGTCACAGGGAATGAAGGGGAGAGGAATGATGGTCCATTGAAGTATCTCATCTTGGTGAGAATTTTCCTTGCTCCAGCAAGACAAAAAGAGTTCCCACTCACTCTGCTCACCTGCAGGAAGTTGTCAAAGAAATTCATAAGATGAACAACAGATCTTTTAATGAGTTTTTTTAGGTAGATTTTATTAGCAACAAAACCATCACAGTATCACAGTTTGCTTCATTGCATTTTGAGAAACGTTTGACAGGTACATGTTCTGTTGATCTGGTTGATGTGAATCCATTGAGTTCCTGTATTTGTTTGTAGATTGGCAAAGATAAAATCCTCCTATTGTAGTTCAAGGTAAGTGCTTAACTTCTGCTTTCATGCTGTTTAGGATGAGTCTAGATAATTTTCCAGAAAAGACAGAGAATAATTCTGTGTTGGAAAGCTAAACTCTTTTTAAACAAAAACTCTTTTAAACAAAAGATTTTATTCATAGAAAAACAAATTTATATTAACATTGTTTTCCATTTTTAAAATATTGCCTTCCTACTTCAGAACTAACAAAACTCCATCTTCTAAAATTTGTTATTAGTAACTCATAATGGATACTCAAGCTCTTAAATGTCATGTGTCATATACCTCCAAAATCTTGAAATCTAAATAATTAATTCATTTGGGAATCTTTTAAACTTTCTTAGTGTTCCCTGTTTATTTTCAGTATATTAGGCTTTCTGTTTAAGGCTTTTCTCCCCAGATATGAGGACTTGCAATGTTTCATTGCAGTGGCTAGAAAGAACCTCAGGCTCACTGAGTGCAACATTATAACTATTGCTTTAGTAATACTTTATTCTTATAGAAGATTAAATGAGAGGAAGGCTTTTCTAGACGTGATTACAACTATTAAAAATGAGCTATTTAAGACTCATTGTGGAAGGTAACTTTGTTAAGACAATTTGAAATAGCAGTCTTCACAACTTCTAGGGCAGAAAAAATATAAAAAGGAGTAAAGAGTTCATTCAACTCAGAGAAGTAGAAGGGTATATCTTTTGGTGACAGTAACCAAAAGCAAAAGAATTAAAGGGAGCTGGTACCTTTAAAGAAATAGAGGTAATGACATTACCTTTACAATTACAAATTATCTCACTAGAGATAACTGGGAGGCTACAGGAGATATGATTGAATAAATTATGCACTCTCCATAGAAGTCAAACCAGAGAATGTGCAATATAAAACCTAGGACTGTTTTAGAGGGGTAAAGAAGAATTACAAACTGTAGCACAGATATGTAGGGACAAAATTATAAAGAAAACTAAGACGTAATAGGAATAAAAGGCAACTATTAAGGGGCCACCCCCCCTATTTAACTCATCCTACAAGAATCATCGTAGTCAGATGCAAAGGACCAGGGAATGGCTTGCTCTGAAACCAAACTACTAACCAATGATAGTTTAAAATGGTCTTTTTCTATCAATCCTCACTAAAAATGGTTTACTGCCATCATATACCTGCAACATTTTTAATTTTAATCACAAATCAGCGACAAAGGGGCAAAAATGTAACCTTAAATAATGAAAATAAACATTTAAAGTGTTGCAGAAAGGGTGATACATTTGTCGTGATCTGGGCCTTGTTTAGGTACATAAGGTACTCTGAACTACTGACATTATGTGGAGATAAGGAAGTCTCCAGACAACCAGAAAAATGCAATGTAGTGCTCACATTTTATAGAGGCAAAAAAAGAGTAAATGCCAGCTCTGCTAAGAGAGATATGCAAATACAGAGGATCACTTGCTATACCATTAACAATGTCCATCCCTATGCATTATACAGGAAGGCAAAACAGGAATATGACCAGGGAAATATATAAAGATGTATATACATAATCGTTCCGCTTTATTAAGCATCTTCCATTGTAGGCAGGAAATTACTAATTAAATTATACAGTTTAATCCAAAGAAGAGGAGGGAGGGAAATTTGAAGTCAGATTTATCTGGGTAAACACAGATGGTTACTGTGTTAGCATCTACATTTCACCTTGTTGTTTAGACTCAATAGCTTATGCAGAGAAACAGGTAATTCCTGTGGAAATTCAACTCATCCAGATATAACTGTCTAAAGTGGAGCAGATGATAGATAAACAGTGCCCTAAAAGTGTCTCTTTTTCTCCATTGAACACAAACAAAAGTTAGAATTATCATCTCATATATGTGGACATTGGAAATACCAAAGGAGAAATGAGAGCATTTCGACTTTCAATGTCACAGTGCCAAAGCACAAGAAAAACAGCAACAATATCATGTGAAAGACAAATTAGAAAAGCTTTATAGTTTAAGTGGGATAAAAGTTGGGCTAAAGATTCTGCTTTGTGCTCTTCCTGTTTACCTGGAAAGGAAAAGAAAATAAAAAGTGGCCGTGTTATTCAGAGAAGAGTGGCTTCTTCTTAAACTCAAAATTAGTTATTCCGTACTAGTTCAGATGCACGAAACATGGAAGCTAGCATAGATGGTCATGAAGGATCTTCACTTGTCACTTCCCACTGTGACTTGTGATTTTATCATTTTAATTTTTCTTTTCACTGCACTAAGTTGAGCAGTAAGGTAGGAAAAAAGATACCTGACTCTTAAGGAGTTTTGAGGGATAGTGCAGCAGCAAGCTAAAAGCCAGGGCTTAGTCCAAATACTGTGCCATGGAAAGCACTTGCTTGCATGTTGTAAATCCTGAAATATTCCCTGAGGTTCTCTGACTGCCTGTGTCCACAGTGAATCCCACAAGTGCATTAGGGAGTGCACTTATTCCCTTTTCACATCTCAAAAATAACAAAATTGTCAGAGATTTTTTTTCCACGGCACTTGAAAAGATTGCATCAGTTCCAGAATGCACGTTAAGAGAGTGCTCCTGACCTCTGCCTTAAAAGGTGATGAACAGTTAAGGGAAAAGAACAGACTGTAAAACTTGCAGAATTCCCCACTACTCAGCAAACCTCTGCCTCCCTGACTTATGAAAAAGCAGACTGACCATCTAAATCATCATAAGAATTCCCTTACTTTCTAACTCAGCAGTCACAGAATAACTTTTAAATACACCTCTGGGAAGCTTAAGGTTTATTGATACATGCTTGATGTGCATTTTAAGTCCAGCTTGTGTTACCTGTCCAGAATATTGAGTGACTGATGCACTCTGCAAAAAAATCTTCAAGACCAAAGTTTAATTCATAGGTGAGGGCTGTTATGAGAGACAAAGATTTGCTTTTCAGCATGATCAGCCACAATCAACAATAACATGTTGTCCATTAGGGGCCTGAAACTTTCTCTGAGTAAAATGCATGATTGCAGTTTCTTCTTTTGATTACTTTAAGTAAAAAGGGAGAGTTTGGAAAAAATACGAACAGTCTTTTTTCCTGTAATACAGGCTTGAACCCACAAGTGACATGTCACGGAAACTAAATATTTATATAAACATAAATGTATGTAGATTAAAAAGTGCTATAGAATGCAAGCATTGTTTGAATTTCATATAAATATACTGCTTTGAGAATTAGACATTGTACTGGTTCCTAAGTGAGAGCCAGCTTCCAGTCTCTATTAAAAAGAACACTTATTAAGTGCTTTCCTATATTCAGAGGAAGATAAATTTATGGTTTGTGTGCCACATGAGATCCTAACCTTCAGTGCCAAGAAATATCTGCCACTGCAAGGTTATTCTCCACAGGAAAAGTATGCTTATATATTATCAGTGTGGCAGGTAACTGTTGTGCAAGACAAATATTGTTCCCTTTTTCAATATGCGTCATACAGAGACAATGACAACCAAAAAGGACTGAAAAAGAGCAGATAGCTGTTATTTGGAAGAATGTAAACATGTGTCTGTTCTATCCTGGTTTTTGTAACACTCATAAACATGGAGGATCCTGTGTTGATTCCAAGACATTCGGGTCTGGAAAAGCTAATGTCTCTTGGTTTACAGTGCTGAAGCATTATGAAAAAAATTTCAGATGATAAACACGCTTGGATGCCAAACCCAGTAGTAATCCTGATCCACATAGCTTTAGTCTAATGTGTTATGCTTTAACACAGAGCCACAGATACATCCTGTTACCAGTATTTTACATTTCCACTGTCTTCAGACAAAATACAGACATCCAGACTCACAGGGAAACGTATAAACATCAAAAAAACCAATAGCATAGAGCTCCAGCTTTTCTTTAACAGAGTTTTGCTAGCCTCTTTGCCTAGCCTCTTCTGTCTTTAAGTAACTGTCTTAGAAAGTATAGGGAAAAAAGAAGAAAGTAATAGACATTGCACTTTTTTTAGGAGCAGAAGAGGGTATGCAGGCTGACCACAGTATTTATTGTTCCTGAAATTTCAAGCTGATGAAGTGCATCACAAGTTGGCACAGGCAATATATGTATGTTATCATTCTTCAACTCACACTAAAATTGGAACACTTATGACTGGTGTACTGGCTCTTTTGTCCCAATTACGAAAAGTAGATTTGAGTTGAAACAGATGACGCTGATGAGTGTTGTTTTGGGCACATTTGACAATCAGCAGGCCATGATGGCTCAAGTTTTTGAATGCTTTCAGTGGCATTTAAAGTTACAGGAGTTTACTGATCCACTAGAGTAAAAAGCAGAAACCGTTCTGAATTTCCTCACCAGAGGAGTGAAAATAAAAATCTTAAGAATATGTGCCATTTCATTGGTGTTTAGATGACACCAGGGCCAATTTTGGAGAAGAGAGTGAATGGGAAATAGCATGTTTAGTGAAATGTAGAAGCCATTGTAATGCAAGACCTTCAGGATATTGACCTAACAATGCACTGTACAAGGGGATAAAAGAAAAAGAATAGTGGCATATAGGAGTGTTTTGTTCCATGTTAACTGTCTGAATGCAGTGGCGTTCTTTTGGGAGTAATATTTCAAGGCCTCATTGCAGTTACTACAACACCATCTGACACTTCTAAATTAGTTTTCAAGGGAATAAACAAATACAGTATTCAGTGTGAGACTGAAGAGGCAGAAGTTAGAAATGCCAAGAGCTAGCAGTGCAGGAACTGTTGGTGTTCATTGTGCTCAGGTCAAAAGAAATGCTGAAAAAAACTGTTTAACAACTGTTAACAAGCTGTTGTGTATACCACATCTTAAAAAATGTTTAGTATTTTATAGTGCTTAGTTTCTGTATTTGAGAAAAAAGAATTTCCTGAATACAAATTTGTTCTGGATGACTCTGGGCACTTCTCCAGGATGTATCTATGGGCTAAAACATTTCTTGGTTCCTTTTTTATTTTGTAAATAAATCTCCACTTTGAGTGAGGTGCTATGGATTAAATACTTACCAATTTCCTTCAAGTCTCCAAAACCAGCTTTTAGACTGAGCCAATGCCGAAAGAGTTAGAGAATATGGCAACATCAGGAGTGCTCCTATGCTTTTTCTGGTAGATCCTTTTGTTTACTGCTTAGCTGTAGTTGAAAAAATGCTTGCTGTTGGCTCTGTGTGTTTCCTTGTTTCATTGTGTTATTTTAATTGGCTAGCACAGTAAAGAAGAGAGGCTTTCCATGTTGTTTGCAAAAAAAGTATTTACTATTATTTTCCACAAAATGCAAGCAATCTTAGAAGAAAAAGCTGCAGCTAACTGTTGTCAAGCTGCACCAAATTATCTCCCAATTATGACATAATTCAGTTATGCATCAAAAAGGCTCTAAATACAAGTGTATGAAAAAGAAAAGTTCAATTTCACGCTTAAAACTTTAATAAACTCCCAGTTTTCCTGCTTTTCTAACTTAACAATAGTTTAATGAAAATAAATTTTAAAAGTGTTTTACAGTATCCGAATGGATTGCTTACAATTATTATATATTGGGTGACTGACTTGGAAAAACTAATTATTTTTGCAGTTTCCAAACATATTCCACTTCATAGATGACCGCGAGTTTGGATGTGGGAGCAGAGACAAACAAGGAGTGCACAGAGGATTGTCTTCATTTCAGTTCTTGCCTTGAACATTGAGGCAAGTGGAACAAATACCACCATTTGCTCTGACACAGGCAGTGCTAAATAAGAGCTGGAAAGCAGTGTTACTTAGGAGCCTTTTGCAATGCCTGTCAACATTAGCATTATTGGCCTATCAGTCTTACAAGCTGCATCACATTTTCTCACACCCAACAGACAGCACTCACCAGCAGCTATGGCTCCTGTAATGATTGCTGCCACAGAGTAAGGGTGAAACAGAGACAACTGGGCTTCAGAGACACTGTACCAGATCACATTTTCCTGTGCATTTTGCAGGACAGAATCTAGTTCAATAGGTACATTTGAAGTCATGCAGATGTGTTTCTGGCAGCTATAGGTTCTATAGAAATTAGGGTTTTGAAAGTAGGGCTTGTTATTTAATCTCTGCTGTTTGGAGATCTGGCCACTGAAAGATTGAACGGAAATGGGCATGGACCTAGCGATGCTATTTACGGTAAGGTAGGTACATGATAGGACTGCAGCTGAAGCCAGAGACTAAAATCTTTGCTGATGAAAGTGAGTGAAATCTGGAGAGATGACACTGAGATGTGACACCGGGAGCCAAAAGATGTCAGAAAAACTGAAAAATACAGTGAGGAATAGCTGAAAGACATGAGAAGTTAACAACCTCTGAGAATGGGCAGTCAGGGAATTCCACAGATATTTGAAGATAAAAAGAGAAGCTGAAGGAACAGAACCTACTGGGAATGTAAATAGAGGCAGTATGCTGGGGAGGGTGTGGAGCAATGTGAGTAATTAAAATGTTGATTTTACATCTATAGAATAATTGAACATAAAATATTAATGAGGGGACAATTCTGAGTCTTTTACCTCTGATTGCCTAGAAATCAGTTGTCACATACAGAATTCTTTCCATTGCACTTCTTTAAGTAACAAATACATTTTTAAAAAGGAAATTTTATATGTGATTTGGTGTTATTTTTGGTATTTAGTTGAATCGGATTCCAGTGATATTTGTCCGCAATGCGCCAATAAAGATTCACGGAATTCTATCAATCAGTCATAGAAAGAGGACCGTACATTTTTTACCTAGTACTCAGTCTGGCATGTTTACACCTGTAAAACATTTATTCCAAATGACAAACTGCACTGATTATCATTTCTTTCATCTCAGTCATTGCTCTTACTGTAAAGTAGTGCTGTTAGCATGTCCACATTTCACCTTTCTAGCAGATCATTGCTCTATCACTTGCTTTATTAATGAATGAGCTTTTAATACAAAAGTAACATCAACACAGATAAAAGGGCAATTTTCAGCTGATATACAATTACTTGACAAAAAGTACTCGTGTAAAAGCAATAATTTTTTAAATTGAGGCTAATGCTGGTTACTCAGTGTGTATGAACGTTACCTCCATTAGTAGAATATTTATAAAGGAGAATAATGTTTTTTCAGTAAGGGAGACAGGGAGACAAATCACCCTTCTGTGTTGCATCAGATCATAGTCTCTCATGTGGCTGTTAATACAGCAAGTAAATCAATTCAATCATAGCACGTTTTTTTTTTTCATAAAACAAGGCCAAAAATTAATCAGGTTAACATGTTCTTAGATCTCTACTGAAATTTCTTGTTTTGTGATAATTGTAGGTTTAATAGTTGCAGTTCTGAAACATCCTGTTGCACAGGTAAGAAACATACAACAACAACAAAAAAGACTGTTTGCAATGGGCTGTATAAAAATTCACATTCTGAACTGGAACTTCAAGGGCGACTGTAGGTTTTTTATAACTCCAGTTTCCTGGTATCATCAAACTGATCCACCGAAGGTGGTCTCAGCGAAATGTCTTGAGAGCATCTATGTCTTGCAGACTTTCAAGAATAGTAAAAAAATGAGTCAGTCTATAAAAACTATCTTATGAGTAATATCATACAGTGACATATAAATGACAACATGATTTCTAGAATATATAAAAAATCTGTAAACCCTTATCTTAGGTACCTTGAGCACAATGCTTCAAGAAATACTGGACTAATTTGAGTTCAGAGTACGACAAGCAAGTGTGGTAAAGGTCTTAAAACTATGGCTTACTAAGACTAAACTCTTCTGTGTGATTGCCTATATTTTTCCTGTCTTCTCTCCGTCTTCCATACTGGGATTACAGTTCCCTTCAGCATCGATCTTCGGGCAGTTTCCATCATCCCAGCCCTTGCCTTTATTTCTCCAGGCTCTTCTTTCAGAACATTTTTCCTGTTCTCTGTTTTAGTTTCTGTAACACCTATAGTTGGTAATTTATCATCACTGAGACACAGATTATTTCTTGGTATCTGTAAGTAAGCAGAGTTACTGAAAGCAACAGAAAGATTGTGAAATGGTCAATACAAAATACTGAGATGCGGAAAGGGAGAATCTCAAGACGTGAATCTCTGACAGTTTTATTAGTTAATAAACCACTATAAATCATCCACTAGGAAATTACCATGTAATTGATTACATTGTGTAGATTTATCATGGTATATACTTTTTTTAGAGAAAATGCTGGACACACTTTTACACATCAAAGAAAAATAAATAAATGAAACTCAGCCAGAAGTGGATACCAATCATGAAAAAAGCTCAACTAAGTTAATTTATGTTTAGTTACCTTGTAAATAACTGAAAACAAAGCCTCATAATGGAAAAAGTTTAGTGATCTCAGTAAAAGGCACTCAATGTCACAAGCTCTGCCTATAATAATTTTTCCTTAATGTAACTTTGTTCTATCCTTCAGCTCTGCAGCTGGATGCTCATTTTACAGATACCTTTGTCATTCTGAATAAAGTTCAATGACAACAATTGCATGAGGACAGTGGGTGTTTATAAACAGAAGCTCAAGGATTAACCATGGTAAGAGTGTTTCTTTTTCATCTCTCTGATGTTGTAAGACTATGAGTTTGGTTTTGGTTGGATTTTTCTTTACGCTCCAAAAGAAAAAAAATTTCTTTTTTACTATTTTTAAATCATGCCCCACTACTGTTCTCCTAAGAAAATGAAACTGACAATTAAGTGTCACTCTGACACATGGGGAAAAAGAATTATCTCAGGTATTATACAAAGAATAGAGATGAATATGATGAAGAAAATAATCTATCTTCTCTTGTGCATCAGAATCTGTGCAAGAACAATTAGAGCTGTGTGATGTTATTTCTTCATTTGACCTGGAACTACACAGTAGAGAATCTGTACAACTGTGGAGTAGTTTGGTCCTCTTCTCTCAGTGGGGATTCAGGGTGAGCTTTGAGCTTTGTGTTATTCTGAGCAATGGAAATAAGACCCAAACATTTCTGGTAACATTTCTGTCTTGACCAAATTGTGATATTTGCCTTCTTGTTTGCTGTTCTGAAAAAGTTTTGTCTTGGTTGCACCTCGTTCTGACAAGTTTCATGTTTATAACCTATACCTTATGTAGTCCTAATGACAACAGTTTGCATATCTTACACAAAGATCAAACTGTAATATGTACTTTCAGCAACTTTCTGTTAAAACATAATATAGACAATCAGATGGACCCTATAAATCTATTACAACTTTTGCCAAGGTCAGTGCTTATCTTCTTGCCATCACTGCCAATAAATTGTAGTAATACTCTCTTCCCTATGTATTAACTGCCATTCCTTCCTTCTTTCTTGTTGCTTTAAAGTTCAGTGCAAGTAAATACACAGTCTTGCATCTTCCAGAAATAACTCTGTCCATGGAAGGCACACAGCTTTAGGCCATATATGGTTGTGAGGAGTTTCAGTCTGGTTTTGGCATAAGGTTGTCAGTATCCAGCTCTAACATCTACGGGGAAGAAGTCATAGACCAAACATTTTCCTCAGGAATCCCAAAGGTGATGTTTTCATCTTTAGGCAAAAGTTGACCTTAATAGGCTCAGAATAGCACACTCATAAATGCTGAAGTCCCATTTATAGAAATGATCATGGAAATACTGTCTGAAATACAAGGTTAGAGCTGAGAATGATGTATTAATAATTTTCATGTCTTTTAAGGAGGAAGACACAAGAGCATACTTTACAGGAAATGTGCCTCTACCACTTTAACTTTCATGTGTGGACTCTGTGTTAACAAAGGTCTATTTTCTTCCTATCCTTCTAAATTATCTACATAAAACAACTGTAACAAATAAAAATGCCTAAAGTCCTTATTAGCATATCTTTAGCAGTAAATTATGACCACACTAAGTTCAATGTCTTGAATAACTGTAATATCCTATTATTTTCTAAAGCACATAAACTCTATGTTTTTAACATTCTGACCCTTTCTCTTAAAATAGTAAACTTTCTTGAGAATAATTGGAAAGTAAAAGAAGATAATGCTGATGTGATAGTATCTGCTTTGGCAACTCTGTTTCTATTTAAAAAGGCTTCAGGAATGATCCTGAAAATTATTGTCTTTTTATTTTCCTATATGTGATAATTAAAATACATTTTTAAAATTTGCATCTTGGAGAAATTAGACTATTAGAAAATTGTCGTTTACTCGTTGATGAATAAGGAGGCTTTGCACTCAGATGCCTTCCATCAAAACTCTTTGAATTCTTTTGTTTCATTTCTAAACTTTGCTCATGTAAAAGGAACAAAATTGCTGCATACATATAAGATGTAAAAGGCACCTTGACATTTACCTCATGATTGGCATACACACATTAATCTGATGTATCATAGCTCCATTTTGTTTAAATAATGTTATTCCAATTCTAATCCACTGAAATATTTTCTCAAAGATCCTTTGCCAGGAGGAAGACCAGAATAACTAAAGTTATTTCCTTTACCTAAATATTGAAACTGTGTCAGGATATTTAATGGATTTTTTTTCCTTGATTTAGATTTTTTTTATGAACAATGTCTTGTGAGATAAATATATAAAGAGACTAAGAAGATAAACATAACAAGAAACAGGAATACACATTGGTATTCATGTAATCTCACCTAGGAAAGAAATGGTTAACTGTAGACATCAATCAGGCAGATTTCTACACACCAATTCGTCAATTTCAATACTTATTATATAGTAAAAATGTTAAAGTCACACAGATTAATTTCTTATTTTGCCAGACTGCTCAGAAAGCAAGGAAATGTCATGTGTAATAATAGATCTTTAAAGCTAATGAAATAAAGTGTTCATGTTTTTTCTTTTTTTCCTTAAATAGTGCTTGTGATTTTTTTTTATTATCCTTATTTTTCTATCTTGGTTTTTTTCACCTTTAAATTGTATTCATTTCATACCTTGTGTTGATTTTCAGAGGCTTTGTTATTATAACTTTACTGCATTGACAGTGGTTTATGGTCAAGATGCTGGTCATCAATCAACAGTAGTGACCAGCAGGTCCTGCAAAACACAGCTCTTCTTGTATCTCTTCACATATATTCATATCATTCAAACCACGAGAAATCAAAAGATTGGATGAATCTATTCATATACCCACAAAAACCCTAAACTATTGATTAAATCTGAAAAAATGACAAATTTGTCAGCACGGGAAAGCATGTCTAAGAAGTTGAGGTTCTTTGAAGCTTTAGTTTAGCATTTATGAACAGATTCCAAATGATCAGAACTTTCTCACTTCTCCTTAGGAATACACCTACTCTAGACTGTGAGGTACTTAGTCTTAATATACCTCACTACAGACCTGAACTATGCATCCATTTGGGCCATAGCATTCTTTCTACACTGTCATACTCTTTTTCTCAAAGTGCTGTTCTCAGCAGGTAAAGTAGTTGGGAAGCAGATGATATCAACAAAGCTGTAGTTTTCCTAAATATTCTAGAATTTTGCCATCAAAAAAGATACTCTCATAGGGCATCAGCAGAACTTCTTAGTTGTGCAGTATTCCTGGATATCATGAAGTTGTCAGGAGAATCTACAGCTCTTTACATTGCCATACTACAGGAAATATAACCAGGTTCAAAGTCTCATACTCAATATCTGTGAGATACTTCAATGAGCACATGGATAAGGCCATTTACAGTTCTCTTGATGGAGTTTATCTTAAAAATAAACCATATGCAAGAAAATTAAAGTCTGATTGAAGGTTCTTAAAGACCACCTGAGATGATAGAATGCACTTCAACAAAACCAAATATCATTGACAAAATTCACCTTCTTCAAACAAAAGGCACCTTTCTAAACAGGGGTGGGGTGAGGTGATGTTGGTTGGTGTTTGTTGGGGTTTTTTATTTGTGTGTTTGTTTCTTTCTTAGTTTTTTTCCTTTTACCATAAATCTGTAGCAACAAACTTACAAGAAGCTATAATATTATTAGTCCTAATCAGCCATTTATCCATCAGCAAAGAGAGAGAGAATAAAAAAATTCTTAGCCATTTTGCAGTCCTACTGGAGGGCATTCAGCTGTTATGATGAGTGCTATATAGCCTGAGTAAAAATAGAATTACAACAGAACTTAACTCCCTAGGAAAATAAGGTTTAATCCCATGACTGCCACTAAGATCTAGTAAGTGCTGTCAATAGCTCCCTTGTTACTCAGGTGTCAAGCAATTAACACATGTCAATTGGATGTATAGGTTATCTAAAATCCTGTCCTTGACAGTTTTACTTGCAGTAGAGCCTTCACTGTTATTCATTCATTTATAATCCTTTTTCTCTCCCCTATGGATCATTTATGAGGACTGCAAATAGAAGAGGAACTCACGTAGATGCACAGTGGAGGCAGCTTTTGAATATTTGATGCAGATAACATTCCAGGGTATTGAAATGGGTACTAGAAATTTAAAACTATAGTGAGAACCAGAGAATAGAATAATGGTCAAGATGCTTATATGTTTTCCCATTATTAACATTTTCAGCTGGGCTATAAAATATATGTTGTTTGCATGAACTCAAAGACCTTTGTATGGCTGTATATTTGTGAAATGCTCTCCTTAATGGGCAGTGAGACATTACAGTCTGTAAGTTGATACAAACAACTATTATTCTGGGACTGGAGTTCAGAACCACTGTTGTTGAACAATAGCAGGAATAAAATGACATTTTTTTAACATTGCAGTTTTGCAAATAAAATACATAGGATTAATTTTTCAATATTTAGCAAGGGTGGTAGGGATGCAAAGAGACACCCATAATGGAATTAAAGAGAAAAAAAGGAACTTTACAAAATTGTAACATACAAGAGCAGGGAACCCCACATTAAGTAATTATGAAATATTCTTTTCTTCTTAGGGGTGAAAGATAAAAAAAAGAGGGTTTGGTTAATCTCCTGATGACATTTTGTTCTTCAGAAGAACTAACAATACTAATATTTGGAAAGATGGCTAACTGATTGTTCTGCCTTGTGACACCTCAAGTACCAAGACAGTAGACTGTCAAATTATAGCATCATAGAATCATAGAATGGTTTGTGTTGCAAAGCACCTTAATGATCATCTAGTTCCAACCTCTCTGCCATGGACAGGGCCAAAAATTGTGTCTTATCAGTATCTGTCATTTTGGAAAGATCAAATCCTGTTGATATATTTCAGATCAGCAACAACTTTAAAGAGAGTTTAGATAGCTCTGAAGCATTTATTCCATATTTGAAGTATTGCTTTACTTTTTGGAAAATATTTTTTCAGAATTTTCCATTTGATTATTTGTGTATCTTAAGAAATTTGTCTTTGATGCATTGTCCTTTCAGTTCAAATTGCACTCAAGGTACAAGGTTAATCAATCTTTCTAACAGAAATGTTTATGTCTTTACAGAAAATGCCATAGCAGATATCCATTCTTAAAGTTCTTGCTGATAGGAAAGAAGGTACATTAATCATATTTCTGTAATTCTGAAATTATGGAGATTTTCATAAGGTGATCTATTGCAAATAATCATCAGGTTCTTATTTTCAAAATGCAAATTGACCTTTTTTTGTAGTTAAATGGTGAAGTCATGATCACAATATTGTCAACAAACTGGTACATCAAAAGGAAAGAAGCACTCCATCAAATCATACTAAAAGAAGTCATTAAGGTTCTTAGAAAACTGACCTTTGGAAGATACAAAGCAGTTCTCCAATAATTGGAAAAGTTGGTGCAAAAAGTAAAAAATTGTATTTATGATCTGTGTTATGCATTGTAACCTATAGCTACGACAGTTACCTAGTTTTATGTCTAGCACTATAAACTATGTAATTATCATAAGTAAAATCTTTCTTGTCATCTGTAACTTATCCAATGTTATGAACAAATAATTTGTACTTATTTTTATAAACATCTATGGTTAAAATCATCCTAAATGTAGGACTGGCTTAATATTTATGTATTTAATTATTGTTGAAGAATTAGCATAAGATTCTCAGTCCTCTAGATGAGAAACAATATACTCATTAAGTTTAGCAAAGAAGTGCCTGAAGAGATTGTTTTTGCACCAGGATTGAAAAAATAGATTCTATTAACTGGTAAGTTTTAGATTTGTTAAGGATGCTGAACTTTACTTTTATGTTTTCAATATTACTTTTTCATTTCCTATAAATGCCATCATAGCTTGTGTCATTTTCTAGAATCTTAGCTATTGCATATATCATTTTGCCTTGAAATTTCAGCAGATGCTAACACTGTATAATTTGCACTCTAGGGCCACTTTTTAAAATGTGAAGTCTGATAGCTGCAAATTCTGCAACTCTAGATGCAGAAAATCTATCTAGGCTGCCCCTCTGAAAATGAATGTGCAAAGTTCTGGGTGATTATTTGCAGATAAATCAGCATAAGCTGGATGTAAACATTAAACATGGAACTAAATCTCAAAAAAAAATCTTACTGATGAGAAATAAGCTTGCAATTTGGGAACAGTTTATATGAATGCTTTCCCCATGTCAAAGTATGGGGCGTCTGTGGATTAAGATCATAGCACAAAAGAGACAGCAGTTTCAAAGGACACTAACAGAGACTGAATTAGCACATTAGGGAAGTAAGTACCACCCACGCCCATCATCTGCCAGATAATACAGCAGAACTGGGAAGAGTCATTTGACATGACAAAATTATAAACTCCTCCGATGCGTTGACTTTCGCTGAATGACAGGTACCTGCCAAGATGGTTTCTGTCTCTTCCCCTCCTCAGCGATACAAGGGAAGAAAATTAGATGGGAAAGCTCACAGGTTGAGGTAAGGACAGGGAGATCACTCACCCATCACCATCACTGGCCGAACAGACTTGACCTGCAGGATAAATTTAGTCTATTCTCAATTAAAAAGAAAATATTAAAGTAGGATAGAGAGAAACAAAGGCAAAACTGAAAACACTTTACCCTCACCCCACTCTTTCTTCACAGGGTCAACTTCACTTCTTTGTTCCCAACTCTTCTACCTCTTCTGCACTCTATTAACAGTGCAGGGGAGATGCGGAATAAGGGTTGCAATCAATTCACAGTGCTTTGTCCTTGTTACTTCTTCCTCCTCACATTCTTCCTCTGCTTCAATATGGTGTCTCTTCCATGTGGTATAGTCCTTCATGAGGTACTCCATCATCAGTTCTTGCTACAGGCTGCAGTTCTTCAAGAACTGCTCCAACATGGGTCCTTTCCACAGGGTACCATCCTTCAGGAACAGATTTCTCCAGCGTGGGTCTGTAAGCCTCCTGCCAGAATACCTGCTCCATGTGAGTTCCTCTCCATGGACCTCAGCTCTTGCCAGAAGCCTGCCCTTACATGGACTCTCCATAAGCTGCAGCTTCTTTCATGGTACTTCCACCTACTCTGGCGTGCGATCCTCCATGGGTTGCAGCGGGGACAACCATGGTGTCTCCACAGGTGACAGCGGAATGTCTATGTCGGTACTTGGAGAAACACCTCCCCTCCTTCTTCATTGACTTTGGTGGCTGCAAGGCCATCTCTCACATTCTCACTCCTTTCTCACAGCTCCAGTACAGCATTTTCTATCCTTTCCCAAAGTTGCTGCCACCATTGTGAATGAGCTCATCTTTGACCAGCAGTGGGTCTGCTTTGGAGCCAGCCAACTAGAGTAGAGTCCTTTATGTCCTTATTTCTATGAGCAGTTTCACCTCTTTGCATTTAATCTCTGTACGTAGTACACTCTATAGGCATACCCATACATACTTGTAAAGTAAATGCTGGCAAATTTGAACCCAGATATATTTAAGATAGAAGATCACCATGAAAACCTCTTTTAAGCTGAGTGAAGTGAAAGCTTTGGCCATAATAAATGATAGCTGAACATATGTTTCTACACAAATTCTAACTCAGTTTTCCATGCAAACCTTCCTAATGTAATTCTCAATATCTGGAAGACCAGATAAGCTGGATTTAAGCATGACATAAATAAGAGCAGGAGAGGAGGGCAAGAGAGTAGCCTAGAGCTTGTTCAGCACTTGCAAAAAGAGCTGAAAACAATTTAACTTTGCTTCAGTACTGATGGGAAAACTGGTCTGGAATAGATTCCTCCCCAGACTCTAATTAAAAAAAAAAAA
The DNA here is from genome assembly GCA_033558185.1 of Dromococcyx pavoninus. Classification (NCBI taxonomy): domain Eukaryota; kingdom Metazoa; phylum Chordata; class Aves; order Cuculiformes; family Neomorphidae; genus Dromococcyx; species Dromococcyx pavoninus. The sequence continues at coordinate 402,487 of JAUMJL010000047.1, forward strand.
CTGGAAGCAGTGAAGGTCATTGTTGAAAAGGTATGTTCTTATTGATAACAGTATAATTTTTAGCTGCTTTCAAACCAAAGTATGCTTAAATGGCTAATTAGAACATCCAAATAATAAACACTTTTAGAGTAAAAAACCTTTCCTTCCTGTAGACACATTTCTCAGGAATATCTTTAACACTAACTGTTCTTCAGGGAATTCCTGTTTAAACAGATAATTAAAAATCTGTCTAAATATCCCTGAGTTTTGTTATGCTTAACTTTTGATTAGCTTTAATTCTTATTTTTGCTTCATATCTGTATTTAATAACCTGCAGAACTCTCCTGAAATGCATTTCTACCAAACTTTACAATATTGCAACATACTAAGTACAAATATATCTTAGCATTTCAAAGACCTATTTTCTTCAACCATGTTAAACTTTTAAAATAAAAATTTAAACAACTATGTTTGCACTTGTATACATTTTTTTCCTGAATAGCTTCTTATGCAAGTAAGTATGCTCTTATACAAGCATAAATATGTACTTTTCTTAGTTTTATCACTGTCTCTTTGATATCAACTTGTAGTATAATTTCCCCCCATTTTATAAGGCATCAGGAATAATACAACAAAACATATATCAGAAATTAGACAGAAGAAGACTTGTGCAAGACCATTAGTTCAAAACAGACTATAAGTGGTAATATATTTCTTTAAATTACACAGATGTTGTTTAGACTACTTATGAAGTAAACAACATATTTGTGAAACAAGTATTGGTTTTATATAAACATATCTTAATTTATTGAACAATTTATTTGTAATGACTAAATACAGTTTCTCTACTACAGTATTTGGCATGCAGTTCTTTAAATCAAAAGAGCTGAAAAAAGAGATCCTCTAAGTATTTAAATAGTTTTACTGCTCTAATTTTTGCTTTTTTCCTGTCTTCAGTTTTTTACAACACTGATGTTTTTGCCATGTGGGGACATTCACACAATTCAGTTTTAGCCATACAGATTCCTTTTAGCATGACTAACAAAGAGCCTCACTGAACAGCAGTGACCCCCTTACGAACAGATGGCAGAAACTGATGCTGTTAACATCAGACCACCCATTATACTCTGGTGAGACCACAGGGGCTAATTCTACATCCGTCCCTGTAGAATATTACTTCTCAATGCACTGATTTAACTATGCATGGGAAAATGGAAAGCAACTGGAGAAGGAGGTGGCTTTCTCCTCCGCTCTTTTGATCATTTGAGCTTCAGATATGCTAAGAGACTGTATCATTCACTGGTAGAAGAGACTAATTCAGTCAGATCTAAGGAGTTAAAGGGGTCAGCTGTACCTAGCATTCTATTAAACATATAAATAAATACATCATCCTTGCAGAAGACAAAAGATTTGTTGTTGAACAGTACACTTGAGGATAGCCAAGCTCCCCTACCTATTTTCCAGTCAAGAAGACGTATCTATGGCTTTAAGTGGAAACATAAAACTGTATTGCAGAGCCTACTGTCAAGGCCTGTGATTGGAAGATGAAACTATTACTTCTTCATTTTTTCCATTTTCTTTTTAATTCTACATGCACCTGCACTTTGAGTTACATGTTTTCTCTCAACAGTTATTTATTTCTACAATACAGCATGTGTAAAACCCTGCAGCCAGGGAACTGATCCACAGTAAGTTAATCATACACATTATACTGCAGTTACCCTATGACCCTGTCTGCTTTTCCACGTTGTCAAAAGCAATTTAAAATTTCACCTTACACTTAGCAGTAGTTTGGCTTGAGTTCCTTGTGAAAGTTTTATTCATATCTGGAGTGAGTGGCTACATATTTGTTTAATGTTTCCTTGGCATATGGATTAGCTCCCAAACTGACAAGCTCTTTAGCACTCATGGGATGGATTGTAGAAATCATTGCGAAAAATATATTAAAATATTGACTCCTTCTTAACAAGAGGAGGAAATGTTACTTCCTAAGGCCCATTTACATTGGCTTTAGCTGCATATTCTTGGCATATTTTGAAATAAGTTGTTTTATCAAACAATATATTGTCTAATTTAGTTTTGACAGAATCTATAATGAAAAATTATGGCAGACACTTTGAAAAGAACAGACTGTGTTGTAGGGAGATTTCACACAATATGTTGTGTACTATGGCATGCACACCATTGAATTCTGAGCGAGCTTTAAGAATGTGACCGAAATAGCAAAGATTTATAAAATAGTCTTTAGAGAAGCAAGTGTGAATGAAGAGAATGAAGAACTTTTTACCACATTGAACAGAGACTAGGATTCACACACAGGTCAAAATGAGAGTCAGTACTCACAAGTATAAGGAATGTACTTGATTCTGTAGTAATTTCTTAAGGAACTCTACAGTAAGTCAGACTGGGAAACAATTAGCATTTAAGGTATTTATTACAGAAATTACTTTCTGATGTTAACCTACAAGTGTGTATTGAAGAAACTGCTTTCCACAGGCTTATTAAAGTCAAGTGAGGATGGCTTCCAGAAGAAAATTTTATGTCAATATTAGGTGCTTACAGAACTGCTTCTTAAAGGGTGAATCAGACTGCATTAACAGAGGTAGAGTTTCTTATTGCAAGACAAGTATTCCAAGGCGCGTGTAACCTGTAGACCACGCAGGCTGTTAATGTCCGTCCCAAGAAGGCTATTGGGCCATATTTCCACTTACCTAGATTGACTTTGGGCAGAAAAGAAGAACTGGGAGCAGGAAGAACGGAAAGGAAGATTATGAAAATAGAGCATGCCAGTATCCTGCCCTGTTAGGGAACTGGTACACTACTGAGAAGTCTTGAGGTCAAAGACCATCTCAGCACGGTCTTGTGGCTCTCTTAGTGGTTCTCATTTTGATTAGCCAAGATGGTAAATATAACTTTAATTAATGAAAATATTAACATTATGCATAATCTTTTATCAACAGGACACAAATAGATGTCTTTTGTGAAACTGAGGGAATTCTGGAGAACCATATAATTAAGAGGTGGCTCCAAATACCACTCTTCAGACACCTGTGTTATTCACACACTGGTTTTGCTGCTGGATGTGAAAAGCCCCTATGCTTCTATATATTGACAAGTTTCCATGGTTATATGAAAGAAGTTTTGGTTGAAAACAGTCATGCCATTCAGGTGTTATAAGTGTTTCTTATTTGTTGAGAATTATGTCATTGAATAATTAATCACCAGTAAATTTTTACAGTCTTTATGTATGCATGCTCATCCTTTATCACTAGTTAAAGCGAATTGAGCTGATTCAACCTCACAAGAAAGAATGTAGAAATAAGCCTGAATGATAGGAAAATTTAGGTTCCAACTTCTGAATTTAGGATCCCTGTGCTTCTTAGCATATTATTCTTAATTCTGCTCTGTATCCTGTTTCTATTCGCATACACTTTCTGCCAGCTATACTATAAACACCAACAATTCAGATAGTGTTTAGAAGCGTAATGTTACCATAGCATATAAGCAAGTTGATATAAAACTGACAGCATGAACAAGATTTATTTACCTTTATTTACAGATTACATACCATCCATCTAGAGTTGGCAGCCCTTTGTAAAATTAAGCATGGTAATAACGGAATTCAAATTAAACTACTTAAATCCATTACCACATTCATAATGTCAAAATCACATGAAATCTTTATTCTAAATACCCTATACAATTAAAAAAGTCTGCCCAGTTTTCATTTATTACCTCCTTAAATGCTCATGAAAACAATAGATGTGCTAACATATCTGATCCCTCTCCCTCAAGGTTCACTGCAAAAGCCTTTCTCTTTCAAATTGATTCCTTACACTATTAAAGCTGTTATTGCTGTAGAGTGAATCCATAAGAGGCAATCAGCCTCAGTTTCATAACTCAAAAGAAAAACTACAAAGAAGTTGAACAAATCTTTTGAGAAGAAAAAACGGAAGCTTCTACTGGAAAATACAAGCTGCTGGTTCTGTGTCTCATTTGATTGTTACTTGTGATGTCTAAATTTACCCCTAGAATATGGTTGGAATCAACAAACAGGTAAGAGAGATGGGCTGTTCTCTAGATTTTTTAAAGCTATTCTGAAGATAGCTGCCAGTCAAAAAAGATGACAGAGATATTTTCAGCATTTCAAAATGAACAAGAAATATGGGAGGTGGTTGGGCTTATCACTAATTCTGTAGAAGTGAGATACTGTTCTGTTGAATATTTACTGGTCATTATAACATTATGGAAAAGATTTCAGTATAGCATTTGCAAAAAACAATTATATTATTCTCTGCCCTACCCCCCACCTCCCCCCCCCAAGCGATCAAAGGACATAGAAGGATGTTAGTCTCTTCATAAAGTTTTACTGGTGGAAACTTTACATTGAAGACAATGCTATTAACATTTTTCAGACTAAGAGTGCACTACAGTTCTTCAGAGATTCGTGTAATGTGCACTGCTCTTACGTAAGAGCAGAAGTGAGATATCAGGTGCTTACACTCTACCCCCGATGTGGATGACATTTTGATAGTAATGAAAGGCAGCAACCCGTTTTAGATCAGGAGAGGAACAGACACAAGTGGTGCACTTGCAGAAGTGTTTGTCTTGTAAAACACAACCCTATTAAGTCTGTCTTCCTTGTCTCTGCTCTGTTAAGGCAGTCCACTTGTTCTACTGCCTCCTTTTATATGTAACAGTCACATATTCCAATGTTTAAACCTACATAGCCAGTCTTTAATGCTCATGAGCTAATCAAAAAACTGAGCTGTAAACAAGCACTCAAGAGTCAGAACAACAAATGCAGTCTGGGATCTGCATTTTGACCAGGTATACCTTTCCATTTCTAACAGCAATTAATTGGTAACTGCACACATCAATTCCAACTTGATTATATACTTTCATGCTGTGATAAGAAAACCTGAAAACTCATATTTGAACATATGTTTGCTAGTTCATTACTACAATAGATTCCTTTTCTGGTCCCACAAAATTCAAATAACTTTTTAGAAATGAAACATGGATGAGCCACATCAGGGGAACACTGATCTTGCCAAGGACCACCACTTTTGCAGAGTTGCCTTTAGGATTGTCACCAGGAAGAGTGGCTTAGCAGTACAAAGCAGAAACAGACTGAAGAGATTTCAGAGAGTCAACTATCAATATGCAATCTTTAAATCTTAGTGTTGTAAAGTGTTTAAAAAATCCAAGATCTCCTCAGGAATAAGACATAAAAAAAATGTTGGATTGAGAGAAAATTGAGGTAAAGCTATAAGGAAATGAGTGGCAAAAGAGAATACATACTTTTTTTCTGATGGTTTTATACAGCATTTTGCAGGCGCATGAAAATAGTGTGGTCATATTAGCACTCAGCAGCAAGAGATGATTTCAGGGCAGAGTTGTCCTACTGTGATGTTTAATGATTTCCTTCAAAAGATATTGACAAAATGAGTTGCATAAAATAAAATCTTCCAGATGAATCTGAGTAAAACTTTTATGTAATTTCAAAACTTGAGTTAACTTAGGTTTTAACTTGAAATATTATTATGTTTGGATCATTAAAAGGTGAAACAATTTAAAAAATGCTGAAAGTGTAACATTTTTGGACTAGTTTGACTATCAAATTGCTGGAAATTTTGCTAAAAGAAGATGATTCTTCTCTCATTTTCATACCAATTTTACAAAATCAAAGCATGAAAGCTTGAAGTTTTGGACAAGTATTTTAATTTGGATGAATATGAAACCTACAATCAAGCTCTCCAGCCTTCTGAAGCATACTCTTCAGTAAGTAGTGGAAAACAACAGAAAGAAAAAGACATCCCGAGAAAAGAAGGGAAAACACTTTTTTCCTTCACCTGGAGATTTTCTCCAATTTAACCTTCTGTAATTTTAAACTTTTTCCCATCCTTTACCATATAGGTATTTTCACCACAACTTTCCTTTCTTATATAAAACTATTCTTTTTACTGCTCTACAAGCTTTATTAATATTTTAGTAACTTTTTTGTCTTCTTTTTAGTGTCTGACAGATATCCTATGTGCAGCATGCAAGTACTATCATCCCTTCAATCTGCCTTCTTGTTCCGAATGACATATTCCCTGTGAACAGACGTATAACATTTATGATGCCTCATGCGAAATAGAAAACAGTGGTCCATTTTTATTAGTAAAGCATCATCATTTATGCTATCTTTTTACAAAAGTTACAAACCTATGTGGGAATTTCATACCTTTTTTTCAAATGGTATTCTCCTCAGCAGAAGTTAAATAAGAGACAATGACAGACTTATTTTGTCAAAATCAATGAATAGGGAGGGAGCAGTGAGAATCTGCATGTATTACTAATTTTTAGATTGCCAGTCTGCAGTAATGCTGGGGACTGCAGACAGAAACCCAAAATATTCACTTTGCATCTCTTATGTCTTTCTTCTCAGCTTAAGTATTAAAAAACTTGTGTTCAGAACGAAATTTTCCACAAATCATTTGCATATCAACATTGTCAACCATCAGATACATTGTGACAATTTCTGAAGTCTGATTCTCAGCAAAAACGTTTTATATCTTTTTTTTTCTAATCCTGTCCACCTGCAAATATTTCCACATATGCTTCTGCTGCCACATTTACAAAATATATCAGCTAACATAAAATTAGCATATGCTCGTGAGAGGATAAAATTCTCCCTACTACTTTTTCAGCATATTTTCTATTTCTGATATTGAAATCTAAATAATATATATTGTAAAGAAGAGACATTGTTTTACCTGCTGTATCAGGTGATTATAAAACTCAGAGGTCATCCCTAACAATAAACAGAAACAGGGTTCATTTATGAATAGGCAACTGCAATAAAATGGGGTATATCTGGATATACCAACACATTTAAACCTATGATTCTATTGCTTACATCCTAAATGAACTGATTCTCAACATCCATTCTTTTTTTCAGATGAGATCAATCTCTGCTTGATCCTGCATACTGAAATAGGAAGGAAATATATAGTGACAGAATCCACTGCACAAGTCCTTAATTCTCATCAAGGAAATTTAAAAAGTGCTGAATATAAAGTAGAACAATATATTTCCAGTTCATAAGAACCATAAACAATCTAAATGCACTATCAAATGTTATTAATCCATAAAGTTGTCATTAAGAAATTAGTTGAGAAGCTGCTATCCTTTTTAGAAAACTCTAACTCTTTTAAGATGTATTAAGAATCCAGAAGTAGCACATTAATTAATGTTAAATGTGTGTTAGCAATCAAAGAGTTCACCTGAAATTTTGTCTTTACAGTTATGTTTTCTATAGCTCAGATTCACTCTCCAGCTCTCACCTAGTGAGACAGACTGTGGCTCAGGCAGGGGGAAGGTTTATGTGCAAGTTCAAGTTAGTGAAGGGACCTTCAAAGAGTGATACCTCCTTCATAATGCAATGTCATGCCCAAGACTAATGCCTCAACAGTAACCACAGATAGACCCAGTTTGCACAACAAGGCACACTACGATTTTCTGAATCTATTTTTACAGTTCCAGTACAAATCATTCTTTACTGTGGGTGGAAAACGTAATATATTTCACTGTATTTTACCAGTTTTGTAATACATCCTTTGAAGCAACAAGATGAGCCATGCTTCCCCATCCCTGTTCCCTTCCTCCAGCCCTCTTTCCCCACCCCAATGTCCAGGTAAACAATTTAAGGTTATTTCTACAATAGGAATTTTTCCTAGTTGCCACTCCCATGAAGTACCACGTAAAAGCCTTGCCTATGTGTCTCTACCAAGCAGAATCTAGTTATCAGGTCTTTTCTTCCTGTTAGTAGCAGCAGGAACAGCTTCCAGCCTGACTTGTTGCTGTTCTTTCCCAAACCGTGTTGAGGAATGTGGAAAGACAGGGGTAACAGAGAAGCAGCAGTTATTCGGTTCTGAAAGCGAAGGAAAAAGAGGAAAGATGAAGAACTACGGTTAGAATTCCTGTCTAGCTGAACCCTGTGTCTTCCGTTCCCCTGAACTCCTGGTGTCACTCATCACTTAGTAAAGTAAATGGTTTAGTAAACAAGTAGACTAATTTGCTTGCCGTTACTTGCTTTACTTTACTCGTTACAGGTAATCTTATACCAAGTTGTCCTGAAAACAGTCAGCAGAATCATTTGTCATTCTATAGCCAAATAGAAAAGGGAAAGGAAGATAAAACAGCGGAAGATTTGATCACAATGGAAAAAAGTGTAGCTTTACTGAGGTCTCTGAAGATAGGCAGATAGGCCTGCTTACAGCTAACAAGCCTGAGTTGAGCACCTTTACTCTTGTTCAAGAAAAAAGAATAACTGCTGTATTTCTGAGTATAGAAATATTCATGGATCATTCATAATTTCTAATCTCTTCTGAATTTTATTGATCTTTTCCCTTGAAACTCAAATCATTACTGAGAGAAACTTCTGAAAACCACATTGCAACACAGCAGTTTGCTACATCCCTGGTGAATCGAAAATTCAGATGAGAGCATTCATCAGCTTGCTTCACTGTACTGTTTTGTTATTAAAAACAACAGTAAGGACAAACAAAGCATGATTCTTGAGTAAGTAAAATAATGACTTAATATTCTCATCCCTTTGTAATTATTGACATAGGATTCCTAAATTCCAAGGTGCCATCAACAATTGTTAAAAAGGATGTTCTTCCCAGAGCCCGTTCTGTTGTCTCAGAATTAATTCCAGTAGTAAGGTTTTCCTCTAATTAACCATACCATTTGGGAATCTGTTCTGCATCAAAAACATTTCTGATTCCACAAAATGCAGATGATCTTCCCACCATTTTGTTGATTCTTCTTTTATCTAATTTTAACCCAACAGATCACATCCAAGACTTCTGTTTGGCGCGATTCTGACTGGACTGAAAAGAAGAGAGAGACAAGGTTGCAGCAGTCCACCACCTGTAGCTTACAGGTTTAGGCAACTGCCTCCAGACCCCAGCTGCCCCAGGCTTTAACATTGCTTAAAGCCACAGGAGGAACAACAGTCTACATTGCTATTTACTAGCTCTGTTTTTTGTCTGAAATAATTTTCAGTTTGTTACTAGCCATTAATGGCTAACAGAAGGCAGTAACCTTTAAGTTGCTGGGCAGCTATAAGCAGCAGTACTTATTTTTTCTAATTTGTTAGCACATCTGAAATAGATGCCATGTCACAATTAATATAACAGTAATGACACCTCTCCAGGGCATTCCAAAAGAGAATATTCAAAGTTCGTATTGTTTAATGCAATAATTTTGACTCTAATGTATCTTCACTTGTAAATCATCAAGTTTTTAACCGTAATAAAGCCAACCTGCTGTCATTTATCATGCTCATCTAAATTGCTTGATGCTGCAATAACAGAATAATTCACAGTAAGAAATGTTTGACTGTCCCAGTGAAACGTGATAAATACAGCAACCTTTTAATGTGCTGGAAGTATTTGGTGAGGAACAAAGACAAACTGGAAAGACACAATTAAAAAAATAAGGAAAAAAGAAAAGGCAAAATTAAACAACAAATGGAAGGCACTGATGGCAGACATAGTCTCTACATTATAACCAAAACCAGACAAGTAAAGTGCAAGGTAGGAAACCACATCCTCTTGGTACACAAAAAAAAAGATTAAACAAGTAGGGAGTGTAGACAACACACATAGGTATCACCCTGTGGCTGAGCCAAACAGGCATGAAGTTTGGATATGGTTCAGTAGCTGAAGTATACTGCGTTAGTCATGTGATACAGCAATATGAAACAGCACTAGGGAATGTTCAGCAAGATAGGGTAGTAGATCAGAGGCCCTAAAGTATTTACCCATGAGAATCAGTCCTATTACAGTAATTTGTTTGATTTTTGTCCAGAAAATTTTGGTCAGAAAGACACCACTTAATTATGATGTAGATAGCACCTAAACTCTTCTCAGGTCAAACTTCCCTCTCTACTGGAAATGCTTAATCCCAGTGCAGATCTATTTCAGTTGCTTTATAATCATGAATTAATTCTTAATATGTTTTGTTTGCCAATAATTATTGTTTAATTTCATCAAAAAGGACTAAATAGCTCCAAAATGAAATATTTAAAAAGTGTAGCAACGCACAGGGAAAGTAATTAGAAGTTATTATGATACATGGATGGATGAAGGAGCAACTTGAATCCAGTGAACAATTTAGAGACTGTTTAACAACATCATGAGGAATAATTTCAGAACTAAATGACAAAAATAAAGTTAAAAAAAACATTCAAAGGGAATGAACCATTAAAATCATAGTTGTCCATTACATAGAATGACACAGGTGAAAATGACTGTACTTGAAACCGTTATGAGGGGAAAGAAAGCTCTAAAAGGGAGATAAAAACAATTTAATCATACTTTTCATTTTACCTCCCCTAATCATCAACTGTCAGCACTACCCCACATCATGTTTAAAAAGCTGTACTGCACTAACCTGTAACAAAATCTTGAATAACAAGTTCTAGAGGACACAGAATACTGTTAAAATTTACTGGCCTCAGTCTACTTAAATCAACACAACCTGGGTATGTGACTCAGAGTTTCCAAAGGAGATGACCGTATATCTATGAATATCAGCCTGGCTTTGTGTCCTCATTTATAGGAAAGGTCCATACTTGGGTATACTCCCAATTTAGATATTTTAAACTTTCTGAGATATTGACACAAGTGAAAAACACAACTGTTACTATCTGTAACAGACACTTGGCAAACTTATCTCAACAAAAATAGGAGATTTAGTATTTCATATGAAATTATGATTTGTAGTAGTTCAAGCCAGGAAAAAACATCTAATATTCTGTCCCACAGATGGAGAGAATAGTTTGTTCCAAAGTAATAGGTGGATTGCATTACAGGTGAGTTATGTGCAATAACCATAAACATATCTTTATTTTAGGCCATACACTTCACAATATTTAGTGCTCTACCAGCACTAATCCACCACACTGGCTGTGATTTCATTTGTCTTTTTGCCTTAGTTAAACAATCTGTGAAAAACTCACAATTTAATGATTAAGGTATCCCCATCACCCATAGTCATCTTAGTGGACTGGATGTTTTTTCCCCACATCTATTGTCATCAACACATTCATGGAATTTTCTTCACACTGAAGAAAATAAATAATGAAAAAAGTTAGTTCAGAATTTCGTATATAGCTTCTTTTCCTGCACTTCCTCAACCTATTATTGAAAACTTTGATCTAGGTACTAACTCTGCAATGGAGGGTCCAGTGAGATAACAGAATCAGAAAGAAGAGCCCTTGGAGAGTTAAAGCCATAAGACTTTCAGTTGCATTAGGCAGATGTACCACCAGCTATGCAGTTCTGCTCTGGCAATGCAGCTTAGCATTACCCTAACTATACATAAATTATTTCAGAAAAACAAGATCCTTCCCATTGTCTTTCAATGCATTCACTGAATTCCAGCCATGAACTCAGAGAGCTTTCTTCAGCCCAGCATTGTCTTGGTCTTACAATATCATAATATTTAGCTGTTTTGTCTTACAATATTATAATTATGTTTGTATATTTGGTAAAGTGATATACTTGCAAGTGAATTTGTGCACTTTCAAGTGCTCATAAAAATGACATTAGAGACATATTGCACACCTAAGCTCTTCCATGGAGTAGGATGCAAACCCAAACCTGCATGTTGATCTGGCACACTGCAGTACCACACAGGCAGTCCACCTCCATCTGGAAAACATTGGGGCTATCTTGAAGCAGAACTACCTGTTTTGCTAGCACAAACACTTTGTTTCTGGGTCTGCAGCCAGCTTAGTGAGGATCTCAGCGCTGTGTGGTTTTGGTATGAATAGCTCCAGGCATGTCTGAAACTTCTGGAAATACAACCGATGTCTGTTAGGGCACTGGTGCTGGACAGAGTATAATGAGTACAGACAGGGAGTCAGAGACATGGGGCTGATGAGAGTGTTAAAATACAAAGAAATCTGGAGCCAAAAGCTGCTGAAGAGCTGCCAGCCTCCCTGGACCTGAAAAACAGAACTGGAAAGTTTCCTGAAAAAAATATAAGATCTTCAAAGCAGTTTCTAATTTTACAAGTGAAATATTTCAATAAATCCATCTTAAAACCTGGTGAAAACTTAGAGGACAGGAAGTATAATAGGAAAACAGGTGTTGTATACTTCAATGGAAAATTGTAAAAATTCATGTTTTATACGTGTTCCTGTTCTTTACCTGTTAAGTGCACACAATGTAACAATGGATAAAGATATATTCGAAAGAAAGATGAGAAGCAAATAAATACAAAACAGCTATAAAATTCAGCCTATAAAAGCACTTCAATTGGCAAGCTAAAATCAGAAGTTAAACAACAAATATTCAAAGTTTATAAAACATAATAATATATATTATAAAAAAATCCATTCCACCTCATTTTCTATTATTTCTGGTGTTCATGACGACAGTAAATATTAGTTGCATTTCAATTATTAATGTGCCTCAGAAATAAAATTTCACAACAACGGATGATATTTTTATGCAAATCTATCTGTCTATCTATCTATCTATGTGTCTATTTATTATAATAGCAATGACTTTGATCTTTCTTTTTCACAGCCTGGACGTTTTGTTTTTAAGCATTTATTGTCTATAATCCATCATTTGCTTTCATTTTGTTCATATTTGTATACGTTTCGTCTTTTTAGGAGTGCTTGGTACTTCTACTAGCCGTGCATACCATGGGAATTTATTGTGATTTATGTTCTTCTTTCACAGTACAGCTGTCATTAGTAAACTGCTAATTCCAAAATTATTTGCAGCAGTTCATTAAAATTCCCACATACTAGCCCTCAAATCTAATTATTAAAAAGAGAGCTGATATTAAAAATCATTGAGTACACTTCTGACAGACTATTAGATAAAAACACCACTCATTATTTTTTCCTAAATGAAATTAGAATAAAAATAAAACCACTTAAGCCAGTAGAGTTAAAATAGTATATAGCTATGTAAACAGAATGATAAAATACAAATATAAATGCCATACTAAGTTGTAGAAAAGTGCATAAAGCTTGTATAAAAATGTGGAGAGTTTTTCAAAGACAACCCAGAGCAGGAACATACTGAGAACCTGCTGAAATTCCACTGCAGCAAAAGTCCATTTATACTTTTGAAAAATTTCACCTTTGTGAATGTCACAGAGAATCTAAACCTGCTTTTTTTATTCATACTCATAAATGTGTAACTTCACAAGCAGTTCTACCAATTTCTTATTTCCCTTGCGAAATTCTCTCCCAAAGTGTCTCATTCCTCCTGTATATAACAGTCTCCTTCTAAGTATCTTCTTATCATCTTGTATTTGCCACCCAAATTTTGAAACTCCTATCAACTTCATAATCTGCCTTGTTTCTTAAGATGTTTTCCCTTCCCTTTTGCTTTTCTTTCAGTACATTTACATTCAATTATCTTCCATATCCTTTGGACACCTTGGATTCAACTGTACTAAAAATGGTAGATTCTGTTATGTATATTACATTCTGGCTACCTTGCATTGTCTGGGAAAAACTATGGACATTCTTCTCTGGTTATGGTGGTCTGTGATTTTTATATCAGTGTTTTAATACAGATGATGAATAGTTTCTGTAGGGTAGGGCTTTTCATACTCGAGGAAATAATGCAAATAGTAAATTTACTGGATAGCTCAAGGAAATTTTGAAAGCTTGATTAAAGATCAGAATCAGGAACTATAACAAGGAAAACAGACAAATTGATCACAGTAATCATTAACAAATCTATTGAACAGAAATCTTTTTTTTCTATGCTAGACATAAACCCCTATTAGTCATATGTACCTAGCTGAGAGAATATGAGTTTACTGCAAGATTTCGGAATTCTAGACTAACAAAAAGGATAAAAGACTAGAAAACCTTATTCATCTTAGGTTCATAGTTTTCACTGTTTCCTGGAAGAATTATTTCATGGATAATTTATTTGAATATTATTCTTTTTACAAGGTTTGATTTCCCAGACATACATGCTTGCTTCAGAGATAGGCTGTATTCAGGATGATAGCTCTGAAAGAAGAGCAGGATGGAATATTAGTTTCTGTCCATGGTTTCTGCCTTTTATAAGAAGAACAAATCATGTGAGAGAAAAAAAATGAGAGAGGTGACTTTATGTGAACCTCAGTATTAAAGCAAACTCTTTTGTGATGGGTGCTTGAATACAGATAAGAACCAGTTTTCTACATTAAATGAAAATGTCTTTTCCTAAGTTTTACCACAGTGATTTAACAATGTGGTACTTTGATAAATAGAAATGTTCTGAAGCACGCAGAAATAATACGAGTAGTGACAGTATGCATTCTCTTCAGTACATAAACCCACTGTTGTTATTAATTCATTTTCTGGAGTAAAGAAACCATAATCTGGAAAATACAGAACTTTACAAGTTGAAAATGGATTAATCTTTACAATTTAATTTCAAAGAAATTGAGTAAATTTCTCCTTAGAATATAGGAAACACATTTCAGAGACCCATAATGACTTTTCTGGATAGTTTGGTTGCTTCTAGATTTTTTACTTTAGGAAATTTTGACAATCCAGAAAATTGAGTGACCAAAATGCCCTACTTAAAATACACTTCATAAATATTGTAAATATTTTCCATTGGCTCAAAACAGATCAGAGTAAAAGACAGATAATTTAATGCATCTGATCTCTGTTTTGATGTTTAAATTTTATCATCTCTTATAACTCTATTAATATATGGCTCAGGAGCCCACCTTCTATAATATTAGCTATAAAAAGGTGGCTCACATTCTCTGGTGAAATCTGATCTCTTCAAAGTGCAAGAACTCTAACAACGCATAGGTTAAAATCCTATGATGGCTCAGATCTTTAATTAGTTGCAAAAAGTAGGGCTTATTGTCTACAAGAGAGAGACAGAAGATCATTTGGAAGTACTGCTTCTTCATTACTTCTTGAGCAGTTTGTTCTTCCAGATCATTGCTAATAAAAGGCCAATTTTTCCAGTACCCCACCTAAATTTCTATGTTTTAGAGAACATAGAGGGGCTCCCTACTGACACAGAGTTAGGGCCACTGCCTGCTGATACAATGGTAGGACGGTTTTGCCAGCAGTCAGACTGTTTCCAGTCTCTTTTGTACCATAAAGTCAAAGTCTTACTTTGACTGGCTCAGGGAATCTAGAAGAGAGTTTCTACATAGCTATGAATGTTGATATCTTTATCTATACAGAATTTCATAAACAGCTGATAGAGCCTCCTTTTTCCTGTCTGATGCAGAGATTGAACAATCAAAACACAATTTTTGTGCAAAATCGGGAAAAAACACCCACATCTCACAGTCCCTAAACAGACTGAAGAGTGACAGCATCTTCACTTGTGTCAGACTGATGCAGGAGTTTAAGCTGTTGAAAATCAGCCAATTAAAGAGAGCTACATTCTCTCAAAAAATTTATCTTACTTTTTTTTATTTTCCTATTTAAACGAGGTGAGAGAATTATGAAAGCAATAAAACCCCAAAATATGTAATATTGTTGACAAATTGTCAGGCACCACACTCAAATAGTAACCCCTGTTATCATCATTACTCACTGCAATTGTAAACAACATAATCTATCAACTAGAAAAATAAACACCAAGGAGAGTTCACAATAGCCTTAGAGAAGCTTTAAGAAAGTTGGCATTATGTGTTTTATACCAGCTTGCTCATTTAATATTCTAGAACACTTACAAAGTCAATGGTCATTTATATTAATTGACTCATTTCCATGGCATCTTTCTGAAGGCAATCACGTGATTCAGGGCTGTGATTAAATCAAGTAGCAGGCACAAACAGATGTTCATAAACAACACAAAATAATCGGTCCTGATGTTATATTCTGAGCTCTCGCACATTGCAGAGGATGGACATATCCTGGACACCTGAAGACTTAAAATTTGCAGAATTTACTAAAATGTCAATGATTAGTCCAGTCATTCTAGAGCAACAGTGACTGCTCTTATTTGGCCAGCCAGATCTATGACTACACTATAAATGCCTAAAGTGAGCACAGATCTTCATATGCATGCTCAAAGCAACCCACATCTTTCAAAAGATTAACAGCTTTATTCTGCATTAAAGGTAATTTCTGGTGGTATTCTAAGGTAGTTCTAATGTGCCTATAATACAGAAATAAGTTTAATATTTAAAATATAAAGTGACAGTTGTAAAGTAATCACTTAATAGGATTAGAGTCATTTCTCAATTGTAAACAATATAATCTAAAATCATAGATGATGAAATATTTACTTTGCTTAATTTACATGCTTGGCATAGAATGAAAATGAATAGAAGTTTAAAGATTTGTATTGGTGAGTCCACAAGGGATTCTACCTCTAATATGATCCTGAGGCTGTAAGAAATTCTAAAAACTGTAGGGTATTGACTTTTGAAACATAATAAAACCAAAATCTCTGCCTATATACTCTGTGGAAAAATTCAGTGTTTGGGATTTAATTTTCATTCTTCTTCAACAACTAGAAGCCTATTTCTATAATATGTACAAAGCAACAGTTTCATTTATTTGCTTCTAGTGCCGTAACAAGCTGCTCTCAGTTCAACAGCACCAGTTTTCTAATGACAGATCCTCTTGAACTTATTTGAGTGTGTATATATATGTGTGTGTATATATGCATAAATGGCACTGTTGAGGGGCCAGGAAAATGTAGTTTCTTGACATTAATTGACTCATTTCCATGGCTTCTTTCATCTCCAAATACAAAGAAATAGGAAAACAGAATTCAATTAAACATACCTTCTGAAAATGTAGCAACTTTGTTCCTGAAAATTGTCCTGAGTGAAGACAGCCTGCAGATTATGTAGCTTGAATTATGAATTTAGAGAAATTAGAGTTAAAGAATAGGCTAAGAAAAATTATGGTAAAAGGGATTTTTTGATTTTGTTTTCCTCCAGGAAATAGAAAATTATTTACACTGGATAAAACTTGAGGGAAAAATCTACTTTTTAGAACTGTATATGAGCCTCAAGTGAAAAAGGACTCTCTGGTAATACATCTCTGACTTGGTATACACTGAGATAACGCAATAATCAAGAGTTTATTGATACCTTAGATTTTCCTCTCTTTTAGCTCTATTTCATTCTACAGTAGAATCATAGAATTATAGAATCATAGAATTACCAGAGTTGGAAGGGACCCAAAAGGATCATCGAGTCCAACTCCTGTCCCTATATAGGATACCCCCAACATTCACACTGTGTGACTGAGGGCATTGTCCAAATGCTTCTTGAATGCTGGCAGACTCAGTGCCGTGACTGCCTCCCTGGGGAGCTATTCCAGTGCTCCACTACCCTCTGGGTGTAGAACGTCTTCCTAATATCCAGTCTAAACCCACCCGGCACATCTCCTGCCATTACCTCTAGTCCTATCATAGGCTACAAGAGTGAAGAGAGTAGATTTTTCTGCAGTCTGATACCCAGAAGGCATGAAACCCATGCAGAGACCACATGACTATCTTTCTTGCTCTTCCAGTGCCCAAACTCAGAGAGACGGTTGTGACTTATAGGACAACATATCATTTTGTGCTTATGGGTGTTTCAATTTTAAGTTTCTTCTCAGGACTTCTCCAAACATTAATATCTATACAAAAAAAAAACCAATCAAGCATTAAGGCCCATAGAGAAAAACTCGAGTCTTATTGGAAAGAAGTTAACTGCTCTAAACAACCATCTAGTTCAAGCTTGGTGCCATACTTAAAACATGAAAAAACCCTCAAAATTTCTTAATCATTTGTAGCACTCTGCATTTGAATTGTGAATATTTTTTTCCTATAATACTGAATTAAGATTTCAACACCTGTCTTCACAGAAAGCTTCCAATTGCAGCCATATGAAAGCAAATTTTGTAAGCTATGATTGGTCTCTAGCATGGGCATGAATGTGACTGTATTAGCTGTCTTTTTATGTAGGGAACATAAGACATTGAACTTGAACATTCATTAACAATTCATTAATCATTCAAATACATTTCTCCCATGTTTGTCTGATGGAGGAAAAATTCAGACACTTGTATTCTACCATTCATTTAAAATATAGTACTATGCCTCCACTGCACTTCATTTATTCTTACTCTAAAAGGCATCACTGATGAGATAACTTAAATTATTTTACTCTTTTCAGTTTTAGTCAGATACGGTGCAGTGAACACAATTCCTTAAAACAGTGAAATAAAATAGGATGAAGGTTGTTGCAAGGAACCGATCTCGTGAATCAACTGTCTAGGCGATTGAGATATTTCTCTTTAAATATACTCATAATTATTTACATGAGTAGCCACAAGAATTCTACATTCTCTGTAGGATGTTAAGCAACAACTCAGCAGAGAAGTTTTTCTCTTGATACAAGTTGAATTCCTCAGGAGAATTTGGCTGAGACATGATTACACGCAGTGTTCCCAGGCCAGCTGGTTGTTTTTTGTTCTATCTAGTTCAGTCCCCACTGACTCAGGATATTGTCATTGTCTTCTGAAATTATAAGTTCCGTTATATTTACCAACAGTTTATTAAAATAACTATTAAGTATGGCTCTTGGTACCAAGCAGTTTTCTTTAACAAAAACAGGTGATTTTACTTGCCAGGCAGCAGGACTTCTCAAGATCTGTACGCCCAGATTTTCAACCCTGTTTATCCACACCGTTTCCATATATTTTTGCGTTGTAAATATCTTGTGATTAACTTGTTTCTCACTGCTGTTATTACATGACTCATTAGGACAATGGTGGCAGTATTTTGGTCCATTTTACTGGGGGCTATGAGTAGTGTATATATTTAAATATATTGGTATGTAACTGTTCATATGTACATTTCAGCTGTGAAAATTCAATCTGAAAGCCTAGCTGTGCAGAAAGTGGGATGTTATCTTCTCTTTGTTTTGCTGAAGTTCTAAAAGCAATGACCCGAGTTCATCCCACTTTCTCTTAGATACCTAATGGAGAAAATTAAATTAGAAATCTAGTTACAGAAAGCTTCTCTTATGGACAGTTCTAGACATCTTGACAGAATGATTCATGTCTTACACAAGCTGAATAATTTTTTTTAAATTAGTATCCTTTTGTACTAATCATAGAGGGAGCCTAAGGTGAGCAGACTCGCAACTTAGGCAGCCCAGCTAAAGACAGAAAATTGGATAAGTGAAGTTAGGTCCACCTAATCAAACTCTATTCATCTAAGAAAGTATCTTTCAACATTGCCCATACTTGTGTCACAAAGAAAATGAGGATATTTTTAAATTCAGGAATGATTTTAACACAATTTAAACAAAAACATGAATAAGATCTTTCCAGCTTGGAGAACACTTTTTAGATTGAAAATTCCTGATGCGTTTAGTGATTAAAAAATGTTCTTTTCTTCTTTTTTTTTTAAAAAAGTTGGATGAGAGAAGTACAGTTCTTCAGTTGTGAAAGTTCTGTCATTTCCTCCAGCATACAGCAAGTCAATAAAACGTTCCTGAGCTGTCAGTGATGGACTAAAAGAGGAAGAAAGAGCTAAAAAAGTGGGACAGGATTGGGGAATTGAGTGCTTTCTGACTTGGAATTGTAGAGTTGAGAGTAATGTTTAAATTCTTGAAAAGCTGGAAAAGAGGGACAGATCCTTGGCAAGATGTTTGTATGTACCCTTGGAGACAAAATCATAAAATCCTAAGAAAGAGAACTTTTCTGAGTAGTTTTACAGTACATTTTGTTGACTAGCTTAGGTTAATTGTAGTGCTGTAACTCTGAATCTAACATCTCAGCCCTTCTTGTTCAACTTCCTAGAGAAAGACCAGCTGACCACTACAAATGACAGGAAGATTCAAGGCTACTTTTAAGTTTTGAAATTATTTTTTGACCTTTGGATGTAAGAGCCTTTGGATGTATCTGAGCAGAGCAACAAATGTTATTGTGGATAGGAGCCAAGGTACAGAGATATATTGTTCAAGTTTTTCCACTCATACAGTCCTAACTTGAACTCCATTTGCCATTGATTTGTGAAAGGAGATTTTGCAATGATAGTTCAGATTACATGTTGCTCTAAGACAAGGGTGTCAAACTCATGGCCTCTGGGATGAATCTGGCCCTCCAGCATGTTTTTTCTACCTGGCCTGGCACTTTGTTTCTACCTGGAGGCAACACCGAGCTCCTTGCCCCTGCGCTCTGACCAGCGCTTGTCACGTGTGCAGCATATGATGCACATTACACGGCAGGAGCAGGAGAAGAGGGGGAGCCGTGAGTTCAACACCCCTGCCTAAGAGATGGGTAAATGTAACAAGTTTAGGCAAGGACTTCCCATTATTTGCATTTATACTCAAACCCACATTTGAATCTTGGTTTTGAGCATCATAAGAAGTTCCAAAGAACTTCTTGCTTGCATTTGTCCATAATGATCCATAGGACAGGATACATTTTCCCATAAAACTACAACATTTATCAGCAAGCTGTCAAAGAACTCCTTGTGAAGCACAGTTCAAAGAGGTAGTCTCATAGCTTCTTAGTTTTTTGCAATCA
Source organism: Dromococcyx pavoninus (assembly GCA_033558185.1). Classification (NCBI taxonomy): domain Eukaryota; kingdom Metazoa; phylum Chordata; class Aves; order Cuculiformes; family Neomorphidae; genus Dromococcyx; species Dromococcyx pavoninus. Next base: position 423,005 of record JAUMJL010000047.1, read on the forward strand.
GTTTTTGTAGAAAGGTCTCAAAAAAAGACAAATAAGGTCTTGCAAGAGAAAGGTTTGAAAACACATGCAGATTTTCCTTTCTCAGTTACTCTAAAGAGAAAAACCAAAGGAAACAAAGGAAGTCCATATTCCACTTTTTTTTTTACTACCTAAAAGCAAACACTTTATTCATCTGTGCAGCAATGTTTACTCTCTCAATTACATATATGAGACTATTTTGGCTCTCAGCTGAGTGATTGGTGTTTTATGAAATAGCTGTACTATTTTATAATTTCTCTTACAGATTCTGCTCACAAACTTCTGTAGGACAATCAACTCCCTTCTGTAAATGTATTGCCTTAATCTTGGATATTACATTCCTCCATATCTTGGCATGTAGATAGTGTGGGCTACACAGAACGTACTTTTGTCTTCATATGGTTAATGTAATGTTCTGGAAACAGACTTGAATGGAATTAAAACCTTTTTAACTAGGAACTTTCTGAAACACTAAACTACTATGATCTTCCTATACTTGCATTGATCCTCATAAGCAGTATGTGCTATAAACTGATGAGAGCTGATTCTAGAGACAGAAGTTAGTTATATTTTCAGATTAAGCAGACATCTGTGATTATGTGAAATCTTATTTACGATTTTTCTCCCTTTCCCAAATTTAAGCCTTATGGTATGGGAAAAAAAGGAAAAAACATAAAAACCAAGAATACCTTCATAAATATAATGTATTTATTTATTTATTGGAAATTCCCTCATGGTTTTTTTTTGGTATGTTATTAGAAATACTATATTCATTTTAAAATATTTAAAGGACAATATTGTTTTCATTTACTTAAAAAGAACCATTCCTGGGTGAAAGTATGTGCAAAGAACATTGCCATTTAATAAATACATGCCTGAGCATTCATAACTCCCATTTACTTGTAAGGATGTAGGAGGCAACAATAGTTACTAAATGTTCACTCTGTTTAACAAATATCTGAGGACTTTCTATTTGGTGCAGTCAGTAGTTTTTCTATTACTGTATGGCTTTCTTCCCCTAGGTGCTTAAAGATTAAAACACAAACTGAGAGTATAGTTTGGGGATGAGAATATAAACTGAGAGAAACATCAGTGCATTTTATGTGAATAATTTGATAAAAAAAAGAAAGATGTTAAACGTATGCATATTGGGAGTTCATGTTTTGCTGTTTCCTTTTGGACACAAGACAACTTGAAACACAAATATTTGTACTTCAGGATAACACTAGCCAAGTTTGAAACCATATAGAGCCATTTACAATGAATATCCATGTAGTAAAACCATTTGTGTGAGAAGAAGTTAAAATTTTAAAAATGTCAATATCAAGAATTGGTGCATGAAATTGATGCATGTTATGGAATAACTTTAGGCTCTAGCAAAGAATTTAGGTGTTCAAGAAGAGGTAATAAGTCTCAGGCTCGGCAGGACTTTAAAGAAGAACTGTTAGACCGTCTCCATAATGCAGAAGACCACTGCAGTGATCTTTAAAGTTGTGATCAAAGAATAAAGTAATCTCTCTCAATGAGAAAACTCATATCTCCTGGGAAAGTCTCCTGTTACAGCTGTGAAGTCAGGAGTTTTCTTTCAGCCTTACTTTCTAATTGGCATATTTCAGTAACTTCCTGAGTCCATCAAACTATCTTCAGTCCTCTCAGATCACAAGAGCACTTCTTCCCTTCACTGATGAGAACAGTCTGTAAGCGAGACCCCTTCTCCCTACTTGATGTTCTCCTGGCCAAGCAAACTCAATCCCTCCCACAAAGGACAAAATTAGCCCATTTTGCATAAAGCAGGATAAAGTCATCCCTCTCTTCAGCTGCCCACAATCTTTCTGAAAGAATATAGTAGACAGTAAACTGCAAGTATAAAACACCTATTCTCCTTCACCAGCTTTCCCTAGGCTCCATCTGTAGAAAGTGGCAAAAAAATGAAATTGCCAGATGACTCACAACATTTACACTGGACACTTGCCCTGAACTTTGTCCTGCAGGAGTCCATCCTTTTTTGCTGACTTTGGAGCTCAACTAGACAAAAATTCCCTCCCTGATAAACGTTAGATTTGTGACTACACAGCTATACACCTACTACTCTCTGTCTGCCCATAGGTCTAAGCTCTGAGAGAGCTGCTGTTGAAGTGCTTCTTCAGTGATACAGTACAGTGAGAATGATTTATACTTCCAATAGATGGGTGGATCTGTGTTTTGATACCTGGCAGCTGATAAGCCAACTGCTTACCTGCATCTAGAAATCAGAAGTTCCTCTCCTCACCTATTTCTAGTTCCTTTACCGATGAACGCACTGACAATATCTAATAATGAATTTTTCCGTGGTAAAAGTTTTTTTCTGCTTTACAGCATTTATTATAATACAAATCTCCAATTTGTGTAGTTGCAGTTTTTGTCTTTTTTGCGTTTTGTTGGTACATTTGCCTCTCTGATTTACTATTTTCAACTGTGATACAGTAATAATATTGAATAAATCTCTTTTTCTTCTCTGTTTTGGAAGTTATTTTGAACCAAAACATTGCCTGCAATGAATGTTCATTCTTTGAATCATGAAAGAATGTATATTTGTTCTCTCTATTGTCATACTTTTTTTCAGCAAAAAGGTTTTTATTTTTTTCTTCCTTTCCTTTTCATCTGAGATGAACTCTTGATAAATAAACACTTCTATTGCAGGCAATCTCAGGAAAAGAAACATAACAAACAGTTACGATTAGACTTTTTGAGATCAAGAGTTCATAAATGAAATAGTTACATCAGTTTTTTTTAATATTTATGAAGAAGCAATTTGTTTACTCACAATATAGCAAAAATTAACAAAGCATGAGAGAAGTCTGGGACTATAAAATCATCTTGTCACTATATGTGTGGATTTTCTTCTATACATATACATATACATATACATATACATATACATATACATATACATATACATATACATATACATATACGCATTAACAGCACATGTATACCATTATAATTTAAAGATGTGTATATGTGAACCATATTTAAATACATAATGTATGTAATCTACAGTCTAAAATGTATTGCTTTTACTATATTCAATGGGTTGTGAGTAGAAGGAATGGTGAATGCTCTGGTGGGGGGAAAAAACTGGGTATAGAGGGGCAGGGGAAGGAGCAGATGGAAAGCAAAATATTTTTCATGCTTGTGAATGAAGAGTTATCACAAAATCTAAGAAGATGGGGGACGGTACTGCTGACACAACAAATTATCACACACTATCTCAGAGCAGGTATTTTGTTTTGCCAGTGCAGTAAGTGAAATGTTTCATATTTATTTCAGAGAAGAAAGTGCCTCACAGTATACAAGCCACAACCCACAAGTGGGTGTAAATACAGAGAAGCTTCCCCAGAAATCCCAGGAATCCTTCCACTCATGCCCATTATAAATAAAGGGTATTAGCAAGCCATTCTTCTTCCACTCAGTCCTGCAGTAGGCCCTTTAATATGCGCACACATATTTAACTCTATTTGTGCCTCAGATCTTTTTTTGATAAATATATCATGCCTGCAGAATAAATGTGTGTGGAGCTACAGTACTTACTTAGCTACTGAAATATGAAGAAAAAAGAAGCTAATGTCAGATCGCTATAATGAGTAAGTCATTAAAAGAAATTTAAGTATCTCTATGACTTCAGAAACACTAATACTGAAAAAACTTTCAAAATACTAATCATACCAGAAATTTCAATAGCTGTCTTTAGAAATATTTCAGCAAATATTGCAATTAAATTTAAATTTTAGTATGAAACAGACTGGTGATTCTATTCTAGGTCCACTTTCAAAGTATTCTGAACACTAGATCTGCCACCATTGTACCTATAATTAGAACCCTATGAGACAGCATAATTAAAAAATTTAACTAGCTATAAGCAAACATACAATAAAAAATAAAAATAACATATTTTAATTGAAATGAAGAGATTCTAGTCTTAAAAAAAATGTGACTTATTTCTCTAAGCAGTTAGATGACTGAAGGCACAGACTTTTTTTTTCATGTAATCCTGCAGTACTCATGAATCATTTGCTAGTTATAGGTCAACACCTTGGTATGCTGTTAAAAACAAACAATAAAAAAAATGTTGGAATAACCATGCAATGGAAAAAAGCTGCGATGCTGGCTGCCAGACAGAAAAAACCCACAAAAACATAAAATAACAATAACAAAGCCACAAAACCCAAACAAACCAAAGCAACACCAAAAAAACCCTTTAATTATAATACAGGTTGTCTTACTCTGTTACAATCTGTTCTAGGAACGCTTGGAAAAATGTTACAGACATAGCGAAAAACAAGAGTGAGCTCTTGCTAACATCAAAAAGCTGCTTTGTCTATGAAGTCATGCAGGCTTACAGACAGCCAAGTGCTGAGGGAATGACAGGGAAAAATAACAAATACTCAAATAATGAAGTGCTTGGATACTAAAATGCCTGAAAAAAACTCCCTAATTTAAGAGAAGTGAACTCAGAGCAAGGCAATATTAAGGCTGCATTTTAAGTTCCCTACTTCTAATGTAATTGAGAATAATTTCTTCTTTTCTTCTCTTCTCTGCCCTTTGCACAGTTTGCAAATTAAAATACAGTAAGTGTATGGAAAGGGCTGACAGGAACAATCCTCACTTAAATGAGGTTATTTTACGGGTTCCTGAATTTTCCCTGCACTAAGTAAAGGAGGTGATCTAGGGTTCTTTTTATAACATTTTTTAACTGTTAATGCTACTTAAATGTGATCATTTTACACTTCCTCTTATTTAGACCTTTCCAGTAAACAAAATTCACCACCTGATTTGAGTGTTTTTTCCTACCACCTCTGCCCTTCCTGATAGAATACTCTCGGAAAACAAGTGCCATTGTTTATCTCTACCCTCCATGGAGATCTAAGTAATACCCTTTATCATAACTCCTATCATTATATTTCCTTTAGTTATTTATTCTACCATTACACAGTAGAAGCTCTGAGTACCATCAAAGCTTACCAACAATCATTAGAACATAACAGCACAAGGATGTAAGTTACATTCTCTAGTTATTTCAAGAGTTGCTTGACTTGCTGAAAGTGCCTCATTCATATATCCAGCTTGGGATGCATCTGATCTGATGTAGGCATCTGCAATACAGGTGTTTATGCCTGAGTAAGCAGCACACATTCCCTTTATAGCTAACGGAGAGAAACAAATATTTCTAGAATGCAGTTCTCCAGCTCTTAGTGGAGACTCCCAAATTAGGCCAAACGAATCACACCTTAAATGTTGCTGTACCTCTCCTTTGTCTGTTAAGCATCTTGGGTGACTGGCACAGATATAGATAGATGATAAGCATTTCTCTTTTTCCAAACCTGCCAAAGCTTGTTTGCCTCTTTCTTTTCAAGAAAAAAATCCTACAGAACTTATTTTTGTAACCAGTATTATTTTTTAATAAATTTTATCTTAGCTTTACCTTCCACAATAGAGTTAATCACATTTAGTTTGTTGACTGACTGTTTGAGACTGGTCATTGTATTAGTTTTAGAGTTGATACAGAGAAAGAAAGAGCTTCAATAGGCAATTTCATAGCCTAATTAAAGACATAAATGGGTATAAATTAGAGTGTGAATTCATAAACATTCTTTGACTGGTACTCTCCTGAGATTACTCCTTTCTATGGGATAAGCAGGTTCCAGCTACCTTTTCAAAGACTGGAATAAAATTTGCTCTTCGCAAAGAGAGAGAAAGAAATTACATCATCACAATATCATCTTTTTAAAAAACGTAGTCTGGCAGTGAGGTATGTAACTGGTTAGACTGGATGAGTTTTCTGAAAACCCTCAGATTAAAAGAAAATTCAATCCAGGTTCTCAAAGTATTAGGTTATCCTGTGGTAGATGGGTATCACTTCTTTGGAGAAAAGAAGATAATAGCAACAAGCAGACTGAACTCTTTACTGTACATTAACCTGCTCTTATTCCTGACACATGTGATTGAGAAGCCCACAAGGAAAGGAACTCTCTTGGACCTGATGCTTACAAATCAGGAAGAACTAGTTGAAATGTGAAAGTCTGAAACAGCCTTGGTTGCGATTGTGTCCAAGATCCTAAAAGGAAGGAGTAGGGCAAAAAACAGGATTTCAATCCTGTCTTTCAGGAGAGCAGACTTTGACCTCTTCAGGGGTCTTCTTGGAAGAATCCCATGGGATATGACCTGGGAGAGAAGAAGGATGAGGACAGCTGCTTGATACTCAATGACCACTTCCTCCAAGCTCAAGAAAAAGTCACACCAACAAGTGGGAGATATAAAAAAAAAAAAAGGCAGTATGTGGACTGTATGGATGAACAAAGAGCTCTGCATGGAAATTAGACATTAAAAAAGAAATCCGTTAGAGATGGACACAGAGGCAGGTGACCCAGAAAGAGTGTATTGTTGCTGTCCATTCTTGCAGGGAAAAGGTTAGTAAAAAAAAAGTCACCTGGAGTTAAATCTGGAAAGGGATGTGAAAACCAACAAGCAAGGATTCTACAAACACAATAACAGCAAAAGGGAGACTAGGGAAATCATGCTTTCCCTCTGGAATGGGGCAGCAGATTTTATGACTAATGGTGTGGAAAATTCCAAGATACTCAATACCCCTTTTTGCCTCAGCCTTTACTGGTAAGACCTGCATTCAGGAATCCCAGGTACCTGAGATCAGAGGGAAAATCTGGAGCACGAAAGACCCTCAGTGGAAGAGGAGGAGATTAGGAAGTACATTGGAAAGTGTATATTAGGAAGAAATTTGGTATACATTCATGGAAATATTCGAAACTTGACTGGACATGGTACTGGTCAACCTGCTCCACACAACACCCAGATGTCAGGGAGTTGGACTAGGTAATCTCAAGAGGCACCTTCCAAACTAAACTATTCTATGATTCCATGATTCTGGCTATAGGCACCAGTTTTTAGAGATGCGGATAAAGTTTATGTTTGAATTAAAGCTGAACTGCTGTGATGCAAAGAGTTCAGGGTGCACAGAAAGCCAGATCTTCTGGGCACAATTTGCTGCACCTTATCTATGAAGTTTTCTGACCCAGTCAAAGGAAAGAAAATTTCCTTCAGAGGTAATTCAAGGCGGAAAATGAGTTCTGATTGTGTCCAGAGGGACTCCTGAGAAAACACTGGTATAACCTTGGAGGTTGTATAGCAGAGATGCAGGGACTTTTCAGTTGCTGCCTTGGATTTCATTGTTAAAACTCACCAAGCCCCACTTCAGGGCCTTTTTATGGATCTAACCCAGAAAACTTTCTTCAAAGCTTGAATGGTGAATGAGAGAAAATCTTTGAGTATAGTTGTCTCATTAAGCACCAAGCTGTTAGGGTTTAAGTTCAGAAACATTAGTCTGATGTCCTTTCATCTGCATAAATACTTTTTTACAGGACATTTGGCCTTTTCATTCTCCCAATTTTCTAATAAAAATTGAACTTCACAGGATCAGAGAAGGGAAGAGAATCTGATTGAGAGGAAAGAGTAACATTGAGAGAGTAAGTCTTTCTCTATAAATTGAATCCCTCTGACTCAGATTGTTATATATGATATCAAGAGCAGAATGATTGACATTGCAAAGAGTGGAAAAGACACGAACACCTCCAGTACACCACAGCATTCACTTGCTATTTTAAACTATGTGAGAATTCTTGATTTAGCTAAGTAAAAAAATATTTAAAAGATAGGCACTGAAAATGACCAGAAGTCATAGGTTATATTCTACATTGCAGTATTTGTTTTCCTGTTTAAAAAAATGCTTTTCATTGTTATAATAGTAATCAGGCATTTCTAACTGGGCAGAAAAACTGATAAGAACAGCTTGGACCTGTTCTTTGCTTCTGACCCTTTCCCAAGGAGATCTTCATTGAAACATCAACTCAAGACTTTTTCAGCCGTAATCATCCCACTGGTCCTACATTGTGATGGTGCCTTTGTTTGGTAGGCAGCTGGGTAATTTCAGTGTACACACTCAACCCCCAAATTTTGAAAGGGTGTTTTTTTTTCAATTTCTTTAAAATTATAACTTAAAAAACACAAATAAATTTAATCTCCTAATTTTTTTTTCCATTCTTTATTCTGGGGTAGGATTTACTTATCCAATGACAGTGGTAGAACTCATTAGAAAGTTTAGGAAGTTTGAAATTGCACTTGAAAATTAGCCTTGAGGAAAAAAAATCAGGTTGAGGAAAGCATGAACTTTTTCAACAGACTTGGTTATTATTTGGTAGTCATGGATTTTTTAAAAGAAAGATGGTACTTAAAATTAACTCTTACAAATATAAAGAACATAATGAAAACGACTTAAAAGAAGAAAGTATATTACCATTCTTAAATGCAGGATTTACTTGGTGGGTTGTTACTGTCTGGCAGCCAAGAATTCACTCACCTGCTCGTTCTCTCCCTTCTAACTCCACTCCCAGCCCCGAAGAATGGGAGAAAAAATAGGAAGAACAAGAGCAAAAAAGCTTGTGGCTCAAGGTCAATACAGGGAAATCACTCACATATTACTGTCGTGGGTAAAACAAACTCAACTTGGGCAATTTTGCTTAATGTACTGTAAATTAACCTACACATTTAGTCACTGATTCGGGTAATGGAAACAAAGAAGACATTTAAACACTTAAGGAAAACAAGTTTTCTTCTCCTTTCCTAGGCTAAACTTCCTCAGGCACCTCTCTCTCCCCCTTCCTAGTTTCCACTCCCTGTGTTATCACTGCAAGCTATACTCAGTCTCTTTGTCTAGGTGAAAGGTGTTGCAGGAGGTGTAGTACTTTCTTTCTGTTGCTTGTAATTTCTCATCTTGTTCTTCACCTGCTCTTTCCTTGCTCTGTCAGGGGTCCTCCACAAGCTGTAGTTCCACAGTCCCTCTGAGAGTTTTACCTGTTCCACTGCGGATCACGTCCTAATGATCTAGCTGTGCTGTTCTTTTTCCTTGGTGTTTTCTCTCCTTTCCTAAATATGCTTTCATAGCAGTGCCACAAGCTTGGCTGATGGGTTCATCTGTGTCTTCTGGTGTGTGCATTGAAACTGGCTGGAATAAGTTGTATCTGGCATGGGGCAAACCTGCAGCTCCCCTGCTGCCAACACCTGGTCATTTATGTCCAATGCATTACTGTAATATAAATAAATTTATTTTATATAAATATATATATATAAAAAAATATATTTTGTGGTAAAGCCATTCTTACATAAAAGCCCTTGTAACAATCTTAAAATAAGATGTGAAGGTAAATGCCCACTCAGTAACTGATTATCAAGTAACACCCTCAGACTTTAAGAGTCATAAAGGGAGGGAACAGAACAAGATGAAATAAGTGAGAGAGAGGAGAAGTAGGAAGGCTACACAATAACAAAACCAGTGAATACATAAAAATTTCAAACTGGAAGTGAACTGTTGCATTTATTCAAAATCTAATATGTGAAGAATCTGTTTCTGCAGGTGTTAGGCCATGAGCCACCTAAATCAGCTGCATTTCCATGGCTCATGGACTGACACCTGAATAATATTCTTGTCCAGTGTCCACTTCAGGGCCTATAAGTGAACAAGGATAAAGGGCATCGTGCATTGCTGCATTTGGAATTCATAGTTCTCTCACTTATGACACCACAAAGACTTAAAAGTCTTTTCTTCAATATGGAAAAATGCAAAGAATTCCCCTTCACAGAATTTTTATTGTCTAGCTCAGAACTGTGACAGAAACTGGTGGGGCTTACTTCATTTTGGTTTGATAGGGACACATAAGTGCCTGCAGGATTTTGTTCCTTGTAAAACTTAACTTTGTGACTTTCTACTTTAAAATATAGCTGATTGATTGCTTCTTCATTCGGATTTCACCAAGTGTAATACTCCCTTACTAGCTGAACCTAATTCCAAATACTAAGTGCTAAACCAAGCCTTGCTCAACAATCAGTAAATTGCAATGCAACCATCAAAGGATATGGTCCTTACACTTAGTTTCTCCGGTGCTTCTCATTTATGTAGAGGCTGTCATTATAGGTAGTGGGGATCTAATTGAACTAGTGCATAGTGGCAGAAAATTACAGTCCTGATAGTGAAATAAAAGCTGATAAAATCTTGCAGCAGTACCAGCACTATTCAAATCTCATAATGTTAGAGGAAGGTAATTGCCAGGATTGATGGAGGATGCTCAAATGTATATTGAACTTAGCATGTTTGATATCTAGTCTTCTTTATTTAGCGCCTCTCAAAACTGCTCGTGCATTACTTGTAGAAAAAGTTATTTTCCTTAATATTATTGATAATCTTCACATTAGGGCTCTACTTTTAGGGACACTTTTCCAAATCTGAGGGTTCTTCCAAATCCTATTATCTCTCCTTTTGTGTTTTTGTACTTGTGCTTCCATAGCTCACTAGAAATACAGGGAGACGGGAATTTTTTTTCAGATTATCTGACTTTTCATATTTCTTACTCCGTCTGGTGGCCATAACTAAAATAAAGAAGCAAATGCCTCTGAATATTTCAAAATCATTGAGTGTTACTTTGAATTAATCCTTGAACTGTTATTCATCAGACATTTTCAAAATTTCAGTTTGCTGTTAGATGTAGTAGTTTACCATATTCATACAGTAGTTTTGCATAATAATAACAAAATAGTATGTAGTCACTATTATCTGAAATATTTTTTAGAATATGTTGAATTAAGTTTTGAGGTAGGTTTTTTAAAAATCTCATGTTGGCACAAAGAGTGGCATAGAAAAGTCCAAGGTTAAATGTGAATGGAGACAACAAATGGTAGCAAAAAAGATTTTGTGCAGGACCAAAATGTGAGACGGAATTGACAGAATGAAGTATCAGCAGTATTACAAGGCCAAGTGCCAATCCCTGCACTTGGGACACAACAATCCCATGCAGCGCTACAGGCATGGGGAAAGAGTTGCTGGAGAGCTGCCTGGAGGAGAATGACCTGGGAATGTTGTTTGACAGCGGATGAATATGAGCCAGCAGTGTGCCCAGGTGGCCAAGAAGGCCAATGCCATGTTGACCTGCATCAGAAACAACGTTGACCAGCAGGACAAGGGATATGATTGTGCCTCTGTACATGGCACTTGTGAGGCTGCACCTCGAGTACTGTGTGAAGTTTTGAGGTCCTGACTACATGAAGACTTTGAAGCACTGAAGCATAACCAGAGAAGGGCAAGTCCTATGAGGAATGGTTGAGGGAACTAGAGTTGTTTAGCCTTGAGAGAGGAGGCTGAGGGGAGACCTCATCACTGTCTACAACTGAATAAAAGGAGGTTGTAGGGAGGTGACTTTTGGTCTCTTCTCCCAAGTGACAGGTGATAGGACAAGAGGAAATGGCCACAAGTTGTGAGAGGGGAGGTTCAGACTAGACATTAGGAAAAATTTCTTCACTGAAAGGGTGGTCAGGCACTGGAATAGCTGCCCAGTCAGAAGGTTGAGTCCCCAACCCTGGAGTTGTTTAAAAGATGGGTAGACGAGTTTCGCAGGGATATGGTTTAGTAATTGATAGGTATGGTTGGACTTGATGATCTCAAAGATCTTTTCCAACCAGGCAATTCCATGATTCTTTGTAAGTAAGAATGAGAAGTCTGGGGAATTCCAAGGTTCATGTCTATTAAGTCATGGAAGGCTTCGTGATCCAATTTTTAAGAACTATAAACTTTTCTAAGTTTATAACTCCTGATCCTTTCAAGAGGGTTTTGTTTCCAGTTATTTAAGGAGTTAGTTAGTAGGAACCCCTTGGAAATGATCCTTAGGGACAGAAGAGCAGAACAGACCTGGCAGATCTTTAAGAATGCTTTCTACAGAGCATAAGAGCTCTCAGTCCTCAGATGTAAGACAGGGAAAACAAGGGAAGAGGTCAGCATGGCTGGTCAAACTGAGGAGCAAAAGGGAACAGCACAGACAATGGAAACAGGGACAAGTAACCTGGGAAAAGCACAGGGATGCTGCCTATTTGTGTAGTGATAGGGTCGGGAGGGCCAAGGTGCAGCTGGAGCTGAACTTGGCAAGGGATGCAAATAATAACCTGTAGAATGTTTCTACAGGTATGTCAACCAGAAAAGGAAGGTTAAAGAAAGCATACTGCCCTAATGGACAAGAATAGGAAGATGAGAACAAGGCTGAGGTACACAACAACTTTTTGCCTCAGTCTTCACCAGCAACCACTTTCCTCACCCCTCAGAATCAAGAGGCAATAAGGTGGGGGCTGGGGGAGGAAAGTTTCTCCCACTGTAAAGGAAAGTCGCATGACCACCTGAGGAACCTAAAAACATACATAAATCTGTGTGACCTCATGAGAAGCCTCACAGAGTCCTGAGAGAATTGGCTGTAGTTTCCAAGCCACAGTCACGGCATTCAGATGAAGTCCTTAGTGACTGGAAGAAGGGAAACATTGTGCACATCTTTAAAAAGGGTAGAAAGGAGGATCCTGAGAACTACCAACTTGTCAGCCTCACCTCTGTGTCTGGGAAGATCATGGAACAGAACCTCTTAGAAGCTATGCTAAAGCACATGGAGGACAGAGAGGAGATTCAAGACAGCGAATATGTCTTTACCAAGGGCAAGTTCTGCCTGACCAACCTGGTGGCTTTCTATGAATGAGTAACCACATCAGTGGACAAGGGAGAAATGACGTATGTCATTTATCTGGACTACTGTAAAGTCTTTGAGACAGTCCCCCATAACATCTTTCTCTCTAAATTGGAGAAATATGAATTTGATAGGTGGACTGTTCAGTGGATAAGGAATTTGTTGGATGTTTGCACCCAAAGGGTAGCAGTCGATGGCTCGATGTCCAAATCAAGATCAATAACAAGTGATGTCCCTCAGAGTTCTGTACTGGGACAAGTTCTGTTTAATATCTTCATTGATGATACAGACAGTAGCATCAAGTGCAATTTCAGCAAGTTTTCAGATGACACCAAGCTGAATGGTGCAGTTGTCATACCAGAAGGCAGGGATGTCATCCAGAGGGACTTACAAAATCTGGAGAAATGGACCCATGTGAACATCATGAGGTTCAATAAGGCTAAGTGCAAGGTTCTACAGCTAGGTCAGGACAATCCACAATTTCAATACGGACTGGAGGACGATCAGATAGAGAGCAGCCGCAGCCCTGCGAAGAAATACTTAGGGGTACTGATGGATTTAAAGATGGGCGTGAGTCAACAATCATAGAATCATAGAATTGTAAGGTTGGAAGAGACCTCTGAGATCATTGAGTCCAACCATGCCTGTCTCCTTACTAAACCATATCCCTAAGAAACTCATCAACCTGTTTTTTAAACACCTCCAGGATGTGTTTAATACTCCACCACCTCGCTGGGCAATCTGTTCCAATCCCTGACCACTCTCTCAGTGAAGAAATTCTTCCTAATGTCCAGTCTAAACCTGCCCTGGCACAACTTGCAGCCGTTCCCTCTTGTCCTGTCACTCGTCACTTGTGAGAAGAGAGCAACACCCATCACCTCCTTTCAGCCCAGGAGTCCAACTGTATCCTGGACTGCATCAAAAGGAGGTGAGTCTGCACTGTACTTGGCTCTGGTGAGACCTCACCTGGAGTCCTGTGTCCAGCTCTGGACCCCTCAGCACAAGAAGGACATGGAGTTGTTGAAGCAAGTCCAGAAGAAACCCATGAAAATAATCCAAGGATTGGAGCACCTCTCCTACGAGGACAGGCTGAGAGAGTTGGGGTTGTTCAGCCCAGAGAAGAGAAGTCTGTAGGGAGACCTTGTAGCAGCCTTCCAGTACTTAAAGGAGGCCTATAGGAAAGATGAGGACAGACTTTGTAGCAAGGCATATTGTGACACGACAAGGAGTAATGGTTTTAAACTAAGGGAGGGTAGATTTAGACTGGATATAAGGAAGAAATTTTTTACAATGAAGTTGATGAAACACTGGAGCAGTTTTCCCAAGGAGGTAGTGAAGTCCCCATGCCAAGAAACACTCAAGGGCAGGTTGGATGGGGCTCTGAGCAAACTGATCTAGTTAAAGTTGTCCCTGTTCCTGCATGGGGGTGTGTGTGTGTGTGTGGACTAGATGAACTGTAAAGGTCCCTTCCAACCCAAAGCATTCTATGAATATTATGTACAGTTCTGGGCCCCCCAGTTTGGGAAAGATGTCAGGATGCTGGAGTGTGTCCAGAAGAGGGCAATGAAGATGGTGAAGGGGCTGGAGCACAAGCCCTACGAGGAGCGACTGAGGGAGTTGGGACTGTTTAGTCTAAAGAAGAGGAGGCTCAGGGGAGACCTCATTGCTCTCTACAACTACCTAAAAGGAGGTTGTAGTCGGGCAGGGGTTGGTCTCTTCGCTCAGGTGACCAGTGACAGAACTAGAGGGCATGGACTCAAGCTTCGTCAGGGAAAGTTTAGACTTGATGTTAGGAAAAAGTTCTTCACTGAAAGGGTGATTGGCCATTGGAATGTGCTGTCCAGGGAGGTGGTGGAGTTACCGACCCTGGAGGTGTTTAAGGGGAGACTGGATGAGGCACTGAGTGCCATGGTTTAGATGATGGTGTTAGTGTTGGGATATAGGTTGGACTCGATGATCTTGGAGGTCTTTTCCAAACTTATGATACTGTGATACTGTGATGATTCTATGATTCTAATAGCTGTACACAGTTTCCTAAATACTTGTGAATCTTGGCCAAAGCTCTTCTGAGTTAGACACCCAGAAAGAGATATTAAGTTAATTACAAAACTTTCCTCTGTCTAGTGCATATGTAGAGTTATGTGTTTCTGAATGATGCCTCAGAGCATCAGCTTGCTGGTGAGGACCTGCCTAGAGAATCCCAGGAGAGAATGCTTAGAATTAGAGTTACTCTGAAAATGTCTTGGGCACCTCTGTCCACTTGAAGTCTGATGTCCACAAACCTTCCTAAGTCTGAGAATCTATAAAAAATGGAAGAAATTCTACTGTGAGCAAAATGCAGTCTCATCTTTTGCATTATTACTGAGAAATGTCTGATAACTTTTCTGCATTTTAGGTATTGAAACTTCTATCTCATTTGTTGAGTAAATGCACTTCCTATCAGACTGCAGCTCTTTCAATGTTCTTGCTGAATCTGTGTCACTGTAGCAGAGAACACATGCTGCACAAGGGGAAGCGGTTCTTTACAAGGACACCACAGCATGCTGACTCACATCAAGCAAAAAAGATACATTATGTAGCACAGAGATTAGGATACTAAGGAAAGTGTCCTGGGTTCTACTCCTGTGAATATAAATTCATTTTAGATCAAGTACTTCAGAACCAGTTACTGTTAGACATCAAGATGACTTATGACTATTAACCCTTGCATTTGTAACTTTCACTTGCAGAGAAAAAACTGAATTGTTTAAAGGAGGGTTTCAACTTTAATGAGACCTTAAGCTTCTCCATTATTTCTACCTCATTTTAATTTATTGCTAGATAATGTTCGGAATAGCCTCAGAATCATGGGATATGACAGATTTACATTCTTTAGAAGGTGAATTTCACAAAGCAGTTGTGAACTCAAATGAAAATTGACTCTGTGTCATATCAGAAGCTACACGACAAAACAACAAATTCCATGTGATGTTCATAAAAGCCTCTCAAAGATAACCCTTAGCACAGAGTTGTGTAAAGCTGCTCAAAAAGGAATATATCATGGAAAGCACTTGAACTCTTTAATGTTTTTGCTCTTGAATCAAGTTGACAGGATGGCAAAAAAGTACTTTGCTTTGTTCCTGCCACATATAGAGCTGGTAATGTCTCTTGTGTACTTAAAAGAAATAAAAGAAATTATCTCTTCCCACTGCAGCTTCCTCTCATTGTTCTGCCAGTTCTGGACTAATCAGGTCACTGCACAGAGTACCACAACAGTATTGCTGACATGCACCAAGTAAACATGGCCCGAGTTTTACCTCAAAAGAACCTATGAAAATGTTCCAGTGTTGTGTAAACATTCTAGATTGGCAAAAAAGAAACCAGGAGTTATGAAAATATATATTGTGCCTATTAGCCTTTAAGCACTCTAATTATGCTCCAAAGATACAACGGACAGATGTTATGCTAAGCAGTTTCAACTGCACGTTCAAGAACTCTTTTGAAAGTCTCTTGCACAGCTTCACTGTTTAGGAAAGTAATACAGTTAAGAGGAGCAATTGAAGTCTTACAGTCTGTCTACTAAATTTCACTTTTCTGAAATTAAGTTGCCTTAAAAGTGCTTGAAATCTCAAAAATTAATTTTTTTTCCAATTGCTAAATCAAAGTGACAAATAGCTAAACAAAGCTATTTAAATTTCTTCAACTGAAAGGCTAAATTTCAATCTCATGAAGTCTGAAACTGCAGAAACACTAACAGGACCCTAAAGACTTTTAATAAAGAGAATGTTAGTGGAAATTGAGCTAGAGTATTGCTGCCAGTGACAGAAATGTTTCACAGTTTCTGTAGTGTGGCCATTTCAGAATTACTACTACTGTAATTTTAATTAATTAAGGTTTAAATTTGTTTTTTAATTTTATTTTAATGAGCATGCTCAGCACTAGAAACTCTCTTGAAGCTGTACCATAATCTCTATGATTTGTTTAAAAGTGTTTCCAGGTCAGTTTTCCTCATCAGTTTCTAGTGCATTAAGTGCAAGTCAGTTCATTGTTCCTATTCCATTTTCACATATGAAATGTCCATGTACAGTGCTCTATTGATGTGAAGCAGGTTTGTACCTTTGGCTGAATTTTTCTTTTGTTCAACAGTCAATATTCTTTCCTCCATATTGAGGAACAGTTTTACCTTTCAGAGACAGAGAAGGGAAGAAAGCTGGGATTTTAGGCCTGCCACAGAAAATGGTTAAATGATTATGTTATTAGAAAAAAAGATGTGTCCACCTTGTGAAAATATTGGTTATACGTAAAGATAGAACAGCTGACTAGAGTCATTCACCCTTTTAGAAAACAAGGCCATCCTTTCCATATTATTTCCTGTGTTGGCCTTCAGTGCAGTTGAAGTTAAGCAAGCAAGTCCTATATATCCTATACCAGTAATATCTTTCTATAGTCTACGAAATATCTCCTCCCCATTTTCAAAATATAGTCCAAAGCATGCTCATCACTGTGTAAATAATCTGTAAAGTGCTGCAGAATAACTTTGAATAAATTTTATACTGCAAGCTTATTATTTTCTCTTTTCCCCTTCATTTTCTGTTTACTGTTTTTCTTTATGGCAATTTGTTTTGGAGTTTTTACTAGGTTGCTTTCATAGTGAAATTAATGGAACTGTACTGGGATGGTTTCTAAAACATGTCTATCATATGCATTTCTGCAACTTTGTCTGTTGCATTTAGTGTGTTTGCTACTGATAATACCAACAGCTCATTGTCAGCTGCAGAAAAACTATCTTAGCCTTAAACAAATACATCTACCAACATACACAAAACTTGGGGAGAAAAGTGTTGATTGTACAAAGAAAGAGACAAAGGCAAGCACCAGGAAGCTCACACAGTTGCAGTATCTTTCTAAAACGAATGCTTGATTTCTGAAATAGTTTAT
The DNA here is from genome assembly GCA_033558185.1 of Dromococcyx pavoninus. Taxonomy (NCBI): domain Eukaryota; kingdom Metazoa; phylum Chordata; class Aves; order Cuculiformes; family Neomorphidae; genus Dromococcyx; species Dromococcyx pavoninus. The sequence continues at coordinate 440,536 of JAUMJL010000047.1, forward strand.
TGTTTACAGCAGGATTTATCTGAGGCTTGGTTTGATCTAGATAACAGGTCACAGGTGGGTAAACAGCCTGCCACAAGTTGCCAGCAGCCTTGTTATTTCCATTGTTGCCTTCCCTATCTCCGTGCCAAGGTGTCTTTGTCCCTGATCTGCTACAGCCCAGTCTTGGCATAGCAGGTGGCTCACACTGCACTGTACTGCCCTAGGAAACAGTCAGGCTCAGTGACACTGACCTTTTAGGACAAGAGCTGAGGAAGGATGGATTTAACTTCCTTCTCCACTGATGATGTCCCACCCACTCCCCCATCATGAAGGCTTCAGGATTAGCCTATGGCAGCTGTTGAAGATTTTAGTTATTTTCAGATGAAATTTTCTCAGTATCATGCTCCTTACAGGCAGTAGACCAACAAATCTACACCACGAGACTTTACTTCTACTTACCTGTTTCTGTGTGACTACACATACTCAGGAAGAAATCTCACTTTTGGTAACTATTCAATAATTGCTAATTTGGTTCTTGTTGTCCTTCTTCTCTGCAATGCTATCATTATTTTTGTTATCCTGTTGTACCTTGACATAAACAAACAGTGAGTTTTGATGTATCTGTATTTGGCCATATATCTATTTTAGTACCTTCCACATTGAAGTTCTTTTTGATTTCTTTGTCAGATTCTATTACAATGTGAACACAGCTTTTCAATAATTTTAACTTGTATTGTGTGTTTGCTTATTCTGTGTCTTTAATGGATTTATTTGAAATATCTTCCAAGTGTACTGATTTCTGTCCTTTTTCCTCACTTCCCTTCCACATTTTTTTTCTGGATCCTCCTTACTTGTTTTTATAATCTCCTTTGTGTTCTTTACTCCTGTTACATTTGCATTATTCACCCAAATGCACTACCTAAAATATCTTTTCCTGCTTATTTAGGAATGCCGCATTTTGGTACTCTCTGCATCCCTCTTCTTTTCAGTTACTGACATGATTTTTGCTTGTATCTTGTGATAAAACACCATTTTTCAATATGTATTTCTCATCTATTATTGTCCTTCATAGTACTATCTTCCTTAACTCTTGGTTACTTTCAAAATTTGATTTTCTAAAGAGAAATATTTGTCACTGGGGACTTCTTTCCATTGAAAACTCAAGGGTATGTATCAGAGATTAGAGGTAGGCATGTAACAGTTAATTTATGTTATTTAAGGCCTATCTCCATGAACCCAAAGGAGCCCATGGGAACAGTGACAAGTGGGGGAACTCCAGCAACCTGATGTGGTCCCGGGGAAGCCTCAGCACATGGCCCCAGGGTGGCACCTATGAACTTTATATCTCTGACAACCAATGCAAGGTAAATACTGCCTTTGGGGATGTGGGAGTCATCAAGGGATGTCAGGAAAAACCTTCTATGATTGTACAAGATCTCTTGTGAGTTGTACAAGGAAAGGATCAAAGACAAGGAAAGGAATGGATCAAACAGGGCTGGCGAGGAACAAGCACGGGAAAGCAAAGGAAAAATGGGATAAAAAGTATGATTCGTGCAGTGGGCTGATAAGCATAGTTGTCTAGTCAGTCCTTAGACCTGATCACTGCAGCCTGGCCTGTCTTCTCATTGCACTCTATTTCTAACTGTTTCTCCGGGTGCAGGAATCTCTGTTCTGTGTGTATGTGTGTGTCTGGGGATTTGAGTGCAGCAGCTGGAGTGGGACCAGGGCTCTCATGGACCTGTGTTTCTGAATGGGAATAACTGGAGAGTCCACAAAACATGTGTGTTTTGTGCAGATGTGTATGTCACTGTGTAACCACTTACATGCATCAAGCTGGACTAGCCAGTGAATAGAATAAGAGAATGAACAGCTGGGTGTCAAAGCAGCTGCTAGTCTGGACTCATTCCTGGAAGGACCAGAGGGTCCATGCCAGATACTGGAGAGACCACGTGGCCTAGGGTAGGCTACTGGACGGGTCATAGTTCACATGTGCATGTGTCTATGCGTGAGGCAGCTTGGAGACCAGGGAGTCCAGGGCCAGCTTCTGAACAAGTTGAGTGTGCAAAGATGGTTACTGTAGGGATCTATGCTGTGTGTGCACAGGTGCAGATTACAGTACTGGCAGCTGGAGTGGAACTGTGACCTCAGGGGAGACTGTGGAGTCTGGGATCCAGGGCAGCTACTGGCAGTCCAAGTGCCTAAGCCCAGCTGCTGGAGAGAGCCAAGTTGCATATACACATTTTCCACTAAAGGGCTTTCATCCTGATTAGCCAGAAAAGGGAACGGGATGAGTCCATTTGTGCTGTTTCTGTTTGTATGAGTGCTTTGTTATCTGTCTGTGTTGATCTGTGTGGCCAGCGATGTACGTGTGTGCATGTCCTGTGTGCATGAGTGCCTCTTGGGAAGCTGTACTTGGGAGAACGGAGTTGTTGCAACTTCCCTCTATCAGACTGCTGGATTAGGCAGTTATTTAAGAACAGTGTATTCCAAATGGGATTTTCAAAAATTCTTAATGCACTGTTGAAGGAATGGGAAATTTATCATTGACTTCAATAGCAGTGGATTCCAGCCAGGGAAGTCTTAAGAGTATAAAAATTTTGAGTATCAAATAATTTTTTTAACTTTTTTCTTTTTTACATCTGTGTTTGAAAATCTATCACCTATTCAAAATGTGCAGTCTCCCATGTTTATACTCTGTCCTGTTACACTATTTTGGACTTTACTCTCCTGTGTATAACGAAATAATTCTTGATTTATAACAGCATATCTGAGAAAAGCATCAATTCCCAAATGTTTCCAGTAACTTATTGACAAAAACTGTATACTAATTAAACAAGACAAATTAATAGAAGGAGCTTTAGTTATCTGTGGTTTACACAAGAAGACTGGTATTATTCACACTGCCATTACACTACATGAATGCTACTAGTGTTCTCACATATTCCAAACTATATAGTCTATTTTGTTTTGCTTGCTTTTATCAGCATTAAAGAACGGATTGGCAAATGTTACAATCTTATGTACAGCAAAGATTACAAAATATTTTCTGTGCCTAATCTGGAAACCCTGAGAATTCATTACAGAATCATTGAATATCTCAGGATGGAAGGGGACAATAAGAATCATCAAGTCCACTTGTCATCAGGCCACTGCTCCTCACAGGACTGCCTAAACTAAGAGGATTGTCTGGATGCTCCTTGAACTCTGACAGGCTTGGTGCTGTGATCACTTCCCTGGAAAGCCTGTTCCAGAGACCAACCAGTCTTTGAATGTGTTGGCACTGATGTTCCACAGTGACTCATACTGCAACATTCTCTTTGTCTTTACTAACAGTTTTAAGAGATCCTTCCCTCTCTATGCCTTCATGTACATATATACACATATGCTTCTTGAAGATCATGGTACTTTTAATGATTATTTTATTTCCTTATTTAACTGTATGAAATGTCAGTCTAATTACAGATATTCCTGGAGGCTTTCATTTTCTGTCAATATTGCAAAGTCTCAGAATGTCAAGAAAAATAATTTCTAGTTATAGACTCTCAGAAATATACATCCAGAACAACTGGGGTTTTTTTAAATTTTTTTTTATTATTTCCATTTATACCACGGTTTAAATATAGATATATGTGTGTATATAATAATTGTGAGTGTATACTTATATATATATACACTTTTTCAGTGTTTGGAGTAGCTTTGCATGGAACAGTGATAAATCTGCAACTGCAGCTCTGAAGTGCTTGAAATACAGAATGTAAGAATGAATAATTCCTAAGTGGAGTCTTAGCAGCACTATCTGGAGTCTTCCATTTTGCATTATTTTAGTTTAAATTCCTGCAAAAGACTTCAGGAATACCGTACTGAAAATAATATCTTATTTCAATGTCTTTCTTGTTAAGGATAGCAGGAGTACACTGAAAAGTTTTGGTTATGTACAATACATTTTAATTTATTTGCTTCTTACTTTCTTAAGAATATAACTTTGAGACCTAAATTTGCAAGTTATGTATCTAGTAAGAAGTTTTGCATATTAGTATAGAAAGGAGAGTTAATATTTTAATTATTTTAGCAACATATTTAAAAAATATTAATTGAAAAAACTAATTATTCATTAATATTCACAAAATTCATCCCAAACTTCAGAAATGTCACCTTTCCCAAAATTTTTTTAATGCCTTTTGACACGGAAAATATAAAAAAACCCCCAAAAATTGACTGTAAATTTCTGAGCTAAAGGAACAGCTGAAGGAGCTCTTCCTTAATTGAAATGGCAGCACTTGTTCCAACACTCTCAAATGTTCAGCTAATTCCCCAGCAAAGATATTAACTGAGAAGACTAGACCATATTATTGATAAGCGTTTTCCTGTATGACAACCCTGACTTCCTCACCTTAAATCTGTCTATTCTGTTTACAAAAAACAGCCTAACCGTAGTAGCACAAATCTCAGTGGAGTATAATTTAATCCTAGGAAAGCACACACATACATTTTGTGCACAGCACGAGAGGAAGGAATAGGAGATGGACCCAATCAGCTGCAACCGGTAACCAAAACTTAATGTGAGAAGTTGCCTGCTGAGTAGGAAGTCTCATGGGTACGCCTGGCAGATTTGTCTCTGGCTTGCTGATTAGCTCATGTCCAGGGAGCACAAGTGACCAGGAGTTCTACCATCAGGATGTACAAACTAATGCAAGGCAATTAATGTGGGGGGTTGGTGTGGGGAGGGATGCATATAGGGTTATAGCTACTACTCAAGACTGCTGAAGTCAGTGCAGGGGTGGTGGGGAGTTGTCCAGGGATAGTGTCTCCTGCAAGTGGGGCATGTTGTCCTCTGCAGCCAATGGCCCATAAGAGGTCTGAACCCTGAATACACTCCCAGGGAAGTGCCAAGGAGTAGCAGAGTACATAGAATTTTATTACTGAGGGCGCATAGGTACATACTGCTAAATGAAGGATATGAACCACTGTATATGCTACTTCAAATTTAAAATTAAGATGAAGAATTTGGAACTGGAAGGGCCCTCCTGAAGCATGAAGACCAGCCCCAGCTGCTATAACAGGCAACTGCTTCATCATAATTCCTTTAAGTAGCTGCACGATAGAGCTTAATCAACTTATTAGATTTGAATTTTCCTCCCCTGGAGTGTTATTCCTCTGCTGATTAGAAGTGTTAAAATTTACAACCCAATTTAATCTATGAGCAGCTCATATTCATCAGGTTCCTGCATCAACATGTTACTTTACCTTAAATGGGGTGCTTTTTTTCCTTCTCAAGTTTATGTATGTAAAGTAGGTTGTGGGAAAGTGATTTATCTCCTCAGTTGTATCTTCTTATACTTTTGTTTTGCAGGCCAAAGAAAGAAAACTCTTTTTCTTCTTCAAAATAAGCATCCTGTTTCCTACATGTTCCTAGTAGCTTTGTTGTATCAAATCTACTTCAGTATGAATAAATCTTTTGCAAACATGGATGACCAGTGCTGTATACACCACCAGTGCTTTAAAAATAAATATCTTTTTTCACTTGTCTCTTCATAAAATGCCATTCTTGGATGCAGTCTGTGATGTCTTTTTTTTTTTTTCACGTTGTGATCTACCAGCATATCTGGATTTGTACTTCATTAGTTGTAAATGTTCTTGTACTTTTCCTTATTTGAACAGCATCCAACACATTTTAGACCATATCTCCATTTTTTCAAAAGCAGTTGTAATTCCAGCTGATTCTCTAGCACTCTTGCTACCCTACTAGTGTTCTGCAACATGCCTGTCACTCTTAATTTCTTGTTATCTGAAACTTAGATATAAAAGTAAACTACTGAAAAGTAGAGCATCAAACCAGATGTGGAAATCTGCCATTGATTGATAAGCGGTGTCTGGATGGAGCTTTTCTACCGGATTTGCACTCATTTTTTTCTGAAAACTAGAACGTGTTTCCTAAGTTTATTTATGAAATGTCATGCGAAACAATCTCAAAAGCCTTACTAACACCAAGGTATTTGACATCCACTGTTCTTCCTGTATTCACAATGCTTGTTATCCTGTTATAAAAGCAAGTAACACTGGTCTGATACTGCTTGATTTTGGCACATCCATGTATGCTTTCATTCATCACCTTGTGCTCTTGTAGGGGTTTACCAAACTGTTTCATTGTTTATGCCAATACTTTTTCAAGGAATTGAAGTTCAGCTATAGGTTTATAAACACGCAGATTCTTCTGGTCTTTTACTTTTAACAGATGAGCACCATTTTTTTGCCTCTCATGTTACTGTTGAAAGCTGCAAAGTCATTAAATATAGTTTCTATTTCATCCTTCCTGCCATTAAGGAAACAAACTAGCACCTAGAACAGATAGATTTAGAACTTGGTGCAAAACTACCTCCCCAATAACAGCAATTGATGGGAGAGGGAGAAGGAAGGTCAAAAAAAAAAGTAAAAGATTTGTTCAAGGACAGAGATTCCAGAAATGAGAGGAACAGTGCCAAATGTTTGTTATTTATTTCTAATTTACCATCTTGAAAGAGTTTGCAGCTAACGTTTTTTAAAATGCATTTTGACATCTTACGTATATATGATACAATCAGTGTACCTCTGAAAATACTAACTGTAAATGAAAGTGTTAACAGTATCAGGACAAGATTAGCAAAACAGGTGTTATTACTCAAAGACATAAAATTTGAGTAACACATCAGGGAGTGATATATACAAATTTTTTTTCAAAATAAGACAGTTATTTTTTCTAGAACAGTAATTTTTGGAACCAAATATTACTTAGCACTTATCAAAAACTTATCATCTGTTTCTTTCAAACCCATTTAAAGATGCTCTGTGCCTGTGTAATACAACAAGGGTAGAGTAGCAGTCCTTATGTAGTTTGGTTGGGTTTTTTCTTTGAATTGTGCTAATGGAAAATTAGATTTTGCTAAATTTTCCATACTATTTTTTCAATGTTGCACAGAATTAATAGACAGATAATTTGCTATTCTGTTTCTACTATTTTGCAATAGTCATTGAACCAATATGCGTCATTTGTTTGATTTTTTCCCTAGTAGATGAAGGAACATTCTTAATGTTATATCACACCACAACTGAAATATTGCAGATCACTTTAATCATTCATATCGTTGTTTTGATTTATACATGCTCTGATCACAATAAATTATGTGAGAAAACTCAGATCTCAAGGATGTCACAAAAATTTTGGAAGCACAAGAGAACCAGTGCTGTAATAAGAGCTCAGGGAATATCATATTATTGCAGTAGAAAGTATATTCAAATGAAATTTGTGTTGGATATATTGGTAGATTCAGGAAGATATGGCCTTCAAAGATTTCTAGATTCTTTACTAACATAGTCATTGAGGTAGGCTTGAAATGTCACTCGGCTCACTTCAGATTATTCCTGAGAAACAAAGAGTTAGCAAGGGCCTACTTGAACAAGACCTTCCTTTATTAAGTCTATTTGATGGACCAATTTCTACACATGAAAATACTCTTATGTATCCTTTCAGATCACCTTACCATATGCATTTCCTGAGCTAAATTTTCATGGTTCCCTAATGATTCTTTTTCTGGAGGTATGTCATGTATAGAGAAGGTGGGTTATTCAGAACAAGCTTGTAGTAGGGACAACCAACCACAGGAATTACTGAAATCCCTTATATTATAGTAATTCAGATGGTATAAATGGACAAAATTGGTTGAGTGAGGGATTAAAATCGAGAGGTCTACTCAATGTTGCAAGAGCAATACAGGCTCTAGACCCCTGGTTCTCTCTGTTTCACTGCAGGCTAAGGACATGATTTTGTCCATTATAAAACAGTGGTAGGCCTTAAATCAATTCTTTTTCCCTTTCTGTAAATATTTTATCTTTTTTTCCCCCTCCCCCAGAGTGGACATCACAATTATTTTCCTTGGTGGCTGAAAACAAAAAACTTAGGCTTAACCTGGAAATTTATTTATGAATTCTTCATAATTGATAAAGATTTCAGTTATTTTTCATGTTACTTCTAAGACATAAAAGCATTAGCGTATTCGGATTTTCCAGGATAAATTCTTACATAATTACTCTTCTTTGGTTCAAAAATCTAATATTATTCTTATTTACTCTATACACATACCTAATTTACTTTTTTGGCTCATATGAGCAATTCATGATCCCATGGTATGATGACTTATTATTCATAAACAAACCTTAATTGCATCATTTTTCAAGCCATTACTCAGCATTGTATTTAAAGCAGAGATATTAGCTGATATCCATCTTCTGTATTTCATTCAGCTCTCCACTAAAAAAAAAAAGTTTTTTTAACTAGGTCACATGTCAGATTTTATACAAAACTGAATAGGTACATACACATGCAAAAAATCTATGAGCATTTGAGTGTTTTCTTTGCATACTGAGAAAGAAAATTCCCAGTGAACAATACCGCCTTTCCATTGCCTAATTTCAATGAGTATCAAGGGTTGTTAAACACAGCCATCATATACTCATTTTTATCGTTTATGGCAATAAAATATGGTGTGTCTTATCTTTAAATAAAATACTTTCAAAATTTCTTCTTCTACCCATATCTCTTTAAAGGAACCAAGTAGACACTTGATTGTTGACTTTTTAGCCTCCCAGAATTCCCAGGTGATGTACCTTCACAGGGAGGTTGTCTATCTGCTTTTACTAGGTGTCTGTGGTGAGGTGCTGGCAGCGAGGGCTGTGGGGTGGCCTCTGTGAGGAGAGGCCGGGGCTACAAATAGTTCCAGCCAGTCCCAATGGACCCGCTGCAGGGAATGGCTGAGCCCAGCAGCCTAGATGGTGGTGCCATGGGAAAATGTATTTGAGAAAGTGCAAAACACCAGAGAGGAGGAGGGAACAAAAGTAGTGCAAAACAACAGAAGAAACACCGAAGTCAGAGGAAGGGGAGGAGAAGTTGTTCCATGGCAGAGCAGGTATTTTCTGCCAACCATTGAGGACCTGCACTAGAGGAGGTTTACCAGAAGCACTGCAGCCCATGGAAGAACTCATGCTGGAGCAGAAGAAAGCTGTAAGAAGAAGTGAATCAGAGAAATCTGCTAAGTACTGATTATATGGTGCTCTTTCTTATTTTTTCGCTTGCTGAAGGAATTGGGTGTAATCTGCAGTAATGAACAGAGGAGTCGGAGTGAAGGAGTTAAGTTAAGCCTGAGAATGGGGGAAGGAAAGGGTTTCTTTCAATGTTTTTCTTTTTGTTACCCACTACTTGAATCAGTAATCAAGTATTTACTTTAACTGAGAATAAATTAATTTTCCCAAGTCAAAACTGCTTTGCCCACAACAGTAACTGGTAAGCAGTTTCCTTGTCTTTATCTTGACCTATTAGATTTCTCATTCCTGTTCCTCCTATTTGCTCTCTATGGGGTGAGCGAGTGGCTAGGTAGGAATTCGGCTGGTAGCCCAGGCTAACCCACTACTTTGTTTCATCAAGTTATATGCCTGAACAAGAAAGCACATGGTCACAGCTGCAAGTAATTTGTTTCACGTAGGAAGGGAAGTGAAAGCATTAGGCTGGAGAATTTGCCTGCCTTTGTGGTCCTGGAGGAATCCCATTCCACTGTCTCCAGTCCCAGTTGTTCCCATCAGAGCACTGAAGATTGTCTTCTCCCCTACAGTGATAGACAGTGGCTGGCTTTAGCATCAACAAGTGGATGCTGTAGGTGGGGGAGGTGTTGTGGAGGGGAAAAAATGAATTGTGCAAAAATAATTTGCACATTCAGCTTTTGGGTCTGGACAAGTTTGAAATCCCATGTATCATCTATATTCAAAAGAAATCTCTATAATTCCCCCCCAACACAATGGACTTGTCAATTTTTGTCAAATTATCACACTGTAACAGAGAATATTATCCAAAGACCTAGGCTAATCCTTTAAGAAAACCCACTGAAAGAAAATACATATTTTTTTCAGATTCTTTCAGGTACATATTTCCAATTTTAGACTCAATACAAATAGCTTTTTTTTGCTGTTGATGTCCTACCAATATCTTTCACATTTACATTTCAACCTATATTGTTTCTCAAAAAGACACCTTGGTTTACTTCACTGATTCTTAGACTATGGAGATCACCACAAATACCATAAAATGGAGTGTGAGTAGTTGTGATTTCAATGGCTGGTTTATGTGTCATTTAAAATACTCCAAGGTAAATGTAAGTTCCTAAGACATTCTATAAAGTCCTTTTGAGTATTGCAGTATGTAAATTTTCTACAGCTTTCTCAAAATTGTTCAATAGAGGCTCAAGGAAATAAAGGCAAATAAATATCTTTCACAATGGTGGAATTTAGAGTTGTACAGGGATACAGTAATTTCCTAGGTTGTTGTACATTTACTTACAGTTCTATGCAGCTTTCACCTAACTTAATATTGACTTTAGTCACATCTGAAAGACAATATCTTTGGAGGCTGTGTTGAAGAAGAAAAGATAGATGCTTTATGCAAGATCAAGTTCAGCAGTAGCTTAAAAAATGGAGTTAATATATAAGTTCCAGTGAAATAACTTATCTTATACCAATATGACTGTTACTGAGTTTTCTGAGCAAGTGCAATTCACCTAAATTTGGTGCTCTATGAGTTGTAAATATAGTTTTATTGTAGTATAACTTCCACAGAATCTCATAGAGACTGTACTTGCTTGTAATGGCTACTGGTTTAAGACTGCAAGGCCCTGTTAATTTTTGCATTAGTTTCTCATTTTTCCCAGTATAATTTATTCCGAACTTTGCCATTGCAGTATGAAATTCATACAAAAATCAGATAGAGGTGACACAAACTAATTTAATAGGAAAATATACACAGATAAAGACATCAAAGAAATGTTAGTTAGAATGATCATTGTTTTCCAGTTCAGCCTCCCTGATAAAGCAGATCTATCATCACATTATATCAGGTTGACTATGATTTTTTGACTAGTTCATTTTTGAAAGTCAGTGTAAATGGAGATTACCCAGGCTTTCTAGGTGACTTGTTCAGTTTCCTTTACTCTCCTAGTCAGTTTTTTTCTCCTGTATGTGCAGTCTGAACCTCCCAACTTTGCTTTCAAAGCCATTTCTGCTTGTTACATCATCTGACACTACCAAGAGTCTGGTTCCACCATCTATGTAAATTCCTCTCATTCAATTATAAGTTGCCACTAGAGCAATTCTGAGCCTTTTTTGCTATTTTTTGCTATTGTGTTTAGTAGCTAAGGACTCCCTGAAGTATGAGGACTTAAACAATTATATTTCGTTCTTGTGCTTAAGACCAACACAAGCAAAAGTAGTGCCAACAATAATGTAGATTTTCCTCTGTAATAAAGATACATATTCCATATTTAGAAAAAAAATATACTCTTTTTGTTTGCTAGCTTGCTTCAGCAACTTTCAAACTGGTTTCATTTATTCTATTATTTGGCAAGTCTGGTGTCTTGCACTCTACAGTTTTACAGAGGTGACTGAGAAGCCTCTACTATACTCTTGTGAGACCCCACATGGAGTACTGCATCCAGCTCTGGAGTCATAAAATCATAGAATCGTAGATCGTGTTCCTCAGTATAAGAAGGACATGAACCTATTGGAGTGGGTTCAGAAGAGGGTCACAGAAATGATGAGAGGCCTGGAGCACCTCTCCTATGATGAAAGAAAAGAAAGAAAATAACTGGTAGCACATACCTTCAAAGAATCATAGAATCACAGATCATAGATTAGTGCAGGCTGAAAGGGAACTTGAAAGGTTATTTGGTTCAACCTTTCATGGGAAAGGGAGTCTAGGTGAGATTATCTAGCACCCTGTTTAATTGCATCTTGAAATGAGGACTGTAAGATATCCGTGAGGAAGTTGTTCCAGTGAAAGATTGCTCTTACTGTAAAAAATTTCTTTCTTGTGTTGAGATAAAATCTCTCCCAGAGCAACTTTTACCTGTTATATCTTGTCTTCTCTATGTGATACCTCTTTGTAGCAACTCTTCAAGTACTGGAACACTGTAATGAGATCCTTGCTGAGACATTTCTTCTCAAGAGAGAAGAAACCTACCTCCTTCAATCTTTCCTCACAGGTCAGTGTCTCCAGTGCTTTAACCATCTTAGTGGCCCTCCTTTGGCCCTCTCCAGTCTGTATTGCATCTTTCTTGAACTGCAGGGACCAGAATCAGACAGCTTACCCTGGGTATGGCCTGACAAGTATTGAGTATAGTGGGATGATTACATGTCTGTCTTTGCTAGTGATGCCCTGTGAATGCAGCCCAGGATATGATTTGCCTTTGTCGTGGCAGCGGTGCATTGTTGGCTTGTGTTCAGCTTGCTTTCTGCTCAGGTCCCATTCAGCGCTTTGGTTAATCCACCACAGCTACAGGACTTTGGGCTTGTTTTTGCTAAACTTCATGCTGCTCTTGCTAATCCAATCATGTAGCCTGTCTAGGTTTCTCTGTATGATGTCTCTCCTAGTCTGGTGTTTTCAGCAAACTCAGTGAGGATGCTTTCAATCCCGTAGTGGTCATTTATGAAGATACTGAACAGCATGGAGCCAGTATTGATCCCTTGGGGACTCCGCTTGTGACAGATGGCCAGCATGAGTAAAAACCATGGATCACCACCCTCTGTGTGTGACCTCCTAGCCAATTTCCTGCCCATCTCACAGACTACCCATCCAACCTGTATTTTGCCAGATAAGCTTTAGGCCAATTTGCTATTCTATGAGAGTAAAGGAAAAGGGAGGAGAATTATAGAAGAATAAAATTACATGTAGCAAGAAATATCTCCCACATCTTGCATTAAAAGTACATTAATATTTCATAATCAAGTATACTCAGATTAAGTCAAACTAAAATACAAGTTGTACATTCAACCTGAATTCTGTTCCCTTGGAAATATGAATTATAATGGTTTATGTGATGAGATGTAAGAAATACATAGCAGAATCATCCACGTGAGGATTTAATAGAAAGGAGGAAATGACTATTTGTGAAGTGTGTGTGGACTCTTGCTCAGCATTTGCACCTAAGTTACTTGAATTCATAACTTTTGCTAGATTTAAACACTTTAATTAACATTTATATCTCAATACTATTAAAAATTACAAAAAAATTACTCTTTTAATCTACTTTCCAAAATTGTTGAAGGGTGTATTTTTTTCACTGGGAAAAAATATGAAGGCCTTTCCTTTCTACTTTACCTCCCTCCTAATTACCCATAACTAGTGTATAGCTCTCCAGGGATTCACTCCTACGTTTAAAATAGTTCAACGCCTTCCCTAAGAAAAGGAAAGAATAGGATACTTGTCATCCCAGAAACTTTTTCTATTCACAGCTATGCTAGAGGTGCCCTTACACAAACTTTTTATCCACAATGTCGATATACTTATTCTTCTACCCACTATTGCAAGACCCAAGTTATTTTTTGATGGCTCATGCTTCCTACTTCTTAGTAGAGTCATTATTAAAAATAATATGATATGAAGTTCCTAGAATTATTATCAATATGTGGAAGAGCCAAGAATAGGACTTGCCTTAACCAAAAATTGCAAACAGCACAGTTTCTAGTTCTCGTGTTTCTTTTTATTTTGACAAACATTTACTTAATATATATATATATATACTTAATATATATATATGTTACTGAAATTTAATTTCTGGTGCTCACAACCTTGGTGTGTGTTGCTTCTATAAGTGTTTTTGACATGTATCCAAGAGGAATGCATTCTGGATGTTCCCTTAAAACCAAATCAAAATTCAGTTTTATTAAAGAGAATTAAATACAAGCTAAAAAAATAAACCACCCTCAAAAAAATTTAGACCCTTCCAGTAGGGCATGTAGCTATGATACATCTATAAAAGAAATAGAGATCTAATGAAGGAGATCATTGCTAAGGGAGCCACACATACAGCAGCCTTCTTACTGCAAGAAAAAACAGCATGTGCTGGAGTTTATTTTTGCATAAAGTTGTTGAGGTCTGAAGTAGTTTAAAGGAGTAAGAACAAACTTTATACTTAAAAATTATTCACATAGTAAAGATAGAGTTATTTTATTCAAAGGATATTAGTCATGTGAAATGTAAAGTAAAAATTTTTGAAAACCTCTATAGAAACAATTGATGTTACACATTTATCATGAAATTTTGACTATTATAATACTAAATAAGCTGTCTCAGTAGTTACCTTACGAAGTTGGCCTATGCTAATTCAATCACAGAATCAGTTTTACTTTGGCTAGGGTTTTGCACCTGTAGACACAGTGACACCATCCTGGGATGCAAAGCCACTGTCAAGCACCCCTTCCCAAAAGGATGAGACTATGGATGTTAGCCATCTACATCCTGACTCCATCTCCTCTCATGCCAGCTGTCCCACAAAGTGGGAAGTAGTTCTTTCCTGCTTCTTGAGCTCCACTAAAATGGCAATTCTGAACATTTTTTTGAAAAAAAGTATTTTCAGGGACAATACAAAAATAAAATTAAAATAAGAACAAAGTAGGCAAAGGATTGCTAAACAACCACTGACAAACCCATGAAGAACATAGTCTTTTGAAAAAAAAAGGTTTTTCTCAAAAACCAGTCTCAAAACGTCTACATTTCTTTAATTTTTATTCAGTCCTTTCAATATCTTAGGGCCTATGCTGAGCCCTTCTTCCCGCTTCTGCAGGAGGTGTGAAGTATAAGTGTGAACGCTTTGCTTTTGTAAAGTTCTGGATTCCTCAGTCGACTCTTTGTTTTGAAAGATTTGAAAGAAGACCTAAAATCCTTCCGCGTGTGTTTTATTGCTTCATTATAATCTTCCCTGAGTCAATTCTGTCTTTTGCTTTCAGCGTAGTCATTGAGATAAGGAACTGCCATTTCAAAGGTAGCAATAACGCTCTGTTACTGGCTCTCTGCTAATAACCTCTTCTAACAACAGAGGAAAATAACAAACAAGCAATATAAGTGGAAATCCTTCTACACCTGATATGAAAACATTTTATACACAAAAATAAAATGAAACACAAAAAATTATGCATAGATTAGAATCAATCATGTGTAATTTAAATAGAAAATTTATTAGAATATAATATTTAAGATATAACAAAAGAACTTTCCAATACAGTTCTAAATCGGGAAAACAGAGATATCAAGCCTTCTTGTTTTAAGAAAACTGAAAGGAAAACCATAGAGAAAAAAAGCCTTTAGGTTTTTTATGCCTCTGTCCCACTGCTTAGCAGTGTAATGCAAACTGATTTCATATGTCACATATCATATACATGGTATTTCTAAATTCTTGAATAAATCATTTAAACTTTAAATAGTATTGTGATTTTACAGACATATAAAGCAGACATGAATAGTAACAGACACAATTATAAACACTAGAAGTCTTTTCAGAAAAAACACCCACTAATAAATCTAGTGGAAGAATGATGAATTTTTTATAATTTCAAGGAGAACATTATTTAAAACCCAGTATTCCCATGTGCTGCAGAATGAGCGACAGCTGGTTTCTTACAGAGTGTCTTTATATCTCCTTAATAAGTCCTTTGTTGCAATACTGGACTTGCTTTGTCTTTTATTTTTTTATGTTCCTGTGTCAGGATGTATTACACGTGCCTCAGAGGTATATATGTGTGGATTTTCTGCTTGAAATTATTCATTGTGCCAAATTCATACCTACTTTTCCTAATTTTGATCTCCAACCTCTACTCACCTCCAGATATCTACAAAATATTTTTTATCTTGAAGATTTCTACCTCTTGATTTGTTTAGAAATTGCCCAGTTAAATTTTATGGGGAGACACAGAGCCAGACCAAGCAACCCATTGTAATTGATTTTCTTAATTAATCAGACATCAAGACTCCACTACTAAACAAGATTTTAGTTTGCACCTGCTCTTTGGTTTACATCTTTTCAATACAGGGCATCACTGAAAGTACCACTGGAACTGTCATCTACAGATTAGCATATTTTGTATAAAGAAGACTACTTAAAGTCCTTTTACGCCATTCTCTCTGGTCCACCTTCATCTTTACCATACTGCTTTGAGGACAGCATGGCAGAAAGACAGAACGTGCTATGTGGGTTTTTTCCATTTTTTCTTTTAGTCTTTGAAAGAAAGAATTCTCAGCCACTTCTTTAGACATGTGCTTGTCTTCTCTGCATCTGTTTTTAGGAAATACTGTATGGACTTGTAATCTCTGCAATCTTAAGAATAATGAGGATTTAAAGGATTGTTCTACATTTAAAGTCAAGATAACATGATCTTATTTTTTCTTCAGGCAGAAAAGAAGCAAAGACGTAGAAAATGAGGGAAGATTTTATCTGAATAAGTCCTTTAATCTGCTTCTTTATAGAGAAAAAGTCCTTAAATACTTCTTTCTCCTTTTTTATCTCAGGAAGAAAGACTGACTGCAAAATCCCGCTATTTGAAAGGTATTGTCTCTAAGAAGCCATAAAAGACAATCTATACAATATACCTTCATGGCAATCTATATTCCTAAATGAGGAGTAGGATAAAATAATTAGTTCCTTCTTTTTTTTTTATTTTGAAAGAGGATACATTTGGATTTTACTCTTCTTAGATGGAGTAAAAATAGACTGGGATTGACATAACTGGCTTGCTTAACTGCGCATGAATATCATTCCATTACCATTGTCTCCTGATGATGTAGAAAATCCTCATCTATCTCACCACGCTTCTGCACTATAAATTCTGCACTATAAATTCTGCACTAAGAGTGTATTGGGTTTACATGGCAAAGGTTTTTTTTGGGGGTGTGGGGGGATGCTACAGGAATGTCTTTTGTGAAAAGCTGCTAAAAGTTTTCCCTATGACCTATAGACCCAGTGACTGCTATCTCCAAGATGCACCCACTGCTGGCTGAGGCCGAGCCAATCGACAATGATGGTAGCGCCTCTGTGTAATGTATTGTACTGATTTGAGCTAAGGCAGAATAAATTCTGTAACTTTTCAGCTAAGTCTCATATATATAACCTCATTTTATGAAAGTTAACTATATGTTTTCATATAATGTTAGTCTCAAGAGGTGATAATATTTAAAATTTATGGGATGTTGGTATGCAGAAAGGTTATTATTTATATCTATTTCTACGGAAACAAAGGTTGCTCTGGTGGAATGCCATAAGTCAAAAGAATGAAAAAAGGTCACATCTAAAGGGGGGAATGGACAGGACAGGTGACCCAAAACTGATCAACAGAGTACTCCATTCGATATGTGTCATACTCAGTATAAAACTGAGGGATCACAAGAGTCAAGCTCTCTTCTTTGATGGTTAGTGTCCAGTAAGAACTCTCTCTGTCTTTTTACCCCTAATGCTGGATCTGTGCATTCCTGAATCTAGTTCCTGAGTCCAGCTCCTTTCTGTTGTTGAGTCCAGCCCAGGACCTTTCCCCATGCCTGCCCTGCAGCATCAGTGGTGACATATAGTCATAGGGGGGCAGTGTTGATTTTTATATTTGTATTTATTTTATTATTTTCTTATTAATATTATTTCCCTTTTTTATTATTATTGTTTCACTAAAGCGGTTTTAGTTTCTAATTCACAAGTCTCTCTCTCATTAACCTTTTCCCTTTAAGTGTGCGTGGACTGAGTCCACAACTGCTCACATTTAGCTGCTGATGAAGCCAGGGGTTGGGTCCAAACTATAGCATGCATTTAGAAAGGGGAAAATGCCCCCCGTGCAATTGCAGCCAGAAAGAGGAGTGAGAATATGTGAAATAAAACAACTCTGCAGACATCGAGGTCAGTGAAGAAGGAGGGAGATGAATTGCTCCAGGTGTAAGAGCAGGGATTCTCCTGCACCCCGTGGTGAAGGCCGTGGTAGGACAGGCTGTCCCCCTGCAGCCTATGGAGTTTAATTGTGGAGACAATGGAGAACCCTAGGCTGGAACAAGTGATGCCTGAAGTAGACTGTTAACCCCAAAGGAAACCCACATTGAAGCAGGCTGTTGGCAGGCCTGTAGACCCTTGAAGAACAGGTTTGCTAGCAGGACTTGTGACCCCACAGGAGACCCATGCTGGAGCAGTCTGTTCCTGAAGGACTGCATCCTGTGGCAGGGACTCATGCTGAAGCAATATGTGAAGAACTATCTCCCATGGGAAGGATTCCACATTGGAGCCCAGGAAGAGGGTGAAGAGTCTTTCTTCTGAAGAGGAATGAGGGGAGGAAACAGTGTGTGATGAACTTGCCATAACACCTGCTCCCCATTCCCCTGTGCCGCTCCAGCGGGGGCAGGATGAAGAGAAAATCAAGAGTAAAGTTAAGCCAGGGAAGAAGGGAAGGGTGAGGGAAAGGTGTTTTAAAGATTTGGGTTTATTTCTCGCTATCCTACGCTGGTTTGATTTGCAATAAACTAATGTCCTCAAGATGAGTATATTTTGCCCATGGTGGTAATTGGTGAGTGGTCTCTTGCTGCTCTTATATTGACCAATGACCTTTCATTATACTTCCTTCCCCTTGTCCAGCTGATGTGGAGGAGTGAAAGATAGAGCAGCTTTGGGGGGTATACAGAGTTCAGCCAGGGTCAACCCACTGCAAAGAGTTTTCCTTGAACTGAAATTTGTGGGAATGGGAGAACAGAACAAAAAGGCCCCCATATTGTCACTATCTCACTAAACAATCTTTGTGCCTTGTCCCTTTGGTATCTGAGTGGGTAAACATGTGGCTGTCATTGCATTAAATAACATCTGGTAGAACATTTAAATAGCTGAACATTAGTAGAGAGTAAAATTTGTAAATTTTTTGCATATCTAAGGCCTGAAGAGGTACAACACAACCTGCACTGATCTGAAATTGCATTTGTAATCTTCCTGGAATACGTCTCATGATCTCAGTTCACTTACTCAGAGATGAGTCCGTGAGCCAATTGTGGTAAGAGGGCGTAATCAAGAGAGTCACTTTAAAAGTATACTACTAAGTGAGAGAAACTGTTGCTTCTTAAAGAACCGCAAGCGTTGTCTACTGAATAAGTTACCAGATTTAGGGAAAATAATCTTCCCCTCCCCTCTCTTTTTTTTTCTTTTTCTAGTTCCCTACTATTGGAGTTATATAGATCAAAACTATAAAATATTAATATATGGTATCTCAATCTTTTTTTCCCATGATACTACAATGATCGCGAATACATAGTTTAACCCTTCTAGCAGACTTTAACTGAATCATTGTCAGGACCTGTAACAAAAGCCAAATATTAATTAATCATTGATACGTAAAGAATTTTGCTATGAGCTCACCTTAGTGCAACATCAGGCACTCATAGAAGTGGGAGGAAAGCATTAACACAGTAAGCATTGCGTTTCCATAAATATAAAAGATAATTTGTTATAGCTCACAATAATTGAGACAATTTGTCTGAAATGCTGGAAAAGCTATATCCGATTATTTCTGTATCCAATAGGAAAATATTTTTATTTTGTAATATTTCTGCACAATTTAGTGAAACTAGCACTTTCTGTTTTGGTGAAGGACAATGGATAAATGCACTAAATGACAGGTTCTAAAGTATCATCAGTATTTTAACAAATCACTGCCTCTTCTTATCACCATGGCAAAAAAAAATTAGGATTTAAATGAGTTAGCATGGAAACTAAATAAGATGTAAAAAATTAAAATCTAGTACAATATGATTTTATGCTCCATTATAGCAGCAGACATTGACAGAAGCATCAAAGTAGCCATTTCATGCGCTGTCATCTAGTGTAATCTAATTTAATCTAAACTATTTATAATTATAAGCCCTGGATAACTTTTGTCACAGAAGGACCACTTTCTTTTTTGATAGATGCAAGCCCTGTGTTTGTCATTCTCCATTCTTTCTTTTTAAATGTATATCACTTTCTTTATTTTCATTCTGAAATAGTTAGGCATTTCAATACCAATAGCAATATTTATAACTTTTATTTTACCTTCAAAGTAAACAATACATGCAAAATGTAAAAATAATAATAATAAAAAAATGGCAAGCATGAAGCAAACTACTGTGGCAACTCCCTCTAAAAGTCTACGTTAAGACAGAGCATTCAATGGAGTAGCAGCTCACGTGTATTTGAACTTAGAAATCTACAAAAGCAGAAGATCGAAATAGCATAAAATATGTAATAGTCTTCATGATTAAGCTGTGTAATGAACCAGGAGGTACTAAAGACAAAATTCATCAGTTTTAGGGTACCATCTTTAGAGTTCCATTAGCTCAAAACGAAAGATATTAATGATATGGATTAATATATGAAGAAACTAAATAAGGTCTTACTTGTAAACACTTGTACCAGTTACTCTAACAACTTGCTTTCTACACTGAAAGCACGCAAATTACGGAATTTTATACACCCCAAAGCTCTGAATGAGACTTGTGAGCAGGTATATAGTCCTTTTAAAATGACTAAAATTAAAATTATCTTTAAATGCATATGAAAGGTATTTTTTATGCAATTTCTGCAACTTGAAGTTCTTTGTATAGTATAATCTGCATTAAAACTGACTGAAATATTGCCTTTTGAATTCAATGTGTTTGGAGCGTCACTTATGAGGAAGCAAAGGTCAGGGAGCTATAGCTTATGTGCAGAAAAACACGCATTCCACATACTCAACTTCTCCAATGTTGTTACAGTAGAATGAGAGTGTTTTGCTACCGTGTGTGTTTTTTTCTTATGTCCTTTGCAAACCATTATTTAAATATAGTTTCAGGTGTTTAATATTAATAAACAAGTTTCATAATTCTCTTTTACCCTATAGTTTGACAATTTTTTGAGAGAAAGTTAGGATAACGGTTAGGATAAGGGTTGCAAAAATTCTTCTGAGGTATGAAGTAAGTTGCAATGAACTGAGGAGTTAATACAGAGTTCTTTTCTTCTGATTTGAACTCACAAATTAGATCTGTTGATGAAATTGAATTAACTTAAATGTAATTCCGTTTCAGATTCTCTTCAGCACATTTATATTTTATGAGTGTGGAGTGGACTGATCTTTCCAAGTTTAGTTCACCTAAAAGGCAGGGGTCTAACCTAAGGTAGCTGTCCTCAGATATTTCTATGCTCACAGAAGAGACAGAAACTTCAGCAGATAATTAATTCTGTCTTAAAACAGAGCACTAAGGTAAGAGGAATGACAGTGTGATCTATATGTGTGCCCCAGGGGATATTCTGTAATGAGACTAATAACCCAGCAGATCTTGTAATACTCAATGAAGAGCTAGTGACTCCTCTAGAAAATGATTCAGAGCATCCAAGTTAAGCTCTGGAGGAGCCTCTGCCCTTCCATTGACTTCAGAAGAATGAAAGATTAAAAAAAAATATACTTTTGACAGATCTTCTCCTTTACCACTCATTTTATAAGGTAGCCTTGGTGACCAGCGTATAATAGATGCTCTTTTATTGAAAGCTAAAATCAGGAGACATGAATCCTTACCACAGTTCCTTCTTATAGAACGTTTGAATTTTGGCCGTTGCTTTTTTCCATGAATAAAGATTTAGAGTTGGACTCACAGCTGTAAATTCTAGTTTACATTTAAATGGAAAATCTGCTTTAAGAGTCTTTCTGAAAAAGAAGAATCCAATAATTCAGCTTTCTGTCCTTTAGGTAGATCAGTATCACCCCTGCATTTGCAAGGAAGTGCAAAAGAATTTTACAAGCTGGTAACACCATGCAGTGAAAAGTAGTGGCTCAAAGGCAATAATACAGAAATTATCTACATGGAGAAAGAAACACCACTCTTTCTTCCTCCATTAATTTAAGCACCAGAATCTTGTAACATCCTTGCAGATGTGTCCTATAAGACTTTTCTTTAGCAATTGTAAGTTCTTTCATTATCCCTGGAGAGATTTCAAAGATGGGTAGATGAAGTGCTCAGGAACATGGTTGAGTAGTGAACAAGTACTGTTGGACTGTGTGATCTCAAAGGTCTTTTCCAACCAAGTAATTCTATGACTCTATTATCTTTCTGCTTCTTTGAACTTTCTAACTTCCATGAAGTAAGTTGAAGAACACCTTGGGTATTTTAGGGGTTTTAAAAGAAATTACCTTTATCTCACTGTGTGCTAACATCATTCTCTGCGGTTACATTTTTTAATGTTATGGGAAAGAAATCCAAGAAAGGAATTAATAAAGGACTACAAAGAAAGGAAAAGAATGGCAAAAGAGATGAAAAGTAATTAAAAACAGAAGGGAAAATGTAATGTAAAATATTGCTTAATATGTACCCTGCAAACGCTCATGGTCACTCAAAGAGCAAGTGGCTTTTATTCCACTGTAGATAGAGAGAACCTCTTCCTCAGTTATTTGAAAGACATATAGGTGTCAGCAATACTGTAGATGTGAAAAAAAAAATGGCAACCTTGATTCAAGTCCAGAATGGAGCCATGAAAATGAACGAGGTTTGATCATCTAGGCATGTTAATATGCCTTAATACAATTGTTGTGTTCTTTCTGTGATAGTTACATAATCTCAATTGTTTATCTTGTAATATTCAGATTTCAGAACAAATAATGAACAAAAATCATCACAACAGCTGTCTTTACATCTTCCATAAATTTTGTATTTGTACTCTATTAAAAAATCAGAGAGTGGGAATTGGACTGATGCTAATATAACTTAATGAAATTGATATATTTAGTTAATTACCTTATTTTATGACATTATTTGAGTGTCTTTTCTCAAATAATTTTGCATCCTCTTCTTCTTTTTGTCCTCTATAATCTATTCTCTCTAGGAGTTATGAACTATATTCTTTTTTTGTTTGTTTCAACTCAGCAGGTGGGTCTCCAAACTACATATATGCAAAATTTGTGTAACATTTAAAGCACAGCTGGGTATGGTCCCTTTTCACTGTTACATTATACAGTTCCATTTTACATGATTGGGACAATAATTCCTTTTTTTGTTGTTAATTTTTTAAGAGAAAGGAGAGAGAAAATGCACCACAGGACAGCTCTATTGAAAAGATTAAATAAAAGAAATATGATTAGCAAATGTGACTACATAACTTTTTTTCTCCGGGCAGATAATTTCCACACTGATTTGTCCCAGAAGAGGAGCTGCTTTCTGTATGGAAGGACATCTCTAGAAAGACACTTGTAGAAACTGAATTTTGAATCCTTGAACAAAGAAATGTAATGTAAACTTTCACATTCGGGAATTACTTTGAGTCTGTGGGGTTTAAAAAATGGGTTGAATTCTAGTTGCAGTTATCTAGTGCAGGGATGTCAAACTCACAGATCCAGATCCCACCATTCTTCTGCTCCTGCAGTGTAACGCGCATCACGCGCTGCACACATGACCAGTGCTACAGGAGCGCAAGGGCAAGGAGCTCGGTGCTGCCACTGGGTTGAAACAAGGTGCTGGGCTGGATAAAACATGGTGGAGGGACAGATTCGGCCCATGGGCCATGAGTTTGACACCCCTGATTCCCTATCTTTAAGCCACCTTTCAGGTTCTCTTCCATGGTTTTTGAAATACTGCAACTCCCAATCAAATTCACCTTGTCAAATTACAGTGCTACTGTTCATTTTTTATCAGCTTCTTTTTGTCCATCCTTCAATTGCTCAGAAAACTATCATTTACTTGTTAAAAGATAAATTAGGGCCCCACTGAGTTATTTTGTTTCACATGCCTATTACGGTCAGGTTTCCTATCAGATGTCAGATCTTTAGTGGGTTATTTATCTCTGTTTGTCTGCTTACCTAAGTGTGATTCCTCAGGAGCAAAGCAATCAGGCTGCGTCCCAGATCAAAAAGAAGAGAATTTTCTTTCCATCTGTCAGGTGGAGCAAAGTTCAGTTTGCAAATGACCTTTTTTTGCAAGCATTATCTAATATGAAGGTTACGTATCCAGGTTAACATATATACTGTAAAATCCATTGCAGGAAAAGTATAGAACACAGACTAATAGAAGGAATGTTGTGGAATTCTGGGAAAGTAAACCAAAATCATTACATAAACTGAAAAATGGACCAGACAAACTGGCAACCTGGACAAACAATTTACAAAATGCAACAAAAGTTGACCAACCCTTACCTAATTATATAACCATAGAGTATAGGAAGATTTCACTGCATGTGTGCCTGAAGACAACATATCAAATGATCTGCATTGCATTTAGAGTTTTACAGACTTTTACTTCTATCTGTTAATAAGTCCAGGTGATTAGACCTAGTGGAATTTTTGAAAATAAAAGTAATTTTTTCTAAATAATGAATATAATATGTTGTCCATTGTATTGTATCTCATAAAAAATCTAATCAGATTGCATTTCATAGATTAAATTTTGCTATTAAAATATAGATGATATATATTTGAATTGTTTTTTTTTTCTAGGTTATCTTGTACTAAAGCATTACTTGTTGTTAATCATATTTCCAATCCTTACTACTACTTATGATTGGCAACTACTCAAAACCAAATTCCGATTTTTGGTGACTATCAAACAACTTTCTAGCCTAGACGGTAATTGTGTAGGACAAGCTGTGGTAGTAACCTCTGAATGGTAAATTTGCCTTGAAGTTATTTAAAAGCTTGAATCCTTTGTGAAGACCATAAATAGTAACACTAAATGTTTTCTTATGATGTGGCCATGAAGAGGTCAGTTAGCACATCTATCCATTTCAAATTGCTTCCACTGACACCAGACCTGTCCCTTCATCACCACAGAGGGAGTTGAAGAAGAATAATGAATGAACTAAAAATAGTGGAGTGGTTCTATTTAAAGATGACCTGATAGGAAGTCAAAGGGACGAAAGGCAGAGGAAACCACCTGGATATGTTCTGAACAGTAACCTGGGGTAACATCTCGTCTCTTTTGAAGACATGGAGTCTTTCCACTGTCCTTGCTGTCCTCAGATTTTCCTCTTCATTTTCTCAGTTTTTGAATGCTTTTTCTCATCATTTTTCTTTTCACTGCTACTGACTTTATTTTACCCCTCAAAATGCAAAATCAATCAAATCTAGTTAAATGGAAGTCTGACTTTTCCTAATAAGAAAAGAAATAATATTTTAAGTTAATCAGGGTGCAAATGCTTGCTCTTATGAAAAATGTAGGAAAAAGTACTGGTGAAAAATCTGTAGATGAATTAATATTTTACCCCAGTTACTGAGATGGAGGCAATGTAGAATGACAAAACAATGTTGGCAAAAGGGCAGATAGGCTTACTTTGGCAAAAAAAAAAAAGAAGCTTGAGAAGTTACAATCTAATTTATATTTTATAGTATTATTTAATCCTACAGAGACTAAGATGAAAGGGAAAATTGAATTTTTATTTATAGTGTAAGGCATTCTAAAACGTTAGTGAAAAAGGGACAAATCTCCTTCATAATTTCAGTTCAGAATAATTAATTGGAGAAGCTCTTATTTGTAACAGGAATTACAGCATAGCACTTTGAGCCTTTATGATGTACAGATTTCTTGGAATGTATGTGAACAAGATGTGAAATTGAGAGGAAGTACCAGAAGATGAGGGCAGGAACACCTATTTCAGAATGCTTACATTTTTGTCAGAAATTATTTCTTAATCAGAGTTCATTTTGTTGCAGGTAACATTAAACACTCTCAGGCTCAGTGTATTGTCCAAGTAGTGACCAAAACATAGACTATTGCACCACGTCCAAAGAAGTTGTTCATGAAATAATATCTTAAAAGTGTTAGGGGAATCAGGTCAAATCTGGCAGGTCAGCAGAGAGGAGACTGCTGTGGCTTTCTGCCCTAGGGTCCAGGCCGAACAAAAGGGAAAGATCACCTCCCTCCACCTAGTGCAGCCCAGGATACTGCTAGCATGCACTGTCATATGAGCAGGAAGGGTCTTTTAGGTTTTGATAAATCTGAAATTATGTACCTCACATCCTTCAGCAAAAATAAAAGGCCAGAGGACAAGATGGAAAAGAAATCTGATCATACTGACCAGGATATCATTCTGTCTTAGGACTTATTTATAGCATTCCTTTTCAAGCAACATTATTTTTCTAGCTCCACTTTTGCTATATACTAAAGAAATATTTGATGGCAAATTCATTCATGTATGTTACTGAAATCTAGGAATCAAAATGTGAATAAACTAAGAGCACAGAAAAAGAAATCTCTCAAGGTTTAAAACACAGCTAAGTGCAGACATATCATTTTGCACTGAGGTGTTCCAGCTTACTGCAAGTCTAGGTACTCATTGAGAAAAATGTGGGAGGAAAGCATTATAAATTGTTTGGAAGAATAGGACAAGGTTTACTAAAGTAATAGTTTTAAGTTTGTGTATAATTTCTGTGGTGACTGCAAGGATACGAAGCATGTCTGGCACAACGAAATTTTTCCTCCAAGCACTAATATTTATCACATGGCATTCACAGATATAAATTGGGCCCAAAGTGTCAGCTTAAGGGTTTGTGACTAACACGGGAAATTTAAGAAATATAAAATTTCTCAAACCATGGAAAAAGTAAACCTGGCTCTCAAGCAATGTATTTGAGCTCTAATTTTGCTTTGCTCTGTGTCTAGAGCAAACACCATCTTTTTTTCTCTTGACTCTGAAGGATTTTTCAATAGCAGCAAGCAGATATTACTGCTTCTAAAGCCCTACATAATAATCATCATAATAATAAAAACAGCACAGGATCTATTCTCCTTTCCTGTAGAGAACTTAATTTCTCTGACAGTAGGGAAGTGTGGAATCAGCTATAGAGTAAGCAAAGGTTTAACTGTCTGACTCAGAGCAGAAAGTTGCTATTAGCCACTTGACAAGAAAGAAAGAAAGAAAGAGAGCAGCCTATCAGCACCTAAGCTCTTCAGTTTCTCGAAATTAGTCCCAATGGAAGCATGCACTTGATGTTAAAAACGAACTCTGTTCCATGGTCTGGGGAACGAAAAAGAAACTAGAAGCAACTACTCAGGCAGTGTACTTGAAGAAAATATGTGGTCTGGTCCAAAATGACTTAACAAGCTTAATTGTGGAGATGAGCAAGGAATGTTCTGAGCGTGGCCTAAACTAATGTCATTTTACCACCTATCTACACTTCAATATTTCGACCTTTTGTTTCTCAATTTTGATATGAATTGGTTTCCTTCTCATTTATAATTTCTTTAGTTAAGATAGTTTTATAGAACTATGGAGGAAAAGACCCCAAAGCTAGGAAGGTAATGCACACTGGTAGGGTTTGAGGTGAGATTTCGTCACACTTTTGAAAAGCTGTGGGGAGAAGAATATTGGATAAATACTACATGCACACTTTTCAGTCAGAACTGCAAAAACATGTTTCCAAAAGAAGTGAAAAGACTGTCACCTAGAACTTTAAAAAGTATACTGGAAATTCTGATTGTAAATATACTTTACGAAACTGTCCAGAATTAGCAGAGAGGAGCTACATGATTTATTTTTCTTTTTTTTTTTAAATCTTAATTTTACTGAGACTAAACTTGCTGGTGGACTATTCGTGCATAGCATAAGCACAAGAAATTAAAGAGTTCTGAGCTATAAAACATTTAAACTCATGCATCCTGCAACCATGAATAAAGAAGGTGTGTTGTAAATCAAACCATGTGGTAACCAGGTTCAGAGAAGCACTCTAGGTTTTCTTCAGTTTTGCTGAAATATTAAAGCTGATGTTTCACAGCAGTGTGGGAAAATGGCAATGGGATAATAAAAATGGATATTAAGGTTATGCAAATAAGCAACTAATCACAGTATCACAGTATCACAAGGTTGGAAAAGACCTCTGAGATCATCTAGTCCAACCTACGACCCAACACTAGCACCCACTCATCATTTAAACCATGCCACTAAGCGCCTCATCCAATCTGTTTTTAAAAGCCTCCAGGGACGATGACTCCACCACCTCCCTGGGCAGCGCATTCCATTGGTGAATCACCCTTTCAGTGAAAAATTTTTTCCTAATATCAAGCCTAAACCTCCCCTGACGAAGCTTGAGGCCATGTCCTCTTGTTCTGTCACTGGTCACCTGAGAGAAGTGACCAACCCCTGCCTGCCTACAACCTCCTTTTAGGTAGTTATAGAGAGCAATAAGGTCTCCCCTGAGACTCCTCTTCTCCAGGCTAAGCAACCCCAACTCCCTCAGTCACTCTTCATAGGGCTTGTGCTCCAGGCCTTTCACCATCTTCTTTGCTCTCCTCTGGACACACTCCAGCATCTCAACATCTCTCTTAAACTGAGGGGCCCAGAACTGAACACAGTACTCGAGGTGTGGTCTCATCAGTGCCGAGTACAGGGGCACTGCTCTTGCTGGCCACGCTGTTTCTTATACAGACCAAGATACCATTGGCCTTCTTAACCACTTGAGCACACTGCTGGCTCATATTCAGCTGCTTGTCAATCAGCACCCTCAGGTCCTTCTCCACCAGGCAGCTTTCCAGCCATTCTTCCCCAAGCCTGTAACACTGCGTGGGATTGTTGTGTCCCAGGTACAAGACTCAGCACTCAGTCTTGTTAAACCTCATCCAGTCAGGTCTGCCCAAAATCCTGTTGAAGACAAAAAAAAAATAATTCTATTTTACACGAGTCTATTGAATCTCATTCTATTAGATATCACAAATGTATGAATTTTCCTTCCTTTGGAAGCTCTTACTCAGGTATACTTAAGTAAATCTCTGACATCAAAAGGAGTTTACCCGAGTAAAAACTGTAAAACACTTTAAGGTTACAAAATTTTGAGTTCTATATTATGTCTAAAATGCTTAGAATCAACGTAACTGACATTCATCTCCACTGAGAGGTGTTGGCTTGCCAGTCTTCTGTGTTAAAACAAAAAGAATAAAGAATGTATCCTTAGTAAACCTAGTCTTCACAATACAATAAAGCAAAGGTGAATATTAAAAATGTCCAAATACCGTCAAAAAGAGAAGTATCTTTGCCCAATATTAAAACCATCTATGTCTTGAACAAAGAAGCAACTATGACACAGTGCAGTTAGTATAATATCTTCCTCATTATTTACTACTAAAGGCTGTGTATTTCTTTTTAATCACAAATTTAGTTTCTGGATACGAAAACCTAGAATAGCAGTTATTATTCCTTCTTGTGCATAAATTATTGCTAAACATAGATAATCTAACAGCCATATTTTTAATTTTCTACAAACTTCATAAATGACACAAATTTTTTCAGTTAAATAAATCTAAAAGCCCAGGACAAATAAAAGTACATGTGACAATCTCTTAAGTAGCCAGGACTCTGTGCTTGGCTTATCAATTTAATTGTAATGAATCCCTGGGGTTTTTATTTAGATTTTTACCAGCTTCCCTCCTCCCTCATTATAATTAGGCACTTGGAGTGTTAGAGTAAGGATTAATCAGTGGGATTTTTTTTTCTCTGCCCATATGATGCAACAAACAGGGAATGGTAGGGCAGTGCACTCTTTAACCAGTACACAGGTTTTAAACATGCTGAGACAGAACAGATTGGCTGTTGGCATCGTTGCTTGGCTTAGCAATTACACAGTCGTAATTCTCAGATGATACTGGTGGGCTCTGGCAGAGCTATGCAGTACTGAGACCTGCAGACACTGCAAAGGACATGACCTTGCCATGGATCACCTCATTTTTCATTGCAGGAACTAATATGTACAAGCAGAGGTGAGAGTTTACGTTAGATGTGTAATTGTTTAGCTGAATGATGCTGTAACCTCCACAATTTTTCTATGATGCATATGGTTAAAATAAAGAGCAACACAACAAATGGGTGCGTATAGAGCATAGAGTCAAGAAGAGGCCTTTTTGATTCCAGCCAGAAGCATCATTTATTTTACTGGTTAGCTGTGAGATATAAAGCAGAGAATATGAGCCATGTTTAAATGGTTGAGGGTAATGTGATAAGATGAAAGTCTGTAGGCCTGTAGTAGACCATTTGAGATGGATAACATAACATTTGTAAGAATTCAGTGTTTATTTTCTCTGCTCTTTAGCTGTGAACTAAGTGACTACTAAATCAACAACAAGAAGAGACCATTCAATCACAGAAAATGGTGAGAGTAAAAAGTGTACATGGAGACATAATCCTGAATATATGGAGTGGGTGAAGAGAGTAGGGAAAACAGAGAAGGAAATATCTTATACTTGTAGATGTAGTGCTCCATTCTGAACTTGAATATTTTTGTTACATGAAGCAGAATGGCAGACGAAGTCACAGTAATAACAATGTATATTGACTGAAGTGGATAAAAAATAAGAAGACTCAGAGCTGGGGTTCAACAAGTAAAAACTAAACTGTGAGAATGACTGAGTGGTGAGTTGCAAGCCATAGGATGATGAAGGAAGAATCATAATAATTTTGAAATCTTTATCCATGTTTCTAACATCTTCCAAGATGGTACTTTTAAAGCTTAATATTTACAATTCAATCACAAGTTTCTTTTCACATTTACAATAACTTAGTGTTTTGGTTTTTTTTCTTTGCTTATTTCTTTTTATTTCAATCAAGTTGAAAAATACAACTGGGTAAGAAAATGCCAGTGTTTTTAGTCCATGTTTCTTTTGTATTCTTATGACTATTTTCTCTGGTGATGGGTTCTTAAAACAAAGGGTATTTCTTTCTTACCAAGAACATGCTGTTTCAAGCAATATTTTTAGCATAGATATAGAAAATGTTTGTGTGTTTGGAAGCTTATACCAGTGTCTAAACTTTTGATCTTACCAAAGAAAATATTATATACCCCCAAAAATGTATTTTAGCACACAGATAGCATTACTTTGATTCTAATATACTTACAATGTATAGAACATTCCTCTTCTAGGTGTCCATTTATCTGTAAACATCCACCTTTCAGCTATTGTTTCTTTATTTTTCTACTGTAGTTAAATGCATATTATTCCCTACTTTGACTCAAATAGAACTTCTTTTTTTTGTCAGTTTTTTATTTAATAATTTTTTCCTCTGTTTTTTTTTTCTTTAATGTTGTATATTGTTATCATGTTACAGAGTGCCTAGGAGACCAGACGAGGCAAAACTGGAGCTTTTAAATAACAAATCAGCCTTTTAATTGTCTAGCTATTTGTATATTAGTAGGTACACACATGGATGGATAAATCATAGAATCATAGAATTGTTTGGGTTGGAAGGGACTTTAAGATCATCCAGTTCCAACCCCCTGCCATGGGCAGGGATATCTCCCAGCGGATCAGGTTACTCAAAGCCTTAGTGTTGAACACCTCCAGGGATAAGGTATCCATGACTTCTCTGAGCAACTTGTTCCTGTGCCTCACCACCCTCACAGTAAAAAATTTCTTCCTAATATCTAACCTAAATCTACGCTCTTTCAGCCTAAAAGTTTTACCCCTCATCTTATCACTGCACTCCCCAATAAAGAGCCCCTGCCCAGCTTTCCTGTTGGCCCCCTTTAAGTACTGGAAGGTTGCTGTAAGGTCTCCCCAGAGCCTTCTCTTCTCTAGGCTGAACAAGACCAACTCTCATGGCCTGTCCTTGCATGGGATCTGCTCTCTCCCTCTGACCATCTTTGTGACCATCCTCTGGACTCTCTGTAACAGCTTCATGTCTTTCCTGTACTGAGGACTCCAGAACTGAGTGCAGTACTCCAGATGAGGTCTCACAAGAACAGAGTAGAGGGGGAGAATTGCCTCTCTTGACCTGCTGCTTGTCACAAAATCTATAGAGACAAATCCATACAGACAGGTATAAATATTTGTCTATCTGGGGTCTTTAGTTTAAGAAAACACATGCTCCTTTCAGAAACTCAAGTTGCAGACTTGAAATGGGTTTATAGGACGCCTGAGTATCCTTATATACAAGTTTCCATGTATAATATTGAAAATAGGTTTAGTCATGAGGTTTTTCATATATTTAGTTTTGATCTTTTTGTTAATATCTCAAAAAATGTATTGTTTCCTCTGTTCATATAAGATTCCACTGAGACATAATATTGCATGTCATTCGTATTCCCCCTTATCAGCAGAATGCAGTTTGACTAAGCTGGAAAGACATCTCTACCAAGAGTAAACTGGAAAAAAGGAAGAAAAACTAAAGCCAAACCATGATTTTTAGTTCAACGCCCGGATTCTATAAACTAAGTTTCTAAATTGTGATTAAAATATCAACTGATAGTGAGTTAGATGACACTTTCAATGTGGCTAGCTAATTCTTCTGCAGAAATGTAGATGAATTTCAGTCTGTTACATAGTTTATTGGACGTGTGGTGTTCAAGTCAGAAAAGTCATTTTCACACAGGTTATTACATTTCTCTATTTTAATTCAAATGACATGGAAAATCAGAAGCTACTACTGTAAGTTCTCACTGATAAGATCCTAGCCCCAGTTTGAAATAACTCTGAAAGCTGTAGTGGTTTTAATGCATGTGCAAACTCCCTGGTTTCAGTCAGTCTCTATTAGTGACATTAGTTTACAGTTTAAACATATATATGGCTTTGCACCAGTGCTTTTATGGTTAGTTTTATCCAAAGGAAACGGCACGCATATTTTCATCTTATCTACTTTCTTTAAAATGAAGTAAAGAAATACTAAATTTGAAAGGGGGATTTGTGTGATTTCAACTTAAATGACTGGGACTGTGATTTTTGACCAATAAGTTTAACATAAAAATAGTTTTGAAAAGTTTGAAAAATAATGTTTCTAAATTTATAAAGGAACAGCAGAGGCATGAACTAAGGCTTAAGTTCTAAGATGTGACTTAGAGCTGTAGAAAGGTTTATAGATTTCTTTGAAAATCTAAGTTTAAATTACACTATCCTAAGATTTCTAATATTTGATCAAATTATCAGTATTCTAATCTATAATCATGTATTTATTGGCATGAAACAGTAGTGAGGAGCATTGGGTGGCCACTGAAAAATTCACTTTTTCAGTTATAACAGTGAAAAATATATCTGGATGAAAATTAAACAAATGCAAATAATACCAAACAGCCTGTTAATGTGATATCATCGCTCCATTACAACAGCCATATAAGACAATAAGATTTCTTCTTAAAAAGAAAACATCTGTTTCCATGCTCATTTTTCACCTGCAGGTGAAAATTAAGATTTTAATCCTAAAGTAGTGAAGCCAGAGAAAAAGGATGAGTTTATAAATATAAAAACCCCCAGATTCTGGATCAGAGAGTAAATTACAAAAAATAGTTTTGAATAAAATTTTTGCACTATTTACAAAAACAAGAGTGTGCCACTTAAAGCAAAAATTAAGGGGGTTTTGAAGACATTACTTTCTGTAAGGAAAATGTATATCTACCACAACTATAATAGAGTGATGTTTGAGATTTATTTAAAAACTTTGAAAAAAATTGATAAAGAGTATGGGTTTTTTTGTAATAGTATAGGAAAGAAATGCAGGAAAAAACTAAAGAAAAGGAATGGAACCAGATACAGAGAGCAGACTTCTCATTTTAGGCAGGTAGTTTGAGAAAATTAAATTATTAAAAATTACTGCTACAATGGTGTCTAAGACAGCCAAGCTATAAAAAGATCTGTGGTAAAGAAAGATGATTCATGGAAAAA
The DNA here is from genome assembly GCA_033558185.1 of Dromococcyx pavoninus. NCBI lineage: Eukaryota > Metazoa > Chordata > Aves > Cuculiformes > Neomorphidae > Dromococcyx > Dromococcyx pavoninus. The sequence goes on from JAUMJL010000047.1 coordinate 473,936, forward strand.
ATATTGAGTACCATACCTAGGCACTTTAAATCCTAAAAAGGGAAAAAAATATATGAAAGGATATTCTTCCCTGCTCTTGTGTTTTGGAACAGTAAGATGAGTTGGTGCTACTCTTATTAAGTTTATTTAGAACTTTTTATTTCAGTGTATGAAGAAAAGTGGTTATCCAGGAGAAAATTCTTAATTTGATGAAATGAAGGAAATCTAATTATTTAAGCAAAACTCATTCTGTCCATAAAATTGTGAAAACCGTCCAGACATCTGGTAACATCATATGGTATAAACTGTCAAAACATTTGAACAACAAGTGATCTGCTGGAAAAAAAATTTGTAGCAACAGTCATCATAAATTCAATTGTAGCATGAGAACCTGGCAAAATCAATAAGGTACCAAACCCCGAAAATATTTATTGGGCCTACTTGTGTTCACTTTTACAATGTCAATGTCTGTGTGTATATTGGGAGTACGAGAAAGTCCCTCTCCTAAGGAGTTTACAGGCTCAACATATAATGTAGCCAAGTACTATATCTACCAGTACTTTGCTGTTAGGAATTGAAGGCACAGTGCTATTAAGGTAATGATCCAGACAACATAAACCCCGAGCCTTAGCAGTATCACAAATCAGCCTTTGCAATATCAAAACACGACTCTAAGAGCATGATCAACACAGCTTATTCTCCACCAGTGCCTAAACCCCAAATAGTAGCAACATCCCTAGTCCAATAGTGTAAAGTGCTGAAAGTGTGGCAAAAGCATTCTGGTCTGGAAATATAGGCTCTTATGATCCATTTACATGATGTGGCTATCCAGAATTCAGGCACTTTTCTACCCAAATTGCCCCCAGGGCAGTACGTTCCTAAGCAGGGTGACAAAACCATATGCATTCAAGATCACAGGAAGAGAGAATAAGAGCTGCTCTGCACAGCCCACCTGGTAATTTGGCAGGTGACACCCTGAGAGGTAAGGGTTTCCTCACCTTCCTGTGAAACCAGAGTTGTTGCATCTGAGATAACATCTCTAGTGGTGGAAAAGTCTCTTCCAGAGGAGGAGTGTTTGCCCTTTCCCCGCATCCTGAGAAAGCTGTCCTACTGCCTAGGAGAAAGGCAAAAGCCAATTTGCTAGCCTCAGGTGGCCAGGCTTAGCAGAGGGAGGCTGCCCTAAACTTCGTATCTTGGTCCATTTCTAGTTCATGTCCCACTTCTGTTAATGCTTGTATGATATGAAACACACAAAGAAATAATAAACTTTTAAATAAAGGCACATAGTTAAAAACCAAAACCAACCACAACAATTCCCTCAAAACCCAAAACCAAACCAAAAACAAACACCCAAACCAAACAAATCAGAAAACCTCCCAAAAAACAAACACAAAAAAGCCCCGAAGTTTTGTTTTTCACTACAGTAATAAACCAAGATCCTTTTCGAAGTGTTGATTTCACAAAATCCTCTGGCTTCTCCTGTGAACTTCTTGACCTCATTTCTCAGTGAGAAAGAATGAAGCCAGGGCAAGAAAGAAGAAATATAAGAATAAAACTTTGCAGCTACAAAAGAAGGTTAAACCTCCCTTCCTGACCTTTAACAAAACCATTGCTCTGAAATATTTTCAGAATGGGCACAGTGCTTGCTTCTATAAATTGCTATTGTTAGTTTAAAAAAACATATTTTTATGCCCTGATTTAAAAATATGTTGCCTCCAGACTTCCAGATAAAATGGAAAAGGATGAATTTGGGGCAAGTGCTTTCTCTGTGAGTGTTGTTCTTGAAAAGATTTAACCTGTGATGCTTTATGTGAGATGATACAGCTCAGCATGAGATCATGAGTGCTCAGGAGTATTTAATCAGAGAGAACAGGATAAGCAAAGATACACTGGAGCAAATGAAAAGAAGTATTAAGTGCAGCAATCAAGATCTGTAATTTGTCTGCCTTGATTGTGACAGTTTAATGTTTCAAAGGTAAGGGTTTTTTTTTCAATTTCAGGTGAAATAAGTAAACACATAGATTGATTTGCTAGAAAGTCTGTGTATTCCAGAAAGTCTGTGAACCCTACTTTTATGACATATGCCAAGATTTCATGTTTCCTTACTTCTAAGGAACCTTACAAAACGTGGACAATATTTCAGACCTCTGGTTTCTGCACTTGTAAGGAAATTGATCTGCATGTCTCTCAGATGATATGACTGAAGTTCCCATTAGTTTAAAGTGCTTAAAAAATGTTTACTAAATTAACTTGAAAGAAAACAACATTTGGGAATTTTCAGAATAATCTCCACCTTAGTCCTTTATGTATGCTTTCAAGGAAAGCAAGTTGATAGAAGGAGGAGGGAGAGGGGAATGGATCAGTCGTGCACGTGGGCCTGAAGGGGGACAAATTGTTACATGCTCAGGACTGCTTTATGGATTCCTAACCGTGATAATTTAATTACATAGTGGAACAGAGTGTCATTTTTATTTTCTTCTAAAAGCAAATTAACTCAAAAGGATCCACAAGAGTTTTATAACTCTAAAATTTACAATTTTACAACCCAAATTAAAAAATTTATTTAAAATTTAAAAATATATTACATAGAAATTGAAATCATGAAACTGATGGAACATGATTTTGGATAAAAAACAGAAGGCATCATTTGAAGTAATTATTAAATTCTAATGCAAAATACTTTAATTTTTTTATATCTATATTTGCCATATCTTGACATACTGAGGTATGCAAAGGCGGAGAAATGTTAATATTTTTTTCAGAAATCTTATATAGATTTGAATGATTAATATTGTTTTTCCTCCTTACAACATTCGACCACACATTATCAGGGCACTGCTATTGATCATCATCTTTATTCATATTTGTCAAAGCAATGAATAATTCCCCATCACACACCATAAACATACAAGTAATTGATTTCCAGCACATGATTACTGAGGAGGAACTTGAGGGCAGGGTTCCAAGTTTTGCAGTCACACATGGTAAAAGTAGAGAATCTTGCATGCGGGCACAGCAGAACCTACCACCTCCTCTAACACACAAATCCACAGCTCCCTCTGCAAAGAAGAGCTGCCAACAGCTTTGATCCAAGCTGCAAATATAACGTCAGTCATCTCTTTGAAATTAATATTATGCCAAATAATCTGGAACAACTCAACTTCTTGTAATTTTTACATATATACATAATTTATTACTATATATTATGGCATTCACTGGCTGTTCTTTATATGAACTAAAGGGAATAGTCACATTCCTAAGAAATAAGAACAATTCACAAAGCAGATAACTGACAAAATTTAGGCTAAAGTAAGAGGTCTGAAACCAGAGAAGCTGTTTTAGTTCTTGGTAGTTTGTACAGTGTACTCAGACTTGGGTTTACTGAGGGACCATAATCTCTTTGTTAGTGTCAGTCAAATAACTAAGAATAACGCATCATGTCATGTCATGAGTCTCTACCCTTGTCCTGCCAGTTGTTCGTGTTCATAATCATATCACTAAATGAGCCAGTAGTACAATTTTGTCATGTAAAACGCAAATGCAGAAGGGAATAGGGGGTCACATTCAGCTTACTCACAATGAATTTGAGCAATGTCTTCCAAACAATATTCAAAATGCTGGAGATTTCAGGAGGAGCGGGAAAATCTGGGTTTCCTCAGTATCAGATCTTACACTAAATGGTGGATCCTGAATGCATAAACTTCCTACATAAAGTTGTTTAAATAATTGAGATTTCATCAAAAATATTCTTACTTGAGACTATAAGCTATCCAATTCCGCCTTCCTTCTTAGTCCACCCACATTTTTGCCAGGTAAATTAATGAACATGCCTATCCTATTGTATTTTTCTCTTAATTGAAACAAATTTCTATCATTCTTAAAGAGATCTGTAAAGCATAGTCCAGCAATACTCCCCGATCTGAGTTGCTGAACTTGTTAAAAGATCAGGTACAGAACTTTCAGTAAATCTGATCCATTTACTCCAACCTTTTTATGAGAATTTTAAAAATATCACATTGATATTTTGATGACTTTTCCAGTAACAGATTTTTCTAGGTTAAATGTTTAAAATGTAATTTTAAAATATAGCTTTTAGAGAGGGTTTCTCATTAAAAGGTCAATATTTATTTATTTATTCATTCAAAATAAGTATTTGTAATTTCTTTTTTGAGTAATTATGACATTTGAAAACAGAAAAGAGTTTTTGTTCAATTTCAAAATACTTTTTTTGGTATGTGAAGTCCAATAACACAGCTTCAGTTCTCTGCTCAGCATGGCTATTCAAAGCCAATTAATTGACTTCACCTAACAGATATTTAACATATCTGTTCCCTTTAAAACTCCAAAACATCCAAGTTCTCTGAAAAGTTAAAAAGATAAGAAAATCTTATTAAAGCCTGTGCTTGGATCGACATTTCATTTATCAGGTACAAATGTAGCTTAACATGACCCAGGTCCTATGCCAAGCTCATACGGAAGCTACAGCTGGAGGCCGGGAGGATGCCGTATGATATATAAAACAGGTTTGACAGCTATGTTCAGGCGACTGCACCACCCTCTTTCCTTCAAATCTCTATTTACTAAAATGAGCACTTAGACTTCTCTTTAAGAAGTAGATGCTTGGTTTCAGGGTTTTTTTTTTCTGTAGAAGAATCCTACCATTTGTCTTCAGGCTACTTTTATTAAGACCTACACTTTTTTACAGTTTGTTATGTAAACATGAATTAAGAAATGTTGGTTTTTAAACTAGTACCATGAAAGTCAATTGCTCAGTTAATTTTTGAACAGATTTGGTCTTACCTAGAAACAAAGTAACAGTCAAAAATTGTCAGCACATGAAATCAATTGCAAAGAATAATATTGTAAAACTAATTGTATTTAGCTCTTCAAACGAATGAGTTACGATTAAAGGTTGATAGCTTTACTAGAGGGACCTGACTGAAAATGTAGCAACTAGCCAGCAGTTCAATCAATTAACCAGATTTTGTGAAAATACCCTAACCTTTTTTCTTTTCCTTTTAATTGGGAAGATAATCCTCGATATAAGAAATATAATTGGTCTATGTCGTGGATTTGAGCCTAGGCTTACGAAGGCCTTAAAACCACTTGTTTAAAGATAGAAATGTGTTGGAATTTGATTTTTAAGTTTGTCTTAGCACTGGGAATATGTTGATTTGTAATTAGAAGAGAATATATGTCACATGACTGGGTTGCACTAGTTCAGAATTTTAGAAGTCTTTGCACAGCCTTCATTGACCCCAATGTTAATAACTTAGCTACCTCATATAATCATGCATTTGAATCTCTGACAACAGAACACATAAAACAAATGTTTTAAAGTATAATTTATTATGCAGTACAAAACTACCCTGCCTTCATCATCAGACTGAGACAATTATCATGCAGAACCTTTCAGAATCTTATTGCACCACAAATTAAATGGTAAGCATAGCAACAAATGGCTGATGTTTAGAAAGGGTATATTTGAAATATTTTCTTTTAAATCTGGATATAATTACTTATGTATAATTCTATAGTTATTATTTAACAAAGACACTCTCCACTTTTGTCTTATGAAGACCGTAAACAGCCACTAATGGAATGTAAGTAATAGCATATAATAGATTGCATAAACATGCCTGATGCGGTCTATTGTATTCCAGATACAAGATGTACTCCGCTCATGTTAACACAAAATGAAAGAGAAGCAAAATTGTATAACCGTAATATTAGAAGCGACCTTGAAAAATCACCTTACATCATCTTACAATGAAACATTCCTAGCAAATATTTTTCTAAACTGTTCTTGAATACCACTGTGGAAGCAGTTTTATAACGTCCTGCAGTAGTCTGGCACACTGCCTCATGGCATTAAAAAAAAATATTAATTTCTATAGGGTTTTTGGTAAAATGTGAACTCATTCCTACTTGTCCTTTCGTACTGTCTTCATTACCACCTCAAAGCAGCATTTTATTATTAGAAGACAATGCCTTTCTTCTTCCTGCCGCCAGCAAGGACGATTTGGTTATTTTTTGCTTCAGACATTAACATACTTGCCATGCCTGTTGTTTTTTTGAATACTGTGATAGTTTTGTTCTTTCTTAAACTGTGGTGCTTAAAACTGAATGTGGTATTGCAACCAAGTGCACCAGTGCTAAGTAGAGCTGAATAATTGTATTCCTTGTTGTAAAGGATTGAGAGAAAAGTTCTATTAAACAGTGCCTGACATCCAGTTTTCTGCTTTGCTATACTTCCCTATTAGGGTCAATGGCAGGGTACACTGTGTCCACATCTTTTCACACATTTTTACATATATAGACATATTTTGTTCGGTTTAACTATTTTTTTTTAAATTTAAGTTGGGATTTTAATATTTAAATATTTCTGTTAACCTCTTTTTAATGATCTGTATGTAGCAATAATTTAATGGTATATTCTAGAACTCTTCTGGGACCAAATCTGATGAGATTGCTCTTGACCCTCCTTTTTGTGCACTATTGAAGATAGGTTTATTATTTTGACTTTTTCCATTTCCAGTCCTCTAAAGCTTTTCCTATTCATCAGATTTTCTAAAAGTACCATTAATGTTTCGGATTCTTCATACAGTGCCATAAACACTGTAAGGTGATTTTGATACGCACTTGTAACTTAAATACAACTATCTCACCAAAGTATTCTTTGACTTGTTCTTTCCAGAATCAGACCTACATCACCATCTTCTTGTTAAACAGAATTTTTGCAATCTGCTTTTGACTTAGACTTCAAAAAAAGAAAGAGCTGAATGCTTCATTGGCTATTTGCTTTTCTTTTCCAATTAGTCTTGGACCTGTATTTTTTTAGTTTTGCTCTGAGGCAAATTTAGGATCTGACCTTTTTTTTTTCATTTTTTTTCTCTTGCTAAGACTCTGTTGATTTTCTGTATTTATCTTTACAAATATAGGCTCTTCCTTTCTAATCTTATCCAATTATATGACTCATAGCCATAGTACCCTTTTATATTATTTCTTTTTGCTTTTCAGGTCACTGATGATACCTTGATGTACCTAACATGGTCTCTAACCATGCTTTCCATCTTCTTTTTTCATTATCATATCATATCACAATAGTTTGCTATTGTGCATTAATACAGTTTCTTTCAGTAATTGCCAGATTTTCTACATTACTTTACTCTCAGATTATCTTCCCAAATGACCTGCCGTATGAGTTTCCTGAGTTCTTTATCAAAGATGACTTCTTAACGTACCTTATTTTCAACTCTTCTGTCATGCTTTTTTAGTTTAGGATAGTTCACTTTATCATTTTGTGATTACTTTGAACCTATACTACAACGCACCTTTGGCACCTCAATTGATTCTCCCTTTGTGATAGAACTAAATCTAATTTAACTGATTCCTTTCTAATCTCCTAAAAAAATTAATATCCAGCAAATTCCACGAGCATGATTGTCTGTCTATAGCCTGTCATTATATTTCTCTAGCAAATATTTTGTTAATGTTCTCTGCTGCTACCACATTCGAACTTTTGGATAGGCTAAGAAATGCTTCATCAAACTCTTCAACAAAAGTCTGTATGGATTACTGCCACTATTCCATCCTTCTTGTTTTCTGTTCTACCACGATAAAGAATATTATCCTGTCAACTTTTAATAAATTCTAAGTATAAACAGCATGAATATACACAGTGTTTCCTTCCTTACATGGCTTTCCTGGAATATCAACACTTTGGATAAAAAATTTGTTCCCCAGAATTTCTGTGATACTAACCATGTGAAATAACAAGTTTTACCAAGATATGTAGATCTTCCAACCAATTTCCTGTGTTGCATTTCCAGCATACGGTACCTTGAATTTTTAGTGTCAGGCTCAAGCCTGCTCTATGCACTTCTAAACTCTGTATTATAGCAGCAGTTGGCATACTGCCAAACTCACATTACTAATCTGAGCTAAGGGCTGGCGTTAGTAAGCCTGGATAACTTACAGGGGCTGCACAGAAGCTCTCTAGGTAAAACAAGTTTGCATAGGCTATTCCACTATTGACATAGGTGAAATGTCTAAGAGACATTAACTCCACTAGAAATTCTTCAGTTCAAAACTACATCATAATTTCCACAAGTCCTTTATCTTGAATGGAGTTTACCCATTGATAAAAAGTCCAGGTGGTTACATGCTAAGCTCTGATAGCATGAAAGAAACATGAGGCTGCTTGATGGGGAGATGTCTATGGGAGGTGACTTGAACTGTCAGAGATAATTTCTGGCATTCTGTGATAAATGTATGAATAATTACTCAGTGCACAGTTACTGAAGAGCAATTTGAGTCATATTATTAGCTTATGTAAATTATGATTCCTTGGTTTATTTTACAGATATTATTACATGATTTCAAAACTTTTCAAGTCACAAGTAAAGGTTCGCAATGGTGTTGCACGGTACTTGCTTATGCAAATGAAAATTATTTACTTGCAGAGAATGTACTGCTGGACAGGAGCAACTAGGACTGCTGTTTACAGATTTGAATCAACTGAAATTAAATTTGAGAAATGTCCGTTAATTGTAATGAGAATTAGATCAATTGTCTATCACAAACAGGATAGGAAAATACTCTTCAATAAAATGCTGGGAGCTATGTCCAGTGATAAAATATGACTGAAAGATGACATGAGCTGAAAATATGCTCCCAAGAATGACTTAACAATAATACTTTAGAAGAACAACACATCACTTTTGTATTTTGCACCAAAATAGAATACAGAAATTACTGCTTCAACAGTCTGGATAACTCAGCATCATCTTTGTGGGCACTCAGAGGACACTCTTTAATTGAGTGTTCACTGGTGTGAGAAAAAGGTCATCCTAGATGTGTCGTCTCAGATATTTCACAAATCAAAGAAACTGGTGTTTCCACACATTAAGGAGGTAATTCTGACTCTGACAGAAATCCTGGCTGTACGTAGCTGTGTTTCCTGAAGTGGAAAGCAAGAAGATTATAATTCTTGCACACAAAATCTATTTTCTCTTTACTGCAGAAAGAGGGGAGAAATAATCTGTGCTTGCCTTATATATACATGGCTCAATAAAATTACTCAAAAGAGTATTATAGACCCTGTGCTGGTGCCCACACTCAGTTTTATCAATTCCTGCCCTTTTTCCTCATCTCTTTAACCACTTCCATGTATGCAGAAGTTGTGGCTGCAGAATGGTTGCTTTGCCTCCCCTTGTCTGCTTCTGTTGTAAGCATCAGATGCTAGGGAGGAAAGGAGGTGTCTGCAATCTCTTACATGCTTTAGTAGGTGAAAAATGTGGACATGAAATATGTCTAAGCTATAAGTGACCTGAAGCTCAAATATAGGAGGAGAGAAATTTATTAGTGCAATTACACTATGGCATTCTCAAAGAGAAGAGGTAGCAACCTGTAGTATTAACAATGAAATAATTTCAAGCACTGACAACAGATCAAGATGTGCCACAGGAAATGGAAGTGCTAGTTACAGAGAAAAAAACCCTCTTTTTCTGTAATCAGGAACATTTTGAAACAGCAGTTGAGAAACAGGTTACAACCAGATTGCAAAATCAGTTCTGTGAAACATGCAGCCAGTTTAAGTCTTTAATAATGGGAGCAATTATAGTTTGCTGTGTTCACATAGCTATGGTTAAGATTTCATCAGCATTTCTATTGTAACTTCCTACTTTCATAGGCTTATAACTTAGCTGTACATGCTGGGAGTTTTTGTTGATTTTATTTTGCACTGAAGATTAGTTTTGTTAATCAATTTCACTAGCAAATTATTTAACATTAAATACAGAGATTTAGAAAAAAGCTCTAACACAGTCTGTGTGGTTTGACTGTTTCTTGTCAAAGTGTGCTTTGAGCACACATGATAAGAGGTGAAATGTTGGTTTTAGAAAATGGTAGCTGAGAGCAAGTGAAACTGTGTATCTATCAATGCATCTGCATTTGTCAAGTCAGTAAAGCATGTGTGATTCCGCTTTGTGTGTTTTAAAATCCACTGATGTAAGACTGAAAGACTGGTTGAGTCAAGCCTTTATGCAGGTGCACAGATGGCTAAAGTAGAATCATGGGTATCTTTTTAAAATGTTGTTATTTGATGAAGAATGTATAGAAATTAGTAACTGATTGAGGTACAGGTTTTTCAGATGGAAGATAGCAGTTAACTGTTTAAGAAAGCTAAAATACGTATCTCTCCCACTTCAGTAGCCCTGACTGACACTGAGCATGCATTATCCATTACTGTGGCACAACAGGAGCTGTGAGGCAGTTCTCCCATTGTCACTATAGAGAGCCCTGTGATTACCTGCAAGTCTTGTATAATGGATCACTAATTGGGAGATTTATCATATATTCTTAAATACATATTTTAGGATTCACTTAGCAACTTCTTTGTCCAAAATACACATTGAATAAGTCTGTGTGATTTTTTTTTGTTTAAGCTATTACAGTTGTATTAAAAATGCCTTAGTAATAGCATTCTGCACAATACTTATATTAGCCAAAATTGTGCTGTCTAACAATTTACATTTCTATAGTGGCTTTTATCCTATTGTATTTCTGAGTTGTTTACAAGTATTAATATTTGGTTTAGTGGTTGTTTATTTTGGTTCAAAAAAAGCCTAATAACTTGTTTGCATTACATTAAGTGTGCTTTGCCATTGCTAAAAATAACTAGCATGATTTATTTTCATTATATTGCTGTTATTTCCCATAAATAAAGGTTACTAAAATAGTTTAAATCAAGTATTTCCAGCTTTACAATACCTCTTGTTTTATACTTTAGTTCCATTCTAGCAGTATCAGCAGCAGGGGCAGCAGCAGTTGTTGCCACATGCTGAGAAGAATGCGAGGCTTGTAAGATCTCTGAAGGCTGGCTGTCCACACATCCAGTTCAAACCATAGAAAGCTGCATTTTGCTGGCCCCTGGGGAATGTCAGTGATCAGGAACACCATGAACAGCTTGTGCAAACAGGGAGAGCTGTCTGAGAGGGGGTGGCATGGCAGTTTCTGCAAGAAGGGTGGCACACTGTGCCTGTGTCAAGCTGCTGCCTGCTCTGCTTACCCACAGGCTTAGGCTGCATTGCTGGTGGTCACTCCAGCTACCTGTTGCCTGTGCAAACCTATCCAGCAGCTTGAGGTCTCCAGGGAATTACAAAGGTTTATTAAGCAGTGCTTTGAAATCTTTGGAAGTGTGGTAGGAGAGACTAAGGGCTGTGCTTTGTAGCAGCCGGGAGCCATCTACATAGCCAGCCTAGCCTGGGACAGTGGAGGTGGCCACTCAAAGCGCCCTGTCAGGTAACCTGCTGCCCAGGTGGAGTAGTGCAAACTTAGTGAAAGCTTCACCTATGCAAGGTGTGTTCTGGTGGACTCACAGGCAAAAGCTGGAGGAGACCACATCAGGAGCACACACCAAAAGCTGTAAAAGGAAGCAGCGGATGACTCTCTGCTGAAAGGCACAGAGGCACCCATTTACTGGCCTAATACACAGTCAAAGGAAGCTTGTTGCTCAGTCAGGAGCCCAGATTTGGGACGTCACAGGGAGACAGCCACAAGTGGTTAAAGGCACAGACTGCTAAACCCTACTTCTTTTCTATGTGTTCTCCAATGGCATAGTAAAGCATAACCTGGGCAAAACCAGTCGGGACTTCAGAGCCTTAGTAGCACAAGTGAAGGGGATGGGGACTCAGACAATATTGTTCTTTGTTTTACCAGTCAGAGACAGAGGTGCAGGCAGAAGTGGACACATCATGCAGATAAACACCTAGCTTCATGGCTGGTGTTATCAACAGGGCTTTGGCTTCTTTGATCATGCGACTTTCTTTAATGAATCTGAATTACCCGTGAGAGATGGGATCTACCTGTCTAGAAGAGAAAGAATTTTTGCAGAAAGAGTGGCTGGATTCACATAGTGAATTTCACATAGTGAATTTCACTTTAAACTAATGAACTTGCAGTGGAATCAACAGTCATGAGATCTACATACTCACTAGCAACAGAGCAGATGTGCATACCTGCCAGAGTACTTAGGAATATCCCCAACCCTTCAAAAAAGTTCCACCAAAAAAGTGAGGCAGTCAACAGTCTGACCAACCACATCTCCATACCAATGCACAGAGCATGGGTAACAAAAGGAGGAGCTGGAATCCACTGTGCAACTGGAAAGCTGTGATCAGGCCACTATGGTGGTATGAATTACATGACTGGAGTGCTGCAATCGATGGCTACAAACTGTTCAGGAGGAATAGGCAGGGAACAAAAGGTGGGGAGATTGCGCTCTACATAAAATTATGGATTGCTGTCGCAGGGCTGTCTTTGAAACACAGCAACACACAGGTCAGGAGTTTATGAGTGAAAATTAGAGGCCAGGACAACAAAGGTTTGAGACCATCTAAGGAACCTGACTATGCTTATATCTAGAGGACCTGATAAGATACACCCCAGGGTCCTCGGGACTTGGCTGATGTAGTTGCTAAGCCATTCTCCATCACATTTGAAAAGTAAACATGAACAGGTGAAGCTCCTGGTGTAGAAAACCAGAAACCGCCTTAATTTTTAAAAAGGGTAAAAAGAAGAACTTTGGCAGCTACCTGCCCGTCAGGTGAAACTCTATGCACAGTAAGATCGTGTAAAAGATCCTCCTAGAAGCTATGCTAAGGCACATGAAGCACAGGGAGGTGATTTGAGACAGCCAACATGGCTTCACCAAGGGCAAGTCCTGCCTGACCAACCTAATGGCCTTCTATGGTGAACTGATTTTATCAGTGGACAAGGGAAGAGCTATGAATGCCATATATGTGGACTTCTGCAAGGGTTTTGAGACAGTACCCCAAAACATCCTTCTCTCTAAATTGAGCACAGATAGTTTTGATGTGTGGGCTATTCAGTGGGTAAGGAATTGGCTGGATGGTTGTATCCAAAGAATTGCAGTCAACAGCTCAATATCTAGGTGAAAATCAGTAACAAGTGGTGTCCCTCAGTGCTCTGTAACAGGACAAGTATTGTTCAACACCTTTAAAAAGACACTCAGTGTGACTGAGTGCATCTTCAGCGTGTTTTCTGCAATGTGAGTGGTGTAGTTGATTTGCTGAAGGGAAGGGATGCCTTCCAGAGGGACCTCTACAAATTTGAGGAGTAGGCTCCTGTGGACCTCATAAAGTTCAACAAGGACAAATGAAAGTTTCTGCACCTGGGTTAGGGCAATCACCAGTACCAGCACAGGCTGGGAGATGAATTGGCCTGGGGAGAAGGACTTGAGTGTAGATGAAAAATTAGATATGACTCAGCAATGGGCCCTTAAAAGAAATGTGGCCAGCAGGACAAGGGAGGTGATTTTCCCCTCTCTGTTCCACTCTCATGAGACTCCACCTGGAGCACTGCATCCAGCTTGGGGTCCCCAACATAAGAAAGACCTGGAGGAGGACCATAAAAAGGTCAGGGGGTTGGAATACCTCTTCTATGAAGAAAGGCTGAGAGAGTTTTTTATCCAGGTGAAGAAAGGTTCTGGGGAGACCTTATTGTGGTCTTTCAATGTATAAAGGGAGCTCTTAAGAAAGACAGTTTTCTTACAAAGGCCTGTATTGCCAGGACAAGGGGCAATGCTTTTAAACTGAGAGAGGGTCAATTTATATTGGACATAAGGAAGAAATTCTCTACAATGAGGGTAGTGATAAACCAATCAGGTTGCCCAGAGAAGTTGTAGCTGCCCCATCACCTAATCAAGTGAAAGATGTCCCTGCTTAGAGAATTTGGAAATAGGTGATATTTATTACAAGTACCTTAGAGTTAATATTGCTAGGAAATATCTTTATACACTCACACATCCAATAAGCAAGACTTTCTTGGGGTTTAAGTAAGAAATCTAAGTTTAAGGTTGGTACTGCTCCTATTGAAATAGCATTATTTGACAATTGACTCTCATGGAAGAAAGTTGTATGAGTAATTGCATGCACTATTTAAGCCAAAAAGGATCTGAAACCGGGCCTTCTCCTTGATGCTGATTTCCACCAGTGCCCTTCATAATGAAGTCTACATCCTGTTCCCACTGAATCCCATTTTGATTGTCTTAAATGTTAAGAGAACTCCTGAGAATTTAGTCTTTGCCTAATTTAGGTGATTAATCTTCAGCTGCTTCGTGGGATTTTTGTCTTGTCTTTTTCTATCACTGTGGAATAATTCATATAAATCATATATGTAAAGAATGTGCTATTTTTTTCTGTAAAGAAGTTTATGTCCCTAACAAGATGCTGAGTTTAGTTAATTGGCGAGATGTGCTGTACTGTTTATGATGTTATGTACAAGTTTTACAAGGAATGTGTCCATGCTGTTGTAAAGCAGGAGGAAAGAAAGTTCCCTACAAAATATACCCCTAAAGGTATCACTCACAAAGAAGTAATATGCATACTCAGTCCTTTCGGTCTCTGCATAGTTTCCACGAGGAAGATAATCTTGTACATACCCAGACTATCCTCTTCCTGCTCATCTGCACAGTAAAGCTTTTTAGTTTTAATATCCTCACTCAATATTTGGATATTTAGGTATTCATTAAGGAGTGCCATGTCTCCTAGCACTGAGAGCTGCTGTCCCCTGTGCTAACACTCATCAGTGTCACATTTTGAGAAAACTGGACAGTAGTATATGAACCAAAAACCTAAACCCATATCAGCCTTTTGGACTACTGACATAGCCCTACAGACCTGGATCTTGGGCTGGTCCTTCCATAACTTATATCAAGGTTGAAGACTGACAAAACCATTTTTGAGTAAAATCATTATATATAGTCTATTCATTGACAAAATATTATCACTTAAATGAAGTGGCTAGTGGGTTCCACTACACCATCAGATGGTGACAGAAGTTGAATCGATATTTGAATAAAGTCTGATGGATATTTTGTTATTTTTAGTTATACAATCATGTAAACATATTAAAAAAGTTAATATTATTCAGTGCAAATTTGACTAAGCTTTGGTATAATTTCACCAACCTTCTTTTTGTGAATTCCTTATAGCCAATGCCACCTAATCTTTAAACAAATTCTTTAAAGAGAACTTTATCAGGGTCAAGTTAATTGCCCTAAGATATGAAGTCACACTTCAGTTTTCTGACTGGAATCTTCTTCATTTTCTCCTCACTGAAACACAACTCCTTCCTTCAGAAATTCATGGTTATAATCTACATATTTGCTTCAATGTGACGAAGAAATATACTCTGAAACAATTTATCTGATAGACATTCCTTCTAAGCTGATTGTTTATTACCAGAGCATTTGCTGTATAATATTCTGTTTACGATATTATCTTTCACTGATGTCAGATGCTTTAAAAGACCACAATGTATTATTTGCTACATTTTTTTGCAGGTGTTATGGATATCACAAAACCAAAATAGGAAAATTGTTTTTAATTAAACCCAGGTTGGAATACAAGTAACAAAAGGCAAAAAATTCTAATCATATAAACTTAGTTTTACTACTAAACTGACCCCTAGTACAGCTATTATGTTTTACTATAGGTTCTGGTAACAAAGCATGGTATTAGTTCTGCTTAGTCAAGGTATTTGATTAATTGGTAGGAATGGGATAATGACTTTATTTCTCATGGTTTTAATAGGTGCCATTACAGGAAAGGTTGTCTTATTGTCAGCTAACAGTATTAACTTTCCTTGAATAGTGGTTAAAAGTGATAAAACAGCACTTAGTTTGATTTATTTTATTAATTAAAGCCATACTTGTTTCATAAAGATCTCACGATCTTGCATTTGAATCTGTCAGCCTTTAAGACCTTCAATACCTTGAGGAACTGTTCTTGGATACTGCTGGCATTCTCTTCAGAGGACACATCTTAAACACACCCTTGAAATTTTGCAAGTGGAAGCAAAGCTTACTTAATTTAAATAAAAGTAAAAATTATACACAATTGATGATGTCAGTAGCGCTTTACAGGGACAGGATTGTTGTCTACAAGTTGGAAGATTTGGGCCTAAATTTCCAGAATTCTATTTCAACTAACTAATTGTGTCACTGCTTAAATTTCCATTGACCTATGTAGAACACTTTGTATCATTAAAGGGTTCAATTAACTTTAGATCCATTTTATTAAGATAAAAGGCATTTTAACTGAATTATAAAGAACATAAAGTTTGTCCTGTACTTTTGTCCTGTACTTTTCCCTAAAGTCACACTAACATTTCTCAAAAAAATATTGCAAGTAATTAAAAAACTTCTGTTCTGTGACTTAACAACAGAGATAATTG
The DNA here is from genome assembly GCA_033558185.1 of Dromococcyx pavoninus. Lineage (NCBI taxonomy): Eukaryota > Metazoa > Chordata > Aves > Cuculiformes > Neomorphidae > Dromococcyx > Dromococcyx pavoninus. The sequence continues at coordinate 490,175 of JAUMJL010000047.1, forward strand.
AGTAGTAAGCCCATGGCTAGATAAAACTGCTGAATCACAAAGCTTTTTTTTTGAAGGACAGAACAACAGCTAAAGTTCCAAATTCAATAGGGAGTTATCCTCAGGAAAAATGAAAATTACATGACATAATCAGAATTTTAAAAAAAACACCAAAACTTACAGAAAAGAAGGAATAATTACCTCTAGCTTTTTATCTGAAAGTTAATCTTCAATGTGAAAATTAATAATTTTAAACATTCTTTGTTTTTTTACTATAATGATACCTATAGTTTTCCCTGTGACTGAAAAGTAAGGTATTAATTTAAACATGGTGATTTAAGACATCTTACGAAGGAAAATGGCCAAGCAAGACCTGTCATTCTGACTCTGCAGTTTCATTCCTTAAGCAGGAATCCTGTATCTTTATGGGGTTCACAGATTTTAATGAAGTTATGCATGGATTGAGGGATTTGCTTTATAGATAAAGCTGTGGAACTGGAACTTGCAGTGTGGAAAACAAAAGGCATTCCCAGATGCAGTATCCAAGAGAATAAAGAGTATGTTTAGTTAGATATTTCAATTCTGATGTTAAGGTAATAATACCATTTCAAAACATTGAACATTAATTACCTAATGAATTGCACTGAGGCAAAGTAGTAGTCATAGAGCTGTAGATTGTCTAAAAAGAGTACATACATTTCAGTTCTTGCTTAGAAAGTATATAATTGTCAGGAACCATTTAAACAATTATGCTATTCCTTAGCCCCTGCTTTGAAAAAAGTTGGTGACATATATTCATGTATGATTTTTCTAACAAGGAGTTGATGTTCATGAAGTTGGACAGTCATTTTGTGTGTATGGGGAAAGGATTATTTTGAAAATTAAAGTGCAAATATTAACAATAAATTTACTGGAAGTATTACTTACTTTGCTGATAAAAATCATGTTAGTAAAATTTTCGAGCCACCTGCTCAGAAAATTGCTTGTTACATGACGTCAGTTATGTCACTTTTAGTTTCAGTTGTTATACAGACAAAAGGCAAAGAAGAAAAACTATTTCCTTTAGAAACTTCGAATTTTTAAGGATTTTTGTTTCCAGAAGGTAAGTATTGCTGACAAGAGGAATCAAATATCTGAGTTCTAAGAAATTTGTGGCTGAAATAATTACACTTGTTTGACCCACATTAATATAAGCAGTCTAAAAAATTTTGATGGTGTCTGAAGTTTTCCAGTCAAATTTATCATAAATTAAATCTATATGAAAAAAAATAGAGAGGAACAGACTGTGTGAAAAGATTAAAAGTTCCAATTTTAAATTAGTCATTGCTATAGCATATTGCAGCACTACTTTAGCATAACTTTAAGTTTCCAGAATAATAACTATGGTGGGAGTAAATGAAAGTGAAAGAAACACCAGCAACCTGAAGGCTGTGAACACCAAATGTACTGGGTTTGGCTGGGTTGGAGTTAATTTTCTTTACATCATTCTATGTTGTGCTCTTTAGGCTAGTTTGGAGTTAATTTTCTTTACATCAGTCTATGTTGTGCTCTTTAGACTGGCAACAAAACCCAGGGTTGATAACACAGTAATGTTTTAACTGCTGCTGAAGAGTACTTGCACAGTGTCAAGGTCTTCTGTTTCTCACTCTGGCACCCAGCGAGCAAGCTGGGAGTGGGCAAGAGACTGGGAGTAGACACTGCTGGGACAGCTGACAAAAACTGATCAAAGAGATATTCCATGCCATATAGCATCACGCTCAGAAATAAAACTGAGGGAGATATGCGGAGAGCCATTGCTTGGGGACTGGATGGACATTAGTCTTCTGGTGGTGTTCTGGTGGCTTTTTTTTGCCTCACTTGGAGGTTTTTCTTTCCCTGACTCCCCAACTTACTGAACTGTTCTCAATTTGACCCATGAGTTTTCTGGTTTTTTGCTCTCCTAATTCTCTCCCACATTCTACAAGGGGGCATGCACTAGTGAATTGGTGGAGGCTTAGCTGCCAGCCAGGGTTAACCCATGGCACCAAGGTAAGAGTAATTGCAAAACAAGAAGAAGCAGTCATTAATGCAATTTTTCCTCCTCTGTCTTTTAAAATGAGTGGAAAATCAATGCAAGATAGCCATGGATGAATCCCAGACCTCTTGCTCAAATAACTTATATTATTAGATTTTAACTTTTTAATTTCTTCGTGACTTCATTAGGAATTTTGCCTGACAGAAGACTGAAGTTTCTTGGCTGCAAATATAGGGCAACATTATAGATGACATTTTAAAAATGTGAATGTGATGGATATTAGACTTCTGGCAATTTCATTATCCTTAATTCCACTAGCAGATAAGCATTAAAACTATGGTTTCAATAACTAAATCCATATCACTGAGAAAAAAAAAGAGGAACATGCTCCAACTTAGGAGCATTTTTTGTCCATAGTACTTAAATTTTAACAGTGTTGTGTTTATTGGCATTTTCCAAGAAGATTCCCAAGCATAACTTGGGGAACAGCACATGTCAAAGACCATTCACAACAGGCAGCATGGATAAGTCTATAGTGATTTGCTTTCCTGTGCTCTGTGAAATCCTTCAGCACTATCCATTTCCACGCTGAAGTAGAAAAACATAAGCAAAGTAATACCAACGTGTGAGAGCCAGCTGAAAATGAGGGGAAATCAAAGTCAAATGTTGTGCAAATTAGACACAGCCAGACTATGCCACTTGGCTTCTGAATGCACAACATAGTGCAAACTAGTATATTAATTTATTTATCAGGTAACCTTAAAATATGCGTAAGTATTTACTGTATGCTTCCTTTTTCGTGTTATAACTGCTTTATTCATCTTTGTATAACTGAATTTTCCAAGTAAATTTGGTTTAATTTTTCCTACTGGCTACAGCTGTACTGCTACCATTGTCTATACTCAGGCTGCCAAATTTATGTGTCAAATTTATGTGTCAGTAGGTTTCATCTGTACTTCCAGTAGGGATATAACATTGGGTGTGAACCAGTGCCCTTTGGGGTCTGAATAGGCCTGACTGTCCTCACAATATCTTTTAGTTTATTCTGTATTAGAACCAAAACATGATCCAAAATGCAGCGGTAGGTGATCTGTGCTCAAGTGTACACTGGTTGTATAGATGAGGTGACCAGCTACTTCTTTGTTCAACAACCTTTTTATATTATGTCTCTGCAAGCCTGTGGGATCCTTGCCATTTTTTAGCATTCCAGAAACGGTAAAATACTATGTACAGCAGAACAACCTTAAATAACTCTGCTTGCAATTAAACCACGCCACAGCTGAGAAACATTGGGCTGTCATTGAAAATTTCAGACATTCATGATTTTACCTTAATTTGAACTCTCGTGATACAAAAAGCATCAAGACCTGGTAGACTGTCAATTATGCCTTCCTAAATTTTCTTTCTTTTTCTGCAGTTTTCTTTCACCTGAGAAATCTGAGCATATATAAGTCTATGGGAGCTGATGAGATGCATCCCAGAGTCCTAAGGGAAATGACTGATGTGGTTGCCAAGACATTGTCAGTAATATCTGAAAAGTCAAGGCAGTAAAGGGAAATCCCTGGTGACTGGAAGAAGGGCAACATTGTGCCCATTTTTAAAAAGGGCAGAAAGGAGGACTCTGGGAACTACTGACCTGTCAACGTCACCTCTGTGCCTGAGAAGATCATGGAACAGATCCTCCTAGAAGCTATGCTAAAGCACACGAAGGACAGGAAGGTGAGTTGAGGCAGCCAGCACGGCTTTGCCAAGGGCAAGTCCTGCCTGACCAACCCAGTGGCTTTCTGTGATGGGGTGACAGGGGAAAAAGCTATAGATGTCACCTATCTGGACTTCTGTAAAGTCTTTGACACAGTTCACTACAGTATTCTTCTTTCTAAACTGAAGGGATATAAATATGATGTGTGGACTGTTCAGTGGGTAAGGAATTGGTTGGATGGTCGCATTCAGAGAATAGTGGTCAATGTCTTGATGTCCAGATGGAGATCCATGACAAGTTGTGTCACTCAGGGGTCTGTATTGGGACGAGTTCTGTTTAATATTTTCATTGATGATACAGACAGCAGGATTGAGTGCATCCTCAGCAAGTTTGTAGATGACACCAAGTTGAGTCAGGCAGTCACCAGAAGGACAGGATATCATCCAGAGGGACCTGGACAAGGCGGAGAAGTGGGCCTGTGTGAACCTCATGAGGTTCAACAAGGCCAAGTGTAAGACCCTACACCTGAGTCAGCACAATCCACAGTTTCCATACAGAATGAGGGATGATGTGTTTGAAAGTAACCCTGTTGAGAAGGATTTGGGTGTGCTGGTTGATGAGAAACTCAACATGCACCACCAATGTGCGCTCACAGTCCAGAAGGTCAACCGTAACCTGGGCTGCCTCCTTCTACCCCGCTCTTGTGAGATCCCACCTGGAGTATTGTGTTCAGTCTGGAATCCCCAGCATAAGAAGGATATGGAACTGTTGGAATGGATCCAGAGAAGGGCTACAAACATAATCAGAAGGCTGGAGCACTTCTGCTATGAGGACAGGCCAAGAGAGCTGGAGTTGTTCAGCCTGGAAAAGAGAAGACTCCAGAGAGACATCATAGCGACCTCCCAGTACATGCAGGGAGCTACAGGAAACCTGGGGAGGGATTTTTTACAAGGGCAAATAGTGATAGGATACAGGGGAAAGGCTTTATGTTGGAAGGGGAAAGATTTAAATTAGACATTAGGAAGAAATTCTTCATGATGACAGTGGTGAGACACTGGCACAGGTTGTCCAAGGAAGCTGTGGATGCCCTCTCCCTGGAAGTGTTCAAGGTGAGGCCGGATGGGGCCTTGAGCAGTCTGGGCTGGTGGGAGGTGTCCCTGCCCATGGCGGTGGGGTTGGAACTAGGCAATCTTTAAGGCCCCTTCCAACCCAAACCATCCTACATTTCTATGATTCTGTATTTCTTTCTTTCCTAGTGGTAGTGCTCACTTTTTGCTGCATAAGCACAGGTAAGCTCACAGCTGGTCCAAGTCTTAAAGCAAAACATCTGTAGGGAATACAATGGGGAAGAGCATAAATATTTTGCTCAGCAAAAAACTATGCAGCTGTATCTTTTTCTTATATCTCTGTAGCAGATGCCACTACTCTGACACTAATCTGATCAAGATTAGGGTCTGATTAGGACCTTACAAAAATCATGGCCTGCCAAGGACCTGAGAAATACCGGGCTGGCCAGAGACTCTAAGGCCCGGGCTTTCTGGCTGTTGAAACCTGAGGTTTTTTCAGGTTTCAAGGAGGAGTGGGACAAAGATGTTCTTTCAGTGCAGAGACCACTAAGGTCAGCAATAAACTGCCTGAAACCCTCTTTCCAGTGCCTCACCACGCCACTAGAGGGGAGAGGGAGAGAATTGTTTCCAGGCACACAGTCCAGGAAGATGTGGGTCCCCAGCTAATTAGAATGACCACAGGTCATACTTGACAGGGTATAAATGGGAATCTGTCAGACACCCCCTTTGAATGTTCCTCCTCAGAGCTGCAGATCAGCAGTTGGGACTCTCCATTTGAATTGGGATACAATCCAATTTCCCTGGAACAGAGTACCCACACCTTCTTTTCAATGAGTGCTTATTTCTTGAGGGTATAATCTTGAGTGAGCCTTCTCCCCTTTGAGTAATTCTGTCTTCTAGGTACCCTCAAGAGGCAGTTTTTCCTTTTGTGACTGAGTGATTGTGCACATTTTGGGCCATCCTTCTAAAGGATTGTTCACGAAATTTAGGGATTCTTCAGTCGATTGTGTAGCAACTTTTTCTGTCTGACATCCAAACTCGTGGTTCGCTTTTTTTGTCGCAGGGCTAAGTATATGTTAATTGATTTTAGTGATTGATTGGTTGCTTTGTGGATGCCTCCATGACAATGTTGTATCGTAGAATCATAAGGTTGGAAAAGACCTCTGAGATAATTGAGTCTGACTGTATCTGTTCACTTACTAAACCATGTCCCCGAGAAAATCATCTACCAGTCTTTTAAACACCTCCGGGGATGGCGACACAACCACCTCCCTGGGCAGCTGTTCCAGTGCCTGACAAGCCTTCCAGTGAAGAGATTTCTCCTAATGTCTAGTCTGAACCTTCCCTGGTGCAACTTATGGCCATTTCCTCTCATCCTATTGCCTCTCAGTCGTGAGAAGAGACCAACACTCACCTTGCTACAACCTCTTTTCAGGTAGTTGTAGACAGTGATGAGGTCTCCCCTCAGCCTCCTCTTCTCTAGGCTAAACAACCCCAGATCCCTCAGCCGTTCCTCATAGGACTTGTTCTCCAGCCCCTTCACCAGCCTTGTTGTCCTTCTCTGGACGCGCTCCAGCACCTCAATGTTGTTCTTGTAGTGAGGGGCCTAGAACTGAACACAGTACTCGAGGTGTGGCCTCACCAGTGCTGAGTACAGGGGCACAATCACCTCCCTGGTCCTGCTGGCCACGCTGTTTCTGATACAGGCCAAGATGCCATTGGCCCTCTTGGCCACCTGGGCACACTGCTGGCTCATATTCAGCTGGATGTCAACCAACACCCCCAGGTCCTTCTCTGCCAGGCAGGGTACTTCTCTATGCAATATCTTGAGGGACAGTGAGCTATTCTTCGGTTTGGCTGCTTGCAAAGTTTTAATGATCAGAAACAAGCTCCTTCTCCTTTCTCAGGATCTAGGTTTTTTAGTACCACTTAGTAAACTACCTGTCAGCTGGTATGAAATGGCTGCAGATGAGCTATAGACACACTACAGCAATCCTAGATCACACATCTGAGTGTCTTTTCCCCTTTTCAACTGGTGTCCCATTGGTCTGTGATGTGGCTGTTTCTGTTTTAGTAATGCAGGTGGTTAAAAATTTCACTGTTCATATTGTTACTGTACTGATTTTTTAAAAAGAACATTCATGTAGTTGACTTAAATGTCAATTGCTTCAGTAACAGAATAAATGTGGTTTCTTAAAAGGAACTCCTTGAAAGCTTAGTATTTTGAATACTAGTGTATTATTATGATTATGATGATTATTATTATGATTATTATTTCACTTAGTTGTTTACTTAAAGGTTTTTATTCCAAGTGATATCCTGCTGACTTCCTTTTGTAGAATGTTTTTGTAATAGTAAGTGCTTCCAATTACTTTTGGAGGCATTTAGCACAAACAGTAGGAAATTCCTAAGACAGGGAAGAATTGAATTATCGGACTTAGATCAGCCTGAAGAGACATATACAGAAAGAAGGAAGCAATGATTTCCCAGGTTCCCTGATACCAAGGTTGTTTGGGAGTGCCTGTAATACAGGTGAACCTTGCACAAATATCTATTTTACTGAATTTGTAAAGAAAGTAGGCTCCAGTAGCCCTCCAGTCGCTTACAAAACTGTAGCATTTCTCATTCTGTTGTGCTAAACCTGGTCCACCACGTACAAAAATTTAAATATTGATCTGGAGAATGGACTTTAATTATTTCACCTGGATGCATAATCATTACTGAATTACAGAATTTGCCTGCTCTGGTGAATATTTAAGTTATGGAAAATGAAGCAACATCAACCGGAAACACTGAGAACAAACTGTTTCAGAAGCTCTTGTTTCGAGCATTCTTATTATAAATTACTGTATTTCAAAGCCCTGCTTTAAATTAGGTAGAAGCCACATAGACATGAAGGTGAGACTGGTACGTGTATGAAGATAAGTGTCTCACAACTTCAGAGAAATGCAGGAAGCAGTGGACTACTTGAATAATTGGAGAAGGTCTGGATGATAAATATTCTTAAAAAGAATAGGTGAAGGGATTCTCAAATGTGGAAATCTGGAAGGTTCTGAGTTACGTAAATGCTTTGGTTCCCTCAAGACTCTGTTTAGGAAATAGATACAGAACAGCATAAATGCAAGCACACAGGACATTTTATTGATGGAAAGTCAGATGTCCATAGAGGCAGGAGATTGCTGACCTGAGCATTTTTCAGGGTAAAGATAATAAAGTGGAAATTTAATACATAAGTTTATTCATTAACTGAACTGAAGATCATTAACTGTCTTTCCAGTTTGCCCCTAACATGTGTGATTTTTCAATATAGAAGCTAGGATATTTGATTAGATCTCTGTGGAGCTACCATGGAAAAATATCCAGAAAGAAATAATAAAAAAAAAGAATTTAGAATGTAAAATTTTCTCTCTGTAAAGTGCCAATATAAGGCATAATGTGCAAGAACTCATCAACAAGATGAAATATATTATGAGTGCCAAGCAAATTAGCTACAACCTGATTTTTATCATCCCTACAATAAATTTTTGTAAACAAATATAAAAAATAAACAATTTTGGTTATATCAGAAAAAAACCAAAACTGTTTTGGTCTAGCAGAAAGATGTTTGTATCAATAGATCATCGACATATTCCTACATGCCAGACTGGTAATACCATCATTTCTACATACACAGGCTGTGAAGCAGAAATTTAGAAATTCTCTATTTCAAAGAAGTGAGTACTGAAAACCAAGCATTTCCCTTGTGGTATTCTAAGACATGTGGTGTTACTTAATATAATTTGAATCTTCAAAATTTAAAAAATAATCAGAAACTATATAAAAAAGAAGACAGGGTTAGACATAAACCACTTTAGATGCTCAGATCTCTAACTGTAGAATGACCACTACAGTTCTGATCACTTTCTCAGCAGTCTGAAGTTTATTTTTTGCCTGTGGGCTAAGATTCAAAAGGCATGTTTAAGTTTTCTATTTTTCCTGAATAATCAAGCATACTTACTTTGTCCCTCATATGTTAGAGATATGTTAGAGAGTTTTTCTGTTCCACTGCATATAACTGTAAAATATTCTGAATCAGAAAGAAGGTACTCAGCTGGTGTTTCAATTTTAAAGGTTAGTTTGGATGGCAAGGCCATAGTGGAATTATAAATAGCAAAGTATAGACCAGAAGCCAAAGAAAAGCATTAAAAAGAGTTTAATAGTTTACTAGAATATTGAACAGTCTTTCTGACAGTATGGACCACAGATTCCTGTCTTCTATTAGATAAAATGTGCGTACCGAAGACTTCATAAACACTTCATAAGGGAAGGAGTGTTCAGGGGGCAGGTCACAAGCAGGAGATGACAGGGGATTGCTGCATATCCCAGTGGCCAACAATAAAGTTTAGCTGGGTGTATGAGTGAACTTTGAAAACTCGCCTGCTTTCCACTGCACCTCTGCTCCCAGGTGTAGGTCATTGCTTTGGTGTGGGAACTGCAGCTGAACCACTTGTAAACCTAACTTGCTAACTAAACAATTCTGTGATTCTATGATTCTATATTGTAATCCCATCCTGCTTGATAACCTCCCTGTTTTGCCTTGGCACACAAAAGGAAGAAATTGTGCTGTATTTAACATCATGAAGATATCAAGGTAATTAACTTGTAAGCAGTGCTTTGTGCTGAGATCAAAAATTAGGCATGCTGCTATCAAAGTGACTTCAAATTGAGATACTGACAAATAAAATGATTGATGGAGATATCTGAATTATATTTCAACTATAGTCTTCTAGAGATGGAAATTGCTCACTAGCACCAAATAAAGGCCTTTTGTTCAGGAACAGAAATTCTCTCATTAAACTTTAGAACAGCTAAAATTACAGTCTTCCACTTTTATGCAGTGGAAAATATAACAAATATCGAAATAGGAAGGAAAAGGGAAAAGTATTAAGAAATGATTGGGTGATTAGGACAATTACCCAGGAACTTTCAAGTTCAAATACCCAACCTAAATCTGAAAGAAGTACTTGAACTTCCACCTCTTACATCCAACGTGATCAGTACAACCAAATTTACTGGCTATGCTGGAATTGGTTGTGCTCATATTTCAACAGCAGCTGTCTGAGGTATGTTATTTATAATATGTTGTGTACATGTGTTTATGCTCTTCTTCATCCAGTGTTATGTCTACTCACTCCAATATTAATGTAATATTTAAAAAATCAAATAGAATTAGGTAAGTTGTCTTTTTCTTGAAGGCAAAACTAAAGTAGAATGTCCTACAGAGTAAAATATGCCTCAAGTATTTATATTCTAACATGGTTCTAAGCAGGTTTATGAGCTATGCTGCTTACATTCTGTGATTCTGCTGCAGGATGTCAGCTTACGCTTCAATTCACAAACAAGCACAAAAGAAAGTGTAACATGGCCCTTTCTGCTTTCTTCCAATGTGGACTGAATACTAATGTCATAATATTATCAAAGAAGATGAACTAGTTTTCTTCAAAACCCTCAGAAGGATGTTAGTGTTAGCTAGGTGGTGTTACAGATAAGTCTCACTATTCATTTTCTTGCACTCCTCTGTAAATTGAATCTCTCCTCTCCAAAAAGGAGGAAAATAAAGTAGAAAGGACACAAAGAAACTGAACTTATCGTCTGACTTTTTTTTTTTTAAATGTGAAAAGAATATTAAAACACCATTCACTTTTCCACAGTGAAATACCTTGAGGAGCTTTGGAAATCAATGTACATGTTTTGGTTTTGAGGAGGTTATCTTTTGATTGTAGATTCTCTTCTTGTTTCCTCCTGGCTCTTCTGTGGCAATTCCGTAAGTCAGGGGCTGAATTCAGACTTGTGGAAGGCATACTGAAAATTGGCAGTTGCTGCCTAATGACGATTTGTGAATGCATGAGACCATGCCATCATTGAAGAGCAGGTTAAGAGATTCAGTGTTGAAATAGGTTAAAATATATAAGAAGGAAAAGAATAGCATAAAATATTTGTAGTGTGTATTTTTGATGAAAAGGTTTGTCAGTTCTTTTTGGGTTTACTGTAATGGTGAAACTGCAGGATGCCAAGTTCCTCAGGTCTATTCAAACTCCTGCTCAAAGCAGGACAGCCCAAGATCTTGACCAGTTGAATTCTGGAAATCTCTAAGGAGGGAGATTCTGCTGCCTCGCCGTGCAGCATCTTCCAGTGCTCGATCCCTGTCACTGTGAATAATACATGCAGGCAGAATTTTTCCCTGCTGACTGGCCCTTGATCTTTCATTATACACAACCAAGAAAGGATCTGACTTGGTCTTCTCTATATCTTCTCTATAACTCTCCTGTAGGTAATGAAAGACTGAAATTACATTCCTTCTTTGCTACCCTTGTTTTCTGTGGGTTACACAAACAAACAACGCTTCTTCACCCTCTCCTAATATATCATGTTCTTCAGCCTCTCTAACCAGCTTGGTGATTCTCCACTAGACTCTATATGTTGATATGATCCTCTTTTGCCAAGGGTCCAAAACTAGACACAGTACTGAATTTGCAGTTACTGAATGGAGAAGGATAACGATTTGCCTCAATTTGCTAACTACACTCTTGCTAATAAAGCCCGGTAGGCACTGAGTGTTGGAAGGGTATCTGTGTTGAAAATAACAAAAAGCAATAACTTGTCAATTATTTGGAAAATTTATTTAGTTTCTGGGATAACAGGAACTTGCAGCAGTCTTTGAAATGTTAGAAACTTATCAAGAGAAAGAAAAATGTCTCCGTAACTACAACAACAGCGAAAAAAAATATTTCTGGATGTCAGCTCTTTAAGGTTTTATTCAAATTCCTCAATATCAAGGAACTCTTCAAGCAAGCACAATTAGTAATGCTTATGAATCAAAGGTGAGGGGAGGTACATTTCTGAACCGTGTAAAATGTATAGTGATATTGTTGAGCTGGCTGTGATAGCAAATAATGAAATGACATTCCTGTGATGAGTAGCAGCTAAACAAACAACTACATTTTCATTCAGTTTTATAGTGAAGATGATATTGTGTAATGAATAGGTCCATATATTGTGAGTCATCCCTTTGAACTCAATAGACCTCCTTGCACAATTAATGTTATCTATAGCAGACTAGGTACCAAAATTTTATTATGAGGATCTGACTTTCCTTATTTCATTGCTAAATCTCTCTTTGCCTTCATATGGCAGGTTTTGACTCAGGTTTAGTCAAATTAAGTTTGTAAAAAGAAATAATCAATTAACAGACTCTAACTTCAAAAGGAAAAAGATCATTATTATTTTTGACTCTTTTTCAGCTAAATCTCAGTGCTTTCCCAATGTAACACTTTGTATTTTGCAAACTTCTAACAATAATAATCCTAAGAAACTCAAAGGAAATATTAATACCACTACAACTAACACTTCATTAACTCAGAAACATGATTCTAACTGAACTGGTGGAGATGGATGATCAAGAATAAAGAAATGCAGATGCAAAGGACTGAAACTAACCGCTGTTTCCTACGTAATAGACACTTCTTGTAATCTGCATTTCGGAGAATCTGAGAAATCCGTGCTATCCATTACCTTTATCATAGATGTTACAATTCCTACAGTTATAATGCAAAGAAAACAAGACTATTAATTATCCTGAGGTAGTGAAAGAACAAAAAAGAAAATAAGTCCCCAAAAGTTTGCCATTTACTTTTTGCCAGACACGTTCCTATTTTAATGTGATGATAAGACTTGTCCATGATTTCCACCCAGTTCAGATCCAGCTTATATCACTTAGTCCAATTGTACTCTTTTTGCTATATAGGTATGGAATTCCATCTTTTGAAAGCTGCACTTTGTCTCATTAGAAGCAAGGGAAGAAAGGAAAAAAGTTTTGTTCTTACCATGATGCAAACATATTTTAAGAGTCTTGTTTTTGGAAACTTTCCAAACGTAACTGAGACTCTGTGACACTGAGGAAATCAATTTTTGTCCTCTGGTAGTCTCAAATACGTCTAAACTGGGAACTGAGCCTATATGTTGGTGTTCTGCTGCACATTGAAAAAATGCAGCACCAATGATAAGATGAAATCCTGAGCCATACTGAAGAACATTTGAACCAAAGGTTACACAATTCTTCCAAAATGGAAAATCAAATAAGCTCTCAAACTATAAAAAGACAGCAGACCTGATACTTTCATCACCATTGACTCATATAAAGAAGGCTATTCTGAGTGTGCACATGTGAATTTATTATTGATCTATGATTTGTTGAGTGCAATTACTAGCAGCCATGGTTTCCAAATATACTCTTTAGCCAATCTTGGAAATTTTCCTCGAGTGCACATTTTCTAGAAGCCTACTTTGTTTAACTTCTGGGATTTAAACTTCAGAGGCTTGAAAACACATATGACATAAGTAAAACAATAAGATTCACCTGTTGAATGTGGTAAACTTTTTTGAGCAATGCATTTTGAAGCAGATATTTGCATTTCTACTTAGTAGTGTAAACTGTCAAAAGCATCTCTATATGTCTGAGAAATGACTTGCAGCTTCTCAGACATCCATCAAAGTTTCATCAGTAGAATCATTTTTTTAAGAAAATCTGTACATTCACTCAGGTGGTAAGCAAGCAATTCCATTACAATAGGATTCATTACTGATTCCAGTTAACTTTATTTATTTTATTTCAAGTTTAATTAAACTTACATTTTCACATTAAACTGCATAATTCACAGTATTGAAAAAATACCTTCTACATTACATCAGTTTCATTTCAGAACTAGTTAATAAGTAGAAAATCCTCTTTGGAAATTAAAGTGCCTTTACACATTTTTTTTGTAATTAACTCGGTATTAAATTAATAATGGAGATGTAGTAAAACTTTAAATTGAATCTTTGAAATACAGAATTGAAAATAGATAGTAAAAATAAAAATATAGATGAAAGAAAAAGGAGACACAGGCCCACTTCAGGAGAAAGGCTCATGAAACTAAATCGGTGAATTTTGTCTGTGTATGTGTATATATATATATCTTCGTCTATCTCCAAAGACACTCCAAGCTACTGATATTTCTCAGTTCAAATAATGAATATGGTGTGCTATTCATGCAAGCCATATTGGCTAAGAAATTAGGAATATTGCATTTCACTTTTAACCCATTTCTGCTCTAGGGGAGCAGATAACTTCTACTGTCCCATAAAAGACATCTTCTAAGAGTTTCTATTCAAGCAGAATAAAGTTTTAATCTCCAGACAGTCTCAACTGTGATTTATAGCATGACTGAGTCTGTGCTATAGAGCACTTCATGGTCCTAGTCCCTCAAACAGAAAGACTAGGGAACTGTTGGAGCCTCTTCTGAATCTCATATATGGATTTTGCTCCTGCTGGTATCAGGGCACAAGGCCAGAGGAAGAGGAATGATACATTACAGTATCACAATATCACAAGGTTGGAAAGGACCTCTGAGATCATCAAGTCCAACCTATAACCCAACACTAACACCAACACTAACACCAACCATCATCTAAACCATGGCACTCAGTGCCTCATCCAATCTCCCCTCAAACACCTCCAGGGTCGGCGACTCCACCACCTCCCTGGGCAGCGCATTCCAATGGCCAATCACCCTTTCAGTGAAGAACTTCTTCCTCACATCAAGCCTAAACTTTCCCTGACAAAGCTTGAGACCATGCCCTCTAGTTCTGTCACTGGTCACCTGAGAGAAGAGACCAACCCCTGCCCGACTACAACCTCCTTTTAGGTAGTTGTAGAGAGCAATGAGGTCTCCCCTGAGCCTCCTCTTCTTTAGACTAAACAGCCCCAGCTCCCTCAGTCGCTCCTCATAGGGCTTGTGCTCCAGCCCCTTCACCATCTTCGTTGCCTTCCTCTGAACACATTCCAGTATCCTAACATCTTTGCCAAACTGGGGGGCCCAGAACTGTACATAATATTCCAGATGAGGCCTGACCAGTGCCGAGTACAGGGGGACAATAACTTCTCTGGTCCTGCTCACTACACTATTCCTGATGCAGGCCAGAATGCCATTGGCCTTCTTGGCCACCTGGGCACACTGCTGGCTCATGTTGAGCTTCCTGTCAACCAGCACTTCCAGGTCCTTTTCTGCCTGACTACTCTCCAGCCACTCTGTCCCCAGTCTGTAGCTCTGCATGGGATTGTTGTGTCCATTCCCTGGATTCGTTGCATTACAATGTTGGAGCATGGTGCTTGTTGTGTGCACCCAATCAGGGGAACTAAGAACCCTGATTCCCAAAAGGAGACATCATCTCCAATCCTATTACTACCTCTCCTTTTGTCGTAGTGAGACTCTTTATATTATATGGGCTTAATGACCCAAAAGATCAAAATCAGCTCACGTTTCCAAAGGACTTTTCCAATGCTGAAACTTATAAATACTTAAATTTCATATTCCTCTCATAGCAGCATTTAATATATTGGCATCAATATTGTAAAAATGTCAGTCCATTCTAAAGGCAGATTTTACAACAAACTTTCTCTTATCCATTTTTGCCAATACTGCAATACTTGTGATACTGAGATGTCATCTGGGCTTGACTATCATGTCCAATTTTAAATTTCTTCTTTATGTCAATAAAGCTGGAACAATTTTCAGATCTTGTCTAGGCAGAATGCTAATTTAAACTTTGAAAGGAACTCAGTTGCATAGAGGCAAACCTGTAACATATACCAGAGAAAATTAATTCACTTCTTCCCAAATAGAATAAACAAATCCGTACGTGAATAAAAATGCATTATATTTCTAAGTGAAAAGTCAAAATCCAAACCCACAATCTATCAGAAACAATTCATGGGAAAAACTCAATTGTGAATGTAAATTTATTTCTTAGTAGCAACATGTTTCAAATATACATCACAATCTATTTCCTTTTAATTCATATCTGTCTCTTTTTTCCCCTCTCTTGCCAAGCGTTGTGGGTCATATAAGCTTTACTTTTAAAAAGGAAGAATTTAAAAGTGAAAGGAAAGTGTAATTTGAATGAAAATGAGAGGATTTAAATATATTTCTGAGGGATGCTTCTGATACTTGAAAGACTACAAAATGAGGTTCAAATAAGGTGATACAAACAACAAGTGACTGGAATGTAAATGTTTAAGGATGTGCATTTACAGTTGACAGAATATCAGAAATGAGACCAGAAGAAACTGCTTAAAAACTTAACGGTTTAATTGATGGTTAACATTAATAAATTTTATTATAATTAACTGTTATTATGACAGACCTTAAAATAATGATTCAATGAAGAAATCAAAACATTAAATTATTTTAGAATGTGCTTTAGAGAAGTTGCTAGCGACCAAACATTCCCCTAGCTGACTTTTTCCACCTACCTCTTTGATTATTCCTTCTAGAATCATGGTTGGTCCCGTAGAAATTTCCCATTCTTCAAGCAATATTTACAATGGAAAAATGCCTGGAATGTCCTGTCCTTTAACATACAGTTCCTCTTGCAAAGGACTTCAAACCTAAGACAAGAGACCATTGTTGATGGAAGAAGACAGTCAGATACAGAAAGATGACCTAGGCATGCTGGTCTAGTTTAACCTCACCTAACTTTAGACTTAATGTGCCCAATGATCAGGGAGAAATTGTCATGTTCTCTTCATTTTCAGTCAGAAGAGACAAGCATCTGCTTCTGATCTTGAGTTGCTACACTCTCAGTTGCCAACAGACTACAAAGGGTGCATGAGGGGGTTATTTCCCTACTGAGGCTCTTAATTAGAACTGACATGTTCAACTTCTTTTCACAGTGTGTATATGCAAATACATATAAACTTGTGATTACTTATGGTATTATTCCAGTGCAAGGGAAGTCTGAAGAAGGAGAAACTGGCTGTTTTGCTCATCTGTGTGCTAACTGAAATGTACCTTGTACATCCTAAGCCACTCATGGGACATGAGACAAAACTCAGGTACATCTTGCAGAAGGATGATGAAAAAGGTGCTATACTAAAACTAGAAAAATAAGTAGGAACAGAGAAAGTATAAGGAACTAAGGCTGAGTGGGTGGATTTAAAACAAAGGAAATGTAATGTAGTTCAAATGTAAAGCAGAAGAGACAATCTTTTTATATTTCATACTTGTTCTTCAAACTAAAGAAAAACAGGAATATAATATCGTAGCTGAAAATAAAAAGTTTACGTGACATGATTTTATAAATATACCTCAAAATGCCAATGAAGTCACTATTACCCCATTAATCTGGAGCTGTCAGGCAGTCATTAGAGAATTCCTGTATTGTAATTTACTATTTTTTTAACTTTACTATTGCAGTTATTTTTTTTAAGATCCAATATTTCCTGTGTTATTCTCCTTCAAGCAAAAACCACAAAAAGAGCTAGCGAATAATATAATTCTGGAGAATATGCTACACACAGATGCAAATTCTGAAGATGATAAATGTTTTCTATGACAGAATCATACAGAGAATTATATATATGTAATACAACACCAAGATATTAACAGGGAGTACAAAATCAGAATATTTCCTTTGGGAAAGAGATCTACAATAAAAAGCTCCTACAAAAGTTAGTACTTCCTTTTGGTTGGGAAAAAAGTATTACCTAGATGGAACTGAGTATAGTGTTATCTGTTTTGGAAATCTAACTTATTTATTGTGAAGTGACACACATGTAATTCATTTTGAGGGTGATCGATAACTTCCAGAAAGAAAAAAAAAAAGAAATGTATCAAAAAAAAAGCTGTATTAGACTTGGTCCAATATTTGCAGCAGCTTTCCTTATTAAGGAAAAATTTCCCAAACCAGGTTCATGCCTCAACTTTTATGAGCAAAATAAGTTTTCCATGTCTATCTTCTTTGCTTTATTGTTTTTCCCCCCAGAAAGATCTTATGTATTCTATTTTCTGTTTTCTAGGTAATTTCATGTGTCAGAGACCATTCTTAGTTAGGATTTGGCCATTCTATTTTGAGGTAAGAAAAAGCCTGATGATACGCCGTGCCATTCAACCTCAGGGCCACAGAATGTTCCTGGAATGTTAAAAAGTTTTACATAAAGGCATTTGCTTTCAGTGCTATGTGATTATGAGATTTGGAGCTATATAGAAATGTTCAATATCCTTTAAACTATTTTGGTACAGTTTTTCCTAGGAATTTCCAAAAATCTTTGGTCTTATTTAATGTCGCTTGAACTTTATAGGAACTTCTCTACCAATTTCATGGGGTTTCTGTGTGGTCTCTGAAGAGAAAATATGCACTTTTTATGCAGGTGAAATTCCTGTGCACTCCACCAAATGTTCTGTTAGCAGATGTGAAGGAGAAATAATTCACTAGTGATTTTCTGCAACATAATTAAACTTTATACTGTAGCTCTAATCAAGTTCTGGCTGTAAAGCTGTCTTTGAAACATGGTAAGGAACTGAGACATAAACAATATCTCTGGGGAACACATTCAAAAGGGAATGGGACTTTTTTTCCAAAGAACAAAACACATCAAATGGAAAAAGAGAAAGATAGAAGAGGAAAAATGACTTCAAGGTTACAGAAAAGGAAGTAAAATAGCTTTTGGGAATTCTAAATACTTTTTTTTTCCACCAGGAAATATGGACGATACTGTGAGAAATCTGGCAATTTCTCTAGCTGGGGTTGTAAAAAGGAAAACTAAGAACAAATTTTTATCATACATGTGCAAGCTGTTAAAAGCTGTGATCTTTTAATAGGGAATGGAAAATGAATATATGGAAGTTTTAAAAACTGCTAAGCAAAGTATTGTACTGTTTTATAAAGATAAACTCTAGGCTTCTTACTATGTTATCTATAAAATATCTCACAAAGAAATAAAGAAAATATCCCAGGAGAAAACACAGCCTACTCTATTACTGGTTAACTGCCTGAAACTATGATTTGTATCCAAAAAAGTCTAAACAACATGAGATAAGTTAGCTTTTTAACTGACTGTGTTGTTCCTGACATTGCTTTTATTATTACTTAATTTTATCTAAATTTCATGAATTAGTGTTTCAGGTTGAGAACTGACAATCTTTTTCCTTAACATACAATCAGCCAAATACATAGAGAACATAGTGGTGTTGCAATAGGTAAGATGTCTTCAGAAAGAGAAATTTACTAAGACTTTTTTGATAGTGGTATGATAGCATTGAGGAGGAGAATGAACACGGAATTGTCAGAATCATCACAAGCAGTTCCCTGATCACAGCAAGGTCCACCACGATCTTTCTTTTGTCTCTGTACTTCTTTGTGGAATGATTTTAATACATCTTCCCTGGCAGTGAAATACGTTGTTTAGTTTCCTTAATAAGATCATGGTCAATGTGAATCCATGTTTTTTCATTTCCGTACTACTCCATAGCCTAACCACGCCTCTTTGTCCTTTGTGTCATATCCTACAATTAACATACTTACCTTATTTTCTTGAGATTTCTAAAAGAGTAATGCAGATGCTTATGGTGGGCTGATCTTGGCTGACTGACAGACATCCACCCAGCTTATCTCTCACTCCCTTTCCTCAACAGGATGGGGGAAGAAAATATGATGGAAAAACTCATGGGGTGAGATAAAGACAAGGAAACTACTTGCTGTTTTGTTTTGAGCTAAAGCAGAACCAATTTTCTAGCTTTTCAGCCAAGCCTCTTCCAAATAATGTCATTTTTTGAAAGTTGAAAACATGTTTGATTTTATAGTTAACAACTGTCATGTCCAGCTCCCACCACTGGTCCCCCAGCCCCCAACCTGCTCAGTCAGAGAGGGAAGGGTCTTTTGGTGTCTGTGCGGCAAATTGGAGAACAACAAATCTCCCAGGGTAAATTCAAAACAGTGTTTATTTTGGGCACAGACAAAATAACAAATCAAATATTCGGGCACCCTCGAAGTTGCAACTTCCCAAAAGTTGCAAAACCAGATCCCAATCTATTCAGATCACAATCCGAAACCCTCAAGGCAGCTGGACAAAACCAACACAACTCGGATCTCATTCAATGCACTATAGTGCCATGGAAAAAAGAAGGATAAGGAGAAAGGGAGAGGAATAAGAGTAGCATGAGATGGGAGGAGAGGGGGGAAGAGAAAAGGGGTCACTACTCCAAGGGCCTCCGGAAAATGTGATCTTCAGGAGCACGTGTTCCTGCGGTTCTTCTGCAGCACATCTTCAGGGGGGTTCCATGGGGTTGTGGGTGCAGGCATCTGCCTTCTTGGTGGGCTTCTATTTATGGGGGAGTATGGACTTGCTGTTTAGCATGAGGGGTGGTCTTGCTGTGAAAGTTCTTGAATTGGTGCATGTGTAGAAGCTTCTTTGGGTAGGTCCTGGAACTGGCGCTGAGGGATCCAGAGTCACTGGTAGTTCAACAGACTCATTCTGGAATAACCTCTGCCTGAGCCCTCTGGGTCTGTGTATGCAGTCAGGTGTTGGGTGGAAGCACTGCTGCTGCATCTCCTCCCCCTCAGCACAGTCAGGCCATCAGGAGCCACAGCACCCAAGAAGATGTTTAAGATAACAATATATAATATATAGTCATTAGGGAGAGTACAGTTTTGGTTTTGTTGATGATGAACACAATCTCCTTCAGACAACTCTATGTCAGTTATCAAGGGAAGAATAACAGTGTGCAGATAATAAAATAAAGAACCAAAACCCTAAAGACTTTATCTAGGCCTTTCCCTGAGATTGAGGTATTATGACAAGGAGAGGCTAGTGATGGCAGACTGCCAAAGGCAGAAGTCAGAAGGATCTTGACAAATATCACAAAATATTAATTCCTTGAAAAGCTTATTTAGAGGCAGTACTCAGACATTATGATAATGGCCATCGACGGGAAAACTGTTTAAACAGTGAAGAAGAGAAACAGAGAGATATATTATTTACTGAGAATATTAGGTTTGATAAAAATGGATCCTAGCTTCATGTTTGGCGATAAAATCTTGAGTATACAGAGGGCAAATTTAAATGTCAAAAATTTGTAAGCAATAGAAAAAACCCAGACACATTCTTGACATTCTAAAATATTAAATCCTTTTGGCAATGGTAAATTTGACACTGGTAGCATATGCACAAATATGCACAAATATGCACAAATATGCACAAATATGTACAAGGAAGAGAATTTCCGTAAAAGTCTATTTCTTGGGCTGCTACAGCAGATAGATTAATGTGAACAAAAAGCCCCACCACCATGACCTAAAAAAGAAAGAAAACTCATAAACACGTTGCTCATGAAATCTAAGTTTTTAGGGTCTGTGGATAATATGTCAGTCTTTGAGAAATGTAAATTTTGCAGCAGAGAGTAAACGTTAAGTGTAAGTAGTGTTGGTGTTGTGGAAAAAAAACAGTTAAGTACAGAAAGAGTCCTACTTAGAGTGATTTCTCTCCTCTGGGGTTCCATGAAACCCTGTTGAGCAGTCTGGTTTTCTTCAGTAAAGCAAATAAGCACATGCTTAACTCACACTGATTACACCTTTAAGCAGTTAAAAAGCTTCTAATTAAACATGAACTCTCACCCTTTGCTGAACAGGTACAGATTTAAGTTTGCTCCTGTTCATCTGGAGCACAAATGCAGAGTTGCTGCAGAGGCACTCTCTGTACCCCAGATAAAGCAGGAGATACAACTCATCTGACTTGCTTCTCTTCTACCATGGTCTGTACATGTATTATATCTTTTAATCCCTTAGGCTTTTATATTTTGATATCCATAAGTATTTCCAGACCCTCTATTAAGGATGACAGAGCAACAATTCAGTACTGGATTTTCACAAGAAAATATTATGACTTTGGGTCTTTTCAGTTTTACCTTTACTGCCAAATGTTTTGCTTACCAGAAAATTGATGCTTGTAGATGTACCGTTTGGTCTTCATCATCCCCTATGGGCTCAATGTATTCCAGGGGGTAAAACTAAGCTGGTACCCATGAAGCCAGGCTAAGAAGCTTTACAATGCGCTCCTCACTGTATCTGGATCCTGAAGAGGTTATGAAATTTGATGGAGTATCATGAAACTGAATAGATGAAGAGTGCCATGACTGTGTAGTGCTCTGCCTGAACAAATGAGCCTTCCCAGAACTCATTGTGCCAAGATATCTACTTTTCTCTTGTGCCAAATCAAGTATGACAGGATTTATTAGCTTGGGATCAAGACCATGGTAATATAGGCATTTTACTTCAGCTTGAATTCTCATGTTGAAGATTGTGCCTGATCTAATAAAACCTATAGAATTGAGCTGGTTCCTCACAATGCCATCTTGGCTGTCTGTACCCATTGTACATTGCTTTGTTATGCTTGGTTTTGAAGTTTGATAATTCACCATTTTAAAGGGACAATTGAATCTCTGACTATAGCTCCCACAGTTTCTAATCAGGCAGAAACAAGAAAATGCTTATAAGAAAACAAATGCTTACTGGTAGAGAAGGACTCCAATTTACTTGATTTATCCATTTTTTCTCTTTCTTCTGTTCAGTTAATCAGGCTGAGAAGAGCTGAACATCTTTATTGTTAGAAATTCTAAACCGTGAAGTAAGTAGATAATTACTTTCTCTTGCACAGTCAAAGATGCATAGTAGTTATAGTTCATACCTTTAACCATTACATATATAAACTCTGAATTCTTTAAATCTGTAATTCATCCAATGTGTCTTCTGACATGAGTTGCTGCTTACGACTACTTATGTGAGGCAGAGTATTACCATGCTAGTATGGAGAGCCAAGAGTCAAATAATGATATTTCATAATTAATAATTCCTTTATTTTTTGTTACATTGATATGTAAAAGCAAGTCTCCCTTCACAACCATCATTTTGTTAAGCGTTTATTATACTAAAGAGATTTCATGCAGTCATTTGTGGATGCTATTCTTTGTTAACAAGTTTATTGTAAAGTATTTAAATACAAAAAGTTTTGAATAGATGCTCAGAAACAGGGTATTTTCGAGTTCTGTGACTGTATCTCTAAGAATTAGAGATTTGTAGCTCTAATAGGAATATTAAAGACATAAAATTTGTCTGCCTTTAATATCCTGCAATATCAACTTAAAATGTACTATTTAAAATAATCATGACAGTAAATTTATCTGCAAGAAGAGATGAAGAACACAATGAAGAGATATGAATATCTGTGAAAGATAAATTAAATTTGTTTAAAATGACTATTCATAAGAACATTGTACTTTCTGTCCCTTAGTCTGGGGACAAAGACACAGAACATTAATAGTGATATTCCCATGGTCAAATACCAAGCAATTGAAATTACACAATTGTATTGCCAATAATTTTTCATTTTAATTGTTCTACGTAAGCAAGAAATAAAAACACGCAGTGTTAATTACACAGAAGTGACGAGCAGGTCGAGAGAGGTGATTCTCCCTCTGTACTCTACTTTTGTGAGACCTCACCTGGAGCACTGTATTCAGTTCAAGAGTCCTCAGCAGAGGAAGGACATGGATCTGTTAAGACTGAGTCCAGAGGAGGGCCCCGAAGATGATCAGAGGACTGGAGCACCCCCCCTATGGGGAAAGACTGAGAGAGTTGAACTTACTTAGCCTGGAGAAGACTCCAGGGAGGCTTCATAGCAGCCCTCCAGTACTTAAAGAGAGCCTGTAGGAAAGCTGGGAAGGAGTTCTTTATCAGGGAGTGAAGTTATAGGACAAGGGGCAACGGTTTTAAACTGAAAGTGTAGATATAGATTAGGAAGAAATTTTTTACTGTGAGGGTGGTGAGATACTGGCACAGGTTGCCCAGAGAAGTCACGGATGCTTCATTCTTGGAGGTGTTGAAGGCCAGATTGAATGAGGCTTTAAGCAACCTGATCTAGTGCAAGGTGTCCCTGCACCTGGCAGGGAGGTTGGGATTAGATCTTTAGGGACTTTTCCAACCCAGACCATTCTATGATTCTCTGATTCCCCGATTCTATGAAAATATGTATATAAATGTTTCTTGTTTATTGACTTTAGTGCTCAATTTCCATCAGATACTGATTTTTCACCTGATTTGTATTTACGGAATATACTGAGAGAGTGCCATTTGACACCGAACAATCTGGGAACTCTACACTTGCATATCTTTTTAAGGTTCCCACATTACGTGTACAGAGTCCACAGAAACCAAGAGAACCTGAAAAGTAATAATGAGAGCTCCAACAATGTATGGTCATAAAATGCACTTTTAACAGCTAAAAGAAGTATTTTGAATCTCTAGTATGTGGTCTTGCCAAGAGAAATATTAATGATTTATCTGACATGACCTCCTTATACCAACACAAATAAAATAATTGTTAGATTTTGCTTGAATATTATTTTCATTTGGTGAACAGTAATTCTAAATATTTGCAGTAGTTAATGTCTTCTTGTTTGTGAAGACTTTACTAACTTTTGTAAACATGAGAACTTGTTACACCTGTGCTAAGCAAAAATGAAATAACTATTTGGCAGAATGTGAATCCCTTGTACATGTGAATGGCTTTTGATAACTAATGATATTTTTATTAAAATAATTAGTAAAGTGACTGAAGAGTTGACTCTCAGGTTCTTAGAGGTTTTGAGTCACAGAATTAATTGAACACTCCAGAAATAATCTTTAACTTCTTATTTATATAGTTAACACTTCCATATTGGGCACTTGAAGACGATGCCTTATATAAGAAGGCAAACAAATACCTATGGCTGTTCTGTTTTAATTATTTATTTAAAGTAGGTTTTGGTTGTGATTTTTTAAATTATATAATGACACAATACGAATACCCTTTAACTTCCTTTTTTATTTAAACTGAGAAACTAGTGCATGTGAACAATTAACTACATGTCTTGCTTTCCTTGTCCAATACTTAACCTCTGAGCCTACAGACAGTCCCATAAGCTTTTTGGAGGTGGAGAAGGCAGTGTGGAGTGCAGTGCAACTCTGCAAAATCATTGCAGCATAGGATCTGATATGTACATGATACAGTTTGCTAATAAGGAGGTTTCAGAGTTGTCTGATCTTTGACTCGTAAAGTCTTAGGTGTTTAAGAAGGATTGATTTCCAATGGAAAACATCAGAATGCCCTGGAAATTTCACCTCTAACCCAAGCAGCAATGACCTCCAAGAGTTAAGGAAGCATGATTAGAATTCAGCTGAGGTTTAGCTAATGTCCTCGCAAAAAGTTTGTCTCAGCTGTCCTTATAAAACTCATTTTTACTGTTCAGCCACTTAGTCAGTACATTTTTTTCTCATATTTATTCTCATATTGCTGCAAAAATATTGAAAAAATCTTTTTTGTACCTATTTTATTAGTCTTTTTTTTTCCCACAGATGCAGAGATTAAAATATCACATAATCTGAGATTTATGTTTATCCTTCCCTAATAATCCATTGCTTTACTTCTAGAAATTCATTGAAGGATTGGATGTCTTCCAGATAATTACTCCCTGTAGGTGTTAATTAAAAAGAGGAAAAAAAAAACAAAACACCTACAGGACTAGAGGGTGATTGGAGTAGGAGTATTCAAAGCCTTTTCCTTAACAACTTTTGAAGCCAATCTTCTAATTTTTACAGGTCACAATTCACCATCAAATTGTTATTTTGGAGCCAGTAATAGATGTGTGATGTACAGAAAATAAAATTTTAGTATAAGTCAGTTAAAAAGTCACTCAAACAAGCTAAAAGTCTGCAAAACTTCAGCTGTGTTAGTACTAGAAGTCATTAGCCTACTGACTTTAAAAGCCATTTTTTCTCTGTAGGCATAGAGGCATATACAGAGGCATAGAGGACTTAGAAGTAATTTGCACAAGGAAATGCAATAAGGACTAATTTGTTCAGCCCTCAAGCTTCTAAAATGCCTTCCATGATATGGTCTTTAGCCAGGTGACTGAAGAGCTTCCTTTTTCATTCCGCACATAAGCACTGAGCATCTTTCCTCTCTTTTTTACTTAATAGTACAGTAGATGCATATCAATAGAAGACACTTTTGCAGACAAAACCACAGCTCATATTTCTCATTTGATAGCTGATGAATAACAGTAATTATAATAGTATTCCACACTTGAAGATATTTCCTGTACGTTCTGATATGGCTACACGCTTATAAGATAGAATCAGTAATAAAAAATAGATCTGTCTTATTTTATTAATAAAAATACAGTCCTTCCATTTATTATACATTAAAACTGTGCTGGAATATATAGTTAGGGCAGGGACTGATTTGTTGCAGCCTGCTGCAGGAAATTCAACTGATGGAGAGCCTGTTTATGAAAGCTGCATAGAACCATGAACTTACTGAATTTGTTCAAAGACATGAGTATTAAATGGCCCTAGGACTGGGCCAGAGTTATTTCTCTGAATGAATGGCAATTAGGCTGAATGTATCAGATTGAGGATAACAGTCTGGACTGTGCCTTTTGTTTTTTAGCTATTCCCTTAATGTGAAATTTTGTGACCATTTAAGCCAAGCTGACATACAATGAAAGAGAATAGGTGTTGTTATATTAATTCCTGTGAAAACCCAGGAGACAAGGAAGCATTCTAAGGTGTTGGACTTTTTTGCATTGTGCAAAGATAGGCAGATCTTCTATAAGATTTTTTTTGCACAAATGGAATTTTCAAATCACATGAATGCCTTTAATTTAAATATGGGCATTGGGCCTTAATCAGCTCTTGGGTAAGCCCAGTAAAATCAGTTTGAATTATGTCAGTAATGTACTTAACTGTGAGCCAAGGAACAGCTGGTCTTACTCTTAAGGAATACTCAAATTGGGACATACAGAGAAAGGATATGGAGAGAAGGAAAAGCAAGTGGAAATCGTTTAGAAAATAGATACAAGTGGCAAATAGTTTATAGCTCATGTGATTGTGGTTCTTTGCTGCATATTTTTTCATGACTTATGGCATCGATTATTAGGAGAGGCAGGACTGGAATATTTGTTGCTATTGTGTTCAAGCTACCTAATGTTTGAGGGTCTTGGCTCCTAAGTTGCTGTCTGGTCCAGCTCTGAACATCCTTCCTCCTATGTAGAGTGTCAGGAGGAGCAAAACCTGTTGTAAGTCCAGTTTACCAGAAATCTTGGTTGCAAGGGGACCTCAGTCCCTTATTATTTCCTAAAGCTGGGCAAGAAATCCATATTGCAACTCATCTCCCTTGCATTGGGAGAGCCGAAGACAAAAGGTCAATAACCAGTTTATCTTAGTAGAGCAGTACGGCTCTGTGTATAGTCAAACAGTAGCTACAGTAAAATCTGATGAAAAAAATTATAGATTTTTTGCACTTCAGAAAAATTGAGAGTTTCTCAGACATAGTACCCAGCAGCAGTTTAGATCTGAAAAGAGGAAGTTCTTAAAGGCATGGTTTCAGAACACTTTGTTCACATTTGATATAGATTTTTGTAGCTTTTCCTTGTATGTTTGAAAATCTATTAAAAAAGAAGCAACCATCTAGAACACAAAAGACTGGTGGCATGGGATTCTGAATTCTGCCAAAAATAGCTTATTCTAGTGTACATTATTTTATTTAAATGCATCTTATTCTACTGATTTAGAATGTAGGTAAAAACTTGTTGCCATATCTTTCGCATTGATTTATACCACCTTTTTCATGGGTTAGTTTGCGAGGATCTTGTCTGTGTTATAGTGGTCTCCTCTGATTCCATTAGCATTAAGAGAGAAATCACAATAACAGAGAAAATCAGTAAGATATAATGTTTAGATCTGACTCATTGCCAGCTGTGAGTGTCCTGATCAAAAGCTTTGAACTTAATATTTTATGAATAATGGCTAAAAAAAGAAACCAAATGACCTGAAAAATGAGTAAATGAAAAGCACTCAGGAGAGCTTGCATGTTAGAAGGAAAAATGGAGTAGATATTTCTTTAAAAACCTTACTTGCTTTCACTTCCTGAGTTGCTTGAAACATCGATACAAGATCTATTTATCATGACACCAAGCACAGCACCTGCCTGCCAGGGTGTAAATTTAAGAGCTTTTATTGCTAACCCTGGAGTTAGCAGGCTAGCCTACTTCTATTGTCAAAAAAGGTATAAAACCCCATCCTCTTGAATTAAAATATGATAAGCCCTGAAAAAAAAAAAACAAACCAAACCCAAAAAAAAGGAAAAAAAGCACCATCATTAGTGTTCTTTTCATCATGCAAAAGTGGTGAATAAGCTATTTCGCCACCTTCAAATTCTGATATTTGGGGGTTTGTGTTATGTTGGTATGACATTGTGAGCCTTTTGGCCTAACAAACAACTTCATCTTTTAGTGAATTCTTTTTGGAATTCTCTACCTTTCCATTTACGTTTTTCTCCATTGGAATGCAGTTCACCCTTGTGTAAGTGATAATTCCAGACTTTCAAGGACTTTGGCACAGTTTCCACTGGAGTTGTATTTCAAGGAAGGTAAACCTTCACCATTCTAGGGAATTTTGCTTGTTCTTTTATCCACATAACTTGATTATACCTAATACTGCAAGTTTATATTTCAGTCTTGGGATGTTACTGATACACAATAATTTGACATTGTTGGCCTAAATGGATTCTGCTTTCATTTTGTTTCATCATGAGCTGATGTAAGTTAAGTGGTTTCTCAAGTGTGTCAGAATTAGATACCAGCAGCATAATTCCTTGTACCACAAATAGGTACAATCATTCTCTATCAATTTGATGGAGAAGTGAAGTTCCTTAGAACTTTTAAAAATATCCTTTCCAAAATCTGTGTGTGATGATGAAAAGCCACTCAGAGCAGATACAAAATATGGCAGTGACTTAGAACTTCACAATTTCCCATCAGATTTGATGACTGAGTCAGGACTTTAAACTCTTGTATCACTTGGAAGCCAAGATGATCAGTCACCTAATCGAGCAAGGTTCACTCTTCTTAAAACCAGAGAAGTAGCCTTAGGGCTCTTATTTGGTAAAAAATCCCTTGGAATTAATGCAGTCTTCCCAAAAGCAGGAAATTAAGGTTCACTTTCAGTGCCAGTGAGCAATGATTCAGACACACCCTATTACTGTCCAAGGAACTTTTCCAACTTTCAGACAGGATAAGTCATCCCTGCAGTCAGGACTATAGAGAGAATATTTAGGTGGTGTCTGTAATGTATCAGCCCCCTCTACAATGAAGTTCAGACTTCAGGTCTCCAGGTAAGAATATATATGTACAGATGCATAGGGAATTTTTAGGCCAAACCAGAGTCAGACTTGGTTAATTTTAGCAGCTGCTGGGATGAAATATTGACATCAAAGTGTGGGATTTTGACACTTCTTTCGCTTTTCAGATTTAAGTCATGTTGTAGGAGCAATGTGAATTCTACTGGCAATACAAAGACTAACCTACTCATAGAATTCAAAGGTTACCAGATGGCTCTGACATGTCTCTTTCAATTAAGACTTGCAGCTCCAAGAGCAGCTACTTAGGAAGGAACTTCCATGGCTCCCATACAGGCGATCTGTGGGAGTCCATCAACTCTGAAGAAGATGCAACAGAAAGCAGTTGTGCCGTTCCTCATCTGCACCATTCATAGCTCAGAGTTCACTAAAACAGAAAATGCATATCTGCCAGGCTTTCACCCATTGTGCTCTGTTACTCAATCCTTATACAACTTCTGCTATTTATGACAAGAAGAAGGGCAGGACTTCTTAGCCTAAGATGATGAAAACGCTTGAATAGCACCACTTTTTAGGAACCAGAGAAGGACTTTAGAAATAAGTCCAAAATAAATTTTGGTGTTAAGGTTACTTCAATAAAGGTCACAGTTCCTGAAGTATTCAATTGCTTAATATAAAGACTTAGGTCCTTCTCTGTCCTGTACAAATGATGCAACAAGTCATAAACAAAGGAAGATGCAAAGATTTGATGCCACTCATAGACCTTGTGTTTACATTGAAATTGCACATGACCATAGCTGGAGGCTACAGCTCGTTATGGTCTGTTACCTTTACTCTGGTATGAGAGTTCTCATTTTCCCTTACAACTGTTTTGTTGTTCTGTTTACAAATGAAAACAGTGGGAAGCCAGGAAAAATGCTACTTAGCTGACAAGCCACTCTGTCAGTGGTCTGACATTATAGTAAAGTGCCTTTCTGTCCTTGACTTTTCCATACAATGACAACCGTCTCTTGCTTGTGTTTCCTCAATATGTGTCACACGGACATTTGACACCTATCACCCAAAGTCAGAATTTAGATGACTATAACATGGTGTGTGAGACAGGAGTCAAGACTATGACAGAGAAAAATTCTAAATAATACAGACAGAGTTTATTTAAACAGCATAGTATGCAGCAAGATAAATTTTGTGAGATATTGTAAAGATAGATACCCTTCTAAATATTTTACCCTTTTGATATATTTTTACAGCTAGATATTCTATAGAAGTAACCAAATATGTTCCACTTCATACACATTTGAAAATGCACAGAATATGCTTTAGTAATAACATTTCACATTGGTACACATGAATCTTTGGAATTCTCCTCTGACACAATACCACAACATTAAAAAAGCATATTAGAAAAATACATCAACTTGATATTTTTCTCGTTGGCTTGCATACATTTTTAGTTAAGGAGAACAGTAAACTGCTGAGGTTAAATTTATTTATATTTTCAGTATAGGCATGAGAAATTATACTGCCGAGTGTTTTGTCTCAGCCATTTTTATTTAATCAACAAGCCCAGTGCATGAAAGAAATACTTAATGATATTAGTTGGAATGAGACAGCACCCAGAGATGTCACAGAACAGCAAGACAGAGCCACCCTACTGATCTTAGGAAGATGATTTTTATTAGCAGCTACCAAGGAGAGGAAACTATTCTGGCACCGGTACGATGACACTTAGGCATTCACATGCCACATGAACATGCCTGTGAGTGCAGCTGGCCAAACCCCAAATGCACTGCAGTGTTTGGGATCTTTTCATTCATAGTGCTTTTGATAAAATGAAATGAATGCCTGACATATTTTCCTCTCGAAAAGGTCCTCATAGCAGAGGTAATATTACAGAGTCATTGATAAACCTTCCAAAAACCAGATCTGAAAGTTACAGACCTAGAGAATTAATCAGGTGTTTCAGGATGTGTGTACACAAAAAGAGAGAGCACTGCTGGAACATTCATTCTTTCTCTGGTTGTTTATTTTTTGTTCAGACGACAGAAAAATCATATGATCCAGTGACTTGTGAGAAGAGGCACTAGAAGAACAGCTGCAAAAACAAATCAGATTTTTTTCCTAGGCATAAAGATGGTTGAAACAATAGGAAAATAAACCAAGAGCACTTTTTTTACATTCTTTTAATGCTTCTCAAGGTGATGTAGAACATTCTGTCTAAAAATTGAAAGTAACAATACAAAATGACACTCAAGTCACACAGTACCTACAATACATACAAAAATATAACTACTAAATATCTTTTGTGAGTATTAGACCCAGTAGCCACTGAGTATATTTTTATTTGGAGTCTTTGTTGAAACATTTCACCTGGGAAAACTTTAAATCTAGTAGATAAACTGACCTGATGCAATTACAAGTGTGCAACATTTATACAAAACTATTAGCTTATGTATTAGAAACCAAATTGTTTTGCCCTTTATCTTCCACTAAGTAAAACCATAAGCATAACCTTTGACTGTTCAGGGTAAGGTTGGAAAGGCAGAGGAGCATTATGTTCTCAAGTGTGTTTAATTTGAATAAATGTGGCAATATTTTATAGTACAGGGCATAGATGGAATGAACTCTGTGAAGAAAAGTGAAGCCAGTAACATTCCAGTAATTTCAAACATCTAACTCGGGATAGAAAACTCTCCCAAGTACTGCTTAGATTCACTCTGTCTAAGTGCAACTTTATTAAACTTTCAGGGTCTTTTTCTTTCCCTCTCTTTCTCTAGTTCTTTGCCTGGTCACTGCAAAGTAGGAAAGTGTCTGTTTTGGTTTATTAAAAAAAGTTGTTTAAAACAGGGTAAAACATGTGACATCACCCTTACTATATATATGCAGTTTACAACATGGTTTTTGGACCACAAGTTTAAATCAAGTTTACTTTCACCTGATTTCCACATGTTAATATTATTCATCAAACACTGCCTTGGGATGGATAATTCCTTCCCTAAAAGTGACAGTAACTAAAAAAAAAGAATTTTTTTCTAGTAACTTGTGTTCTCTTCTTTGACTTCTGAGGTAACATATGATGTTGTAAATTATGGTAATAATCAGTTGACATCTTAAAGTGAATGTTCTTAAGAACAATATGTGCTCTAACTGTCTACGTATAATGTAAGTTCTGGATACATGACAAGATTCCTCGAAGATTCTACAACTAATAAGCAATTTTGATATTATAGAGTTAAAAAGATAGCTCAGCTTTAAGACACCCACTAAAAAACTTTTGGAACTAAGGTTAGGTTACCGTGCTAACAGATCCTGACATGAATACATGTCCCCGCATATTCAGATAGGACACCTTTATTTTTTCAAACAAGCGAGACATGTATGGTAATCCGAAGTTCAGTATAGCTCACAAAAAACGTATAACTTCATAAACTACAGCTCACTAAATACACCCTCAAAACTGTCAGCTAGAAATGAAAGCGTTTTTATTTTATACGGATTTCAAAACCTGGATGATTTGCAAGTGTGATTCTATACCATAAATTACCTAAATCATTAATATTACTTTTCAGAAAACTAACAGCCCTGTAATATCCACTTTTTCTTTATTTAAACTTTATCTATTAAAGAAATACAAAATGAGAAATATACCGTATAATTTACTTTTTAGAATCAGCTTCCAGATATTTGAGTAGATGGATAAACACAGGAAAGCTAACTAGAAAAAGTATTGAGCATAAATATATCATATAAATATTTTCCACATTCTCATAATCATTATTATAAATGTTTTCATTGTAAGAATGGTGTAGTATCTAATATTTCTCTAGAAGTTTCTCAATTTTGTAGCATAATGCTGCTAAGAAGGTCAACAGAGATTCTTCAGATTAAATGACCTGATTTATGAGGAAAAAAATTGTTTGTACAATGTTTTCACTGTTCAGAGGTTAACAGATGTGAATGTGTTCATCTGGGAAATGCTTCTACGGCAGAGGAGATTACATTGGCTATAATAGGTTTGGTTTAAGTATTTTTTTCAGTTATCTAATTATTAAATTGTGTAATTATTGAAGTATTTGTCCTCTTTTTACAAGTCCGTTTACAATCTTATCATTTTATGCAAACTATTGTCAAATTCAAATGGCATTATTTTGGCTAGAAGAAGATATCTAGTTCTGCATCTTGGTAGGTTACACTGATTCTTCCTTATAGTCAATAGGAGTAGTTTGGATAAAATCTGACCAAAGGTCAGGTGTAATGCATCTTAATCTTTATTGTTCATATTTTTCTCAATTAGCTACAAAAGAGGCCTAATATGCACTGCTCACCTTAGATTACTGAACTTATGTAGGAGGAATCACATTCCTGGAATCCTGCAGAGGTACTGGAAGACTGTATCAAGGACCAGTATGCTTCTGTTAGGTACATGCCCAGAGTCAGGAATGGCAGTTAACAGAAGGCTGAGGAAAGAAAGTGGTGATCAAAAATGACTTCCAAGGTAAGTATGGAAGAAATTTACAAATTTCCATGCCTACTTTTTCATCTTTAAGCAATTTAAATGGACTTTTCCTTCTATGACCGGGTCATTAACTGAAGTCACAGATAAGAGTCTTCATGTTACAGAGTGGAACCCCACAGCTTTATTAAAGATAGTGGAGCTAAATTTATTTATGCTGCCTCATGATGACAACCTTTGATTAGTTTTTACACAAACAGGACACTCAATTAAATTGTAGGTATTCACCACCTTCGACAATATCATGATAACTGATTATGGTGAGGACATGTCAAGTAGACATCACAGAGCAACACTGGAAGAGAAGCATCAACAATGCCACAGCTATCATTCACATTATTAAGCAGTTATACTGAATGTATCAGATCCTGAACTGAATTATCTGTTCTCAGAATTTATAAAAAAACCTAAGCAACCATTGGAGACTGCAGCTTCTTATGTAGAACTACTTCGGTAGTGCTTGTTAGTAGGAAGCATGTTGTCAATGAATACTATCAGAAAACGGAAAAATATATGGCTATTTCTAGTTCTTAATTTAGAGTGATTTTACTGCTCCTCACTAGCTGGAATGCAACAAACCCACAAAGGTGTGATGTGTTTGTGATGAATTTTCCGTTTTACTGAAAGGACTCTCTTTTCTCTCCCTTGTAATGTTTTTGAGTAATAATTGTAACAACATTGCTGACACAGACTAACTCTTTTGAAAGTAAGAAAGTATATTTGACTAAAAATAGATTTGATGGGCAGGGGAGAAAAATTAAGTTATTCCAGCATATAATGTGTTCAAGGGAGATAAAACTGAAATAGAACTTGCTGAAATATATGTATGTGTTTATATAACCATGAACTCTCTCACTTTAACAAGTAGTACTTCAGCTGCCAGCAGAAAATACAGTAACCTGAGGCTTGATCACAACAGTATTCTCTGAATTATTATTGCTGCCATTCACAGAGATAGATTTTCTATCAAGTGCTGGCATTTTGGGTCCCCATATCTCATCTTAATTAGAGTAGCTTCCTGAATGGAAGTCACATGTAGACTGAAAAATTAGCCCTTTGCCTCACAGTCTGCGAAAGCGGGATTGCTTCTGTTTAGTGTCACATGTCTAGAGTCTAGACAGGATGAACACTTCGTAACAATACTGATATTAAGAATTCATTATTATCGGAGAATTACCATAGCTCTTTATGACAAAAGAACCTTGTGTTTTTGTGTGAAGGACATGATAAATTGTGAAGAAAAGCTGCCTGAAGAGATGAGGCTGGCAAAAGGTTATTCACAGTGACAACCTAATATCAATTGACTTAAGTGTGCAAGCTCCCAGTGTGATAGGTGTCCTAGAAAGCCTTGTCTGGAAGATGCTGAGGTCTCCTAGTTTACGTAGTAGTTAGACTTCCAGCAGTTAGTCTCTGAATAAGTCCCTAAAGATGTGGATTCATTTCGCCTCAGTTTAAGTATTTAATTAAGATTCTTAAGTTAATAAGAACAAAGGGTTGGATCTTGTATAAACTGGGTCCTTGAACAGCAGAACTGGATAATCCAGGCAACCAGGACTAACAAAGCCCATCTTCCTTACAGGTAGGGAGATAAATGAGGAATTCTGGAATTTTTGAAAGTTCCTACATTCCCTATTAACTATATAGAAAGTGTAGATGATTAGGTGTTTTCATCAGGTCAGGAATATCACTCCCTATAAAACTAAACCAATATCATAAAATAGACTGATTTGGATGTTAATACTGACTGGGGTAGACATAGTGTAGAACTAGTAAATACAGGTACCAGGTCTGTTCAATTCAGATCCTTCTCTTTTATCACGGTGTAAAGAGAAATGAAAAATAGTGGCTGCAATTCCAAAGCCCTGGCCAGAACACCATCTCTTAAGAAATCATATTAATGACTAATGCTGAGGGTGAGCTATTGACGAGTGGATACTGACTGTTATGTGCTTTTAGATAAAATCCTTGCCTGATTTTAAATCATGACCTCAGAACATCAAGCATGACACATATCACCCCTTGACTCCTCATCCTACTTTGTGTTGTTGTTTTTAGCTATTATTTCAGACCTTAACTGAGAATAACAGGCATGAAAGAGTTGCTTTGTTTTGGGTTGTTGGTTTTTTTTATTTATCTAAATTCAAAATAATTGACATATTTACAAAAAGGTCTGGCATAACCTGAAATGCTTTCTTCTTGTGGTAGATTGCCTTTACACAAGCCCCTAGGGAAAGTGAATATTCTGCTAATGGGAATGTAACAGTAATGAATCACTGAAATCTATGTCTTTGTCACAGAACAAAGATGAATCAGCTGAAATACTATCCAGAAGATTATAAGTCTCCAGTGATGGCTATCATTAGCAAAGTTAAAGGTTCGACTGTCTGATTTGTATACTGTAACTCTCAAAGCTCTCAAAAGTGCCCACAATAATAATTCTGACTATGTTGCTATCCTGTTGACAGTTTCTTGCTGAAGGTCATATTCTGATGACGCGGATCATTTTAAATGCTTCTTTTGCCTTTTGAAACTTAATCTAAAATACTTCAGGGAAAAAAGAAAAAAGGTGCAATGCTTACTTGTCTTGATTTACACATTTGAGAAATTATCTATAAAAACTAAACGTATTTCCTTACTGAACATATACCCCAGATATCTGACAACTTGAGGAAAACAGCTGCATGAATCTGGACCAGGTGAACTTCACTGAACTTGGCAAAAAAATGTATCATTTTGTCCTTGCAGATTTTGTCATCCCTTCTGTTTAACTACTGCCACATCCTTTATTTTTGATCCAGGAAAACACGCGGTGCTTTCTTCCTCTTTTGTTTCATCTATTAGAAGAAATAGTTCTCTATTTTCCTTGAAGGAACAATGGAAAGGCATTGGAGAATTATGAGCCCACCAATGATTTAATACCTAACATTGCTGTAAAAATTGAATAAAAATCAAACCTGAGATCAAACCTACATTTCAAGGCAGATATACTAGTACAAGGTTTATGATGGGCTGACTGTGGCTGGCTGCCAGATTTCCATCCAGCTGCTCTCTTACTCTTCAGCAGAGCAGGGGGAGAAAGTAAGACGGAAAAGCTCATGGATAGAGAGATTACTCACCAGTCACTGTTACTGGCAAAACAGACTTGATTTGGGCCTTATTCAAAAAGTAATAAGATTGTAGTTAACAAAACATCTTTCTCTCATCCTCTTCTTCCAAGTCTCAGCTTCCCTCCCTCATTCTCAACACTCCTACTTTCTGTAAGCTGTAGTTCTTCTTGAACTGTTCCAGCATGGATCCTCCCCACACAGTATAGTCCTTCAGGAACAGACTGCTCCAGTCTGGGTCCCCTACAGGCTGAAGTTCCTTCCATAAAACCTATTCCTGCATGGGCACTTCTCCATGGGCCAGAGTTTCTGCCAGGAACTTGTTCCAGCCAGGGCTTTCCACAGGCTGCAACTTCATAAGGACATCACCACCTACTTCAGGAACTACACTGCAGAAAGCTGTGCTCTTTTGGTTATCCATAGGCTGCAGAGGGACAAATAGCTTCCTCATTGTCTTTTCCAGCAGCTGCGGGTGAATATCTGCTCTGGCACCTGGAGCACCTCCTCTCTCTCCTTCATCTCTGACCTTAGTGTATGCAGGGCTGTTTCTCTCACATTTTCCTCACTCCTCCCTCTCACAGCTGTGCATAATTTTTGTCCTTTCTTGAATTCTTTTTCTCAGAACCTCCATCATCAGGACTGAGGGGCTCAGCTGTGCCCTTTGGTGGGTCCATTGGAGCTGGCTGGAATTGGCTGGGTCTGACATGGGCCAGTCCCAGCCCCTCCTCACAGAGGCTGTCTCTGAAGCCCCCTCAATACCAAAACCTTGCCACGGACGCCCAGTAAAATGTTTAAACCAAATACAAATCTGGATAACAGCCTTCCACATGAATGCCATAGAGGCTTGTCCTAAAACTTAAAAAAGATATTGAGGTAAGCGTCTCTCAAAGACAATATCCTGAGAGGCAGATGTAGTCCTCAATATCTAGCACGATTTTACCCTCTCCATGTGTACAAGGACAGTCCATTCAGATGCAGCTTTTGGGATATACAGTCCATGTGGCAGCACCTGCTTCTGCACTGTACAAATTTAAGTCTTATTTTAAAGCCTACAAAGTCAGCAGCTGGAACCACCATATCCTTCTGTCATTATTATTATCATCCGAAACATCAAATCTGCTCACAGGGATAGGGTGGAATACAGCTAAACACTTTGTAAAAAATGAGTAAGAACTAACATTTCAAAACAATGGAGTTGCCAGCTCTGAGAGAATCAGAAAGTCACAGTTAGTAGGATTGTACAAAGAGGGACTACAGAAAACTTCCCTCACAACCAATTGATTTAGAATCTGAAAGCCATATGGATGTCATATGACTACATGGGTTTTATTTCCTCTTAGTATCATCTGACCCAGAAGTAACACAGAGCAATGTGCTGTAAGTAATTGGCAATAAGCACAGTATCAACTACGTAATGTTGAGGACTATCAGCTGTACAAAAATGAGTGCAACATGTCTTGAGTGGAACAGAACTCCTTGCAATCTCAGAATTAACTCTGGTGTGACGTCAGTTGTGCTATATATCTTTTCATAAAAGAAGAGTAACATTAAGGCTCCTTCCAGGGTTCGCATACTGGGAATGGGTGTTTGTGTTATCACACCTAAATACTTTTGTTTCAACGTACTGGATCCCATGTATTTTATTAAGACTTCAGATAAAAATGACTGAGAAGGCATCTGACAAGTTAGGTAAGGTGCTGTAAGATTTATCTTTTGTAAGTTTGTTTATTGCTCCCTTGGTTTATTGAATATTTCAGAAAAGCAAAATGTGTTACTTTTAATGTCATTTAAAACTCACAAACAAGATAGTGACTTTGAATATTGGATATGGAAAAGAGATATGTGTTATTTCTGCCTACTTGCTTTCTTTCTTTTAAGGAATTGCTACTTAAATATTTACAGAGGAGAGTTTTTTAAAGTTAAATGAAAAGCAAGGAACTGATGTCAGCTACACCATCAAAATATTTAGGACTCTGGAGGCAGAAGGGATAAATACATTCATCTAAGAGACAGCAGGCCTGGATTTCATGGAGGATGTCAAAAAAAAATATCAAACGGATTTAGAAAAGAGAATTTATGAACAATGAATTTAATACTTAAAAAAACTTACATTGAGAGTTTTATGAAGTGATGTTTACTTTTAAATTTCTTAACCTTACATCGTTAGATATCATGTAAAGTATACAGCAAAGTTTCAGGTTTAAATTTAAAGAAATATTTTTTTAAAATAGAAATCACAGTAAAAACTGCCTATATTTGACCTATACCCTAGAAACAAATACTCTCTCTCAAGGGAGTTGTTCTGGAAATTGTTGTTGCTTCCAAGCTCTCGAACAGTACCTGGATGGAGGTGGGAAGACTGGGATTTTGTGCACCTCCTCCCGTCCAAAAGAGTACATCATAACATTTCCTGTACTTGTTTTTGCAGTAATTCTGGTAGAGATTATACTGCCTGAGGTGAAAAATCATTGTATATTGTAGTAGTTTTTTAATTAGGTAGCACACTTTTAAGTATGTTTAGAATACACATCAAACCTGATTAGTGTTAGGAATCATGCATTAATTTGTTCTCTTGCCCAGAAGTATCCACTGTATCTCCAAGATCTGAGGCAAATCACCCTCCCCCATCAAAGTCTTTGTCTGAATGGATGAGTTTGAACCTAACTGTGGTAAATGTCTTCCACTGCCTAATGTGTATAATTCCCACCTTTAACAGCAGAATTTTGCAATTCTTCAACATATTTCTGTTAGTCCTATCATGTAAATAGCAACTATTTTCTTTTTCTTGCTAATGCATATATATTCATATTTTCCATTTTTTAATACATTCTCTTTCCAAACATAGTTACTAGTATATTCATCACATCAAGTAGCCTTAATTAACAACTTTGCTCTTAGGTTTTTTTGTCCAATGCCTACAGATATATTTTCATAATCTTTTAAACATGATAACATGATTTCATTTTTAGCCTTTTAGAGGAAAAGAAGATTCCCTGCACAGCCAGGAAAGGCCTATAATGAGTTCTTTACTCATTTTCCACACACTTCTTTTTTTTTTTCTTTTTATGTCCAGGACATATGACAAAGCTCATCTTTTTTTTTTTCTCCTGTGGTTTTGATTAACATCTGAGTTGAAAAGCAGTTAATGGTATAGAACTTGATTTTCAATAGAATAATGTGTTTATATATGTATAGGTAAGGACTAGTGAAAAGATGTAGGTCATTACTATGAATAACCAGAAAAGTGGTAGGTAAAGAAAAACTTGGGATACATGGATGGAGATGTATTTATGTTCCCAAAAGATTCTTTAAAATGTCCAAAAAACAATAAAGAAGTTAAGCAGCCATGGAATGATCAGTAAATAACTAGATTTACTAAAAATCCTAGAAAAGCCAATGGAAAATGTGGAATAAAATATAAAATATAAGTTGTGCCAGTAGGACAGTAGCAAGACAAGATTTTGAGGAAAAGTAATAGATTTTATACTAATCAGTGTAGCTGAGGAGGGGAAAATTCAGATATAAAAAATGTTATTCTCTATAATATTTCAACAGAATAGAGTAAAAAGATCTATATACTCTGTACAGCTGTTTCAAATCTGGCTTGCATGCCAGAAAGCATGTTTGTGTTTTCCAGTGGAACTTATAATGGATTTTAACTCTGTAGATTTTGCTTCAGTTTCTATCATGGCATATCATGCAAATCCTTGGATAAATTCAGTTTCCATAAAAGACCCCAGACTATTGTATTTATAGAAGACATAGAAGAGGAAAGAGGTTAACGTAGCAAACTATTTTACTTATTTAGAAAGAGTAGACCTTGACAAATCAGAGCGACTTTAAAAACATTAGGAAAATGAATGTCATTTCAGTAATGAAAAGGAACGCAAGAAAAAAAGTGTACTTGCTGAAAAAAAATATTCTATAGCAAAGCAATTTTTAGTAACGTATTTGTTCAGTGAGTAGGAAGTTAACATCCCTAACTAGGGAAAAGAACACTGGCAACAAGTATATCCCAGTTTTCAGAAGTTACTTCTTCTCCTGTTTCATAATGCAAGCAAAGTGAGCATTTAAAGCAATTTTAAAAATTAGACCTCTAAAGAAACGCCTTTTCACACAGTGTGCACTTTAGCGTTGAAACTTCTTGTCACAGTTCTCTAAATCAAGATCTCTCTAAACGCAATGCGTAGAAAATGTACAGTGTAAGATTTTTCTTAAGACATTACTGTGGCAATAACACCAACTTAAAAATGTATATTAACTCCTGTTCTTCAGGGCTTATACAAACTGTAATAACTGAAAAAAGATGAAAGGCAGACTATGCTATCCCTGCCTAATGTGCATATGCTTTTCTCAGAATAGTCGGTAGGACAACTTTTAAACAAGCTGATACTCAGCCAAACAAAGGAGAGATCTGATATAGCATGGGAATTCTTACAAAATAAGTGATGCAATAGTGTTTAAAGCTCTCAGTATCACTTCTGTCCTTGCTATCTTTCTAGTGTAAATACTTTCATGCATTCAGATGCATGCAATCAATATCTTCTCTTTTCTAGCCCCAAACCCTCTTTTCATTTTCCAGAACTCTTTGTACTTCAATTTCTTATGAAAATATTTCTCTCTTGTTATCATATTTCTGCTACTATAATTAGGTCTTTCTCTGCTTGCAACTTCATCATTATATTTCCAGTTAATAGTGTCACTTATCAATAATTTTGTTGATTCCATGATTGTCTTAATTTCTTTGTTCTTACGTTAAATTTCCCTTAACTTTTTATCAACATTGATGCGCGAATGTAAAAACTGCAAGATCTCTTTCCTTGCAGTCTCAGACATTTAGAATGCAGAAAGTGCATCAGGCAGAGAGAGAAAAATGACATTGAGACATTCTGAAAGTGAAGAGATACACGTGCAAAGTGAAGGGTAATCAGATAAGAGCGCATGGACATTTTCAGAACTAGGAGACAGCAAATCATAACCACGTATTCAGTAATAATTCCTTCAAGGTTATGATATGTACACTAATGTCAACAGTTAGCATTCTCTGCTGGAAAATATTTAAATATACTATTTTCTGCATAAGTTAAGAGTCTAAGGAGATCAGGAAATTAGATGCCTCTGTACTTATTGTGTGAATGGAATACTCTCTTTGTTTCTTTGTGCTGCACTTCCATTCATATATAAGGCTAGATGATGACCATTAGATTTCTAACTACGTACCCTTCTTATTTCTGTTAGATTCTACAAAATAGATAAGATTTATTTGACTATAAAAATATCACTGGAAGCTGAGAGTTGAAAATCATTGTTTTAGTCTTCTGTCATATGGTAGATGGGCATAACTGCATGTTAACAGCAAGGAATGTCTATTGGAAATCCACTTTATTTTTCCCATACTTCAACTGAATTCTCAAGTCAGTCAGCTACAGTACATCAAACTGTCTGCTAAAACCAGCAAAGAGATTTTTGTCATTACATTTTTCCATTGGAAAATTCAGATTTCTCTATGTCAAAACAAGAAGATGTGCCTGGTAAAAAGTTGTCTGCATGTTAGAGTTACAAGACATTTTAGGGACTAAGGAGCTTTGTCTTAAGCAAGTGTACATTTCAAGAAGAAAGGGATCTCAGATTTGGGAACTGTAAGGGCTTTCAGATTTCTTATGCCTGTAACTCATTAGACTGGCAGAAACCTGGGCAGTAAAGGCAATTCATGATGTTTGTTTAAGGAAAAAAAGAAATTACAATTAACTGGTTTATTTTTTGCAATAAAATAACAAACTTTCGATTTAGTGCCTAAAGGTGTTTAGTTATACATATACACAGACAAAGAATTTCCCCAAATAAACACTCCGCTTTTTGTGAAGCCCTAGTTTTCCTCTTACAGACCACAATTTCTCACTCAAATTACAATAGCTACCTCACAATATTGACATAGTGGAAAAGTGCAAGTAGTAGGCAACTGCTGGATCTAAAACCAGTTTGTGTTCTCTTCTCCTAATCCTTGATTTTATAGGATATGCAATAGTAATCCAGTTTGTACAAGAGTAGAACGAGGATGTTTTTTATTATTTTCACAGTAGGTATGACTTACAAATTAAAGTTAACTGGTTTAGTTTACAGTCAGTATCTCTTTACATGCTGAATAAGAAGTAGTTAATGGAGATATATTTGAAAATTAACAGTTTTTCTTTCCAAACCATGATACTATGTAGACATTTTAGTTTTTCAAGAAACATCTCATAAAACCAGTGAAATGAACGAAATGCCCCATGACATAAAGAATAACCCGAGAGTCACAGAAACTTTCAAATCATTGGCTATTTTTATCACAGAACTTAAAATACAATAAGGAAATTACACACCCAAGGTGATTAAAAAAAAAGCAGCATAAAACTTCTTCATTGTTCTGTCCTTGTATATTATGGTCAACTACTTCAATAATTCCTATAAGTCTTGCTTAATTGAGTTTTCAAACTGAAAGTTATTTATCAATACTCCAAAAAGTCACTGAATCAAGAGCACTCATACTTTGAAGATTTATTTGTAGCATTCTTGAATCTTCTGTAACATATTGCTGTGCAAGTGTATCTCTAAGTAGAACTATCTACATCTTACGTAATTAGCATCACGGACATTGGATCACTTTTAGCTATGCAGACAATTCAGCTCTAAATCGCTCTGAATTTAAAATATAGTAATTATAACATAATTTTTTATGTATGTTTTTAGAGTGGCATATACACTGCAACAGTATTATGGTCTCATACAGGGATGCTGATCAAGACATGAGACTGGTTTTCCTCTATATAAAAGTCTGGTATAACTGCAAGCAAAAATGAACAGTATTTCATATATCTATCCTATATAGATCTAGCTGCCTGGTCCTCCTGTTTATCGCTCAGTTGTTAACATAAAGAAATACATTTTCAAGAAGTTTCTTTATGTCAGACTTTTTAGAATATCTCCACAAGAAAAATATATCTGTTGAGAAATATATTTTCCATTTCAAACATACTACGGCCTCTCACTTTTGTGTGCTATAGAGAGTATCTAATGGCTTCCAGTGGGAAACAATATTCTTTCCACTTTAAATGAAAAGTGCCTTTGGTATTTGAATGTGTTTACGAAACTGTGAATATAAAGCTGTGCTTACCATTTCACAGTAATCCACTGAAGGATTATACTGAGACACAAGATAAGTACAAGTGCCTGAAGTAATCTGTGCACATGAAGTAAAAACAGCCAGAAGAAAATGAAAATACTAATAAGTAGCTCCTTTTTTTCTATCCCTTTCAATTTTGATTAACTGCACAGTTTGACTGATAAATCATCTTCTCTCAATTTTGGTAAGAAATGTTTTGATCAAAAAATAAAACATGAAGTTTGATACCTTTTTTCTGAGCACTTAAATATGGTAGCTATACTTATTCTTTCTCAGCAGCTCTGCTTATTCTCATTTTCATACAACAACACGAATAATTTGAAACCAAACCAGCTGACTATAAGGAAAACATTCAAGTAGGATTTTATATTCTTGTATG
The DNA here is from genome assembly GCA_033558185.1 of Dromococcyx pavoninus. Classification (NCBI taxonomy): domain Eukaryota; kingdom Metazoa; phylum Chordata; class Aves; order Cuculiformes; family Neomorphidae; genus Dromococcyx; species Dromococcyx pavoninus. The sequence continues at coordinate 534,117 of JAUMJL010000047.1, forward strand.
TTTCCTCTTGGAAACATTTTGAATTGAGTTTTGCCCCTTTCCTGTTAACAAGAAAAGTTGAATTTCTTATTTATTTACTGATTATAAGTTCTACTCTCTCAAGACAGTTTTATGAATAATCTAGGTATGTGTATGAATTTCTCACTGGCTATTTGTTATAGCAGTTATAGAATGGAAGTATTGGTGTGGCTGATCATCTGTCTTGCATAGTACTGGACTGTCATGTTTCTTGGATTACAGGAGTAATGATTGTTTAAGAGAGCTCCAAAGAAGAAATTGTCAAGAGCATGTGTTTACATTCAAGCTACGGTGCAAACCATTCACATGTTATAGGATCATAGTCTTCTGCAAACATTCATTCAAACAGTAGCAATCTTCATCATATTAAGAACTAGATATCATGGACTGAACAATGTTGCTGAAAAAGACTTTTTCACATGTGAAGCCAGTAAAGCAGTGGTCCATACAGTGACTGAAGAATAGTTAAACTAGTTGCCCACCTCTAACTAGTTTTATGATATCTGCTTGTTCATGTAGTGCAGATGCCTCTTCTTCATTAACCATTTTCAACACTGAAAAATCAAATGAAGGAATAGAGACACCTTTTTTCTCAATGTTTCTACTTTTCCTTTCCTCCATTATACAGCTGCCCATGAGAGAAGAGGTGGCCAGTATTCCCATACCTGGCGTGAGAGCTGGTTTAGCATAGGCTGGAGTGAGGAAAGCTGACATCTGAGATCGAAACATCACATTTTGAAAACTGTGATGGCTGTGTGGAAATAAAATCAGAGCAGTCAAACAGCCCTGGAGCCACAAACAGAGACAAGGAAGACAAGAAGATCTCAGCAGTTTGCAACCCAGAGGCCAGAATCTGCCCCAACTATCTGGTTCTTCAGGATTAGCCCAGAAAAGAGACACTGTGAATATAAGATTCTGTACTTTTGATATGTAATTTATTTGACATTCTCTCAGTGGACGTGGTCTAGAATCTGTTCCCTGTGAAAACAAGGAACACTCTCTCAAAGAAGCAGTTCCTTGAAATTCAAAGCTATATCAAACAAAATAAAAAAAATCAGAGAAAGGAAATTTGAATTTTCCTGAAGTCATGCAAAAATGTTTTCAGATATTAACAGTGTTGATACCTGTAAAATGGTGAGTTTGAATCATTTCAGGAAACATTTTAGTGATTTAAAATTTTACCTTACAGACTAGGAACATGTACATAAGTTCCTTACACCACAAAGGTGAAAAAATAGAAGTCCTCACACTGGGTCTACACCAGAAAAGAAACCCTAAACCACACCTGAAGTAGTGATTTTCAGAGTCTGAGTTAAAAGAAGAAGATCTAACCTACCCAGTAGCTAAATATACTCTGTTTAATTGCCCAGGTGATTCAGGCAGCAGTCAGCTGGGTCTCTGTCAACCTGTGCAATCTGTAGGCCGGACAATCTCTTGAGTGTACCTAGTGTGTAGGTTCAGCTCTCTAATGACAGCCCAGGAGAGCTGTGCAGTGTAAGTGTTACCAAATTCATCCTGCAAACCTCGATGTAAATCCCATAGTCACAAAGTCTGGCTGATAATACTGAAATGGTCCCACATGACACAAAAGCAATGTTGCCCTTCTTCATACCAGAGTTATATCTTCAGCCTCACATACTGTAACTTAAGGCAGGACTTACAGGAAAGATCTCTCCACATAGTGGTAACAAAGGAATGGGTTCCCACAGCTGCAACTGGAAGAGGGAGACCATGAGAGAAATACTACTATTAAAAAAAGTATTGTACCATGGACTTTTTATATAGGACATGAGAATTGAGTCTGTAATGAGAGCTGAGGTTTTACAGCCCATTCTCATTTATTGGTTTATCTTTCCTTCTGATTCATATTGCACATCACTGAGGTCTCTGGAGTGTTACAAACATGCATTTGATTATTCTAAGAGAGGGAAACATGGAGACTGTGAGGAGAATCAAGTGGTTGGATTACTTGCTGGAGAATTATGGAAACTGAGCTCTGACTTTTACAGTGGAGAGATGTTATGTTTTTTCTGACCACTCATCAACACCAAATATCGATCAACAAAAAACATCAAACACCAACAGACTTGAGAAGCAGATGGCGCAGACTCAATCCTAAGCAAAATACGTGAAATGGTGTGAAATTTAAGAATATATCTTCACGAATAAAAGTTTATATCTTTACATCACATTTTTAGTATCAGTGATGTTAAATATTATTTCAATTTTATTATGTCACATTTTAATTTCTCCTGATTTGTCTTATTAAAATGCTTACTGATGATCTTTTAGTCCATATTTCTAAAACAGATTGAAAGTTACTTTCCACACAATAAATTGTGTTTGAAAATTCTCAAGTTGAGTTACTTACCCATATAGAAACATACACATGTATAATAAATATGTGTCTGTAAGAGATGATTTGGATATATTTGTGTATATATCTATATTTAACTTTTAATTAAATGCAACTCAGTTTCTCTCAAAATTATCATTTCTAACTTAAGGGGATAGCTGGATGCAGCAATCCAGGTTAGACATTGAAAACCACACATATAATTATGATGTGGTTTTACTCCATGGTCACATAGAGACTATAGGGGAGGGGAAGCACAGGAAAGGAAGCACTTTTCTACCTCCTTGCAATAGTCAGAGTGTCAGAGGGAGGGATGTTCATATGGAAAGATATTTTTCTTGAAAGCAGGAGGGAAAAAATTAAACCTGTTTTATTGATAAAACACCACCATTTTCTGTACATTGCAATACAACATGGAGTATGGCATGAAAAATATCAAATTTACTGGTCTTGTTCAATCACTTTATTTTATGATGGACAACTACAGAACAAAGCCCACATGAATGCTACATTACCTGTTGTAAGAAACCATTAGAAATGCTAATTTAATTGTAACTTCATTTGCTAATGTGAAAGCTGGGGTACAACATAGATAAATTGCAATCATGGGTGAACTACTCTGTTAGAGATGAAGAAGACAACAAAATACCTGGAGTCATTGGTGTAAAAACCACAGAGGGAGAAACCTCCTTGATCGGGTACTTCCCACCTTTCATGTTTCTAAACGGACCTTTTTTTTTTATTAGTACAATGTCCAGCAGTGCACCTCTTCTCATTGGCTCCTCCACCACCCGTGTCAAAATGTTGTCATCCATACTCTTCAGAAATCTCCTGGACTGTGTGTGCCTAGTTGTGTTGTCTTTCCAGCAAATATCAAGGTGATTGAAGTTCCCCATGAGAATCAGCGCTTGTGATCACGAGGCTACTTCCAGCTGACTGTAGAAGGCTTCCTGGACTTTCTCTTCCTGATCTGGTGGCCTGTCACCCATGTTAGCCTGTCCTTCAATTCTTTCTTACCCATAGTCTCTTGATTCATTCTTCATCCATCCCTAGGCATTTCAGTTGCTCTCTCACATAAAGAGCAACTCCATCACCTTGCCTTGCTGGCCTGTCTTTCCTAAAAATGTGTAGCCGTCCATGAAATCATTCCAGTCATGTGAATTGTCCCACACTGTGTCCATAACTGCAATGAGATCATAGCCCTGCAACCACGCACAGATGCTTAGTTCTTTCTGTTTGTTCCCTATGCAGCATGTGTTGTTGTGCAGGAATTTCAGAGAGGTAATTGTGCATGCAGGTTTCTTTGGAGCAGTGCAAGAATATCTACTATAGGCATACACATCTTGAGATTGCTGACCTTCTTGTCCTTGTTGTGGGAGGCAGCTAAGGAACATTTGTAGTGGCTCTGGTTGGCCTGACTTATTCCCCAGTTGATGCAATGGCATGAATGTTGCCATTTTAGACCCCACCCACAGATTCCTTCAGTTTAAAGCCTACCACACCGAGGTGGCCAGCATGTTACCAAAGTTTCCCTTGCCTCTTCTAGACAGGTGGATTCCATTGTTCCCTAACAGGTAACAGTCATCAAAGAATATCCCATTGTCATAAAAATCAAAATGCTTGTGACAGCACCAGCCACACAGCCAAGAGTTTATATGAATTATGCACCTATTTCTGGCTGCCCCCTTTCCTCTAACTGGTAAAATGGAGGAAATGATAACTTGGGCACCAATATTTTTCACTTGGACGCTAAGAGCTTCATGGTCTTCCTTGATTCTACCCAGATTCTAACTTGAGGTGTCATTCATGAACATTTTCCTCTGCTCCCTGCTTTGAGGAAGTTGTAGACTGCAGCAAGGTCGTCCCTCAGCTTCTGCAACATGAACACAGTGACATCAACTGCTCCTCATAAGTCCTGTCCTAGAGACATTTCCCCAGCTTTGTTGCCATCCTCTGCACACATTCTAACAGTTGAATGTTCTTCTTGCATTGAGACACTCAAAACTGCACACAGTACTCAAACTGGATCTCACGTAGAGCGGGAAAACCTTCTCCCTTGACCAGCTAGCCATGCTGTGCTTGGTGCACCCCAGGACATGACTGGCCCCTTTGGCTGCGAGGGCAAACTGCTGATCCCTATTCAACTTGCTATCAATCCAAATCCCCAGATCTCTTTCCATGGGGCTGCTTTACAACCTTTCATCCCCCAGTTTGTATTATAGCCAGGATTATCCTGTCCCTGATGGACAATCCAGCACTTGCTCTTGCCATACAACAAACATCAGTACCTTTTCCAATCTTTTCTGAATTTTAGAGCATGTATAAAATCAGAAAAAAAAGGAACTATGGAACCTAAAAAATATCTAATGTTTTAGAAACAGTAGAAAGAAAAGATAGACTCAATCTGGAATTTACTGCAAAACATTCAGCACTGTGGGGAATGTTCTACTCTTGGATGTGAGAGGCAGAGTTGATAATTTTCTACATGCACAAGACTTCTTTTAATATCTAGTGCAATTGTATATCCTTTGCATTTTAAAATAAAGCATTTAAAAAAGGTTTCCAAGCAGCAGGGAAAAACATGTATGATAGAAAATAGTCTGCCCAGGGGCAGTATTAATTTATAGAAAACATTGAATAGTTTGAAAAGCAGAGTTTTTGTGAAAAAATCAGAGAAATAGAAATAAATAAGCATATATCTCATATTAAATAGATTCTGTTGAATTTAGAGAGTTACACGGAGATCTCGTCCAGATGAGAATGCTACATCAAATTTGGTTGCAAATCTACCACTTATTTTCCTCCATCATAAGTAGATTAAAGGCAGTTTAAATACACAAACAGTAGTTAAAACCGTAAGCATGCCACTGTTAAATGCAGGTCAACTTTTGTCCTTCAGTTTGTACTGATAAGTAAAAGAAACTTCTTTCCATAACATGCCATTTTTTTAACCTATCTGGATGTTTATCCAGACTCTTATTTCCCTGTATAGATATCACTACATCTTGTTTTCCTTCTGTTTGTATTTCAACAGGTTATTTCAGGATGGGAAAGAGGAGCTTATCAGAGAGTCAAGGGAACTTTAGTGCTTCCCTGACCTTTGCTAGCTGTGTATTGTGGCAAGCAGAATCCTTGTCATGTAATGCAGTAGAAAACCGTGCAGTTCCTTGTTCCATCTCACGTGCACAACACAGCTGATTTGGTGAGACGTGCCAGACCTCAGTGTCAGAAGCAGCCTCCCGTGAGCAGACAGCCAGAAGCCAGTCATTTTGGCTGACAAATAATACTGTGTCCAAATTCTGACAAAATGTTAGGTAAAGCTCAAGTCAGGATCCAACTCAGCCCTTAGTACAGCTGTCACTGTTAAATTAATGCATGATTTAATTGATTATAGAAATGACAAAGACATTATCATCATTATCTTTCTCTCAGAACTTTCATAAGCAAAAGTATGCAGAGCCTTATCTATATAATGAGTTAGACACAATGTAGAACAGAAAAGCTACTCAAAGGGTATCTGCACTCAATTATGTACTGCAAGAATTTCTAGGTACTTTCAGCATTGTTTCCTTATCTTGTCCAATAATCACTTTATTGTAGACAGAGATGTACCTAAATCCTGCTTGAACACTATTAGACTCAGAAACCTGAAAGAGCATCATCTCTGTCCTTTAAAGGACTCACGCAAAAGGTGTACCCAGAGCACAGCTAAGATAACTTAGAGTATGAATCTGTATGAATAAAGTTAGATACCTTCTGCAGAGTAGGATTATAGGATCATACTCACTCTTGAAATGAGAGACACAGCCAAGTTAGTTGTCTTCTCAACTGTAGAGACTCAAATCTACACTTTTACAACTGGAATGCCCTTAAGCAAATTAAAACTGTTTGTAGGGGGCAAAGAAGGTAGACAGTGTTGCTTGCTACCTACTCTTCTTCTGGTGGAGTTGTGCAAAGGTCATAAAGTCAAAGCTCAGGAAGTCAATCTTGTAATAGAAGAATTCTGCTTATGTCGTCTAACATCTTTTAGTAAAAAATATTTCATTTTTCTTCCAGGGCTTTCTCTGGGTTGGATAATAAACACTCACACATGAAAAGATAACTGTTCAGCATTGACAGAGCAGAGAGGAAGACTAACCTGATCTGTCCAACCTAATTTTTCAGATAAGATTCTTCAGGAGCCACAAGATGTCTTAAAAGAAAATCCCATTCAACAACACCAAAAAAAGAAAAATTTTCTCCTGAATGGACAGACATTCCCTTGAGTTTAGGAACTACCGGTCTGTATATGACCTAAAGAACAGAGAGATTATTTTTATAATTTCTTATCAGGTAACACTGAACTTTTTAATAGCACTTTTGCAGACCAGGATTCAGACTGAAAGCCAAGCTTCCACAACTTCAGCACCGTGATGCCTAGCACTCCTACACTTCAGTCCTGTCAATTTTCAATACATAAACAAAAAAAATCTGTGAATACTGTAGTCACAAACTTGCCTAGTACTGTAAGAGACAAACAACTTTCTCTATACTAATGTTAAGAAAAGTTTTGCAACTTTTGGAGAGCTCAGTGGCACTGGTCAAACATCACTACCTGCAAACGATGTACTTGAAGCCCATCCTAGCTTATTACTCATCAGCATGTAGATATAAGATTCAAGCACACAGATTTGTAACTGAAGTTTTGACAGATTTGTATCTGATGTTTTGGAGGTTTTAGCTATTCCTTGTAAATGTATGCACAGATATGTAACATATTTGATAACCCAAAACTTAAGGGAATTTTAGGTTTAATTTCTGTGTGAAATCTAATTTTTAGGTTTTAATTTCAGCTATCAGAGAGTCTAAAGACAGGCTTCTGCCCATCTATCCTACAAAATGGAGATGTTTTGTGATTAAAAGAAAAAAAAACTGCAGTTTGGGCTGTTATTAAATTTACTAGTGGAAAGTGGTTTAGGAAACAGCTGTTCAAGAGCTCAGTAACAGTATAACTCAGATATATAAATAATCTGCAGCTGAGATGACAAAATGTTACCCCATTGTTATTGGAGTTCTGGGACATAATAGGATAAACTGTTACAGTTTATTATAGTTGAATTTCAAAAAAATTTCATATCATGTTTTTTTTTTCCTAAGAATAAAATGAATGCTGCAGGAGACTAACTCAAGTGGAATAAAATTTTCATATCAGAGCTAGTCAAAGTTAATTAATATCTGTCATAAACATTCTCTGATACCAAACCAACTGTGAAGTGACAGCAATGTTCACTTGAAAATTTTTGGGTCACATTACTCCTTGAATTGTTCCATTAAACAGTTTTCTATAACAGGTTGGCTGTGAATGACTAGCTATGTTTTGTATGTAGCCATGCAAAGTCTACGACAGTAATTCTGCTCTTTGATTGATGGTTGAAGCATTTTAAATAGGAGAATAAGAAACAGTGAATGATGTATTTCATCAGTATGGGTTTCACAAAAACAATTGTTTCAGCTGTAATCTGGTGCAATTTGTAAGCATTTTGCTAACATCTGTCACTTCTCTGCATACTTTTAGATGAGTGAAGGTGTAGGTGAAACCTTCACATCAAAGTCACAATTCAGTATATGTTACTAGTAATATGGTCAACAATTTTTGCTATTTCATTACCTCTTGTGAAGAAAAGTAATAATGGTCTAATAGTAATGGTGAACAGAAACGTCATAGAATGGCAAGTCTTGTGAACTCACTCTCCATGAATCTATTCAATTGATGATTAAATGGGAGATCAGAAGGCTGTAAAAAGGATCAGCTTTTTGAGATAGGCTTTAATAGCTAACCTGTAGTCCATTTTGCCCATTAAAAGTTAGGGTTCATGCCACTAGTTTGGTGCTTTTCTTAGCAAACTTATTGATTGTACTGAAGTGAGGATAAAGACCAAGACATTCAATCTCATTTCTACTCTTTAAAGACTTGAGCTCTGATCCAAAGATAATGCAAATAAATAGAAATATTTTATTGTTTTTCAAGGACTTTTGACGATCCCTATAGGTATCTATAGTGGAAATCAACCTTACAGAAGAAAAACACCAACCTAAATGCCATATGTTTTAGGACTGATTTTATAAAGTGATAATTTCATAATTTTTTATGTAGGAGCAGAGAAAGCATATGGGAGTATTTCAAAGGAAAGTTTAATATTATCTGACTGGGATTTAAAAATAGACATAGCGTTTTATGACCAGAAAGTATAAAGACGAAAAAGCATTATGGGGTTAACTGTGATGTTTACTTAGCTTGTGAACTTTGTCTTTAAAAGGTTTGCTATGATAAATACAGGAATATAAACTATAGATCTGAGAATCATATTGTAATGTTTGAGAATATATGGGATTCTAATTTATTTTAAAAGAAAAAAAATTGTCCATTGTCCCATCTGAATAGAGAATTACAATGTTAGTATCAGTACAATAACTCTACATAAGGAACAAGGCAGAAACATAATCTTTTATTTTTCTGTTGCAGTATAAGATTTCTGACACAGTTTTTCACACAGAGATTCAAAACAATTGGTTAAGTAAAATAAGACCCCTTCAGGAGTCTTCTTCCTCTTTTGAATTATTTTTAATTGTGCATTACATAAATAAAGGGATTTTAACTTAGAAAGGTAATAGTTTTTATTAAACAGAGATTTAAAAAACTGTTAAATTAATTAATGTAACATTTTAACTTAAAATATGATAAATCAAATAAATATGCAGAAAGAGATGATGCTTTTCTTTAGAAAAGTGGGAGTCTAAACCAAATAAATTTAATTTTGCTGGATTTTCCTTATAGACATAATTTTTTTAATATTAACTCTCATGTCAGACTATGCATTTTTAATACCGTTGGTGCTTGATGAAGACAGAGTAAAGCTGGCTGGTTCATACTATGTGATATAAAAATAGTTCTGTCCGTGATTTCTTGGAAGATCCTGTCTGCAGAGACATCCCAAAGCTCCTATATACAACACCTCCTTGTACTTAACACGAGAAGTAATATGGCTCGTATTGTTTGTGATAAATAGTTGAGCATAGATCCTCTGATTAGATTCTTTTGCATCAATTTTACTATCAGATAGAATCTCTTATTATCTAAATATATTAATTAGAAACTAATTCCATGTATGTCATTTTCATGCAAATATATAAATAAAAATGATACGTTAGAAGCAGTATTTAAGTAAACTGTAGCTGTGATGAACGTCTACATATGACTGGTAAGGAACAATTTCTGTTCCACTGCTTGCAATGGCAAGGGTATTTCATTCATAAGCATTCATTCATAGTTGCATATAACTTGTGCAGAGTAATACTATGAAAACGAAATTTCATTTTGAAGAGTGATGTGGAAAACAGCATCAAGGTATCAAACAATTTCCACATTAAATATGTCATTTACACAAATAAAACATTTTTTTACCTTCCAGATGGTAGTAACCAGTAATTAAAACCCTGTCCCAAGAGAAAATTATGTTTTAGTGTCATATTCACGTCTTCTCTGAGTGTTATTCTTCGTAGTTGTCCTGCAAATATATGAATTTTTTTTTTTGTAACCTTGGTAAACTGAAATCCTAAGAGAGCTGGAAGGTATTTATCCTTTTTTAGCAAATAGAGAAAAGTAATCCGGATTTGCTTGGAGACCTACAGCTGGGAGAAAACATTTACAAACGAGAAGTCTCTTTTGTCATTCTTCAATCAAGGAGATAAATAGAGTGGATAGACATACACATTGGCATTTAGGTCATGTGCCAGCCTTTGCTTTTTCATGAAAATAGACTACAAGTACAACAAAACATTATCATCCTTGGCATCTGGATGACTGAATGGCACTGAATGTGCCTGAACTGAAGACACTTTTAATGATTATTGCAGCCTAAATGTGTGACATAAGAGAGTTCTGGTTAAGGTAAAGCAAAATCGGAGGAAGCCTTCGACTTGCAATGTGGTTTGGCTCTGATATTCACACCTTTCTCTCTGGTGACTGAGATGATGCAAAAGGAGGTTCTCTGGCAGCAACAGACTTAAGAACAATGGCTCTAGTGGTTGAGTCAAAGACCTCTTGTCCAGCCTCTTGTTTTCAATAGTAGCTAATAAAGCATGCACAGAGAAAGAAAACACGAAAACTCAAGCACACGCTCCCTTACTTCTAACACTTCTTAGGTCAAGCTTCAAAGTTCAGTACCCTTTCTGTGGGTCTCCCTTACCAGCATCAGAACAATAATTCCTTTGTCTTGACTGGAGGGACTAGTCCATCGAAAAAAATTTCTAAATACTGATTCCGGTGTCTCAGAGCTAGTTGGAACTGCCTCTGTACAACATGGGGGCAGTTTCTGTTGTCTTCTCACAGAATCCACCACTTCAACCCCTTGTAAAGCAAATATATTCCATTCTTCAACTTTGTGAATCACGCATTTAAGAATTATCATGAAAATATGCATTCATCGCACAATCTACAATCTTCACAAACTTCACTTGTATCAAAAAAGAGTTCCTCACATCAAAATCAAAATAACGTCATAACAACACCAACAAATGTGGACGATTTATGCACACTTTATCCCTTGTCCCTTCACCACTATTAGAATAAAATTCCCCACAATGTTCAGTCCATGTTTTGCTGGTTACTTCTCCTAGTTCCTATCCTTATCTCAAATTCCTTGAAAACTTCACAGTGGGTGCCAAAACCAAGCATAGTGGGCTCAATTTAGCTGGCTGCCAGTTGCTCAACAAGCCACTCCCTCACTCTTCTTCCTCAGCAGGGCAATGGAAAAAAACAAAATAAAAAAATACGTGGTTGAAATAAAGGCAGTTTACTAAAATAAAGCAAAGGCTGTGCAGGTAGGGAAAGGAATGAAAAAAAAAGATTTGTTCCTTACTTCCCACAAGCATTGATGTCCAGACAATTTCAGGAAATAGGGCCTCAATACACATAGCGGTTACTTCATAAAACAAATGTATTAATAACTAATGTCCCTCCTCCCTCCTCCTTTTTCTCAACTTTATTGCTGAGCGCAATAGTATGGAATGTATAGCACAATAGTATAGTATGGAAGATCCCTTTGGTCAGTTTGGGTCATCTGTTCTGGCTGTGCTCCCATACCCAGTCTTTTTTGGGTGGGGGCTGGTTTGCAGACACAACCTTGATGTGTTGGAGTACTGCTCAACAGTAGTCAAAATATTGGTCTTTTATTAACATTGCTCTAGCTATAGATACAAAGTACAGCACGACAAGGTCTGTTGTATGTTATGCTTAGGCATTGAACATAACATTTGAAAACTACCTGGACTGTCATCCTAGACTGTCATCCTCTCTTAGGTATATATTCCTATGTTACTGTTGGAGCTCTTACCATAAGTAATACCTGGAATCAAATCTTGATATCAGACTATTATCTGTATTTTGAGTATAGATAAAAATATATCATTAAATGAACTCAAGCAATAAGATTTGGTGGCTGTATAAAATTCTTCTCTACCTTTCTATGTAATAGCTAAATTTGTACAAACATCAAGAATATGGATGTTTTAGAGGTCATGTTGACAGGTACATTATGAGTGAAATTCTTATCTACAAAGGATTAACCAGCTTTATAAGAGCATTAATTTCTGAGCTCTGGGTGACCCTTTCATCCCTTACGTAAGGGTCAAAAATGCAAAGTGGTGGACTGAGGTATCAAAATAATCGATCAAACAAACAAACAACAAAACTAAACAAAGAACAAACAGCTGTATTCCACATGGTTTTCAGGGGTCCTCCCATAGGTAAGAAACTTCAGCATCCAAATGCTTTTCACTTTGATCTCTTATGCTTTCAATTCTCATTCTACCAGATTAATACTCCACATAAAGACATCAGTCATGCTTATGTACACTATGTCCCAGTTCAAGCAGGGTCCTCCAAAGTTTATCTACGATAATCCTCTGCTCAAAGACAAGATCAGCTACAGAAGCATTGCTGCTAATGAATAATTCCCTGTACTTTGTTAGCAATGGTCCAGTGGAAAGGTTTGGGAAATCTGTAACCATTTTCCTTTTACTTGTCTTTTCTTCTACTTACTTCCTGGTAGCTACAACTTCTCTTGGGTGTTTTCCAATCATGACTTTTTTTTTTTTGAGACAGAAGGAATCAATGTCAAGCTGATGCTTCATGATACATCTCTGCATAAGACGTTCAATGTGTTTTGCTTCTCCCTACTACACCATCTTGGACTTTTTGTTACCTTCCAGAACATACTGCCTTCGTTGCAGACCAGAAGAACAGACTTGCCAAGAAGTCTGTTCTTCAGCTTCACAGTTCAGTTTGTGTTTGCAGAAGACTTTCATGCATTTGACGACTTTATTCATGTTTCCTCTTGGTTTTTGTTTTTCTCTCTGAACAACTACAGCTCATTTAATATTCTCTTAAAGCTCATCTCATATTTCCATGACCTTGGATCATACTTTTTGCTCTCCATCAGACACTCCCCACTCACTCCGTATACTTTTGTAGTCGGGGACTCAAAACTGGATTCAGGCCTTCAGCTGGATTTCTGTTTTGTTTACCTGTTTTTACCAAGTTGACAAATATTAGGTCAAATGATGAGATTGGTTTTCAATAGCTGACACAAAGTAGTGTGGGAACTTGTGTTTCGATGGATATTTATGTATATGTTTACATATCTATAGTTACATTTTGACTAATGGAAAGAAACTCTTTCTGTTATCTTCAATTTTACTCTATCACAAACATTCAGCCCACCTATTCAGTGTATTCTCTGTAACATCACTATTAAATGACTTGAAACAATACATTTACAGCAGAAAGCTGGTGGTCAGCCATTCTTTTACCCTAAGGAACAGTAGTTTGACAAGTGACCATGAATTTCTTCCAGTAACACATACAGCAAAAAAAGAACTGGTCCTGACCCAACTGTCAGGCTTTGATTCAGGAACGAAGATTTTCCAAGGCAGGAGTTATCTGTCAAAAAGGCAGTTTCATACTCAGGGAAATATATCTGATCTAAAGCTGATAGAGTGTGAAATCAAAGGTTGTGAATGGCTACTCAAGGGAAACCAAATACATTTCTGTGGGGTTGCAGTACAAATGGGGTTGGTAATGGGTTGTGGCAGAACAAAGGGCAGCCAAATTAAATACCAAGATCTAGCATGTTAGCATTACCTGATCAAAGAAGTGTAAGATGGCATGCTGACACTATGAAAATTATCCCTATAACTTTCCTGTATTAAGTCACTGATTATCACCTTTCTTTGTCTTCATCTCATCAATTTATCTGATAGAAAGAGTTCATCCAAAAAATACTAGGAAGGTGCTCTGGTTATATAATTAATCTGGCTGAAGACTCTTCTATCACATTTATACTATGAAGTACTGATTCCTTTATAACAACTGCTGTCATTCAGGAAGCAGGTTAGTACTGGCAACTGTTCACTTTACCTATGCTTTTTCACTACCTAGAATTTCACTACCTAGAATTTCACTACCTAGAGTCTGTTTAGTGATATCTCCAAAACATTGAATGTAATGTGGATTTAAAGGTACGTGTATTCAACTCTCTAAGTTAATGCCGAGTAAGGTTCAAAATGATTGAATACTGTTTTTCTTTGGGTTTGTATTTTTTTAATGTTAAGAGTACCCAGATGACTATTCACAAAATTCTGGACCAGAAATAGTAATTTCAAAAGCAATTACCTTAGCTAAGCATATTAATAAATAAGCATACGTGTATGCGGTTAAAGGATCTGCTGTATATGAAGCAGAGTGGAGAGAGAGCTTTCTAGTCCTAATATACTCCCTCTTACCATTGTTGTTAAACTGATGTATCACTACACTAAGGATAAAAAGACTGAAATACTCCTGGAAATCTCTCAGGTATAAAAATTTGTACTTGTTTATACTATTATTCATTTAAACATCCAGAAAAGGAGTTTCTGAAATGTTTGAGTTCCTGTGTGAAATTATTATTTGGTATGTTCTAATTTAATGTATTATGAATTAATTATGTTAAAATATCTAAACAGTGCATAGCTGTATTTGTTTTTCTTTGATATATCAAATCTAATTAAATAGTACTACATGACGACTAGATTTTTATGGTTCGATATAGTAATAAGGACATTATTTTAATATATTTCAATGGAACGGTAAAAGTGCAGTGTTTTATCAAAGCAGTTGTGATATTAACATATTTACTGTGAAGAACCTGAGAAGGTAGAAATACAGAATTAATAGATAATGTTCTTGCTATAGTATCTTAGAGAAAGATTAACATATTAATGGGTCGTTGGAATTTTACAGCTTGTATTTCATCCAGTGCAGCATTGTTAATATGCAAAAGCACTGCCAGAAAATGACCTCTGTAATGGTGGAATAGAAGCTCTTATAACAATGTCAATATGAGACCCATTATTGTTCTTTTTTTTTCTTTTTCACACTACCATTTAAAATCAGTATTGCAAAATTAAAACAGCATTAGTAGACATATATAAACTGATAATATAAAAATTCCTGAGTGAGATTTGATTGTACTTCCATGAAAGTAAATGGTAACACATTAATGATCCTTTCTGTAATAATTTTTATGTTTTTCAGAAAGTACAACAGCACGCTATCTGCTGGTGAGGTGTTAGAGCCTAGTCTCTGCCAGATCTTGTGGTATTATTCATTAGATTACATTCAAGTGTTCTGAGATGAATAAAAAGGTACCAAAGGAAAAATGAGATAGTGGACATAATACTTTCTTTAACTAAAAAAATTTTGGGGCAAAGAAATTGATAAGGATGTATCAAGGTAATCAAATTATGTTTTCATTGATTCTTATAAATAATACCATCTGCAAAATCATGTCATCTAAGATTCTTCCAAATGATACCTTTAAATGTCCAGGTGAATGTAACTTTAGAACTAATTTTCTCATTTTCTCAGCTACTTCAGCTCTTAAATAGTGAAATAAACTATTTGAGCTCTGACCAAGTAAAATATTTTAGTTACCACCCAAATATCTTAGTTGTTCAATTTATCATCCATTGCTCATTGTTCTCCCACCTCTCCTTCCACCAGTAAAACAAAAAAGTGTTTTAGGAAGACTCCAAATTATATTCTTAGTCCAGTAAACTGAAGAAACATTTAGTAGTGGAGAAAAATTGTTGCTACCTCTAAAAATGACCAGCACATTGTCCATTGCACAACTTTCTAAGCAGTACTTCACACAGACCATCTCCTAGTCCTAAACAGCCTATTTGCCTGAAGCAGTGTAGGGGATTAGTTATTTCACGCCTCTGCTTTTAATTCTGTCTTATGATTGACTTTTACTCCTCTGGGATGTGCTTTCAACAATTTGGCCCTAATATTTGGTGCCACTTTTTTACAAATAATAGTAAAAGTGTCATTACTTAATAGCTACTATGAGTAGTAGTAGCATTTGTGAATGAGAAGTTTCTGATGCAACCTTCTTTCTTCTTACAGTCATCCTTCTTTGTAACAACTTTTTAAAGGATGGTTTCTATAACACCTATGTAGGTCTTTGTAAGGGTAACATACAGATAAATCCTCTGAGAAGAACAATTTCCTTGGTATATTGCATGAAGAGTAGTTTCTTTCCTGAATGCTCAAACACTTGTTTTGTTGGTCTTCTGGTTTTCAACTATGTCTAGGGGTTTAATGGAAAAGACTATTTCTTTCTACAGATTGTTCAGGGTAGAAAGGTCATGTTTCCTATAGAATGCCTGGGTTTTTACCAGCTTTTTTGGGGATGAATTCCCAAATGTTCCTCACTGCATTCCAGAATTTTTGGCACTATTGGCGTATTCTGGTATAATATTAACCAGTAATCATTCCTTGTATGCTCTTTAGCATCTGAAATGCATCAACTTCTGCTTATTCTTTGGTGGATACTAGTCTACTTCTGAGTCTAATTCTTCACCCCTTCCCCCCCCCCCCCCAACCATTTCACAAATATTTGCCTGGCCAAGTTGAGGCATTAAAGTGTTAAAAGTATGTGTCTTCTGAAGCTTCTCCTTATGGAACAAAACTGGTGAGATTTCTAGACACAGAGGACTAACACTATGTAGTGGCTCTGCCAGCAGCATATCTTGAAGATAAACCTGAGACACACAAAAAAAAAAAAAAAGAAAAATGAAGAAAATTCAATTTCTAGAAATGTCATAAACTGAAAAATATGCCTAGGAAAATACCTAAAGTGGGTTTCAGAGTTGCTTAGGAAAAGAGATTCTGGGAGTGATTCCCCAATAATACAGCTAAATTATATTTCAAAAACTGAAGATATGATTTAATATAATAAAAATTCTATTTTTAATGATATCCTTATATTGCCTTTTAACGTAAAGATGCTGAACATGTTTCCAAAATAAAAACTATTATACATTGTTAATGAAGACAGAAGATCAATAGTTCTTGTGAAATGGAGAGTGTGATAAAGCTGAACAAAGATATAATTATAATGATGTAAAATATGTCAAGATTATTGAATGCTTTTCAAGACTCTAGTTATCCCTTTTAAGACACGAACTAATCCCAGAAAAATTCAGTACCACTACAATGGCTTTTCAATAAATACCACCTTTGTTTAAAATAAATATTGTGCAAATCTATTCACAGATCAATTTGAAAACAAAATGCAAGGTTTATACAGTTCATTTTTATCATTATTTGAGACACTGAATTTTATTATACTAAAATTGGATGTTTGAAATATCCATTTTTATGCCAGAATAGCAGCATTTTGGGGTAAAGAGAGGTTTGTTTTATTTTGGAGCAGGAAAACATGCATTTATAAATGCTAGTCAAAGAAGTTTTTTAATTAAACACGTAATTTCCACAGTGTTAGAAAATGTCTTATGACACTACTAACCTATTAACATAAACCAGATTTTTTAAGAATATATGATGGCACAGAATCATGGCAAATATTATTTTTAAGGTAATTTCAGAAAAGTAATATAATTGTCATGCATTTATATAATTTCTATCTTAGTTTTAATATTGAAACTCGTGAGTATAATAGCTGAAAATGCATTTTGCAAATCTTTTATTAGAACAAGTGGGATTTCAGATATCCAAAATGCGGACTTTAGATTAAGGAAGTTTTAAATCTGGAAAGTGGAATTCATGTTTAATTGTGTTATTTATGCTACCATTTGCTGCCTAGAGACAGATTCTTCCCTCTCTTCTCCCCGCCCCACTTCCCCCCTCCTTTTTTTTTTCATGTTGCATTATCATTGTTGCATGTATGGCTCTGGTCCTATACTACAATCAGCTACTAGAAATTAGATTTCAGTCATCAAGTCATTGATTTGCCTTGCCTTGAAATATGTTTCTGGGAACCACTACCGTCCAGATACTGTAGTTCTGGGAATTAAATTACAAAGCATCAGGTCAAATAGGTACATATGAACAAGGATAGAGTGTGTATCCAGAGATGTGAATGTTTCTCTCTTGCTATGTAGATAACATCTATTCTGAAGGTCCTAGCACAGTCAGGATGCATTATAGGTCAGCTTGCAAATAAACGTAAGAGACAAAAACTCAAGCTCCTTGTTAAGTATAAATACACCAATCTTTAAACTAATCTAATGAGGATTGTACATCATCAGCATAAAACACAGCATTTTGGACAAATGTATTTTAAATAAGGATGCCAGAGTCTCTGAATCTATGTCCAGAGACAGGAAGGATGCCCATATTGCCTGTTTCTAATCAGTAATATGTCTGACTCTTTGTACAGGGATATTTTTCTCTTGTTTTTACAGAGTGAATCATGTGTGCTCTCCAGACACACAGAACGAGAAATACTTTGGGCTTTAACTGGCAATACTGAGAACGTATCCACTTAGTGTTTTGGATGGGGAAGAAAGACATTAAGATTAATTTTCTTGTGGCCAGGGTTACTTCTGCTCTTTTCTGTATTCATTTTACGTCATCTGGGTTCAGTATTTTTTTTCTTTCCATAATTTTTGAAGATGTGTCTTATTTTATTCTCACATGTAATTATCTCTAACATTACTATTTCACATAATATACTTTATGTATTCTTTCTTTGTATTATGTTCAGCTTTATGAAATCATAAGTCTGACTTGGTTGCTATGTGATTATGCTGTGTTATGTCTATATTCTGTCTCCTGTATTATTTCTACAGCCTTTTAGCTGTAATACCCAGCCACAGTGCTTCTGAATCACTTTATCCTGAAATCAAATTACAAGAAAAAAGCTAAGGAAAAACCCCTCTCATTCTCCTGGAAGATTCTATTTGTTGTTTTGTCTTAATATGTGTATCAGTTTATTAATATAGCACATAGATTTAATTATTTAGCTTTATGCTTATAATCATAAAGCAGATGAAAAATCCCTCATCAATGCAAGAGTCCAGTTACACATTTAGAGAAACACAAGTTAAGAATCTAAGACATGAGCTTCTCATAGAAAAAGTAATTCACTTACCGTGAATTTCTATAGTATTAGTGGTCTAGCAGATAAGTAAATAAATAAACCAACATTTTTTAGTATTTAGGACATCAAATAATATTATGGCACACTCATTAAGAAGTCCCTCACAAATTCAGTTCCCACTGAAAAGACTTTGAGTGTCTCCCAACACATCTGTCAGGTAGTATTATCTTTATCTTGCAGGCCAAAGTGTGGCATAAGAGATGTTACATGAGATAGAATTTGCACATGGAAACAAAGAAATCTTGGAACAATATTAAAAAGCAAGTAGTGAAAAGCAAATAGAGTATGTGTAATATTTTATACCTATATTACATTTTTACATAAGCTACTAAGTATATAACAAAGCAACATGAAATCTATGTGTGTATATGTGCATATGTGTGTATATATATATATACAAGCGGGTTTTTTCCAGTGTTTTGCAAAAATATTAGGTGATTCAGGATATTTTAAAAGGAGACTGTGTGAAGTCTTCAGTTATTCTACGCATGTTATTTTTCTCCTATATCTTTTATTTAAGCAGGCTTTCTGCAGGATTTTCTTCTATGGGTTTCAAATGTAAATTCAGATGCAAATTGTCTCAACAACATACCAAGATTAGCTTCACCCCCCACACACACTGTGCAGAGAGAATGTAAAATTTTCCAAAATTCCTTAGTAAAACCACAAGAAAAGCAAGATTTCACTTGGCTGATTTTGAATCCCAGCAGAGAATGCTCAAGTCATTTGCTGCAGCTGATTAAATGTTTTATCTGAATTCTGTTCTCTCTCCTGACTCCACCATCCTACAAACTCTGAATCTCTTGCTCAGTGATGAAGAGGATAGCATGAAGCTATGCAAACTTCCATTATAACTTACACCATCTTTGTTCTTGACTCCCTTGAATGATACTCATCATCCAGCTATCGAATTTTGATGTCCTTTATGCTACATAAAACTGCAATGAGTATTTGATAATATGCAATAGCAGAGGAACAAACATGCAAAACTATAACCATCCTTTTGCTTTCATATTACCATCTGGCATCACCTCTAAGCCATGGTTCCAGATGTGCTGTTAGAGATTCTGTTGTTGTACTGCAGAGATTCAGATCATAGAAAAGCACCACTTGCAAGTAATTGTTTCTTTTGACTATCTACCGAAAGCTGTCAAATCAGGGCCCTTTCACATCGTGGTCTTGCCCATAATTTAATTTTTGTTGTTTTCAGTGTACCCATGTGAATCCAATCAATGACCCTTAAGTACATGGAGGGAGGCTTACAAATGGTTAAATGAAGGCAGAATGCCACAATATCAAAGCTGGTTTGCATTTGTTTACCAAATCTCTCATTTTTTTTAGCCACATGGGGTCTTATGGAATGCTAGCTCCATTTTACTTAGTTTTCAGTTATTCATGAAAAAAATTAAACAATTTATTGCTTTCATTAAGATGTTATTTTGCTTATTCTCCCTCATTCTCCCACAACAGAAATCCACTTGTTGAACATTTCTGAAAGTCACGGATGGTAAGAAATTTGGAAAATATAAATTCTGAAGCAGAAGTTTATAGTACAACATAGCAGCATTAGAGGTTATCAAAACAGAAAATGTTGCCCACGAGTTAAAACATTGAGAGTTGCAACATGATTTCCCATAAAAAATGAAAAAATGTGGTAACAGTTGGGATCCAACTAATGAATAAAAGTTTCTTTTATATTTATTGAATTATATTCTATTTGAACTACGTGATGATTTCCACAATATTTGTACATGCATGAGTGCCACAGTAGGTGATTTTAGCTAATATGGATTTAGTTTTGTACATATAACAAATGCATAATTACTGCAAGCCAAACATTTGTTCATTGCTGTGGAAATGCAATAATTTAAATATAATTGTACTGTGCAGACCCTATTTTCCCTAAAGTCAACAGAGACAGTAGTAGTTAAGTATGGTGGTTGGATCTAGTTCAGTGATGCGAAGCTAATAAGGATGAAAGCAACTCCTGCAGTTTGGAGAGGCTGCGAAACTCAACCCCCAGTGCTTCCAACCACTGCTGTGAAGACTCTACAGTCCTGAACACCAAGCCCTCAATAATTTTTTTTAGCTAGTGGCGATATCTAAAGTGAGCTATACAGTGATTTGAGGTTAGATCCTGGATCAAAATTTGCCTTGCAGTTACAAAACAAATCTTGTTCAAGTGAGTCAAAGTACTACTTTTTACATAATAGTATTTGCTTATGCAATCAACACGATAATTCTTTTTATAGATCAAAAGTATTTTTCTTTTTCTTTTTTTTTAGTAAGATGATAATTCTATTCAAAATTTTCTTTCCTGCTCTTTCTATTTCTTCCCTTTTTTTGGTTCAGCTTTGTATCATTTGAGTTTTCCAACTCCTATAATTCTGTCCCTATTTTGAGTAAATGAATGGGAAACATAATTACAAGTAAAGTCAGAAGAGATTACCAACATGAAACAGCTGAATGGTCTGGTTTCAAATACTAACTTTTTCACCCTTTTAGGTTCTGAATATATTATAATTTTATATATATATAAAAATTGCTTTTCTCTTAACGTTTCAAGTGAGGATGAGTTCAACTTCTTCCTTGATAATCTGTTCCAGTTTTGATTACCCATTTATTTACATCCAATAGGATACTGGTGAATTTGTGTTAGCTCATTTCAATGTCATCGCATATTTTTTATGCCTTTGCCAGAAGTACTGAAGAAGCCTCACTACCCATTAGATATCCTTTTCATCTGTAAGTACTAAAATATAATGATCAAGTCATCTCTCAGCCTTACGGTGAGTTGGAAAAAAACTGAGCTTCTTAAACTTCAAGGTGAATGGCTCAGTTTGTATTTCCTTAATCATTTTATGGTCATTCTTATAATTACTAATTCATCTGTCTTATGAAATTAGGACACAAAATCTAAGAAGCATACTCTAAAAAGCAGCAAGATAATTCTCTGTCTTCTACTAGATATTCCTGTTCTATATCTTCAAAGACCTCACTGGTCCTTTTTTGGCATAGTGCTGCACTAGAAGTTTTTATTTGGAACAATAATAAACTGTGCTTACTAATTCCTTGCTCCAGTCAATACTCTCCCAGAGTCTTGCACTATATTTCTAAACACGTATTCTTGTTCTACATGCATTTTTTCTGCATTGGACTATATTATATGCAATACTTTTACAGATTCAGTTGTGAGCTTCCTTCCAATAGTTTACAGAATGAAAGCTAAATCTTACACCTTGGTTTCAAATACAGAAGAGAAATATTTACTGGAATACCTGAGGACTTAGTCATGCCCTGCACTGTTTTCTGTATGTAATTAAGAGGCTATCCTGGCAGGTTCAGAAGCTTGAGTTTCAATCTCTTTGTTTATTAAATGAAATAAAATAAATATTTGGAATAAATAATTCTGTTTTAATTCTGAAAATGCACAGTGTTTTCCAGGCTTTGAAAGTGGAAGCAAAAAAATCTCTAGTCACTTTATTAAGTGTCCCTGTGTAATCATTATCCCTGTCGGGTGCACATTCAAGTGTAAGTGTTATCCCTAAAATGTAAAACTGCTCACTGAAAGAGTCTAAGGGAGAGGTCAGGTCTCCTGATTCGTGTTTGCTATGGATATGTATAAAGTACATGATATAAGTAATTACACTGCTATTAAAAATAAACAAAGAGTTAAGACACAATGTGAATATGTATATATGCTCTTTGAATCCATGATCATTCTGCTCTTAAATATGGTCCTAGAAATAAAATGCTTTCTTAGAAAAGAAATTCCATCATGGAGTTCATTATTATCTTTGAAGTCTAACACACTAGTAAGAGTTTCAGAAGAGCATTTGTAGAAATTTTTCTGTTCTCTTTGTACAATTTATTCAGCTTGAGACAGTTTTTCTTTTTTTCTTAGCATTTATCTGCTGTTTTAAATGCAATAGAAATAGAGAAAGGCAGGTGGAAACACAGGGGAGGAGAGAAATGCTTTAATTATTACTTAACTTGAAAGGACCTGCAAACCTGATTCAAACAGAGGGGTGGATCACCTAATTGTACAGCTGTGGTAGTATCTTGCAGCACTGAGAACATTCTCTGTCATACTAAATAGTGTCATCAGGGATACAACCCCCTTCCCCACCAAATCCATGTCTGTATAGCGTATAATATTAAAATTACAAAATTAACATTCAGCAGGGTATACCCAGCCAGATTTGAGAAAGCAAGATACGTATGCGCACCGAAGTAGATGACAAAGCTGACTCAGTGAAAAGTTCTCCAAGACTTCCAGGAAGACCCTGTCAGCCAGCAGGCTGGAAGAATAACATTGTTCCAAGCTGTAGCTGTCAAGGCCAGTAAGCATACTGACTGCAGTGGGTACGTTCCTCTTCTCTCCAGTACTGTTGGAAATACCGCTTCCCTTCTGCATTTTCTGCCATATGAGGGCACAGTTATAAGTGGATGAAAGTAAAAGGGAGAAACAGAACAGCATCCTTCTTCTGACCCTCCAGTGAGGAGGTTTTCACTGAGTATTTTGCTGATTCTAACAGTGTTGTAGCTACAGGAAGGAAAGCATTAGTCATCTAGTTATTTAACAATTTCATTCATCAGGCAAACTGTAAAGATACTGAGGGAAGCCACTGGAACATGTCATGATAAATCATAAAATTATCTATTTCTTAATAAAAGACAATATAATTTTACATATTAGCTAAAATTGGAAACTAAATTTTCAAAATTATGCAGAATTTTATGATGTAAACAATTTGGGTTTTAAAGCTTTCACTCCTGTTTTAAAGTTTCAAAAATTTCCACTTTTGGTTTTATTTTACTTAGTGCTTATTGACCTAATTGAAATTACAAATGCTAGCTCCAGAGCTTACATCCGAGAAAGCCCCATTGTAAGACATTTTTGCTCACGCTGACAAGTTATACTTCAAAGGACTAATTGTAGAATGTAACTTATTTTGAGTAGTGACATAAAATACTTGGCCAGTAGCAACAAATTGTTCTCATCATTTGAGAAGGCAACTGAAATACTTTGCTGCAAAAATAATTTTCTGAACTCGGAAAAAAAATTGTGTCATTTCAAGTATGTTACTTTATGTAAGTCTAGTAGTAGGTTTCTCGCTAGCTTTCACAGTATCACAGTATCACAAGGTTGGAAAAGACCTCTGAGATCATCTAGTCCAACCTATGACCCAACACCAACACCTACTCATCGTCTAAACCATGGCACCAAGTGCCTCATCCAATCCGTTTTTAAACACCTCCAGGGATGATGAGTCCACCACCTCCCTGGGCAGCGCATTCCAATGGCCAATCACTCTTTCAGTGAAAAATTTTTTCCTAATATCAGGCCTAAACCTTCTCTGACGAAGCTTGAGACCACATCCTCTTGTTCTGTCACTGGTCGCCTGAGAGAAGAGATCAACCCCTGCCTGACTACAACCTCCTTTTAAGTAGTTACATAGAGCAATAGGGTCTCCCCTGAGACTCCTCTTCTCCAGGCTAAGCAACCCCAGCTCCCTCAGTCACTCTTCATAGGGCTTGTGCTCCAGCCCCTTCACCATCTTCGTTGCTCTCCTCTGGACACACTCCAGCATCTCAACATCTCTCTTAAACTGAGGGGCCCAGAACTGGACACAGTACTCAAGGTGCGACCTAACCAGTGCCAAGTATAAGGGGATGATAACTTCTCTGTTCCTGCTGACCACACCATTCCTGATGCAGGCCAGGATACCATAGGCCTTCTTGGCCACTTGGGCACACTGCTGGCTCATGTTGAGCTTCCTGTCTTTCATCACTCCTAAGTCCCTTTCCACTTGACTACTCTCCAGCCACTCTGTCCCTAGCCTATAGCTCTGCATGGGTTTCTTGTGTCCAAAGTGTAGAACCCGGCACTTGGACTTGTTAAACTTCATCCCATTGGAATCAGCCCATCTCTCCAGTCTGTCCAGGTCCCTCTGTAGGGCCCTCCTACCCTCCAGCAGATGGACACTTCCTCCCAGCTTAGTATCGTCTGCAAACTTGTTAACGATGGACTCAATCCGCTCATCCAGATCATCAACAAAGATATTAAACACCAACCCCTGGGGGACACCAGTAGTGACCGGTCGCCAACTGGATGAGACACCATTCACTATCACTCTCTTGGCTCAACCATCCAACCAATTCCTAACCCAGCACAGAGCACTCCTGTCCAAGCCACGGGCTGCCAGCTTCTCCAGGAGTCTACTATGGGAGACAGTGTCAAAGGCCTTGCTGAAGTCCAGGTATTCCATATCCACAGGCTTCCTCTCATCCACCAACCGAGTCACATGGTCATAAAAAGAGATCAGGTTGATCAGGCAGGACCTGCCCCTCCTAAATGCATGCTGACTGGGCCTGATCTCTTGGTCATTCTGCAGGTGCCGCATGATTGCACCCAGGATTATCTGCTCCATAATTTTACCTGGAACTGAGGTCAGACTGACAGGTCTGTAATTACCTGGATCATGCCTACAGCCCTCCTTGTGGATGAGCGTCACATTGGCCAACTTCGAGTCATCCCGGACCTCTCCAGTGAGCCAGGACTGTTGATAAATGATGGAAAGCAGCTTAGCAAGCTCCTCTGCCAGCTCTCTCATCACCCTAGGATGGATCCCATCCAGCCCCATAGACTTATAAGGATCCAAGTGGCTCATCAGGTCTCTAACTTCTTCCTGGATTACAGGGGAGGTATATTTCAACCTGACCCCATCCACCACTTCAGAAGGCCAGTTGTCCAGTGAACAATCTGTCTTAGTGTTGAAAACGGAGGAAAAGAAGGCATTAAGAACCTCAGCCTTTTCCTCATCTTTAGTTACTATATTTCCCTCGACGTCCAATAAGGAGTGGAGGATGTTGCTGACCTTCTTTCTGCCATTAATATATTTGTAAAAACATTTCTTGTTGTCCTTAACAGAAGTGACTAATTTGAGATCCAGCTGGGCTTTTGCCTCCCCAATTTTCTTCCTACATGACTTAATGATATCTTTGAACATAACCTGGTTCACCAGCCCTTCTTTCCAAAGGCGATACACCCTCTTTTTCTCACTTGGCTCCTTCAGAAGCTCCTTACTCATCCAGGCCAGCTGTCTGCCCCTATGGCTCGTCTTACGGCACATCAGGACAGCTCGCTCCTGCGCTTTCAAGATTTCATTCTTGAACTACCTCCAGCCTTCCTGGACCCCCTTGTTTTAAAGGACTATCTCCCAGGGTAACCACCTGACTAGTTCCTTAAATAATCCGAAATCTGCCCACCAAAACTCCAGCGTGGACGTCCTATTCATGCCCTTCCTTGTTTCATTATTTATGGAGAACTCAATTATCTCATGGTCACTGTACCACAGACAGCTTCTAACCACAACATCACCCACCAGCCCTTCTCTATTTGTAAACAGCAGGTCAAGGAGAGTCTCACTCCTGGTAGGCTCACTCACCAGCTGTGACAGAGAACAATCCTCAATACACTCCAAGAACCTTCTGGACTGCCTCCTCTCAGCTGTGTTAAGTTCCCAGCAGATATCTGGGAGACTAAAGTCTCCTAAAATAACAAGGGCAGCTGATCTTGAGGCAACTTCCAGCTGCTTAAACAGCAATAGATCCACCTCTTCCTCCTGATCAGGCAGTCTGTAACATACTCTAACCAGGATGTCAGTCTTGATTGCCCCTCTGACTCTTACTCATGGGCACTCAATCTGGTCATCACTAATCTCAACTTCTACAGTGTCAAGAGGTTCCTTAGTATACAGGGCCACCCCTCCAACCCTTCTCTCATGTCTGTCTCTCCTGAAGAGTTTGTAGCCTTCCATGGCAGCACTCCAGTTATGAGAGTCGTTCCACCACGTTTCCATGATAGCAGCTATATCATAGCTCTCCTACTGGACCAGGATTTCCATCTCCTCTTGCTTGTTACCCATACTGCGTGCATTAGTGTACATGCACTTAAGTTGGTTACTGCCTTTACCCTTGATAATGACTCACTCCCTACAGTCACATCACTGGTGAGCCTGATTACATCCCACTCCCCCTTCAGACCTAGTTTAAAGCCTGCCACTGTTTCCTGTGCTAATTTTTCTCTATGACAGACAAATCCTTAGTAGTTTCCCACACGATTTTCTCCTAATTAAAGAGTCACCCTTCTGTAATCAGAGATCAGGCACCATACAGTGTGATCATAGTGGCCAGTCACAACTAAAGAACTTAGTTTATCTTCCTAACACCTACCGAGTCCTAATGAGCCATATATATTATTTCATAAGCAATACTAGAAGTTACAATTCTTTCACATCCAGTTTCCAAAATTTTGTCAGACTGAATAATCTAAGCAAAGAAGAACCTATCCCTGCCCTTGCTGGTAAAGAAATCACGAGATCACAGATATAATCTCTGACTGGATGGAGGAGGATACTAGGAACAGAGGCCAGACAGAGGCTAGAAATAAGAGTGGAATTAAGCAAGGAAATGCAAGTGATCACCTTTAGGAGAAAGAAAGACATTTGTTTTCATAATAGACTGTACTAAACAGCATATCAAAAGATCAGTGTGATCAAGCAACATCTGGTCATGGATGACATAATGTAGAGAAAAAGTTGTAAATTGCTATCTGTTTAATAAAATGGTAATATAGGTTTTGTCTTCTTCATAAATAAAATTTTGCCCTTGTTTGAAAACTAATGCGCCTTTATTCCTACTGCCTATACTTTCATTTCCTAGATACCTTCTCCTAGAAATTTGTCTCTAGATTCCATTTTAAGCTTTTCTAAATAAAACCATTTTTTTTCCTGGTCTTCTTCATACCTCTTCCTAATCCAGGTCTCTTCTGCTGCCTAGACCTGTACTGCTCCTAGACCTTGTGGAGATTTCCCTTTGTTGGATAGTAGGAGTGTTATTGGGATGGGATCAATTCTTCCTACTTAATGGAGATGAAATACGGCAGGAGATTGCATCAGTTTGCAGCATAGAAGGTATATATGCAGGAGACTGTACTTATGCAGTAATACGGACAAACTGTTTGCATGAGTGATTTCAGTTATCTTCTCATGTCAGAGATATCTGCTAAAAACTGTATACAAAGCAGTTTTCCCAAGACTGGTAAATCCAGACTTTCCGGTGAGTGGAAAAATGTGTCTATGGCTGCTTTTGTGCAATACTGTGTTCGAAGATTGTATTGTGATTCTTACACAGCTTATGATTCTCTGGATTTAAGCAGCAAGGAGGGGATCAGCTGAGGACATGTAACCTGAATGGAAAAATTAGAGGCAGGAGGAATATCTCCTTCAGATTCATATGACTTTGACTATGATGCGCCATGATACCCAGTCTTTGCCTATAGCTAGTTAACAGTACTTTTATTTCTTTGCCTGCCTGCTCAAATAAATATTGGTTTAGCATTTTGATACGCTGATATAATTTGGGGAACAGAGGGCAGTAGTAATGAAGTTAACTTAACCCTGAGATCATATTTGCACATGCTGGATTAGCTGACAGCCCTCTTTATGCACATATCCCCTCTTTCTAATCTTTTCATGCCCTAAGAATCTTAAATAATTGTGCTTCATGAATGTTGATTCCAGTGATGAAATAGTTACCAGAATGAGTAAAAGGCAGGAATAATTGTCTTTTCAGACAATTAGCCTTCTTTAAAGGGACGAACTCTCTTCTCTAGAGCCAGTGGAAAATATCCTGCTGTAATACAGATTCATGGTTTTGAAGTGCTCAGAACGCATGATCTTGCAGGCTATGTATTAACAAGTGAAGGCAATAGGAACTGAGATACTTTAGAGAGCTCAGAAATCAACTTTTATAACGAGTTTAAGTTCAGCATATCAAAATACACAATGAGTGCAGTTGAATTTTTAATACTCTACAACTATCTCTCCATGTGTCAGTGGAGGTACATCCTCACCTTAATAAGCTACTCTCCTGTTACACATCTCATCTGAAAACATAGAAACACATACATTACCAGGAAAAGTAGACTGATTCCTTGCCTACCTTACATGTAATTTAATTCTCTTGCCAATAACCTATAAAAATCTCTTTCCCAGATCTTGGTTTACAGTGGTTTGAAAATTTGCAGCTTTATTAGACCAAGGTAATACAACTCAACATTTTGTGGTTTCCTAGGTGGTATTTCTGAGAAATCATAGAATCATAGAATCATAGAAAGATTTGAGCTGGAAGGGACCTTAAAGATCATCTGATTCCAACCCCCTTGCCGTGGGCAGGGGCACCTTCCACTAGATCAGGTTGCTTAAAGCCTCATCCAATCTGGCCTTGAACACCTGCAAGGGTGCAGCATCCATGACTTCCCTGGGCAACCTGTTTCAGTGCCTCACCATCCTAGCAGTAAAAACTCTTTTCCTGATATCTAGTCTAAATCTACCCTCTTTCAACTTAAAGCCTCTATCCCTTGTCCTATCCCTGCATTCCCTGATAAAGAGCCCCTCCCCACCTTTTCTGTAGACCCCCTTTAAGCTCTGGAAGGCTGCTATAATGTCTCCTCAGAGTCTTCTCTTCTCTAAGCTGAACAAGCCCAGCTCTCTCAGCCTGTCCTCATAGAGGAGGTGCTCCAGCCCTCTGATTATCTTCGTGGTCCTGCTCTGGACTCTCTCTAACAGATCCGTGCTCTTCGTGTGCTGAGAACTCCAGAACTGAATGCAATATTCAAGGTGAGGTCTCTCAAGAGCAGAGTAGAGGGGCAGAATCACCTCCCTCTACCTGCCGGTCACATTTATTTTTGATGCAGCCCAGGATGCAGTTGGCTTTCTAGGCTGCAAACACTCATTGCCAGCTCATGTTGAGCTTCTCATTTGGATCGTTACAATCCAGGGGCAGGACTTTGCACTTGGCTTTGTTAAACTTCATGAGGTTCGCACAGGCCCACCAGTGTTCTGTGTACACTGAAATGAACACAGTTATTGCAAAAGGAAAATGCTGCTGAGCGGATACGCTACTTTATACCTGTGAGTAATTATTTCAACAGAATATCACCAGACCTCCGTTAACCACATTTCAAAATTCATAGAGCAGGCCCCTGAAAAAAGTCACTTGTTCAAGTTTCAGTTATAAAAGATACACTTCAGAATATAGGTAGAGGATAACAGTGAAAAGGTGAATTGCCTCCAGCGCTGTTGTGTAGCTCATACCATGTGTTTGCATTTGCAGCAGAAGTTTAGGCAGAGGATGCCTGTCCTCATAGACTAACTGCCTTTTTAGTGAGCGTTAATTTGTTCTGAGTATTTCTGCCTGCCTTCATTTGTTCGTGCTGATCAAGACATACACTCTACTTTACCTATGAAGTCTTGCAAGCTTCACTTAAAACTTACATTTTATAACTGAAGAAACATCCCAAAAAATCAGTTAGATGGACTATGTTGTGATATGCAAATTTACGTATACTTTCCATTTCTTACCGATACCATGTCCATGTGTCTTCAGACAGTCCTATGGTTGTCTAGCAGGATTAGTTGACACTACCAGTGTGCATAGTGAAAGGAAGTCCCCAATCACTTCATACAGGAGGGCCAACACTTTAGATTTTTTATGTTTATACGCATAAAAATATATATTTACATGTAATATATTCAAGAAATAGACATCAGCCAATCACAGAGATGTAGGAAAACTTGTGGGTTAAGTTGTTTAACAGAATGACAGCTCTCTGGTATAAAATGTTAGTTTCCTGTCATAAAATCATGGCAAAAGCAAAATGATACTCCCTTGTGTAGATAGGGGAAGGGTCTTGTGAGTCTGATGTTTTCCTGGGTAAAGTGGTTGGAGTGGCTGGTCCTGCCAGGTAATCACAATAAGAGCCATATCAAGGGGAAGGGGAGTGACTTCTAGGGTAAATGGCCTGGGAAGCTTCTGGGAGGGGTTGGACTTCGGCCAGAAGCTAGGGATCAGGCATCATCACTTCTTGTCCAACTCCAAACAAAATAATAACAGTAATGAAAAAAATAGAACACAAAAAAAGCACTAAAAACTTTAAGAGGAAAGAGAGAAAGGAAAGAGAAGCAGAATTCTCAGTACAGAACTTCCTGGAGAGACACAACTGGTATTATATTGCTTTTTGGTTTATAACATTAAGACAAACAGCAACATATCTACCAATCTAGGGTAATAAGTAATTTATCTGTTACTTTAATTCCAATAAAGATATCTCAGGAGAAAAAACAAGCATATCACTGACTTACCTCTGATCACTCTAATTTTTTTAGCTTCTTTAGCTCACATGAAAATAATAGAAATAATTAAAAAAATCCTTCATCTTAATCTAAATATTTTTTCTCTTTTATTCATATGCAGCATGCAGAGGAAGGTATTCAAGAGGAAATTACTTTGAAAACACAAGCTCACAGAAATGATTAATAAACTCTAAAATCCAGTCAGCAAGCCTTATCTATTCTTCAAATCTGAAAAGGAATGTAGTTGCTAATTTTGAAGATTCTCATGTGAGAATGTGCAGCTGGGCACTGATTTCCATAAGAATTTTTTGGTTTATGATAAGGTAGCAAATAAACAAGAAGCACGGAATTCCAACAGACATCTATGTGACTTTTTAAATAGACATTGAATAGCACCTACTGAGAATAATCAAATTCCTTAAACAATTACAAATAAAAAGCAGTGCATTTTGAGCCAGTTTTAGTATACTTTGGGTAGTGGAATAAAATATTAGACTAGAGACCTGAGTGATTGTAGCCTACTGTGAAGTATAATAATGGATCCGAAATGCACAATGCCTAGAACAGTTTATTGTCATTATAATTCAGAATTCATACAGAAAAACAGTAGAGTCTCACAAGACTTCTTTGATAAGGGTGTGACATTGCAATCAGAAAACCCTAGTTAAATCTGGAAATCTACTTTTGTTTTCCAATAAAATGTAAAGGCTTTATTCATTTTCATATCTCCCTTTGTCTTTCTCTAGAAAGCTTAGTTGTGATTTTTGTTAAACAGAAAATCTTCTGTTCTGGGCAGTCACACAGCAGTTTGTTGATGAGTGGATCAGAATCTGAAGTTTTACGTAGCCCTTCACAAAAGAATATCTCAGATATATTTGTGTTTTCACTGGGCATTGGTTCAAAAACAATGTTTTAATTAATGCAAATATTGTTAGCAAACTCTTCCAGGACTGAATGCTTTGTAGGTAGGTCATACTGTTTATTGCCATTGGCCAATTCATTCTGGATAAAAACACTGAAGCACTGTCTTCAGTATAGTGTAAAAAGAAATGATAATCAGCTAATATTGTTCAGCTCCTTTCTGCAGGCCTACCAATAAGATCTCTGATATTTTACTTTGTTGCTGCAAATGGATCCAAGATTTGGTCTAAGAAACTGTGTACCTCTTTACATATGCCATAAAAGACACCATAAATCCATCTGTGAAATACTGAAAATAAAATATTTGCATACTTGTCATCTGTGCTTTATAGCAACCATAAAAATTTACACACATAGTTTTAGGCAGGAGGAAAGCATGTAGATTATAATTTTGAACTACTGGTAGAATTAACCAGCCATTCATTGCTTATAAAAGAAATAATCTAAAAGTTTTTAAGACTAGGCTTGCTGAAAGAAACCTTTTCTAGAATCGGATAAGTGGGATCTTACCAGATATTACCAATGTAGAAGTATTAAGCTGGGTGACTAAACATAGGTAATTAAAAAAATCTTCTGTCTTGTATAATGCAACCTTGCAGCAATGCTTTGGCATTTGGTATGTCTTACTGAGGAAAATGAAAGGTCTATAGAAACAGCTATTATATGGATACAAGGTAATTTTTTTTTTTTTAGATTGTGAATGAGTAACATGAGGGACATGTTAACAACAAATTATACATTCATGCTTTTCATTAAAACATTTTTTTTTCTTCTATACAAAGTCTTATCTTTCAGTGGAATAATCCTTTTGCATTTTTGTATCTTTGAAATAGTCTTTTGGAACTATTAGTTTCCAAAATACAGAAATGCAAGTTTCAAGGAAGATTTGTGTATTAGTAAGCAGTGAAAATGATAAAAAAAGGGATGAACATGTTGCTGACTGAGCTGATAAGAATTCTCAGCTATCAGAAGAATTAGAGATATATTGTGAAGGGAAAATGTACATAAATGCCTGTTCCTCATATTTGTTTAAAATCATAGTCAATTTCATATCTCCGAACACTGCAGCAAGAATTTAATGTCAGGTTTTCTGACTGCAGCATCTGAATCATATAGATTTCCCCAGCTGAACTTTTCATCCCCAGCTGAAAACATACCTCCATTCATCCATGTCAAATGAGCATCTGTCAGCATTTCTTCTGCTTTGGTTAGAGAATGATGCTGCCACTTCACTAAATTATCTTTTATTTATTAATGGGAGTATTTCCAGAAAGGTAAGCTGTGTGTATGTGTTTATAGTCATCCTTTCAGCTAGGTCGTATCTATAGACCTTGAAGAATATGGTTTTCATTTAAATGACAAGTGCATTTATGTAGTCTGTCTGAACTTTGGTACAGATACATAAATTAGGAAAATACCTGAATTGTAACAATGTTGTCCTACATATTTTTTTCTGGAGGAGCTATGTCTTCTAAGTTGAAGTTCTGCTGTCTAAAGAAATGATCTTTTACTTTGCAAAAAGCACTTGGAAAATGAATCTTGCAAGAAACACTTCAAGGAGAAAATACTTGATTGTTTTAATTGCAAGTATTTATAGGATCAAGGCCATAGTTAAGTACTAGAAATGTACTTTGGAAATTTGCATTTTTTAATTATTTATTAAGAAATTATCAGCAACCACAATTTCTGATTTAACTACCACTCTTGATTTATATATGGGCTCAAACTAAAAACCAGAAATAAAAGACAAGGGATCAGAGGCAGTGTTTGAACTTAGTAGCAAAGTTTCATAATTCTTAATGTTGCATGCAGCTTGTACTCTACTACATTAATACTGAGAATTCGTATAGTCCATTTCAATCTATATTGTCTTGAAATACCTTAGAGACACTGCTGTCTTGCACACCAGAAAATGAATGGAATCACTTTCAGCACAGTGGAGCAAGCAAAGCAATCCAGGATTTTCAGAACTTGCCCAAGACATTCATTTTGGTGGGTTCAGTACACTACATCTAGAAAGGTAGAAGGATAAATTGCCCCTGAAGTTATAAACCAAACATTAGCTTTTCACATTCCTCTAACTCCAGAATAGGAGCTCAGTTTACTTCTGAAGCTAGAGAGTTCAAAACCTATCAGTCGCTTAGGACCTCAGGACTAATGTCAGAATTTAGTCAGCTAGTATTCAGTCATGACACGCTCCCGCTGAGAGGAACATAAAGATTTATATAAATCAGCACTATTCAGAAAAAGAATAATTTCCAGGCCAAACATTGGGAACTGCCATATACTAAAAACTGGAGACTTTTTACTTTAGTACATGAATACATGTCAACAAATTTTGAAGTAGAATGAACATGGGATCAGAAAAAAGGTCTCTGTGGAAGCCTCTGAACTGAAGGGAATTCATTCCCTGCCATCAGCTCCACCAATGCTTTACAGCCAAGGGTCCATCCTGAACTTCAGCCTTTTCCTGCAAGCCCAGTCTCATTTCAAGGTAAACTGAAGCCTGGGAGAAATATTGTCTGTCTCAACCTGACATGCAGTTTGGATTCAGTGAGAATCTGCAACTGAGCCCTGGAGCTGGGAGTCAGTCCTATGAAGCAGCCTATTAAAATGGTACCCTCTCCATATTATTATGTCTCTGTCTCAGCTGATTTAAAAAGTCTGAGCACACATTACCATCCTGATAGGTATTTCTGCCAACATTTCAAAATTCACTTTTCCTTGAGCCCACAAAAAGAATAGGCTTTGTTGCAATTTTCAGAACTGGATCCGATGTACTGGAGAAGATAGGAAGTGGTCAGATGTGGACTTAGCCTCTTTCTGATAAAAGTAAATCATTGCCAGTATTGCACAGCTTTCACCTCTTAGCTTATAAAAGCAAGCTATAGTCAACTCAGCTTTCTTCATGCAGTAAAACTGCAAATGGAGTTTAGTATTCTGAAATAAGAACCTTGGTAATGAGTGGGTTGCTATGAGAATCAAGAGGCAAAGCTTGATTTTTTCTAGTATCAGTGGAACAGAAGGGGCTGGAAATACATGTAAACTTAGTAAATTAGTAGTAACAGATGAACAATAAAAGTAGGTAGTTCTGCAGTGACCTTTCCTATCATATTTTCATGCTAATAAAGGTCAATAAATACAAACATAAAGTATTTGCACAAGGAGGAATTTGCAGCAGGATTGCAGTTTTATTTTCATTGCCAAAGACTCAGAGCTAGTCAAGTCTTCACCAAGACAAATTTCCAGTATTTCTCTTGCATGTAAGGACTTAAACAGAATATATACTTGCTCATTAAGAACTCAGTTAAACTAGAGGATTGAGTTTACCTGAAAGAAAGGCATCCCAGGTGATAAATCTAATATAGCTTTTACTGTTTGCTAAAGAAATGCAGCTTCCTGAATTTCTGAAACTGTAATGTATTTATTAATTTTTTTCTTTCACATTCCTGTTGATGGAGAAAGCTTCATTTGTCCCAGGAAGACAAAGAGCAGAATTAACATGCATTTCATTGCTAGCATAGTATTTGCTTCCTTGCAATGATCTGTATCAATTCTTCTGTTGTTTTCTTCTTAGTACTGCAGTAATGTTTCTATTACCATGGACAGGTGATTTTCTGAGATGATTGACTTGAGACAAAAAAACTCACATCCTAATAAATGCAGTAGAAGCCTTTGTTAGTTTCTTGGGTTTTTTTTTAATCCATTATAGAAAAAAAGTCTTCTGTTTGGAGATTCATTGTCTAACTGTACTTTCTGCTACTGTGGTGGATGTCATTGATCCTGTGGCTGAGTTGTCAGATGGGAGATGTTAAACATTATACATTCATATATATTGTCAACATATATAATTGAACATGAGATATACTAGGTTGGGCATTGGCAACAAAGTCTGCATAAATCTTTGTACGTCTATGTCCCCTACTTCTGAAAGTTCCAGCTGAAAAACACTGCCCAGAAAAGATGACCTCAGCTTATATCTCAAACTCTGTGTTTCTCCTTGAGAATATTTGGGGTTTTTCTGCTATCTTCCAATTTGGTGTCCAACTAGGAAAAGGCTGCATCTGTTAGGTGAATGTCTTTGATAATTTATGGCATAAAACTCTTTTGAAATTCTTCAGGTGACATAATAAAAAATCTTAAGGCGTAGAGCACAAAGTGGAAAACAGGCACGTCATGGTAATAGTCATCACTTCTCCATCACAGCCTGATGCTGTACAGAAACTTTTCCTCAGAAAAGACATAAATAGAACAAGAATGTTTACAGAGGACTGTGATGAATGATGAAAGGTGTGGAATCACAAGGAAAAACATCATGACCATCAACCTGGAGTGACTCATTAGCCTTAGAAAGACAAAAACTGAATGAAAGTGTACGAAAAAAAGCATTGTATGTGACCATACTGTTGTCTTAACTCCAATTTAGAGCATACTTTTGAAGTCAAGCTCCTGATTATCACCATTTCCAGTGATTTAACACATTTACCAAAGCTACTGCTGTTCCTGCTGGCAGGTTCAACCAGCAGCAGGATCAAACATGTATTTTGGAGGGGCAGATACACATAGACACACACACACACACATAGAAGACTGAAGTTCATCAGGTGATTATATACACAATCCAGTATCTATTTTCTATCACTTAGACTTTCTAAGACACACACGTAGGTAAGAGAGGGACACAACAAAACAAAAGTAGTGAGGCTCTGTCAGACAAGTGTACTGACCAGCCACTTGCTTACACACAACAAACCTTGTCCCTTCCTCTTCTTTTTCCCATAGTTATGCTTCTCCCCCATCCCCTCAATCCTCCTTTTCTCTGTCTTTGTCTCCTCTCAAGCAAGCAATCCACATATAATTATGTGTTTCTCCAGTGGCCTCAGTTTTGCTACTCCCTTACCCAAAATTGGTATTTCTGATGATGTTACCTAGGTCATCTCAGCCTTACCTCGTATTACCAATATGGTTACCTAGATGCTTCTCCCCTGAAGATCCCAAGTAACCCCTAAAATTATCTGTGAATCTTGGCTCTTTGTCACGTAACTCCCTTCAGCCATCTGTGCAATCCAGCCATTTCTCATAGCACTAGATGTAACTTTTGCCAGCTTCTCACTATGGTATTTGTTGTGTTCAGCAATTTCTTAGGTTATATTCTGTAGCTTCTCAGTCTGTTCGGATAGCTAAACCTCATGCTGAAGGTAGGTACCTTAACAGTCAGCACCAGCTGTTCCACTTTATGGCTCTGTTCTTATTGAATGACATTGCTTAGTAACATTGATGCACTGCTACAATCATTAAGTGCCATGGTAAGAGTAAAAATAGAATGATTATTCTCATAGCACGCTCATGCATCTACACTCATTGATGGTGGTGAGTGTGGTGTTTAGCAATTCACCAGATAGCAAAGCAACTTTTTCTACAAAAATTATTTAATTGCGTGGAGGTCTAAGTGTGCAGATACTTTGGAAATGCACGCAAAGACTGTATGGAAGTACACAAGTACCTGGAGCACTGTGTTCAGTTCTGGAATCCTCAGGAAGGAAGGACATGGAGCTGTTAGAGAGAGTCCAGAGCAGGGCCACAAAGATGATCAGAGGGCTTGAGCGCCTCCCGTGCGTGGACAGGCTGAGAGAGTTGAAATTGTTTAGCCTAGAGAAGAGCAGGCTTGGAGGAGAACTTATAGCAGCTTTCCAGTATTTAAAGGGGGCCTTCAGGAAATCTGGGAAGGTGCTCTTTATCAGGGAGTGCAGGCATGGGATGAGGGGTAAAAATTTTAGGCTGAAAGAGGGTAGATTTAAATTAGACTTTAGGAAGAAATTTTTTACTGTGAGCATGGTGAGGCACTGGAACAGATTGCCCAGAGAAGTCATTGGTACCCCATCCCTGGAAGTGTTCAAGCCCAAGTTGGATGTGACTATGAGCAACCTAATCCAGTGGGAAGCGTCCCTGCCCCTGGCATGGGGATTGGAACTGGATGATCTCTAATTTTTTTCAACCCAAACCGTTCTATGATTCTAGGTACATTTTTGAGGTGAAATATTGTTTAAGTTGTGAGTACTAACAAGCAGCAGACAGCTGGGTATATGTTTGTGTGTGTGTATAGGATGGAGTCCAAAACTGAAATTTTGAACTCTGCAGCAAAGACCTGCTACATGCCAGCTGCAACTGATACTGACTGGATGGTTTTGAATTTTGGTAACATCTTGACTAAGCAAAAATAACTCATCCTGAATCCTCCAGTTAATAGACATGAAATAGAACTCCCAGTTAGAAGGCTAATCATGAGTTATACACATTTTAGATTAGATTGGGGAAAACACGGGGTTTACATACTGAAAGAAAAACTGATGTGATAAAGAAGAGTTTCCAAAAAAAAGAAATGGTTCCAGAAAGAAGACAAGCCTGGTAAGAAGATATTGAAGGTTCTGAGAGTAGGAAAGGTCCTGAAAGTGGGAGAAAATCGAGGACATCAGAGATCTGAGTGGAGAAGAATGCTGGAGGATGCCCAGAAACCTTGACCATTAATGTCCAAGACTGATAAGTTTAAGCAGATACACAACATGTACTAACATGAATTTCTTCCCTGTTTTCCTGGGCCAGTTGCAATCCCCCTGAGGGAAAGGGAGGTAAGGAGAAAGCACTGGGGGTTTGAAGCACATAAACGAAGGAGCGCATGAAACAATTAAATAAGTTGAAAGCCCTGATCTGTTTGGTTCTTAAATAAGCCCCAGTGTCCAAATCCATTACGCGTTTTCATTTACTATGTCTCACCCATAACAATGTGATGAGAAGGATGCAGAGGCAGGATTAGGTTCATCAGCTGAAAGACATTCTTTCTGGGGCAGAATTTCAGTGTTTTTTTGGAAAGGATCGTTGCTCTGGAAAATCTTAACCAATACATCTGTGAAACTGGACACTTGACAACTACCACGATTTTCTGCCTTCCACTACTAACTGGCACGATAGATGCCTAAGGATGGAATATGAGAAAAGGAGGGTGAATAACTGGTGGATTAATGACACGGTTGCAATACAAGCATATTACTACATTGTATATTGTAGGCCCACAAAAAATACGCACTGAAAATCATAACAGCATTACAGCATTTCTTCTTTTCTGGAGATGTGAAGATGTATTCTAAAGCCTTCATTCCATTTTCAGTTACAAAAATTCTTAACATCTTAAGAAGTAAAGTACCCAAATGGAAATTAGACATGGAACCAGAGCTGTACGTTTAAATAAGAATTTTGCAATTTGTCTCCCTGAAATTAAACTAAACATGTTCCATTCTGTAGTGTGAATTGGGAAGGGGGCTGGGGGAAGAAGGCAAAAATCCAGACAAAGCAAGAGTGGAACTGGGAATATGTTTCATCTTTGGACTGTATGGTGGAAATTCTAAGAAGATCACAGTTAACATGGTAATAAAGATAAATTAAATTTATGGGAAACACTATCTCGAATCCAGCTTTTATCCCAAACAGTAGAGATCCCTTTGTAAATTAACATTGGCAGTGGTGTACTACCTAGACAGTCTATGGCTGTTGGCTCCTGCAGGTGACATTCTGCACAGCAGAGGAATCACCAGTGGAGGTTCTGACCCTATGAAATGAACGTATGAATGAAAGAAGGCGGCCAGTAGAGGTATTTGGAATGCTAGGAAAATAGCTTCCCCTTTGTCTTCATTTTTCAGTTCACATAAACAGCTGACTCTCTTGATACATTCATAATCATGACTGAGATTTTCTCTAGAACAACACAATAACACTCAGAAGTGATATACGTGTAAGTACTTGACACTCACTAACATATAAAAGTTCTGTCCATTTTCCTTTGATGAATCAGGCATAATAACTGATTATTGTTTAAAGTCAGTGTGTTATTGTACCTAAGGACATACTATAACTTTGCTGTTAATTTATTGTACACATTACTATGCTTCTTAATCAGTTTTTTTAGAGAGTTGCAAGATTTTGGTACTTTACAGTGCCATCATCACCATTAAAGTGTTGCAAATGACACATGGACATTTCATTCATCTCATTAGGTGTGAAACTTTTCAGCTAAAATAAACAACGGAACTGTTCAATGAGTGCCTTTCTTCTCACAGAAACTACATTACATCAGTATTCAAATTCATTAAGTCTTGGTATCTTTTATTTAATTCTTAAAAAATGAGAAAATAGTATATAACACCTCATACCAGATCCAACAATAGCAATTCACTTGGGCTTAATTTCAAAATGTTGAAGACCTAGTAATTCCTTTTTATTTCCTTAGAAAAATGTCTTACATTGGTTTTCTTTCCATTGTTCCTATTTAATCCCCAGAAGGATTATTTAATGGCCTACAGTGTAATTTATAATTTAGCTTCATATCCTGGGTACTCAAACCAACACTTAAAAACTTTTTGAAGAGAAAACCTACTTGTATTGTACTAAGATCTTTATCCTATGGAATCCTAGTTCTTTGTCCTTTTCTGCTTTCCTTAGGTTTTGATTAGTCTGACTTTATCAAGCTGTCATCTTTGGTGGACATTTTTGGTATGTTAATAGTCCTCTTAGTGAAAAATACACCATACTGTACATCATCCTGCATTATTTTTTTGAACTTTTCTATTTAAAATTAATTATGAAATACAAAAATAAGCCTCCTCTACAAAAGTCAAGGTGTACTAAAACTACAAAAGTCCTGTCCATGTCTCTATTCACAGGAAGTTCCAAGTGGAGTGAACACAGTATCAAAAGGTTTAAAGTTCTGTGAAAAGATATTTGAAAAAAATAACTTTAGTGCAAGGTGGGTTTGTCTGGCTTCTAAAATCACATTTTCTGGCCCCCCAACTCAAGTGGGGATCAGTTTAGCAGCCTGTTTGATATGAATGATTTCTGTTAATCTCATTATCTCAACAGTATTAATCATTAGAACTTCTTCAGAAATCTTTCAGGAATTTGAAGCTGCTGCAGGTTTTTATCTTTTCTACACTTATAGAACTGTCTTTCTCTCAACCCACAAGTTTTCTTGCTTTGCTTCTTCCTATTCTCTCCCTTGTCCTCTGGGTTCAGGGTAAGGTAACCAAGTGGCTGTGGAAGGGCTTAGCCACTGTCTCAACCCACCCAACAAAATCAATAATAAAATCATTATGTCCCTGTAGTTTTCCCCAATATGCCTCTGTAAGTCCATGTGTGTATAACAGTCTTTTCTCTACTAACAGAACTCCATTCTTGAACAGGAAATCTGCACGAGAAATAGTGGACCTCACTTTAGACCTACCTCTGCAGGAAAAAGTGGGAGTTTACATTTCAGTTTAATGTAAAACTAAAGGCTAATTAAAAAATATGTTTATGAGGAGAAGAGAAAAATGACATGGTGTGCGTCATCTCCCATGTCTCCACCTATAGCCTAATAGTGTATAACAAAGTCATTAGTAAAGAAAATTAGTACTAAAAATAAATCTTTCCCTATAAATTTAGCAATAGAAGTTCTGCAGGCCAATGTTAGCTCTCAGGCCACTATGCTTTATTTGAGCTTATGGAGCAACACTTATCTAAAACTCTTGATATGCCTATCAGAATAGGAAATAAAAGAGAGAAATTTAAAAACTTGAAAT
This sequence comes from Dromococcyx pavoninus, assembly GCA_033558185.1. Classification (NCBI taxonomy): domain Eukaryota; kingdom Metazoa; phylum Chordata; class Aves; order Cuculiformes; family Neomorphidae; genus Dromococcyx; species Dromococcyx pavoninus. Next base: position 575,701 of record JAUMJL010000047.1, read on the forward strand.
AAAATATTCTGGTTTTATAAAGAAATACAATAAACAGCTTGTCTGCTTTTGCCCACCTACTTGCTCCTGATCATCTTTAAGCTCTACCCTATAAACATCTAAGTCAAGTTCACGCTTCATCTAGTTATTACAAAGACGTGGTCAAGTGTGACTGAACTGCATGATATTGCCCTTCTTTTTCCCCTAAATAGTCTGGAATTCTGGGACTGAGCCTAACAAAATACAACAAGTACATACTTTATAGCTTAGGGGTTTAATATTGGATTTGGATTCTTATGAAGCACTATGTTTAGATGCCCCAGAGGAGGTTGGCTCCTCAGACTATCAGTCATTCACGGTCTCGCAGTGCTGCTTCAGTAAGTTGTTTTGTCTGGGAATCTTCCTGCAACTAATACAATTTTTGGGGACAAAAAGCTGTTTTTTAATCTCATTCATTCTTTGAAATTAAATTATTGTTGGAAGTTGATATAAACCAGATACATTCTCAATTAAATTTTCCTCCCTTTTATCTATTTCAAACACGTAACCTCTCCATACTTCTTTCCATATACAATGTTTCTCAATTATCTAGACATGTCATTGCTTGGCAGCACTTGTCAACAGGAAATAAACATGTTTTTTTTCTGCAGCTTCTGAGCATTTGGAGCAGGACTGCTGCTTTGTCCCTTATAGAAGTGCAGGTAATGCACATAAAACCTAGCAAATGGGAAAAGGTCATTTAAAAAAAAGATGAGTTGTGTTTCTGTGAGGGCAACAAGCACTGAGGATCAGCCTCCCTGAACTGTATGGATACTGTCCCGGGAATCCATGAAGTAAAATGAAGATCACTCACTTCCTACCAGAAGTCAGGAAATTGATCTGTGCTGTCTGACTTAATAGAATGTCAGCAAATCATTCATATTCTTAGTTTAATTACAGTTTTCTATACTGTGACTATCTTCCTCTTATTAAGTAGTTAGTGGAAACCAGGAGTTGGCAAATTAGTTCAGATGAGAAAGGGTGGGAAGTATACATTCGCATTACCATGTGTATTCCTGAAGTTGCTCTGACTCTACCTGTGGGAAAAGTCGATTTGACTACATCACTTTGTCTTTCCCAAGTTGGTCAAATACATCCTTATGCAAAGATTATCTGAACTTTCAACAAAACATAAGCAAGTAAATCACTCCATTGTCATCTATGTGCATGGCAGGTGATGTAAGAAACTTCTCGGATCAACACAATCTAAACCAAACCCCATAATTTTGATTATCACAAAATAAGGTTTCTTCAAAAACTTTAGTTTTGTGAAACATATATCTTTTTTACACATAAAGGTGATACCTTTTCAGAGAATAGTTTAATGTAGTTCATTTCTCTGTGTACACAATTACCCAATGCGTATGTGGTTACCTGCACAAAGGTTTCTTCTATTTGGTTCTTCACTCCCTAAATGACACAGAGTGAACCAGTTTAGCCATGGAGCAAAGAAGCTGAGAATAACATGACAATGAAAATTAAGAACTGAAGATTTTTGAGGGACTTGAGGAACGTAAAATTTAGCACACCAGTGCTTTAGAGATGTTCTCATGTATATATGGTGGTTTTAATCAGCTGAATAAAGAGAACTTTTTTATGATTTATTAATCTGTAATGGGTGCCCATTTCTTAATTAATTCAACACTTGTTTATAGAAAAGGCAAGTAAGTTTATGTTTATTCCAGAATAACGAACAAAAGAGAAAGTCAATTAAATTGAAGGGGTACATATTTAAATCAGTAGGAAGGAAGTACAAATTCAGAAGAATCAAATCTACAAAGTCATCATGTAATTCATTGTTATTGGCATGACAGGAAATTCCAGTGGTTACATTTTTAACAGAATTCAGAGACAGTTACAGATGACACTGCTAACAAAATAAATCAATATTTACATTAGGAATTATAATTCTGTTTACAAAAGCAGAAGAAATTTATGTCCCTACATTGCAGGAAATAAGCCAACCATTTGCTGAGTAGGGTTTAGAAAGGAGGAAAATGCTCCCCTGCAGTGATTTTTTAAATCATTTTCACTATAGAATGCTTTTTCCTTCTTCTGAGGCATCTGGTACTGGCCACTATTAGAGTTGGGTTGGCTGGAAAGGACAAATTAACTAAATTAGATTGGCAATTCTTACATTCCTATGACATCTGGTGTTTCTGCCATGTTACTGATAAGTCATTTTGACAAATTATGTTACATCATGTGATAATAACTAGCAACATCATAAAATGTAAGAGATGTAATCTGAAGTGACTCCATCAATTTAAAACAATCTGTTATTTTGTATAATCTGTCTGTTACCAATTTAGAAGGCTGAGAGGAATGAAAAAAACAACGTTAATCTAAGTCCAGATCTAACTTCTAAAATATATTACTGTTTCTACTCTGACAGATTTACTTCTATAGATACAGATGTAAACTACAAGCCATGTGCAATGATTTAGGAACAGCTAACCAAAATGTAAAATCCTATATAGAGCCAAGAACTGGGAGAAATTAATTTCCTGGCAGTGTAAGATTATCATGACTATATTCCCTAATTTCAGCTCCGTTTATGATCTGATTTGAAGCAGAGAATGAGATCACACCATTCTCTGAATGCAAATCATATGATTTGAACTTATTCAAAACTGATTATCCTGAAGGATTTTGAGAACTAGGAGCTTAATTCCTGAGATGAAAATATAATGAGAATGAAGATATTAAGCCAAAGAACTGGTATCTTAATTACAAAGGTGTAACATGATATTTAAAGAAAAACTAAAACTAATTGACCTCTGTTTGCCAAAGTGCTTTTTTTTTGCCATGAGCTATTTGGAGTACATTCAAAGATTCAGATTCCTTTAATTTATTCACCCAGCTGTGGATTTTTAAGTGGCTGACTGATTTAGAACTGGTTTTAGCAGTAAAATGCATCCAGAGATGTCAAAGTATGTATGGAGACATCTAGAACTTCTGATTCAGTTGCCTTTCAAATAACAGATTTAGTGGTTGTTTTTTGGGAAGGCTGTGACACCAAAAGGAGTGGTTCTAGCTCTTATAATGAGTGGGCAGCAACAGAGCTGTAAAATAAACCTACTGTCACCACAGTTGTATATAATTCTGAGTTTAATGCGAGTACTTAGAGAATACTGACTTAATAAACACCTTTATCAAATGCATATAATGAAACAAGTTAAAATATGGAAATAAAACAAGTATCCTCTTTAGATTTTAAAATAGCAACTAAACTGAAACTGAGCACTTATTAGAAAACATTATCATTGGTTACCTTTTGCTGCAAACCACTTTCTAAATAGGAGCAAGGGAAAATCCATCCCTATTATTATATTGTAAATCAGTGACATCATCTAATATTTGAAACAGACTGACTAGATAACAAGAATTCAATTTTCTGAGAAATGTGAAAGTTCTAAATTGTGCATTTGTTTATTGATCAGAACAAAATCTAGATACTATTTACATGCTAACAGAATTATACACATTCTCAATAACTTAGCAGTCACCTAGGATTAGAAACTGTGCCATTTGGAGACAAACCATGTATTATTGTAGATTTGCATATCCATATTGTAACTTTTGAAGTATTGGGTAGATAAAAAGTTACTTCTAGAAACGTTTTGAATTTTATTCTCCATTTTCTTATTTTCTACACCAATTCATTATATGTGCTACAAAATATGTGTTTCTTTTTTCTTTGTGCAAATATAGAAGCGTGGGGGGTGTAATTTGGTCTCAGACTGCAACCAGTGTCTACTCCCGAGTTTCAAGCTTGTCTCTTTTTTTTCTAGCATACTGGTGGTAAGAGTGTTTTTAAAAATACAGTATCGCCTCCGAAAAAAAATCTTAAGAGAGACTATATTGTAAAGATGTGTAGACACATACAGGCATATCTAAAATTCAAGAAAATTCTTCAAATATCTAAAAAGTCTGAAGTTTCATTATCTATTTACCTGATGGACACTTAAAAGACCTGTATTAGACTACTCAGAATTGTAATTTATTAGAAATACATAGAATACAAAACCATGAATTGTAAGATTTATTTTATTCCGCCATTTATATTTGAACATGTGTGGCAATTACTCATTACCCAGTGCAAAATTTTGTGCAAAGACATGCAACTAAACTGCCTACTAAACCCTCTAAGAAATATATCTACAAATCTGAAGCAGAATTTGATCTTATATTAATTCAATATATAAAATTATTTTGTAGTAGTGGTAAGTTGAATCAACTGAAAGCAACACAGTTGTTCTGAACTCTTTCCTCTGTGTGAGTAGGTGAGTAAAATCAAAAGAGAAAGAATCATTCTACCATACTGCTGTCATATTAATCTCATATTAAGAATTCTCTTGCTGAGAGGACTTACAGTTATCAAGAAAATTAATGTAAGAAAGCATGCAGAGTAGAACAGGGCTTTCAGTCTATCAGAATAAAGGAAAAGAAAGAGATGAAGTAAAAAAGACAAATTTCAGGTTTGAATCCAAGTTCACGTCTACTCGCAGTCGCAGTTGATGTCAGTATAAGCCTTTGCTAGGAACTGACTGGCTCTTACAACTGGAAAAGGCAACCTGTTCTTACCTCCTTTTATAACCCCAGCATTAACTTCAAAACCCTTCAACAAGAGTTCCAGGATTATGAAATAAAAGCCCTTCATTTCCCACTCAAATTCCACCTCTATATGGAGAGGTCTATCTGCATTGAGTACGTAAGTAAGCAGAGGATTATTTTGGGTCCCTGAAATGCTTGTTGCTACAAATTATCTGCTTATAACTTTGAACTAAACTACTCCTCTGAAACACTGATGCCTACGGTCTCCACTTACCAATGTACTCTCCAAGAGTTGCTGTGGTTACACGTGTGACTGGCTCTGAGGCTTTATTGAAGCCTACATGTCGCCTGATTGCAAGGATCCTTATGAAATCAGACATCCACACTTTGGAAAATTCATCAGAGACTGAGATGCTATAAAAGTCTTATCATCTCGGGGAATTAGCATGGTGTCTGCCTAAACAAATCACTAATAATAACGAACATAAAATTTATACTGTTCTGTGAAACCATCTTGACTGAACATCTTTCAGGGCCAGCAGCCCTGCGAAAAATCATTACAGTATTGATGAGCACAGCCAGACTGTCAAATAAATAGGTACAACTCTGACATGTAGTTGAAAGAGGGCCCCCATTGAGTCATAATGTTCAGGATGGCTCCCTTGCTTTCTAAGATACTCCTCAGAGGGGAGCCCAGGTGTAGCTGAGTCTGATCTTAGTCCCAGGCTTGCTCCATATTTGGATTATGTGATCTTCCCTTCTCCCTCTTTAGGAGGCCCTACTGTCTCTTTAGGAGGGTATTAGATGAAGATACGTATATATTAGCCACCAGTCAGAGTGAGTATTACCTGTGAGAGTCCCCTCATGGACTGTCGCCCACAGGTCTGCTGTCAGAGCCCCTCCCAAAGCTTTTTCACCAACAGGTTAATACTTACTACCAGAGAGGTTAAACAGTTTCACAATGCCTGGTAGAGCCCTGCCAAGGACTCTCACTGAGCCAATTTTGCAATGCTGAAATAGTAGGCAATTTATTTAAAGCGACAGATAAAACAAGTTCGGAATCACCATTGATAAATTCACTTGCTGCTTTAGCACTAGATAATTACAATTTGTTAACAATGATCATATATATCTCAGGTGTAACAATTGAAACTCAAGTGAGTAGTTATCTTCCCAGGCCACATCCCACAAAGTCAAAGGTATGACTTTTACCAAAAAGAGTGTGACTCCTTTCTTCTTGGAGGGGAAGAGAAATCCACACCCATTGACCCATCTGGTAGTTAGACTCCTCTTCACCAGTGAAAGGGTGACATCTTGGTGGCATCTCTTGGTGAAGTGGGACTAAGTCAACTCTTATGTGTTAATTGACTCTTGCCAAGGCCTATTGTGTCACCAGAAGTGGGGGTCAGTTGTTCAGGACACCCTCAGGGCAGGGAGCCCAGAACCTTGTTTTGGGGGCCTTTCTGTTCTTAATTGAAGCAACAACAGGCTGTGAGGCCTTGGTCTCACCCCAGGTGTCACTCAGCTGATTTGACCATCAGACCACCATGTGATCCATCTGTCTCAGGATACAAAGCTGTTCAAGTTGAACCACTCCCTTTTGCAAAGTTATGGTGACTTTAGTGTTTGCCTCCTCTTGTCAGATTGACCTTAGCAAGTCTGGGCAAGTCTGCTGTCCCACACAAACCTACATTAGTCTGGAAAATCTGGGGATGTTAGAGGTCAGTAAATGTGTCTGCCTATCATATAGTTAAAATAAATAAATTAAATTAAAATAAATACAAAATTGTTTGTGAATTAAGAGCAGCTCAAGTATAAATCAGTCACTATGTTGGCCAAACAAAATAAAAGGGGAAATCCATCAAATGATTTTTTTTTCCCAGCTGTCAGATTACCATGGTAATTTTTCCAACTTTATATGTCTATAGGTTTCTCACATTTCTTTTAATACAATTCTCTCTACTAGTATGCTTCATTTTTTCTTTAATAAACCCAGAAACTAAAATGAGAGGGCTAACAAAAATTCTGAGTCAAAACACAGTGAATTAGGTGAAGGGAAAAAATATCTTTCAGACACTCCTGCTTTATTTGTTCAGTGCTTTTAAGTATGGAACTTATGTGAGGTTTTTTTCTGTTATCACTGAGCTCTTTAATCATTTGTGTAGTTCTCTGGACACTAACAATACAAGAAATCTATGTCTTCCATGAGACAAATATCTCTGTAAAGTCACAACCTTTAAAAGAATTGCTAGAAATCTTGTGCCTTTCAGCACTCCACCTCAGAAGTAGGAAGGAATAACTTTGTTAAGATAACTCAGAGCAACTCAGACAGGATTTTATTTATGTGGACATTGCACATAATGAAATAATGGGACTACAGGAAATGTATTCTATCATTATAAATTCTGGGAGAAAATCCACATTAAATATTGTTTGAATTGTCATACTGAATATGTTGTTCATTTAGCAAAATGTCTACATGGCTCTATTTACGTTGAGGACGGGTCTATGATGTTAAAAATGAAAATACTGGAGCATAAAATGTTGTGAGAAATAGTGACATAAAACCCACAGTATCACATGACTTTAATAGGTTGAAACATTTGGTGTCCCTTTTGTAGCTCAAATTACAATAGATTATGCACTGTAATTAAAGAGACAAGGTAATAAATAAAGAAGATCAGGACAGAAATAGGCTTTTTTGATTTATAATTTTGAAATCCATACCTCAATTTGAAATGAATGAAGAAATGGAATTATACAAGCATTTGAAGAGTAGGTGAAAGGGTAAACGTTGAATCTTGAAGAAAGGTAGAACTCTGCTAGATCTTGAAAAGAACAGTTATTTCAGGTCATAAAAAGAGATTACCGTCTCCAGGAAGAAGTAGAGAATGCCTGTGGAAGTGGGATAGGTCAGCATGAATAGAACATTGTGGCAATTTGCAGAGCCCCCTCCCAGCTCCCTGGCTTGCTATCTCAAGAATTTTCCTTTTCAGAGCATGTATTTATTAGTCTCTGGTAATCTTTATTTTCACCATTTGTCCAGTTGTTTTTTGTGTCCCCATAATGATTCACTCCCTGTAGCAAGGAGTCCTGAAATACAAATAAAGGAGTGAAGAATTATCTCCTTTTGTTTTAAATGTTAATTTTTGTTGCCAATACTTCTAGATCTTTTATTAGATGAAGAGCGAGTAAGAGCAATAGCTTTCTGCTCAATTTTTTCCCTCATTCTTGCATTTTATTATACTGTCATTCAGTTGTCTTTGTCTCAGCCTGGTGAGTCCTGTTGTACTTGGTCATTCCTCAGAAGGAATTTGGGAGAAATTAGTCTCTTCTATAAATCTCATGCTTTGTGAATACACCTAAGAATGATCAGGTAAGATCAATAATGGAAATTAATTTTGCATTTCAAATGTCAACTTCCTCTTTGAACTGTTTAGAGAAAAAGACACTAATGTCCTTCCAAAGCCACTACCTAGCATTACTTCACATTTGCCAATATAACTCCAAATGGAGGAAGACATAATTCTTATAATTTGTACTGACTTGAATTCTAATTGTAGCATTAAATAACTAGTTAGTAATTCCTTGTATACCAAATAACCTGATGGAATTCAAGGGAAAGCCTTGCAGAATGAGGCTTCTTTTTTTTTTGGTGGAATCTAATGTGACTATATACAGAAATGGAATCCAAAATTCATAGGTAATTCTAAATAAGTATAAAAGAAAAACATATCTTCAATACTGCAACTGACTTATTTTGGAACATTTGGAAACATTGACTGTAATTATTATTTAACTAGATTTCACTGAACCAAATCTGTGCTGAAAAAGGAACATTAACTTTGTTTACTGTTCTACTGACAGTCATGAAGCTAGCCACGTCCTTACTAAACTTGATTCGTGTATCATAATCAACTAGCTAAAGAAACTATGTAGATTATTTTGATGTAACAGAAACTAGTCATGAAAGAAAAGATGGGACAAAATTTATATTTGGAAACCTTATATTGTCGTTTACAGACCCTATTAAAAACCAGCTGAGGATCCATGAAATTCCTTTTTTTTTATGCTGAGACAAATAGAAAATTCTTCTGACATGCTCTTTTTCATATTTCTGCAATAAGAATAACTTAAAAGATATTTTGAAATTACCTTAGTTTGCAATATTACAAAAAAAGAGAAGTTGTTTTATTTAAGCAAGGACTGACAAATAAATAATCCCAAATCAAAGGAAAAATGGACTTCCTTTTAAGTTTAAAGTAAGAGGTGAAGTGTGTTACGTTCAACATTGGTAAATGACGTTCATCTTCTATTGTACGCATTCAGTGGACTGTTGTCAGGTGAAATTTGTCTGTACTGTATTGGCAGTTTCCAGTCCTAAACAAAGCAAATAAATAATCCCCAAATTTAGTTTGGATATTATCAAACTCTAGCAATGAAAGACATTTGTAGGCCGCATTTCCAGAAATAATGTAATCTTACTTTTAAAGCACTTCCCATAGAATAGAAGTTGATGAACAGAGGCTAGAAAGTTGGTAGGTAACCAGTGGATATAGACTACCTAGATTTCTATAAGGCTTTCAACGCTATTTCCCATAAGATCCTCCTAGAGAAGCCGAGGAAGTAAGGGCAGGATGAGCAGACAGCAAGGTGGATTGGAAATTGACTAACCAGCCAGGCCCAGAGGGTGCTGAGCAGTAGCATGAAGTCTAGTTGGAGATAAGTAACTTGGTGTGCTCCAAAAGTAAATTCTGGGTTCAGTCCTGCTTAATATCTTCATTAATGATCTGATAATGGAGCAGAGCATGCCCACAGCAAGTTTGCTGATGACATAAAACGGAGAAGTGGCTGATATGCCAAGAGGGTTGTACTGCCATCCAGAGGCAGCATCTTGACAGGCTGGAGAAATGGGCTGACAGTAACCTCATCAAGCTCAGCCAGGAGAAATGCAAAAGCCTGAACCTAGGAAAGTACAGTCCCATGCACTACTATATTCTGGGAGCCAGCTGTCCGGGAAAGCAGATTTGAAAAAAGAACCAAGGGGTTTGGTTAAACATCATCAAGGTGAACATGACCCAGAAACGTGCTTTTGTGGCAAAGAAGGTCAATGATATCCTGGGCATTAAGAGGATTGTTACCAACAGACCAAGGGAGGGGATGCTTCCCCTTGATTCAGTGCTACTGGGGCCACACCTGGAGTACAGAGTCCAGTTCAGGATTCTCTGGTACCAGAGACAGGTGGAGCTATTGGAGAGAAAATTCAACTAAGGACAGCTAAGATGATTAAGTGACTGGAAAATTTCATATATAAGGAAAAGCTGAGTGACCTGGAACAGTTCATCCTGAAAAAGAGGGCGCTCAGAGATGTCTCATCAATGTGTATAAATATCTGAAGGGAGGTCAAAATGAGGGTGAAGCCAGGCTCTTTTCAGTGGAGCCCAATGACATGATAAGAGGCAATGGGCACACACTGAAACATGGGAGCACCCATCTGAATATCACGAAACACTTTTACTGTGAGAGTGACCGAGCACTGAACAAGGAGGCTGTGGAGTCTCCTGCTTGAGCAGGGATGTTGGAACAGTTGACTTCTAGAGGTCTCTTTCAAGCCCAATCATTCTGTGATTTTTTTGAAGATTGGGGTCTTTTTTTCTGTAATAAATAAAGCAGATTTCCCATAAAATATTAGTCACATCTTTATCTGATATCTTTCCTGACATTGATATTTTTGCTTTTCCATATCTTTGTTGAAAACCAAACAGGAGGTCATCAAATATTAAGTAGTACTGCAATGGAATCCCTCATGCCGGTCATCTCAACAAAGAACAAATGTAATATATATAATAACAAGAAAAGGAAGCAGAAACCATGAAACACTTTTTTTTTTTAATTACAAGAGGTTTTTTCCTCTGGATAACACTAGTATTATCTCATTGATGGTGAGCATCACTGGCAGCAGGAAATGAGTACCGAGTAACCAACAAGATGCTGCCAACATTTTGGTCCTGAAAAACAGCGACATTCAGTCCTTTTTTGGTTTTAATTTCCTCATCACCACTAGATATAGAGTAGTTGGGTTTCCCTTTTTACTGGAGAAGTGTTAAACTTGCTATTTTACTTTGTCATTGTCACTATTTAAAGAGTAATTATAGCTATGCCTGTTAGCACAATTCCATTATAATCCCCATTTTTCAAGAGTTTATGACTCAGAGAATTTAATTCCCACTGGAATGGAGCTCAGCTTACAAGATGTCAGCCTGGTTGCAATTTGTTCCTAAAAGGCTTATTTAAATCGATTAAACCATATTACTTGACATTGCAATCCAAAACCAGAAAGTTCTTTTCACAGATTTTAGATGCTTGCTTGACCTGCTCCAAACACATGATTTTAAGAAATTGTAAGCAATTAGCCATAAGTCTTCAAACAAGAACTTCTTGTCTTCTTCTACATTGTAACACTTTAAGCAGCAGATTTATTTTTCTCTAAAAAGAAGCTACTGCAGATCCTATTTTTAATAAGGTGACGCATAATACTACTCTTCCATGAGCCAGCTGGTACACTGACACCCGAGAAATAAATTATTCCTCTAATTAGAAGTGTTTTGATTTTCAGTGGCGGAACCCTGAAACAAGAAAAGTTCTCCTGATCATGGAGTCATAGCACAGATTAGGCTAAATACAATAAGGTCAGAAAGTCCTATAGTGACCTTGCTATTATGTTTGTACGATGTCCACAGTGTGTCTTGGAATAACTTTTTATACATTTCAGCTGATTCAACTGCGTTTGATTTCGTATGGAGTTGGATATAAAAAGCCTTTTGGGGTTTCTTTGAACAGGAAAGGAAAATGTGAGTAAGCCAAGAAGTATTAAGAGAGAAAACAAAGAAATTGGAAACAGTATCTACTGAAATTGTCCCATTTTGCACAGCTGTAAATGTAATGAAGAAAAACATTATTCTTGGAGCCTTCTGGAAACATTTTCTTCTCTCTGTTAGACTTATTTTTGTTACAACTACTGATTTTGTAACAGCTTTCTATAGAATGCTTATTAAGTATACTACTTCTTATTAGTATAAAACTATAAACCTGGCAATGAATGCAAGCAAAATTTATTGCCTGTTACTTTTAGTATAACACCAACATGTGACTCCAAGCGGAGTCTAATCAAAATGCACTGGATCACTGGCTCAGGACTCATGAGAAGGGGGACCTCATTACCATGAGGTGTACTCTGAATGTGACCCTAACACTAAATTTATAGCATGCAGCTCTTTCTTTTCCTGGCTGCAATTAGGAGGTGGAGTCTTTATAATTCAAATACGGGCATGTCTAAATGGTTACATTGTTGTTGTTTGTCCTTTATGTAATTAGTATACGTATTTCATTTATCTGCTTCTCAGTCATGGGCTTTTCCAAATGAGTTCCAGTCAAGAAACCTCTTCAGCTGATGTTCCTTATGTTTAGCAGTCATGCTCAGTTTGGCTTTGAGAACGCACAATTTTAACATCTTATCTTAAATCATTCAAGCAAACTTTTCTTTTCTTGTATAGGATTTAAACTACTGCCCTATTTTGGTTTTGTGGAGATGTTTTTTAAATGAGTAATTATAGCTTATCAAAAATTGGCTCATGCTTACTGCTTAGTTATAGAGATGCAAACTCTGTTTTTCTTAGGGTTGTTCTAGAGTATTTTTCATGCACAAACTACATTTCTGAATGAAAAAATTTTACATTTCTCATGTCTAACATCTAGCTTTTATACTACACAAGGTAGAAGGTTCTGTATCTCTCAGTGAGGTAATTTTCTTGTTGCTTCTTCTCCAATGTCTGCAAGTTTAGCATTGCTCATTATTTTGAACTAAAACCATCCTTGATTAATTATCATTACAGTATTTTACTTTCAGTTCTTATAACAATGACAAATGACTCATGAGTGTAAAAAGTTCTCTTTTTCAATTCTAACAGTGTAATGCAAGCTAACAAACTGCAGTTGGCTTAAGTTCAGTTATATAACCTGGGTTTTAATTATTCTGTTTAAATCTGTAAGAATGAATAAAATTAAGAGAATATCTGGAAACATGTAATGTTTAAAATCACTGAATAGATGGAAGACTCTTCGTAAGTTATCTGAAATTCTCTAGGTTATGCTACATATTTCATAGAAAAAAAATAAATATTCTTTTAAATCTATTTATTTATCCAGTGATACCTTGAGTAGGAAATCAGATATGAAAGAGGTAAGCAATCAAAGTTGCTTAAGAAACATATTTACTTGCCTTATTCAGGTTAGTTTAAAAATCATGTTGTCATACTTATTTATTTCACAGTGCTCAACTGGTTACCACTGAGCAAAAAGGAGAAGAAATTATGTTAATCTGAAACTCATATCAAATTAATGGAACAAAATGGAGTCCAGTCTTAATTTCCTCTTCTGTCATAACTATATCAACGATGTTATTTATTCTGAAATTATTTGTTTGTTAAACTCACAGATTTTCTCCATAATCACTAATATAAACCAGCCATGTGGTGTATTTTTGTATTTTCTCTAAATTCACAGAATCACTTAGGTTGGAAAGACCTCTAAGACTATCAAGTCCAACCCTTAATCTAATACTGTCAAGTCTACCGTTAAACCATGTCCCTAAACATTGCATATTTTAAATACCTCCAGGGCCAACCAGTTCCCAGGGCAGCCTTTTCCAATGCTTGACAACCTTTTTGATGAAGTAGTATTTCCTAGTATCTAGCCTAAACCTCCCCCGACACAACTTGAGCCATTTCCTCTCATTCTGCTGCTTATTACTTAGAAGAAAAGACCACCATGACCTCCTTACAACCCCATTTCAGGTAGTTGTGAAGAGCAATAAGGTCTCCCCTCAGTCTCTCCAGCAGCTCAATCTCTTTCTTGTAGAGAGGGGCCCAAAACCAAACACAGTATTCGAGACGTGGCCTCATCCATCCCAAGTACAGGGGGACAATCGCTTCCCTAGTCTTGCTGGCCACAGTATTTCTGATACAAGCCAGGAAGCTATTGGCCTTCTCAGCCACCTGGGCACACTGCTGCCTCATATTGAACTGGCTGTCAACCAATACTCCCCAGGCCTTTTTCTTCCAGGCAGCTTTCCAACCATTCATCCCAAAGCCTGAAGGGTTGCATGGGGTTGTTGTGACCCAAGTGCAGGACCCAACACATAGCCCTGTTGAACTCCATACGGCCCACCTATCCAGCCTGTCAAAATCTTTCTGTTGAGCCTTCCTTCTCTCAAGCAGATAAATTCATGGGACAAGATCCAGAATACCTAAATTCAAATCCAGAGGGAAACTCAGTTCAATCTGGAAGTTCTATCTTCCAGCACCAGCTAAAGTTTGGTATGTGTCTCTTGAGCATTGTGATGGATGATATCCTCATAGATGGATACTACCTGGTGTTCACTTAGCAGGCTAATTGGCAAGTATGAATCACATTATATGCTGAGCAAACATGTCTTAAGAACATCAATGAAACTGACAGTGAGTTGGACTTCTTCTGCCTGTACTTCTATTAGTTTCTCTGATGTGAGTATCTAGCGTACACAGATTCCCTAGGACCCAAATTTATTTTGTCCATCTCTGAACCTGACATTCATTAACTCTCTTATCATGCATGGCTTCATTTTGTCAATTACTTTTTCACAGTAGTATGATTCCTCTCTAGCTGTTGCATTCAATAGGTATTTTTTTATTAATATTTCTACAGTGTTTCTGTGTTGCAGCTTGTGTGGACAGGCATAAGTTTTGCTGACTTCAGGGGATAGTTGTGTGAGTTTCATTAATTTTATTGATCTGCCAAAATTAGAACTTTATTCAAAATTCCTTTTGTTAGTAGTTGTTTCATGCCCTGAAGCATGAAACTTGGTCCATATATTTTTGTCACAATAAGAATGCATGTGTTCTCATTATTCATTTTAGTGTCAAAATCTTGTTTCAATGTGTTTCTCACATGAATTATGAATTTTAAAAGTGACTAACTTTCAGTCTCATTGAATATCCCTCATTTTTGTGCTGAAAAAGAAGAGGAATGAAGTATTTTGAGGTTAATTTCTTTCTGTCTGTACTTTTGTCAATCTGTATTTACATATAACAAATTCATGAAATTTTATAACTATTACATTTTAATGACCAAAACAGCAATGTCAGGATTATGGGTTCTTTCTAAAGCATGCTTTTGTGTTTATCTCTGTATACAAAGTACTTACATGAAAACACTACTAAAGTACTCATACAACAAAAGAAGTAATTATGCATTTTTAAGCTCAGTGAAGAACAGGGAGTTAAGCTATTATCTAATCATTAATATATTTTTCTAATGTTTTTATTATTAATGCTATTAGATATGGTGTCCTCTTTAATCTTTGCTTTCATTATTATTACTACCCAGTATATCTCTCTAAAAGAATGATTGCTTTTTAACAGCTGTGTAAGTAACAAAGTATCAATCAAAAACTGCATTATTGCAGTTGATCCTATAAACTAATTATACCTAAAGAGAGATTAAATCTTTTTAACCTTCTGTAGGCTGGTTGAGACTGAACTCACATGGTTACAATTCCCTCATGCAGTTCTGAAACAGTTTTTCTATGAAATACGCAGCAGAGCTATTTGGAGTTATACAGTGTTTTCTCTCTCTTTTCTATAGGTCTACTTGTCTGTGTCAGAAGAGGTTTTGTTATTCATCATGAATGCTAACAAACTGATAAAATCTTTGATGCTAAACTGCACTGCTATGAATTCTTTCTAAAGCAAATTATTAGATACCACTCCTGGCGTCTTTAGGAGTTAAGGAATAACTATTGTTTTTCCTGTAAATCATCTATGAGAAAAAAAAAGGTAAAAAAAAGAAAAAAAGGAAAATTGGAGGAAGAAGGTATGTTAAAATTAATCAAAATTTCATTTGGCTGTTCTTCTTTTCTTTTTAAAATAAATAATTGTAAAAGAATTGCTATTTACTTCAACACAAACCAAGTCATTTTTATTTGAAACAAAAAAATTATACCGGATATTTGTAAAAGAAAAATATGAAACAAAACATTAGTGTCACCAAAGAGCTATATGAGTGATTTTCCTTTTATTCAGAAAAAGAATGTTTAGCGGTATTTGTCAAGGATGAATAGAACTATTCTTCAGTTCTTGTCTCTACTTGAAGGGTTTTTGAGCTTATCTCTCCCACAAGCACATTCAAACCACCTCATTGGAAAACATTTTAAGATTCAGTTGGTTAGATAGTTGGTTATTGTCATTCCCTATTCTTTTCTTTTGAAAACAGTGTAGTTGTAAGTAACTGTTCTCTGTTGTTCCATTCCACAGAAAGATGTTGACAGCACCAAACTAAAGACATTTTATTCTGTGTCTTACCAGAACGTCAGAATATGCCTTGTATACTCAATACTACCAGAAATACTAGAAAACTACCTAATCCAATTTCTTATTTGCAGGAAAATATTTATTTTAAATTGTTTGTTTATTTTATTTGAGACTCATTCTACTTCACAGTATACGCAGACTTTGAAAAAGCTATTTAAATTTCCATCTTTGTATCTGCAAATTGCAGTAAATGAAAAATACAATGGAACATTTATGATAAGAGAGAAAAATTTTGTAAGCATGAAAAGTTTACTTGTTTCAAGATTCTGGGAAGATAATAGAACAACTTGATATACAGACAACTTAATCCACTGTTTTCCCCACAACTTATGGACTTCCTTGCTTGCATGTACTATGCACAATTCCAGAATTCTTTTTTATAATGGTAGTAATGTCTAATGCAGTTTAATGAACTCCAGTGAGACCCCAACTGAACAAATGAGCCACAGGGGCACTCAATGAGGGATGGAATCGAGCACTAACACAGTAGGGAGTAAGATCCAGCAGCAGAGTGCAGAAAAAGCTACAATTTTGTATGTTGTGACCTCTTTTAAAAAAAAAATAGACTAAAAAGAATAACATATGTTATTGTATATTACTCATATAACTGAGCAATGCCAATAAAACTTTTGAAAAAAATCAGATATCTTATAATGTAACAATTTCTATGTGTAACATGAACTGTTTCTTGGTGATAACATTTTTATTTAATTAGGTCTGTGAGCATCATAACTTATATTGATGAACATGAATTGGCATAGTTGTTTAAGCCTATAATGAACTAAATGTTAGACAGAATACAATTTTCCTCTTCATTTACTTTAATTTATTCTAGTTGTAAATGCCATTGCCTTCCATGATTATGGAATAAATCTCACTGTAGAATCAAATACTACAGTTTAAGAATTAGACTTAAGGGTTGCTTTGTAATTGCGTATAGTTTTTGTGCCATTAGATATCAGCATTATTCTTTTTAAAATATTTTGAGACCTAATGACACAAGACATTAGACCCAATATCCCAGGACACAACTATTGAACCTCTGTCAGCATTTGACTTCTCATTTGAACTAGAGTTTGCTAATTTGGCTGCTTTCATGTTTTACATGAAAATGCTGGTAAGTAAAATCTAGTTGGTGTGAACTTGGTGGACACAGAGCCATAAACACTGCGTAGTTCTACCTTGCAGAAGGAAAAAAGAGCTAAACCTCTTTCTTAAGACGGTTTTTGGGAGTTTCTGAATTGCTGCTATGAAAATGGATTTGTATAATAGACCAACATAAAGAAGCAGCTCATTAAAAAACTATTGTAGGCCAGCTGGGTTCAGCAATTTGTTGACAAGTGAAGGCTATTATTCAAACTAAAGAATTCACCAACATGCCACATTTGATCCTAATTCGTAGTGCAATCAGAGCAACTCCATCCCTGCAGAATCTCTTATCAGCAGAGAAAGGGTCAGGAGCTCATGTTTTCTAACCAGATACGTAATCCTCACTAAATGAAAGACTAATTTAGAAGCATTGTGATGAATTACCATACTGGTATACATACTAATCCTCACTGTTATCCCTTTATGGCTATTCTGAGATTAAAACTTGCACTGCTTTCCTCAGAACTGATGCCTTATTTTGTTCTGTAGGAAGAGAACAAGAAAAATGACCTGCTTCCATTAGTATCAATTGTTATAAACAAACAAAATTTCAAGTATGAAATGGAAACTAGTGCATTAGCAGTAGTGATCAAATTCATAGATGGAGTAATAAATTTATCCAAACAATTCTAATTAAAACTACTGAAAAATACAAACTGGCACATTTATGTGTTTATTACATGCCACATACTATGTAGGTTATAATTGTTTGGATTTCCTCCAAATTTATTTCGTCTTTCTTGGCTCATTTTGATTTCTTTAAACTTATCAATAAAGACATAATTTAGAGGTGATGGGAAAACTGGCTTCCTTTGTATCAAATGGTTTAACAAAATACTTAAATATCTTAAGCAGGTGCCTAGAGCACCTTCTGCATTGCTAATGCAAAAATTAATATGTTCTTGTCAGTATTTCAGTTTGCAATATATACTTAAGTTTGTTTCAGGAGACATCTACAAGTGTCCTTCTTCAATGTGATTCTGTGGAACACGAAGATGGATGGTGAAACTAAATCAGAAAGTCAAAGGCAACCTGTTCTAATGCACCAATGACATGTGTAGATATCACTGTAATAAAGAAACCACCTACCTGAATTTCCATTTTGGGTTGAAGGAAAAGAAATGTGGTAGTCTGATAGGTTGACAGTTTGATGGATTTGTGGAAGCAAAGAAAGACAATCTGTTTTTCTATTTTACTCCTGTAGAGTCCAGTGTCTGGCTGAGGGAAAATATTTTTAAAGGATCCTTTATTCATATTTCACCAACGCTTCACTGACTGAAATATCTTCTAATCCATTATGCAACAGAAACCAAATACTTCCTCTTTATGTTGGGAAAATAAAGAATTTTCCAATTTTGAGTAGATGCAAGTTTAATATATAGCAGATAACAATGAAAACATTTACTCCAGTCAGTTAAGTAGTGGTGCTCAAGAAAATTTCTATAAGCAGTTGGAGATCATCTAACAGGATCTAATATGTTTTATTTCTTCTAGATTTTCAAAAGGATGTTCATTATTTTCAACCTTCATCTCCTCTTTGCTTTTGTCTCTGTAAATTTACTACTGTCAACCTATGGTAATGAACAGAATTTCCTTTAATCTGGAACAATATTTCTATTAGACCATCAAAACAGCGATTGTTTTTTGAAAGAAGATATTCTTCTAAGGGTTCAAATAGTGACTCTGAATTCATTCTAATGTACTAAGTGCGTTTAAACCTGAACACTTAGGAGTTTACTTGCCTCTGACTCCATCTTTACCCAGTGTGGAACGACTTATCTCCATAACAACTTACGTTCTTCCAACTGAATTTCTCCTGGGATAAGCCTTTTCCATTGACTTTAGAGGACAATTAGGACTTCTACAGAAACATCTAGTTTGTTTCAAGACTGTTGAAATTTCTGCATGATGAGTACCGATATCTGGATGAATTGAGTACCTTTATATACATTTCACATATATACATATATAAACTTTTTCATTAAACTTGCAGGCCTCCTCGTCTTTTTCTCCATTTCTTTAACATCTGCACATGAATTCATGACACTTCCTGCCTACTAAATTCATTGAATTTGTCCTTGGTTTTGGAGACTCAGAAACTCAAAGAAACCCCTCCAAAATATGAGATAACTTGTCACATTTACAGAGGACATTCCCACCGCACCCTAGTTTTCAGTTTTCTCACCACCATTTTAGAGACATAATTTAAATATTTTAGAATCCAGATGACTTTAAAAAAGCAAAAAAATATTGTACCAATTTCAGTCATCCTTTGAAAAATCTTTTCTGACTTTCACTCTAAGTTTTTGGTTAGCTGGATAAATAGTAAGAGGTGACAATCCTATTTCTGTAGTTACCAAATATCAGAACACTCAGAGAGTTTAAAAGGATAACTACCTTAGAAATAACAAACCATGGCCACATCATCATCAGTTTTGTAATAAAAGGCCTTCCTTCACCTCATTAATGAGCTGTGCAATAGTGAAAAACGGACAAGAGCCCACGATAGCCTTGGGTGGGCCATTGAGAAGTTGTTGCAAAACAGTATGTGTATCACTATTGCTATGCTGCCCAGAGTTAGACCTTAACAGAAAATGCAAAACATTTCCTAAGATTAATTCAGTTTCAACATCTGAGGGCAATAATAGGTTCTACAAATATGTTCCAATGAATAATTGATTATGAAAGAGCATCCTGCATCATTAAATATTTTTTCCCTTAAGAAAAAGGGGAAACACTTTTGAAATTCTAATGTTACTTTCATATTTGAAGAACAATTATGTAATTCACAGACATAATGAATTTTTCAGTTTATTTTGTTTTCCAAATTAGTAGAACTTTCTGTTTTAGACAAGCCCCAGAATTTAGAATTCTGGAATGATATGTTAAGCCTTTCCTATTTGTCACTGTATAAATCATATCTCATTTTTATACCTTATGGTTATGGTTTAGGAAATTCTCCCAAAGGGGAGATGTTGTTACTCTCTCCTAAGGAAATACTGAATGAGAATAATTTATAGTAGATGAACGTAAACTATTCTTGCCATACCGCTAAGCACACATGCAAAATTTAAGAACCATTTATCTTTCACAATGATCTTTCTGGCAGAAGTCTGTAATAGAGTCAAACTATTTTCACACAAGGTGAGAAACTTTGTTTATCATTTTCAGACATTGGTGTAATAGTTCATTCATGTAATAGTTCTGCTTTCAAAGATATCAAGTGATAGGCTAGTATTGTCACTACCTAAATATACAAAGAGTCTTTTGCTCTATCTACCTATTTCAAATTTCCAAAAGGTCTCACCTACTGAACTTACCTACTACAACGACAGAGGAAAGTATTTTCGTGTAAACCTGTCAGTCTGACAAGTTCACATGACGGGGTCAGATGAGATTGTAAAGAAATATTTTCCTGTGGGGAGCAGCACTCTCGGCCTGATGCTTTTGTGCTTCTTCTCTGAAGAGCATATTCTGATGAGACCTTATCTGCCAAAAATACCAAGCTGAGTATATTTGTCTTTAACCTAAATTAGTGAATACTATTTTTGAAATATCCATCAAGAAACTGGACCCTACTTGTGTTAGCATGTATTGTTTTGTTATTACCTTTACATTATTTCCTTTAACTGATTTAATTTATATATTTGCCAGCTGTGTTTATTAAGAGGTGATATGAATTAGAGTAGGTCAAATTAAAATAACTTTAAACCTTCTAACTAGTCCACAAACCTGAAAACATGAACATTAGCCTTTTCTCAAGCTAATATTTCTCCCTCATTTAGCCCAAGAGGAATGGTCCAAAAAGATTATATCCAATGAGAAGAATAGCATAAATGAATTACAAATTCATATGTAAAACTCTACAGTACACAACAACAAGTACACACACAATACCAACGTATAACTGCCTCCACCCTTAATGATCAAGTCTGATGAACTCATGGTCTTTGCTGGGCAAACAGTTCAGATTTAAGTAATTCTGACTACAGTAAGCAAGAAACCAGAAGCAATGCATATATACATGACAACCGCATTTATGTTCCACCTTCCTTTTTAGCAGTATACAAGGTAAAGGCATGCCTGCTCATTTATTTTATTTAAAGCCTGCAAACAGTTTGCTACTGGTGATGTAAAAAGTCAAAAGAAGACAGCCTGTATAGTTAGGGAAACAATATGCTTCTACAAAATGAAAGTAAGAGATAAGAACATAAAGAGGTAAAAAAAACAAAGAGAATATAAGGGCTTCCTATAATGCATATAAGAAATTGATGAGGGTCTTTCCAAAGAAAGAATAAGGCCCCTAGGCTTGTGCTAGTTAACACAGGGGAGATACTGTCCAAGATGAATTTGTCTTATCCTTTGTTCTTTTTTTTGCAGCATATCCAGATGTAATGTCAATCATGGCTCTAGTAAGAAATCGCATGCAGATAAATTACTATCTAGAAAGGAGATATAAATTTGAAACATATGAAAAATACCAACCACTCCTGTGAGGAAGACAATAAAAGGTAAATCAGTGGAAGTATACCCAGGGAATATGAAAATAAAGAATATATCCCACTCTACTCGTGTATTAATGTGATTATGTATGTGAATGTACATGAATGACCCTTCCAGTTGTCACATTTATTCTACATCTCCAAATATTGTTGCCAAATTGGTTTTTGATATGGGTGTTTGTACTGCTTAGTCAACAGAAAAGGTAGTTCTGACTCGGACCAGCCTCATAACCCGTATCAGTATACACTGATTTTGGATGATATACATCTCCCTATATCTCACCATGGTGTGCTATTTTGTTTTCTACTAATAAACAGTCTGTTGTGAAAAGTATAACATTAATCTTCTTGGAAATTTTGTAGTCTCAGGGCATTATTGCTCTATATACTGACATTTGAAATTGTGTGACAAAAAAAGAAAATTGGTAAAGAAATTTTTATGAAAAAATCCCATATTTTTTCTTCATTACTTTTAAGAGCTTCAGCTCATTAGTTTGTTGTCCAATCATATCTAATTACTCATTCACAGCAGTATACCTATCAAGTATGAGCAAATTTCTATTGTCAAATAGTCTGAGAATGTGTTCAACAAAGAAAACTATTTCACTTTTTTTGAACCTCATCAAGTTAATTTAGAAAAAAACCTTGACCAGCATTTTCTAATACAGAAATATAATATTATTTTATTAAGGTTCTATTCTCATTATTTTAAGGCCCAATTTTACTTTATGGGAAGTAAGTAAACACTAGGATATTTGCCCTTGATTAGAAACATAGAAGCATAGAAGAAGAGAATGGCTTGGGTTGGAAGGGACCTTAAAGCCCATCCAGTTCCAACCTCATCACCATGGGCAGGGACACCTCCCACCAGACCAGGCTGCTCAAGACCTCATCCAACCTGGCCTCGAACACTTCCAGGATGGGACATCCACAGCTTTCCTGGGTAACCTGTGCCAGTGTCTCACCATCTTCATCGTGAAGTATTTCTTCCTAATGTCTAATCTAAATCTTTCCCCTTCCAATTTAAAACCATTCCCCCTTGTCGTATCACTACTTGCTCTTGTAAAAAGTCCTTCCTCAGCTTTCTTGTAGGCCCCCACATTGATCGTGAAATTGTAAATCCTAAAGTATTTATTTATTTCACAGAGACTAGAGTGAATATGAAAGCCGTATTTTTTCTTTGGAAGACTGAGCACAGTTCTTGCAAGAGTTTGTCTGAAGAGGACAGCAAAATTTTGTCATCCTTACCTCCTTAAATAAGGTTTGCATCCTATAAGCCTATAGAGGTATAAATCTGGAGGGAGGTGAATTCAAAAGTTTACATTCACTGAGTTTGAAGGTTATGCAACACCGTATCAAATCTTGAAAACAAGGGAATTTTCAGTTGTGCCACCTTGCTGTAGTTTCTAAAACAGGTTTTCAAAGTTAAAGTTTATTTCTGCTAGGTGACGGGAAAAAAAAAATAATGGTTTGCAACTGAAAGTCAGACATAAAGGACATAACCCATTGCCAGTTACAGCAGTGCAACCCCATTAGAAATTAAGAATAATGTAATTGAAGCAGTTTTAGTGGGAAGCAAGAGGACTTTCTGATCCCTATACTTTGACATTTCAACTGAAATCTCAAAGAGAGAGGTCCAGAAAGGCTTCACGGTTAAAACAGGCTCTGTTTGATGTACCTCCTTACAGGATCTTGGGAAAAGAATAAACTATCCAATACAGATATTGTCTTTCAAAAACTGTGAATAGATGATGAAACCAATGCTTAAGAATGGAATTTTTCCAACTATCTGAAAGCCTGTCACCAAGAGGCTTTGCTGATTTACTTGTTACAGATATCCTGCAGTCCGCGTTGTAATTAAGGCTTGGCAGGCTCCCAAACCCAACACCATACACGCCTTTAAGACGTGCAGTGGTCTTTATTAGCAGTTTCTTAACAGCAGTTCAAGATTTAGCTGCCATTGTGCTATTTGAGTTTGGGACCTTGTTAGGAAGGGCCTCAGCTTGAATTGCCTACCCTTTGTCAGTTGTGTAATAAAGTAACCTTGGTTAGGCCTGTCACAGCCAAAGCTAGGCCTTTTATTTTAACAGGTTTATAAACCTAGTGATTAGCCAAAACTTCTTTATTTTTTCAGTGGTTCTGCTAAAATCTTTGCCTAACTTTCCTCATGGACCTCACAACTCTCTGATCAAAGAATTGATACAAAGAACTATGAGTCAAGGACGATCCTTTTTCTACAATGTACAAAGCCAGGAGAGCTGATGGTCTGTGGGAGATAACTGGTGGTTCAGAACAAAGAAAAGATCAGAATTGCTTTTTCTTACGACTCCCTAAGTAATATGGAAATTATCAAAACGACAACAGATTAAGAAAACCAAAATTAGCAAGAAGCAACCACACTTAATGACAGGTCATGGAAGCTTTGAACATAAAATTATAACCTTATAAGGTTAAGTGATTTTCACATTAAAAGTTTTTAGTTCTGTCTTTCAGTAGAATATATGGAAGACTATAACAGAACAAAGATTCTGCATAAAGAGCAGGGTGGCATGTCCTAACAATAGGACAGTGATATAGGAGGACAAGAAATAAAACGAGGGTGTTAATTTTTGTCCTTTCTAGGGGCATTGTGGGACTACTTGTTGATGATGCCAGCTACCCAAGCATGAAAGAGAGCTGACTTCCTTCAAAAGTATACATTCTTCTATATGTTTACTAGAAAAATGGACATCACTGCTCTGTCTTTTCAGACGTAATTATCGGTAGTAGTCTGGACTAGAAGAGTGTCTGTACTTGTTAGTAAATGGGCATTCACTGCAAGTATTGCAGTGTCTTCAGAATTTGAGAGACCTGCTGAATTAGATAGGATAATTAACTCAGCTCTAAATGACTGAAAATCCTTAGGACAGTGTAATATTTTGGTTTATTCTTTTAACTTACTGAACTGCAGAGACAACCATTTTGATTCCTGACTTTCCTACAGATTTAGCATGTAAGTAGGAACAGCTGCACACGCATATAAAATACTGATGTACAGAACACCAGTGTCACTGCCTGTATGCTTTGGAAGCACTGCTCACATCTGTATTTCCCAGTGAAACAATCTCTAATTTACTAATTATTGTGACTTTTATCCCTCCAAGGAGTTTGTTCAAAGATTTTCTGTGTAGGGCAGTATAAAAACACATGGTTGCAAGGGTAAATGTAATGTATTAACTAGCCTCTTTCATTGCTTTGGAGAAAAAATTAAGTCTCAGAGGTTTTTCTGGTATTTGGAACAAGAGTTCTCATCACTTTTTGACATGATATTAGTCCTCCGGGCCTCCTTTTCAGAGAATCATTTCTCATTATATTACAGTGGTGACGATAAGCATCCAACAGTGGGCATATGCTCCTCTACACACGTCTGAAAGAGTTTAAGTACTCTTTTGTTAATGTCATACAGTATATATCCACCAGAACTCTTCTGTAAACTTCTCAAGTTTCTTTACTTGCAAAAGACAAGAACCGATCTAATTATGTCATTTTATGCAAAGAATAAAATAATCAAGTTGTTAAAGATAGTTCATTTGACTGAGAAGATACTGTGGCACTAAACAGAAAGTAGAAGTGTGAATTGTAACAGATCATTAAGAGTCTACTTAGTAAACACACTTAAAGCTGCAAAGGAGCACCCTAAGCCTCTGCCCCATATCTGCAAGCCTCTACTCCATATCCGTGACCAACAGGGTTTCCAAAATAAATAATAAGTTGAAGAATAAGTCAAAATATGTCAAACGTGGGACTACAGAATTGCAGAGAAATTATACAGCAGTACAAACAGTTACAGTACAGGCCCAGCAGTGAAGGAGTGAAAAGACGCGAGACAACTACTGACAGCTTGACAGTAGAGATGAGCATCTGGAAACAAGGCTCCTTCAGTTTCTGAACTCCAGCTGACATGCTTAGTTGTGCAGTCATACAAATCTAGAAAAGAGTGCTGTGGTGTTTCACATTACACTGCAAAAAAAAGAAAAAGTGGAATCCTATATGAAGGAAAAAGGAATATTCGTTGTCTGGTCACATTCTTACCTTGCATAAAATAGTGTCAAATCAATCTGGATAGCACTCCATAGCTGTGTATAAGCAGGAAACCTGACTTTTAACATCAGATGACAAAAATATATATTGAGAGGATGTTATTAGTAGAATACGACTTGTTGAATCCACAAAACTGACTACTAGATAACAGTCAAATGATAAATTAGTACACAATACCTACAACCTTTGAGAAAATGGAAGTGAAAGTATTTTTTTATTAATTTATTAAATACTGCTCGATTTAATATCCCAAATAACATAAAATTTAAACACCTGAAAATATTCAGGAATCAATCCTCATTCATCAACTTTTAGAACCTTGTCAACTTAACAAAATGGATTTTTTTCTTTCAAAACATAGATTTGAAACAATATTTCTATTTTCTCTACCTTTTAGATTGCAAACTATTCTTTGCAACAATTTCCCTGTATTTATGAACATCATTTTTCATGTTATGGGCACCACAACAACACAAGCCATAAAAATATTTCTAAATGTAATGAAAAAAAGTACACTGACAATATACTTCAAATTACATAGGAAGTTGATAATGATTACAGCAACTCTTAATCCAGGGAGGATAAAATTCAACATGTGTTTCACGTATGTTTCTTTGTCTTCTGGGTTGTTGTTGAGTTTCTTTGGCAGAAACTCATAGGAATTGTGTTGTTCACTGGGAATGAAGAACAGATGTGTCTAACGAGTGTCTGGGGTGAGATGGAAATCTATGCAGCTATATATTACACCAAGTTTTTTTTCCTATCATTCTCAATTAGCTTTTGGAGAGCATTGACTACAATGTCACCAGCTGCTCCTTCAATTGACTCTACAATTTTTACTAAGTAAAATGGAGCCTATATAGTGTATTTTACAGTCTGTTTCATTCCGCTGTCTAGTTAAAAATTAAAGGAAGAATTATAGTGAACCAAGATACTGATTCTTCTTCTATCCTAATTCTCTTGTCTTTTTTTAACCTTTCTTTTCCTGTTATTTTTAACAGCAACTGAATGAAAGTGAAATACATGAAGCACATGAGTACTAGCTGATGTATATTCTGTTGGCTTTTACTTCTGAATATCTGTAATTAATTTTTTTCAGAAGCTAAATCTGTAATGAAATTATAGCACATGGAATATACTCCTCATTTTCTAAGCATTGAGAAAAATTGAGTTTGCATCAAGATACCTACATTATATTACACAAATGATTAGAGCAATCTTCCTTGGAGAGGAAACCACTTCCTTTTTTACAATACTGTAATGGGGGGAAAAAACCCCAACTGTATTATCATACAAATCTCCTCGGTTTAATACAGTTTTTCAGGTTTATCAAGTAGGATTTAATTTGTAAATCAATGTCTTGTGTCAAAAGCGAAGTGCATGATAAATTCCTACAAATCTTCCAACTTCATCTCAGCCAATACTTTCTTTTATTTACCTTAGCATGAATTCTAGAATTCAGAGGGCAAGATTGAGAAAAGTTTTTTGATCTCTGTTAGACTGAGGAAGAGTTACATCCTACGAAAGATATATTGTAAACACAGGGATATCAGGTAATTTAAAAAATGATCTTTAGATTTGTTTTTCTAATTGTTTGTATTTTAACAGACATTATATCACTTCAATATGGCCAGTAAAAGTTTTGCAAGAATATATGGCAATAGATCCAGACCAAATACATTTTAATTTAGGTTGCTCTCTCAAAACCCTTGAGTTTGAACCTTTTCTCTGTAGAAACATATTCTTCTATGTACCAATGTGAGTGGGAACACTAAAACTGTATGACACTTTTCTTTTTGAACTGTAGTGCCCAGTGGGTACCTAAGCATAGACTTCCACTCATACTAGCAAGGGCAAACTCAAAATTCTGTGAGGACTAAAAGCAAGTTTGCAGATGATACCAAGCTGGGAAGAAGGGTTGATCTGTTAGAGGGTAGGATGGCCCTACAGAGGGACCTGGACAGATTGGAGAGATGGGCTGATTCTAATGGGATGATGTTTAATAAGTCCAAATGTCGGGTACTTCATTTTGGACACAACAATCCCATGCAGAGCTACAAACTGGGGACAGAGTGGCTGGAGAGTAGTCAGGCAGAAAAGGACCTGGGAGTGCTGGTTGACAGGAAGCTCAACATGAGCCAGCAGTGTGCCCAGGTGGCCAAGAAGGCCAATGGCATTCTGGCCTGCATCAGGAATAGTGTAGTGAGCAGGACCAGAGAAATTATAGTCCCCCTGTACTCGGCACTAGTCAGGCCTCATCTGGAATATTGTGTGCAGTTCTGGGCCCCCCAGTTTGGGAAAGATGTTAGGATATGGGAATGTGTTCAGAGGAGGGCAACGAAGATGGTGAAGGGGCTGGAGCATAAGCCCTGTGAGGAGCGACTGAGTGAGTTGGGGCTGTTTAGTCTAAAGAAGAGGAGGCTCAGGGGAGACCTCATTGCTCTCTACAACTACCTAAAAGGAGGTTGCAGTCGGGCAGGGGTTGGTCTCTTCTCTCAGGTAACCAGTGACAGAACTAGAAGGCATGGTCTCAAGCTTTGTCAGGGAAAGTTTAGGCTTGATGTGAGGAAGAAGTTCTTTACTGAAAGGGTGATTGGCCATTGGAATGCGCTGCCCAGAGAGGTGGTGGAGTCACCGACCCTGGAGGTGTTTAAGGGGAGACTGAATGAGGCACTGAGTGCCATAGTTTAGATGATGGTTGGTGTTAGTGTTGGTGTTAGTGTTGGGTTATAGGTTGGACTTGATGATCTCAGAGGTCCTTTCCAACCTGGTGATACTGTGATACTGTGATACTGTGATACTGTGATACTGTGATACTGTGAATGGAGCCACACAACTGTGACATAAGTTACCGAGCCTGAATATGTGTTTGCCAGTGCTTAGAACAGTGGGCAAAAGAGAATATTGATTAGAAAGAAATGGTTCATGTGGACATCAATTCTTTTGTTCCTTTCTACAGAGATACACAGTATTTTGAAGCAGATAGCAGGAATATGGGCTACATAGGTGCATTGTTTCAAAGACACTGGAAGACAGGAAAGAGGATTTATCTAGAATGAAAGCACTTGGAGCCTAGAGTGGCACTAAGAGGTAGTAGCATTAATTTAATTGGGGCACCTCAGTAAATGTCTGCTCAGTATTTTGGGGGCAACCTATATACACATTTCATGCATCATTTATCTAAGAACTAGCGGCAGCCAAGTTTCCATGTGAGGCTGGAAAGAACATTTATGAAAGGGCATATGATGCCTTAAAAAATGCCCCTGATTATTGAACTGAATATCAAAACAGTGACTTCTTCTAGAAGTAAACCTCCTTTAGCAGGTTGAATGAGGGATTTGTAAAATTACAGTGTGAAAAAAAACTCAAGAAAGTTAAAAAATAGCTAAACTAATTTAGATTACTAATAAAAACAGCTTAAACAAAGACTAGCAACTATTTCTGCTTAATCAGTTACTTTGAAGTGATTTGTGTTGCAGTAGATACTGACAGCTTTATTTTTCTTTGGTTTTCCCTCTCTGAATAAAGTAGTGAATTCTTCAGTTATTAGGGTTGGATTTTATGACATGTCAATCACTTGCAATTTCTGCAAGTGCCTCATCTAATATAATCAATAGCTCTTTCTTTGTTTAAGATGCCATCTCTAGGTAAAAGTCTGTCTTTCATGTGGCTGTAAATTGACCATATATTGTGAAATATAAAGAGTATTTCATAAAGTGAATATATCATTACTCATGTTCAGTATTCATAGAATGTACAAGTAAATGAAAGCAAGTTAAATTTTAGCTTCATATACAGCTAAAATATAAATTCCATTAAAGGCACACCTGGCTAATTGTCCATGCTCCATTCTTACCCGTGATTAATCTGATGAATTGTTACAGTTTAATTTTTCCAAATGTTCTAGGACACCAAATCACTCAAGGACCAGGATGATAAAACGTTGAGCTATCAGTTGCCTGTTAAACTGAAGCAAACTGTGAAAAATCTAAATAGAAAAACTTATCTGTTGCTAATGTACTACTAATTTATGTCATTAAAACTTCATGATCAGAAGAAGCATAAGTCATTACACTGCTCCAAATTGATCCTGACAACTCTAATTATTTTATTAGGAGCAGTAGGTTTGTTTATATTTAATCATGATATTATTTTTTGCAAATCATTGCTTAGTGGAAGCCTTGTCCTTCATTTCAACAAATGTAGAATTCACATCTGCAGTGCCAATTTTTTAGGCTGAGTTAATATCTCCATCTTTCATTGCTTCTTGAACTGTTCTGCCTACATTCATGGACAGTTTTCTCTTATTAGGAAAATAGAATAGCTGCTACCCCTTTATACACCATATGGTAGGTTCTTGATTGGAATCACCACCAGATCACCAAAATTTATAACAGTTTATGAGCAATTAAATAACTATTAAAAAATACATCCTTTTTTTATAGCCAGGAGTGTAATTAAATACCTAAGAACTTGTACAGATGTTGAGTTCATGACTGTAATAGTATCAGTCTGAAGCTCAGAATGGAAGTAATTATTGTTTTCTTCAGTAATGCATTTCAAGATATAACAACTAAAAACTATTTGACACATTAAAAAATAGATTCACAAAATCACATTTTATACCACAGTGTTAGATGAACTGTCAAAAATCCCAGGAAAATCCAATACTCTACTAAGTCTATAAGTTTCCACAGCTTCTTCGTGGAAAATGCTATTGTCCCATGACTTCTTGCACTGCTGACTATTTTTGGAACCACAACCATCAACTGCTTTCTCAAAATAGGCTTCAGAGATGAGTCAGTCAGATAATACAATGCCTTATCCTCAGTGAACAGCCATATAGAAACTGCCTTCAGAGTATTCAAGTTCAGCTTGTTGTCTCAGTGATGACAAAGTCAATGGATATGTTCCAGGAAAACGCAGATCTAGTATGGTTTTCTGTGGCAGATCTTTTTCAGTCCTTTCAGCTGAAACCATTTGATTTTGAATAAACAAGTATAAAGACAAAAAAAGGAACTGAGAACCTAGAGTTGAATATATCTGTCTTGGCTTAAGCACCTAAAAGTTATGCATTTAAGTCTGTTGTCCTCATGAATCTCTTTTTAGAGTCAGGGAAGAGAAATAGGCACCAGAGAGTCATTTGTCTTGTGCTGCTATAGCCATATAAGACAGGTCAGATGAATCACCCTCTGGAGGTGCATTTTCTCTCCATTGATCGTGAGTGCAGCATAGGTGACTATCTTATACTTAGATGTATAAATTTTAGATGTCTAAAGTTAGATGAGATTGATTCCAACCCTAGAGGCTAAGGTAGAATGCTAGGACAGGAGGACTTGGAAAGACCAGTCGTTACTTCAAATATCTTGAAGAATTTTTACAAGCTAGTCCGACCCACAATGTAAGAAACATATTTTAAATGTCTTGGGAGAATACTTTGGAAAATCTTTAAGACCAACCAGATAACTCTGTAGGGGTTAAAAATAGAGACAGCAATAGACTTCTGTGAAAAAAATATAATCACTCATTTGAGATACACATGTATATTTACTTTATTTGCTGACTATGCCATCTACTTGTTTCCACCTGGTTGCTAATGAAAAAACACTGCTTTTGGATAAGATCCTCCTCATCTAAACTTTGAGTTTCTTTATGTGACATTCTTAACCAGTAATTGCAAAAATTAAATAGTTAATCCTATAAGACCTTCCCATTGGGCTGTTACTGCTTTGGCAAACTTGTAGCCTTGTTAATGGTCACGCACTAAGACACATCTTTCATTTGTTTCATTGCCAAGAAGGCAAGGTCCCTTTGGACAGTCTCTTATCTTGCACCTTATAAACTTTACAACCTGTACTTGGTTAACTAGATGATAGCAGTACATAATATGATGCTAAGCTAATAAATTATATATTAAAATATGCAAATCCTTACTGGTTTGCCGTGCTACTATCAGCGTACTGGATTATAAAAACTTGTGTAATGTAGTCAAATAGGCCATTGCATCCATCAAAACAGAAGTATGTTTTAAAAAAGTGATACAATCATCTCTGAAAATCTCATTTATTTTACTGCATCTGTCAATGAGTGAAGTATATCTGAGCTCCTAGATTCCAGACTTATACAGCAATAATTGTTTTTAAGCTATGGAGGATTTTATTTGAGCAACATGTAACATTGAATGGAAACAGCGGTTAAAGTATTGTGATGTTAACATGCTTCATGGTATTTTGTCCCAATTTATCATATTGTCTGGGTAAGAAAGTGTACCATTTCCTGCCACTTTTTCTACTTTAAAAATAAACAGGGAAAATATTGCTTACAGGTTATATAGTACAAACAACTTCTGGCTCTTCCAGGGTCCTCAGGTAGCCTGTAATGCCATACATACCCTGTCGAGCACCAGGAGCTGCTGTGGGATTAGTTCTGCAACTCGGAGTGCTGATGACTGCAGCTCACCATAGAAAACCTTGATATCTACAGCTAGCTGGACTCTTCCCATAAAGCAGGAGTGCCAAACTCACAGCCCACGGACTGAATCTGTCCCTCCACCTTGTTTTATTCAGCCTGGCACCTTCTTTCTACCTGGCGGCGGCACCGAGCTCCTTACCCCTGCGCTCCTGCTGGTGCTGGTCATGTGTGCAGCGCGTGACGCGCGTTACGCTGCAGGAGCAGGAGGACAGCGGGAGCCGTGAGTTTGACACCCCTGCCATAAAGTAATCTCAAACTTACTAAAGAAAAAAATAATAATTCAGATGAAAAAGCTTATCTTTCTTAGAAATACCCTTGCAGAAAACACTGGTCAGGAATATGTATTGCAACATTTCATATACTACCTACTAGGATAGGATTGATCACCTGCAGACACATGATAGAAAACAATTTGCTTTGCACAAAATAGTGGTTTTGCGCAGGAGTATTTGGGAATTCTATGGGAATAGGCACTGATACAAGCCAGCAATGTCGTATGATTGCTAACAGAAATGAAACTTCTGTTGTCCTAGTGTGTATAAACAGGAGTTCATATGCAAGGTTACATGTAGCCCACTCTCCTCAGTGTAAATAGACCTCTGACGGCTCACGGGGGTTTTTTTCAGCTCTGCATACTGCCACAGATTTTTAGAAAGGAAGGTAAATGTACAAGATATTCAGAGGTAAATAGTGAGAATAGTTCAATAAATAGAAGGGTTGGAGAAGAAAGATTATCTCACTGGGTCTGGTTAGTGTGAATAGGAGGTAACTGGAGAGAACAACTGTTTTCAAAGGTGTCAATTATCACTGTCAAGAAGATAATAAGAAACTTGTTCCACTACAGATAAAAAAGTAATCATCTTAAACTGAGACAGAAATTCTAAAACATGAGTACAAGGTGTAAATTAAAGTTGCTATAGAAGCCTGACTTTTGAACACTTGCTTCTTTGAAATTTTCATGTTCTTTTTGTATATTTAAAATCATTCGTATGTACACATTTGAAAGAAAATGCATTAAGATTCAGACATTATGTTTTCATTATGCTCGTTTGAATAAGTGGAAATATCTATCACTACTCTAATAAGCATGGATTCCTTTTCTTAAAAATGGTTCATTAATCCCATCCCCAAAATCCTAATTAGGTGCTTTGAAGTGTTTCTAGTTGTAACACCAATTTTCTTAAGTTCTTTGAAGGCAAGCAGCTCTTCTTAGAAGGGAATTTTTTTGTTTGTTTTTTTTTCCTTCACAACAGCCCTAGAGGTGAGTGTTATCTCATAGTAACACACACTTTATTTTGTATCTCACTGCCTAAACAAGAAAGATGTTTTGTGAATAGAATTTAAAAAGAAATCCTGTTTTCTACTTTGGTCCTTCATTCAGAACACATTAACCTAAGCAAGCAGATTTTTCTTCTTTTTCTATTTCTCATGCAAATCTATTTCTTCTTCAGTGGCAATATGACCCTTAATTGTTACAGCTTGAATAATATTGGAAAAACTAATTTCATAACTCTGCATGCACTACACCAGACTCTTACAGTGGCAACAAGGTGAACATATTACGTGCTTTAATGCTCAAAACCTCCTATCACAATCTCTATGAGCTAGTATCTCAGTTTTACTCTTCAGTTCCTCCCACTCAAAGCCAGTTAACACTAATTTTTTTCTTACGCTACACTATTTATTGTATATTAATATTAACTTGGATGGATTAGGCAAGATAATCTTGTATAATATTTCAGTGGAATATCTTGTATATATCATTATTTCAAAGTAAGACAGGCCTTTTGCAGTCAAAGAGATAATATTGTCAGTATCATTGCTCTGAAAAAAGTACAGAGATAACACCAAAAGTAAGATATCCTTTATTTACCAACAATTCTTACAAGGTATAAGAAGAAAAATAAATTTTCTGGAATAATATTGTTTAATAAAAAGTCAGTAAATAGTTTGATTCTGTGGTGAATTCAAAGATGCTCATATCATCTGCATTTAAAAAACTAAAATGCAATTATGTCCCCTAAAATACTATCCAGTAGTTTCCAGTAATAGCTCCCTGGAATGTTTCTGAATAATTCCTGACAAAAATGGCATAACAGTTCACTTTTTTTGGAAAAGCTCAATGTAGAAATCTAGCACACTTGTTTATTTTACCTTTCGGGTGGCACTACTTAATTTTAAAATTTTAAGATACCGAAACTAACTAAATGTCTTCCTCAAAACCTCTTTTTTGCTTCATAACTGTATACAAGGAGTCACATATAAAAGTGTCTATTTAGTGCTAAGAAATCACTTCTCTGAAACACAGAAACATAAGGCATTAGGCATCCTTTCTGCCCGTCATCAATATTTTGTTTTTTTAGTATACATTCAGGTCAGAAAATGTCATATTTTTGGCAAAGAAAATGATCAGAATTCAGAATACACTCTGGAACTTTTAAATATCAGGTTTACATATGCTTTGGGGTAGAAAAAAAACCATATTAACTTTAGCTGAAGGCAGATACTTCTCTGATATCAAATGAACTGTCCTTGGAAATGCCACTGATTGAAGAGCCAAAGTAGGCAAACACTTAATCCTAGATACCTTCTGGACAGAAATACTTCAGTGTGCCAAATTCCGCCAATGAGTTCATTTTTTGACAGTTTCGAGTTCTTATTTATAACTCCCCAAATATAACTGAAGCCAGGATAGCTTCTGTTCTCAGTCAATTTGTCGATTCATGTTTTCTACTTCAGATTTTCTTCATAAAGATACTCAAAAAATCAAAGGCTGTCTTTGAAAGGATTGTGCTCCAGCAGTTTTTTTCCACGTGGCATCATTCTTCTGATGCCACAGCAGGTAGCCAGTGGTATTGCCATTTCCGAGGTATTTTTACTACTGAAATTATGAAGCATTTTTGTAATGTCTTTCTAAGGACTTGCAAATCTTCTGGGCTTTAAGAAATTTAAGGATAGCATATTATGCTTTGATGAGAACCTGTAAAAATTATAGATGAAAGTCCAAATTACAGTAAATCAAATACTAAATTATAGTATATAAGTGTTTACAAAAATATATCCAGTGTATATATACACAAATATGCAGAACAAATCTTTCATTGACATGATTTGTACAGAAGCCAAAAGCATTTTAATTTTGTAGGAACAACAGTAACAATGATCCAACTTTTACAGTAATTCCAGGTAAGTATACCGGAAAGTAATTATTTTCTTGCTTCTTTTTTCTCTGGTTGGGTTTTTGGTGGTTTTTTTTTTTTTTGTTAAAATTTGGTTCCTTTTGTTGTACCCTGGTGAGATACCTTCAAAACCTGCTTACAGCCTGTGGGCTGGATTTTCAGCTGATTTTCTCCTTTTTTTTGGTCATTTATACATCTACAAACAGATTTGTTCATTTTTCTTTTAGATGGAGTCTCGGAACAAGTCTGAACAAGCCTTTTGTGCACTGAGATCTACCCAGAGTAAGTTAATATATCCTGAACATCTGCCAGCAAGCAAAAAGACTCAAGGAAACCTAGCAACAATCAGCTACCCTTTCTTCTCCATGTTAAATTAGCTTCAAGAAAACTTTAACTGCCCTCTCCCTCACCTCCAAAGAATCTAGATAACTAGAGAAGAGCAGCACACCTGTTTCATTCAGTGTTCCTGCCTGGACCTCTGTGACACTTCACAGATGATTTTAACAATCCTACCTCCGATAATTTGTTAACCTGGCTTGGATATTACTTCATTCTGATGAGGTAATAGAATTCCATTCCTAATTAAAATATTGGTCTTATCTACTTAGTTACAATTTACACTGAGTTGATTACAAGTCTCTGAAATTTTGATGAAAGAGAAAGTTAGAAATATTTTGTAAAGATTCTGCCATTTCTCCTTATATTTGTCTCTATGTAAACTAAGTATGTGCTATTTCCTTACTTACAAGGA
This sequence comes from Dromococcyx pavoninus, assembly GCA_033558185.1. NCBI lineage: Eukaryota > Metazoa > Chordata > Aves > Cuculiformes > Neomorphidae > Dromococcyx > Dromococcyx pavoninus. Next base: position 611,813 of record JAUMJL010000047.1, read on the forward strand.
AGTTAAAGATATTCTTCACATAACTACACTGAAAGAAAGAGTAGCACTATAAGGATCCATTTTCCAGTCTGTGCTTAGTCCCACTAGAAATAAATGCATCTCCCTTTGGACTTCCACAGCATTAACTATAAATAAAGAGTCCAATTTCAAAAATATCAATTTACTTTTTTTTTCTCCTCACATTCAGAATTTACAGCATGTCAGTTTTTATCAAGAAACTTTCTCTAGATGGTATTAATTTTAGTAGCAGCCTAATTAATACCATAATAAGTGGCACAAACTCAGCACTTTGTAAGGACTAGGTAGGAAAAAGAAAGGTACCAGGATGTGATTTGTTTTAATGAGACTGTCATGACAAGTCCAAGTCTCACAGGACAGCCTTAATGTACAACAGCAGAATTGCACATCCCTCAAATAGTCTCAGATAGGATTATGTCATCTCTCTTCTTAATTTTTTCTTCATAGTTTTATTATTAGTAGATCATTTTAAATGGATATAACATTACTGTACAATATAACCAAATGACGAATTAGATTAGAAGCAGTAAAACTTTAATATAACATTCTAGTTTGAAAGGAATCAAACAGATCCTCATTAAAATTTAGAAATTAAAGTTTGAGAGAAAAAGATTAAAAGAAATTATTATCCCATATGGTAGTCTAATTATTTTGCCCCTACCTACAGCAGAGTAAAAAACCTAATCCACCCAGTAGATAATAAATGAGTGTAAAAAACAGAGAAATTGAGAAATAAAATGCCAGAATGTTAGAAATACTATGATTAAAAGGAACAGCATCAAGGGATAATATGCTTTTTATTGTAAGGAGACACTTCACATCGGATTTAAACTTGCAAGGTGAACTGACCATCTTATGTTGCCACATAGGAGCTGAAGTTCGTATGTATCTCAGTGAGAACCTGGGGTTCTCAGCAGCAATTAAGGAGAGTTCAGAATTTTCCAGAAGTAGAGTTTGCCCATACTAGTCAACATTCAGGTCTGAAATTTTTAACATGAATAAATGGCCTGTGAGAACCTCATGAAGTTCATCAAGGACAGGTGCAAAGTCCTGCACCTGGGTTGGGGCAATCTCAAGAACAGTTAAAGGCTTGGCAGAGAATGGATTGAGAGTAGCCCTGAAGGAAAGGACTTGGGGGTTTTGGTGTATGAGAAGCTCAACATGAGCTGGCAATGTGCCACTTGCAGCCCAGAAAGCCAACCGTGTCCTGGGCTGAATCAAGGAAACAAAGGAAATCAAGAGATGTGATTCTCCCTCTCTGCTCTCATGAGACCTCATATGGAGTACTGCATTCCATTCTGGAGTCCTCAGCACAGGAAGGACATGGATTTGATAGAGGAAGTCCAGAGGAGGACCACAAAGATGGTCAAAGGGCTGGAGCACCTCCTCCATAAATATAGACTGAGAGATTTGGCCTTGTTCAGCCTAGAGAAGAGAAGGCTCTGGGGAGACATTGTAACAGCCTTCCAGTACTTAAAGTGTGCCTACAGGAAAGATGGAGTGGGGCTTTTTATCAGGGAGTGCAGTGACAGGATGAGAGGTAGTGATTTTAAGCTGAAAAAGGGTAGGTTTGCATTAGATATGGAGGTTTTCAAGGCCAGGTTGGATAAGGCTTTGTGCAACCTGATCCAATGGAAGGTGTCCCTGCCCATGGCAGGGGGTTGGAACTAGATGATCTTTAAGGTCCTTTCCAACCCAAACCATTCTATGATTCTACGAAATGTGAAACATATGTTCCCCTTATAGAAGAATTTTGATAACTTTTAAAAACTATTTTCAGAAGATAAAGCAATTCAACTGCCAAATGGAAGGCCTAAATGCAGCGCACAACAAAAATAGCTGCCTTAGAAGTTCATTCTCTTTTCTTGCTCCATTTCACAGTGCCCAGAGTAACTTCCACCAGCCAGAGTTAGTGGTAGCATTAACCAGCTTTAAAATTTAAATAGTCCAAACATTTCCTAAAGAATTTTAGTAAATGCAATAGAATAACTGATATAGATTACCCAAAATGATGCAAGTTTACATCAAAACTCAGGCAGAATTTATGATCATATTGTTACATTATTTATACAATTCAAAATCCTATGCTATTGTCACAGTTTAGTCCTGGCCCAGCTCGATCAGAAGTTAAATGCCAGAAGTTGTGTCCCGATACCCAGCTCCATGCTGAAAGGGAATAGGGAAATGAGAGAAAGATATTTGCAGGTTGGGAACTAAAACAGCTTTAGTGAAACAACAATAATAATAAAGATGTGGCTTAGCTGAAAAGCTAGAAAATTGATTCTACTTTAGCTCAAACCAGAACAACTATCAAGATGACAAATATCAAAAAACCTTCTACACAGTTTCCTTATTTCAAATTAGAAGATTTCATATATGTGTGTTTGGATGTTCTATTCCTCAGTACATCCTATGCAAATACAGACTTTCTTGTGTGGGAAGCTTAAAATAATCTACTTCGTATGTCCTCATACCTGCCATGCGTTCATTTAAATCAAATATATCTTATAAGTATCAAATATTCCCTCAGTGATTTTTTATTTTATTTTTGCATAGATAGCATTTTTATCAATGGGCAGTTAGTATTATGACTTAGGTAGTCCACTTGGTCTGCTTCTTCTCTTCCAGATTTGGAGAGTATCACCTCCTACATTGCTTAACTGTTGTAAGAATAGATACAGAATTGTTCAAGATGAATGAAGGGGAACAAAATGGACGTGGAAGACCGTGTCTTGTGGCTCAGACTTGTGCTAAATCAAAACTCCATCACTTACATTGGTTCTTCACAATTTCCATTTCTGGTGAGTCCAGTGGGTAGAGCAGCCTGATCATTGATAACTGCTTTGTGCTATTGCTGATCATCATAGCACTATCAGCTCCAATCCGTGTTGCAAACACAGTTGGTGATCAGAGCTCCAATAAATGCAAAATGAGATAGCAGAGATCTCGTGTAAAACATGAAGCCATATCAAGGAATTACATACTTGAAGCTATCTCTTAGGGTCTAACACACAGTCCTAATTTCAAAGTGAAAATATCCAGTCCAGATTGGACTCTGAAGTACCAGGCAGATGTTTCAAAATCTACCCTCAGGACTCAGTAGTTGAGTGTGTAGTTTAAGTAAATCATTCAGAGAACAAAAGTGGCCACAAATCCTGAAAAGACCAGTTGGGGAAATTAATTTAATTTCTTCCAGTAGCTTGAATTTTTTGGTACTAAGGTCCATCCTAGTATATTTTAGGCTGAGCATATTTATTTGCAGTATTTTTTTTTCATTTCTAGAATGCTGGAAAAATGCAGGAATAAAAAATAGACTTTATTGCTTCCTCATCAAAGGGACAGAGCAATTAGACAGAATGCACGCACACTGTGGACAAAGATGACCCCATTCCGCATTTTCATGAAGGAAAGTACGACCCAGGCAATAAAGCCAAAACGTATTGCAAAATGTAGGCTGATGCTGTGTACATGCCATACACAGGACTCAGGGCAAGGCTACAGAAACACTGATCATATATACTAAAGAGTAGACTTCTAAGCAGGCTCTTTCTTACTTGATGGTCTTCTAACTGAGACAGTTTGAAGCACAGTAGACACTGTACTGGAAGCATATGGTGCTGAATTCAGTCTGGCTTAATGACTGCGACTGAGACAGTTTTTCCAGAGGTGAATTAGACCTGCTTTTTCTACACATGAATCATTTAGGCTATATTGTCTTTCAGATTACCTACTGCTGTCAAATAAATTACATCTATAATAGTGTATATTTATTTCTCTAAGCCTGATGGTTCCATGGCTTATAACATTTTTACGATCTTGGTGCACAGCTGACTTTCAGTTTCTTAGGAAAAGGAACTACAAATGTACCTTTTTAGTGTGGAGATTCAAATTATTGTGTTCTCAGCTCACATATTTACAGTTTATATGTATTTATACAGATTAACATCTAGATAAAAGACTAGATTAATTTCCCTTCATTTTAGCCACTTACCCAGTTGTCCAAATTATTCATTCCAAATAAGTTCATACACATGATACATACATACATACATATATGTATGGCCAGTCAAATTTTAATTACCCGTTCTTGACTGTTCAGAATGAAAATCTGTTAGTGAAAGACACAAACACATGTACATACACCTACATACACAGAACTCTTCACCAGCTAGCTTTACATAGTATGTTCAGAAGCTGTGTTTGGCCTTCCTGGTCTCCCAGCAGCTTTACTCATAGATACAGACACGTAGCCATGATTCCCTCAAGTACCTGGTTCAGGTATATGTACCCCTCCCCAGTAACCAACCCCTAGACCCCATGGTCTCTCCAGTATCTGCCATGGATCCCCTGGTCCCTTCAGTATCCAACTCTCAGACACCTTAATCTCCAGTCCAGACCTATAGCCACTCCAGCACCTGTCTGCCAGGCCTCTTGTCCTACTTGCAGGCTAGTCCAGATTGAGAGACACCAATGATGAATTACTTGCATACATAGCTGCACACATGCTCTGGTCTTTCTTGTTTCTCCCACCACAGACATGCAGGCCTCTGAGACTCCTGGCTCCACTCCAGCTGCTGCACTTAAATCCCCAGGCACACATGTGCGCACAGGATGGAGTTCTCTGCAGCCAGGAAGAGAGTTAGAAATAGAGTTTAATGAGAAGACAAGTCGTACTGTGGGGATCAGGTGCAAGGCGAGGCCAGACAAGCATGCACATGTGCTATACAAAACTCATTCCTTTCAATCCCTTTTTCCCACACTTGTAGCTCCCTAGTCCACCCTTCTTGCTGTCCCTTTAGTCCTTGCTCTATACATTCCAGAATAAAACTGGCACGACCCCAGAAAGATCTTCCTGGCATCCTATATCAATTGTCACGTCCTCAGAGGAAGTAAGACTCTTCCTAATTCTGCGAGGTGAATGAGGGAGTTTTTCCCACCAACTGACTTTGGTAGATGCAGTCCCAGAGTCATGGGCTGAGGCTCCCCTGGGACCACCTGAGGAGCTGCTGCCTCAGGGACTTCCTTTGCTCTGATGAGATTCTTGGGGTTCCCCTGACAGTTGTTGTTCCTCTGAGCAACTTTTGGCTGGTGGAAATAAGCCTTTGATCACATAAACTAAAAATACACAGTTAAATTAGACGTTTACCATGGAAACAGAATGAATTCTTGGGTTCAAATATCTTCATTTCATTACACAGGCTACCATATATGTCAAATTACCTACCAATTCCTACCTACCAATACCAATATCTAAGCTAAGAATCATGAATAATTCTCTCTCTAACAGTTAATCTGCAGTTTTTTATAGACAAGTTAACTGGGTAAAAAATATGCATCTGAAATGACAGAATATCTGGAAATGGGGAAAGTGATAGGGTAAGGTTCATTTCATATAACTTATTCATCCAAATTTTGTGTATAAGATAGATTTCTAAGAAGGATGAAAGCAGGCTATTGCCACGTTTCCTTAATAGCCTGTCCTCTAGGGCACGTTTTAGGTAAATGCAAGTCGAAATCTTTAACAGGTGAATAATTCACTTCTTGAATTGGTATGTAAGCAAGTAAGCTCTTGTAAAAAGATAACCACCAGTATATCAACTGCCGGATATTCTGTGGAATCTAATACCACTTCTTTTGACATGTTTCAAATGTCCTCTAAAAATTCAGCAACTTAGAGTACTGAGGTGAAAAAGTGTCTTATTTCTGCATGACAACTGTATTCATAAATAAATTTAAATGGACATACTTACATTTGCCATATGCAAAGTCAAAAAGTCAAAGGCTTTTTATGTCCATGTGCATGTCCATAAAAATTCCACATATAGATAGAACAAGGACAAACTCTGATGGAGTTTTAATGACACATCCAAAGCGACTTAGAGGCTATTCCCTGGAAAAGAAATATTCACTACACTGAGAACACCCTCATAATAAACAGTTTTGTTTAGTGGTCCTCTAGGAATGATGATGAGGGTGGAAACAGGCTCAGAGACAGCTACATTAGCCTCTTATATTCAAGCTGGTGGTGTCACAGTACTACCAGTGGGGCTTGCAAATCTGCTGTCTTATCTTTGTATATTGTCTAGTTTGGTAAAGGATTTTAATCACATTTGCCAACTCAGAAGCATCAAATTCACTTTAGAAACATGAAAATTAATTAACATTTATTGTGTTGTGTCCAGGAAATTATAGATTGACACATAAGAAAATGCTCGAAAATTATTCTCGATATGCTTATATATCACAGACTTGATTCTGTAAACACCATAAAACAATTACCCAAATTGAAAGTCTAATTTCCTTTTTCTATTTATTAAATATTTCTGTGATGTTGATCCTAGTACCAGTATTTTAAAATATAATGTGTTATGCTGTCTAACTAATCAATGTGCAGAGAATGCTGGGATTTGAGATTACTTGGTTTACACATGGTTTATATTGTCCCTGATACAAGAATCCTTTTAGCAAATTACTGATCGAATCTTCAAAGTCTACTTTCCTAGTTTATGTGCATTTGTAAGGGGATGTCTTTACTTTTGGCCAACATTCATTCATAAACAACATGAGGTCACTACCACTGAATTATATGTTTAAAGCAATACAAGTTTTTGAGGGATTTTCTAACCTAAAAACAGGAGTAGAGAGATTGAATGAACTGGCAAAGTGATATGGTTAAGTAACTAACAAAGATGCTCTCTCTCTGTAAGCACAAGTAATTTGCCACATAAATGGACGACAGTAAATCTGGACCTAACTCGTAAGAGGTGTAATAGCTAATCCAGAGGATCAGCAGAGAAGAAAGTTTGGCTCCAAGCCAGAAGCAGGTTTGAAACTGTAAGAATATATGGCAGAAACAAGAAACCTTTTTCAAAAGAAAATCCTGTTTACCAAATTTGTGTATTCTTTGAACACACCAGCAAGCATGAAAGAACTGTCAGACACAATACACTTTGTTTTCAAAAAGGCCCAAGCTATGTCTTCACTGGAGGTTATTTGGGAAGTAATTAGCCAGAAGTTTTGACATTTCAAAGTTAGCTCATGAATAAGGATGAACTCTAAAGGTAAAAGTAACAATTATTATGTACACAACTGACAATTAGCTGCATATTTCATACGTTTGAATATGTATATTTGTATGTTCAGTGTGTGGTTACCACTATAATCATAGATATGCAGTAAAATTAATCCCATTTTCTTTGTAATCATGCAGTTTTCTTGAATCTGTTGCTATTTACTGTCAGAAACCTACATACACCTGTCAAGAGGCAGAAATTTTCTTCCATAGAACATGTTGACACAGTTCATTTATTTCAGGCTACAGCAATTTGACAACATCAGTTGTCATCTGTTAATATCAGTTAGGAGCTCTGGTGTGACTTTTTCCCATATCAAAAGAGACAAGATTGTTCTCTATCAAAAGGGACTTATTTATCAGAAAGACTTTATGATTTTGGCAACAAATTCAATATAGTATAATATATTCAATACAGTATATAGAATTACTATGTTAATCACTAGTTTCCTTAGTCCTTTGGTTTCTTTTGGTTTTGGGGATCTTGAGGGTGTTCTTCCTTACCTCAGTTTAAGAAAAGTCCAAAGATCTGTGCTGTATTACTTCTCTATTTGAAGTCCTATTGCAGGAGTTAAGAATGGCTTTATAGGCCCTTTTCCACTATCTAACACGCTTAACTTGTTTGCTAGTTTGGTTAAATACTGAAAAGGCATAATTTGTAACAAGGAAAGAAGTAAAATGAAGTAACACTGAACCCCCCCTTGTTATTCCATCCGTTATTTCATATACTATTCATGAAAAATAACAGCTGCTCCACATCTCCATTTTACCAAATATTTTTCATGCAAATGTTTTCAGTACTTGATTTTCCATCACAATAAAAATTAGCATTTGAGCATGTAAGACTAAGTATTGCTTGACTAAGTAGTTCAGACATCCTGGAAAATTTCTAAAAATATTTAAAAGTTTCGGCCTGGGAACATTTTTTTCTAAAATCAACTGTTTATGATTTTTTATTACGTACATTAGTGTCATAGAAGAAACGATACAGATCTGACACACAACAATATCAGCTTGAAACACTTTGGTTGAAGTATTCAGTTGAATTTGCTGAAACTGAATTTGGATCTTTTTTTTCATTTTGTTAACATTTAAGTGCTTTGTTATAACACTGCTAATATTTTTGTTTCTGTTTTTCATTTTTTGACAAATTGCATTTCCTGGCAGCAAATTTTCTATCAAATTCTTGCAGTGATTTCCAATATGTGTATAAGTAAATAATGGAATATACAAACACACAAATAAAAACATCTGAACTGAACCATGACTGTAGTGAAAAGAATAAGTTCATCTTGATTTGAGGGAAATAGCTTGCTACCACATGCTGCCAGCAAGAAAAAAATGTTTCTTTTGTGAGACTGCATAGCAAATATCAAGTTTGCTAGATGTTTCCCTGTTAGCCCAATCAGTTCTCATAGTGTGATTTGTTACCTGGATATCAAACTGAATGATAAAAATTTGCTTTAAAATACACATATCATATTTCCTGCTGTTATAAATTATGCAGCATTTACTGCTACTACATTTTCATGGAAATTTCACAAACGTGCTTCTGAATTTAGTTAACATTGCTGCAGAAATTAAGCCTGAAGTGCTAGAGATTTCTACAATCCTGATGACAGTCTGAATGCAAATTTAATAGATGCTTTTCTTCTCCCAGCTGTTACCTTTAATCACCTGACATTATGTCAGTAATAAGGATCAGATCTGAAATGAGAACTTCTACCACTTTCACAGAAAGACAAGAAAAGCATGAAGAGAACCTCAAGGTTAAGTTTCCAGGAAACGTCAACATTCTTTTCTTCTGCAAAGCCAATCAACATACTTTTATTTCAACCTTTTCTGCTTAAAGAATACTAGAAGGTCGATTAATATAATTTCTAGAGGCTGCTTAGCATTTACTTACTCTAACAAAGAATGTGACAACACGAAGCAGTTCCCTGGGCTGCTAAATCTGGTGTCATACCTCTAGCAGTGGAAAACACTAGCTGCTTTAGAATAAGGAAAAAGGTTCAGTTGTGGAAAGTTTAGTGATTCACTGCTGAGGCTGCACTCAATGAGCCAAGTGCAGTTTAAAGAAGTTGCTCCATCAGCCTGGTTTTTCCTAGGATCAAGCAGAAGTGCCACATCTTTCCCTGCGTCAGTTGCATCCTGTGGCTGGTAGAGACCAACAGGAATAAAGAACTGACAGAATTATGTGGTGTATTGCATGAAGAAATTGTATATAATTTGGAGATTTTAAAATCAAGTGTCTTCTGTTCTTATTTATATTTTTAAGCTTAGAGATTTATATGGAGATCATATTGGCCCTTTCCAGTCAAGCATTTATCCTATTCTGTGAAATTTCTTAGGTTCAAGGCTGTATTACCTTTTCTATGTCTGAACGTTTCCTGCAATAAACTTGATTTCAGTCATTTTACTATTTTCAGGAATACTGCCTTAAGACATCTACGCTTTACCTGATATTGTAACTCATTTATCTTTGGGTTTGGTGTGAACTTCTAAGTAGTTAAGCTAAATATACTTTATAGTTTTCTCTTCCATTAAGCATTATTGATGGGATTTTCTGTTCTAATGAAGCACCAGAATTTAGATGTTTGGAGTCTAAGGTACGTATGAAGGCTCCCATCCCTTATGGACAGTGTTTTAGTCAGCAATTCGGTCAAATCAATTTATTTCTCTTTGTGTTTAATTTCTTCCATTGAGAGTAGTAATTATCTCAGAGGTGTATGTTTAACTCGTATGCATCTACAACTGGATCAGATCATATACACGTGTTGTGGTGACGCACAATGGTACTGTTGCTTCTGTGAACACACTCACGCTGGGTTTAAGATAGATACTTGCAGCAGTGCAGTTATGATATGGCATTCAATACATGTTATATGGTTGATCTGGATTTGGTTAGTTAATGAAACCTGTGTTGTGTTATACTACAGGGCTAGAAATATTTAATTTAAGTTTGTCCTGTACAAACTAGAGTCATTGCAGAAATTTTCTAAGATACAGCCTGTTACACATCCATGGATTTACGGTTCTTCAGATATCTTTTAAATTCACCCTAGTAGATCTGAGAAAAGGAAGAGCAGTATAATTTCCATGCTTATGAAAATTATCTCTCTTTAGGGGTTCAGGGAGCATCTTAGGACAGAAATTCTCTGACTAACCTGGAATCACAGCAGAGGAAGTCATTGAAACAGAAACTCTGACATTTGGGTCCTGGATCTTCCTGGATACTGTGTGAGGTGGAGATTGATATAAATCTCCAGAGATCTTCTGGTCTGAAGTGAGTGGCTACCATTACGGAGTCTTTGAAAAAAATAGATCCCATGGTTTACTTGGCATTGGAGGACTTTGAGAAATATTAACAAAGGGAACCCTACGGAATTTTTGTGCAATTCTTTTCCCAAGTGAAATCCAGTGTAATACTATAGCTTTAAGGTTTCATGCCACCTTCTTCTAGAACAAACTCATTCTTTTAGAGATTAGTGCTTTTTTTTTATTGTTAAGGAAGCCAGCTTTCAGGTGAAATGTGGTTTAGGAAAAGAATAGTCTTGTATTTTTCTTTATAGCAGAATGAAATAACCTCAAAATGTAAATGCAATTACCTCAGACATCACTAGTATGAATATATCATATATGTATATACAGACCGCATTTTCACTCTTGTTTACACTTTCTGTGTAGCAGTAATAATAATAATAATTTGGAGTTACTAGGCTCCATTTATCTGGTGACCTTGAGGAGCTTTGAAAACATCACTTTAAGCAGTACACTAGAGTTTTGTACATGTTATTATAACACTTTAAAAGCATAATTATACCAGAGGAAATAAAATAACTGTGAATTTTATTTATTAGAAGGGGAAAGTTAGTTTATAATAAAACCAGTTAATATGTATACAGTTAGATATGGTAATTGCACCTGGACCTCAATGCACTATGAGCACTGCAATGACTATGCGACTACAGTCCCGTTAACAAACCTTGATTTTCGCATGCCAACAAAGGGCTCTGTTGAATCATTCATAGTAAATCCTTCCTACCAAATCTAGATTTCAAATGTGGCATACAGAAGTCAAGAGACACAGAAATGGATGGGTTCACTATACCATTTTATACAATTCTAATACTATTGAGAGAATTGCATATATTATTTTTAGTACAAAATATACACATATAGAAATATATTGATTCAGATTTTAAATTACTAATGCGTTCTTACATTTGAATGCATTAATTAATATGCTATAAATTTTTAAGCTGCTTAAATAGTCCTGTCTATATTATTGATTTAACAGTTACTGAAACAGTTGCCATTAACAACAGATCTCATTTAAAACCATAACAAACTCCTTATAAGCATTAAGAAACTAAATTCCATTGAAATGGCAGCAAAAAGTCTTGAATCTTTGACAAATCTAGTGTGGTAATTATTATATTTTTTCTCCATACACTCAAAACTATGAAATAAATTACAAATTCTGAAACAAATTTATAGATATGTAAATTTTCATTCATAATATGAATGCATATGCCTGAATATGGTGAAACCTTGTTCGCCATCTCCAGCCAGAAAGGGCCACTTTGCAAAAATGTATATCGCTAATAGAATGAGAGTGCAAAGGGCAAAAGGAATTTCATCAATGCTTCAGTCTATCTGGAATACACAGGAAACAAATGAACTTCGATTACAGGTCAGAATTTTGCCCACTCTCAATATCTTGCCTATCTGCTTGCATTTCAGTAATCCATACTTGCCATTACCAAGGAACAAACATGGGGAAGGAGTTAAACTCGCTTTTTACAGCACCGAGAGGGCAGCTCCTGACTATATTCTGATAAGAAGGGTTCTGCTGAGCATGGCTGTTCACAAACCCCACTGAGCTGCCAGTCTAGGTGGAGTATCCAGCGCAGAAAGCTTGCTCTTTCCTTCCTTTCCCAGGCCTGCTTCCAACAGCGCTCTAGCAATGCTGAAGACTGCAGAGGACAATGCAATAAAATAGCCTATAGGGACTTTAAATTCTCTCTCTCAGGGTAATGGTCAGTTTGACTATTTTGCTGCCATCATAAAAAAGCCACAGTGAGGATGGAGCTGAGTGCCTTGCTCTTTGCAACGCCTTGTTTCCTGCTAATTCTAGCATATCATTTACTGCTTTCATTAACCTTCTTTGAAATTCTAGTATTAAATCTTTTGAAGTGGTCCTACGAATGTGGGACTCAGTTACCTACTTAGCTCATAGCTTTACTTCATGTAACAGGAATATGGTATTTATATGCCATTTCTCAACCCCTGTAATTCATCTAAGAAAACTGTTTGCTGCAATACACTAAGAAGCTATATTCATTGAACAACAGTCACTTAGATTCTTCTTAAGAGGGGTCAAAGTTCAATGCTAAGGCCTTTGTATTGCTGATTGAGTGGAAAGAGAATCCTTAACTCCTGACAAGGAAATTAAGGAGCTTTATTCTCTCAGGAGCACTCAAATGCTCCTTGAATCAGGACCTCAGAGCTTTTGAGAATGCACAAGAATTTCAGACAGTTTTTTTGCAAGTATGCATTAGCTTACATTTAACCAAATTGAATTCTGTCTGCCCTTATGCACTACCTACGTTAAGTACTTCTGAAAAATTAATTTAAAGTCCTTTCTCTTGCATATCCTTTCATAGTGGGAAAAAAATGGCATGAGAAAGTGAAGATGATGAGAGTGGTTTAAAATGAAACAGAAGAAAATGTGGCAAAGAACAGCTGTTTGACAGGTGAAAAGGCCCTCATTAGAAAAACTGTAGCTAACTATGAGAATCCTGGCTTTTGCTCATATGAACACTGCTGTGGCCTCAGTCATTCAGATCAGCAGACCATACAGCCCCATTTACTGATACTAGCTATTCCTGCCATTATATTCTTGATACTGCTATATAGTATATTCCAGATACTGCTATACCTGCTGTTCCTGATCTATGTGTAGAAAACACTCTGGACATTATCTGTGGAAAAGCCCACTCACCTCAAAGCTTCCCTTTATTATTCAATGCTAGAAAATGGCTCTTGCCTTAAATCATATGATTTCTATTCCTTCCAAAGTACTTCCTTCTTTTTTCTGTTTTATATTTATATAGATATTTCACTTTAATATCGCCCTTCTTACCTCAGCTAACCATGTTCCTTTCTCAAATTATCCTGAGATCTGATTTGCAGAAGTGCTAAAATGACTTAAAAAATCGTGTCTAGTACACACTGGAATGCTCAAAATCTACCCAACTCTCTGATTTAGATATTATAGCCCACTTTTGTGGCTGCTGATTGAGCATTCAGGATGGGTTTTCATGTTAACAAGAGAACACCCTTAAAAAAATGGCGAACCTTTGTGCTAGGAAACACCCAGGGTGCTTGTGTATTGCAAAACACACAAAATATAAAGCTGTTTTCCAGAGATCGTGCTTCGAGAGGAATTTAAACAAAGACAGCAGTGATTTAATACATAATTCCCATGTTCGTTTTACAGATCCTTTTGGAATGGAGCTGCATTTTTAAGCATCTGACTGCTTTGCTAACTGTCGCCCTTACATTGATAAGCCTCAACTGTTGATATTGGGGGTAATGAGCATAGCAGGCTAAATATATGTTGTGGAAAATAATGATGTCTTTTGCTTTCCCACCATCCATTTTTACTCAGTATCCTTTTGTACACGTGTGATAAGGAAAGGAGAGGAAGAGATCAAGAAGTGTCTTTTCTGGACCTTTAACTGTTTTCGATATAGTCACTCACATCCCTTTAAAGAGATTCCTAAATATTCTTACATGTTCTCCTTCATTGTGCATTCCCACCTTGTACCACACAGTCAATTAAAAATACACTGCCTAGAGCTGTTGAGCTGATGTGCATCTGAGTTTATTGCACACTTCCTGGATTACCAGAACTGTTCCATTTGGCTACCAGTATATTTTGACAAACAAATACAGTTTACATGTTTTTAAAGAATATATATCTAGGTAAAAACTCACATTATTTTCTTTACCTGTACCTTTTTTTTTTCCTGGAAAAGAACTTCCCTTTCCTTAAGTTTCCTCTGCCTATATGTCAGATTCATGGTGTAGAGAACTGAACAAAGCAGTCATGATTGAGAAAAATGATTTTTCAGAACTTCAGCTGTAGCCATGTTTTACAACTTTCTCATTTAAATTATTAATTAAAATTAATAAGTTATGAGAAAATTGGCCTTATGTGATATGACATGCAAACCTATGCAGAATAATGCCCTGAGACTTTTAAACTGCTTTTTAATGCCATCAATCATAGCTATGTAATAGCAAGTAGATAAAGGCTGGATTTTCACAGCTTCCTGAGCTCCCAGAGGCCATGGAGATGATTTTCCATTCATGAAGTATTTGATACTCATGCCTCCGTTTATACATTGTTCTCCCCCACAAGTACCACACAAATGCAGATGAGTTGAGACTGCAAAGCAGTGGGTGACATGTCCCTGTTCTGCATCAGTTGTAGTGCCACTCATACTTCCCTAGTGAAACACGTTGAAACTGTGTGGGACCAGTCCCATCTTCTACAGGGTCAGAGCTGAGCCATGGTCTGTGATATCCATGTTGTGATATCCGTGCTTCACAAAGGACATATTCAGAAAAGAATGTGGGCAATAAAATGGCTTAGAGCTTTCACTGTTATAAACTTGTCTGCCTCCATTGAAATCAATGGACCTGTGAAAATTTATGTTTGGTAAGAGTCTGGTATATGCAGTTTCAGGGCATGATTCTCCTTTGTCTGTAACTAGTGCTTCTAGTTACAGTAATGCAAGGCAAATCCAAACAATTCCACTCTGCACTGGTTGTGCTTTATGCCTACTATTTTCAATTACTGCTTATCCTTTCATTCTGCAGCTAGCAGACTGTGAAAAACTTTCAGTCCTGTATGTATATCAGGTGGTTGCTAGGCCTTTTAGGGCAGAGTAGTTGCAAGAACCTCTTATGGGTTAAGTGACCATAAACAGCTTTCTAGTTTGTGTGAATAAATGTACATCTTCCATGGATAAGTAAGCTATATTTTTATATTAGATTCCATATATAACTAGATTGACTCAATAGACTGGACAAAAATCTAAAATAATACTTGCTGTGTAATAGAACAGCTAAATAGTGGCTCTGAAAGCCCAAATTTTTAACAGTTATATTGGTAAATTGATAGAAATATGTTCATTTGGATACTCTAATTGATACAAAAAAGTTTCTGATTTAAGATTGAACAAAAGTGTGATCAAAAGGAAAAAGATGTTTATTTCAGGGGAATCTTCTTTCTTCGTATGACAAGAAAGGTCTAACCTAGCATTTTGAACTAAGAAGTTTACAACTATGAAGTTGTAAAAATATAGTAAATATAGTAAATATTGTATTACAGCAACTTTCATGTGAAGTGGGAAACAGTAAAGTTCCTTCATGCTTTTTACAGGTTAACTCCAATCTCAGAACTGAAACTTTCTAGAACTGTGGTATATTCAGTAAGGGATGTGATGCATTTTTATGCACCCTCACATGTGCCAAGGCTGATACTACTGTTTCTTAACATAACTACGTTCTTTTGTTTAGCTCTGATTCTGACTTCATTGTGGCTGGCAGTTCTTTTTTCTTTCTATGGAAGTGTCTCTGTCTTCCAAGCACTATTATTTAATTATTATTGCAGACCAAAAGATATTTTAGTAATATAAATAATGAATTTTGCCTTAAAAAAGAACCCATTTAAATATTTTAATATAGTCACTAAGTACCATTAGGTCTCCAAACGGTTATATTCGAACTCATGCCCATTTTTAAATCTTTCTGGTACAGATTATTTAGATATTCTGTAACACAGAAATCTTTTAGAACATGAAGCTTTCCTTTTATTCTTTTACTGTTTGCAAAACAGTAATTCTCTGATATCCTGCAGTTGCCAGGTATCAACAAGCTGAAGTACTAGTTTATTTTCGTAACTCGAATAAAGAATTTATTTGGGATGACCTAATAACAAAGGGGTAATTAAAAATCGATATGACAGGATAACAATACAACAGATGATTGTTGGTGGTACTGAAATGTTGAAATCAAGGCTTTGATACTCCACATGAGAATTCTAAAAAAAGAGTTTTATTGGTCATGCTTCTTCTGAAATTGATAATACTTTTGCAAAACTTCTTTACATAGTCTAACCAAAAATGAAATTTCTCTGGAAACACTATTTCTGTGGGCTTGAGTTTTGGTCAGAGGATACTAATTTAACTCTAGGTACATCTATTATTTGAAACTCTCATTTTGATCAGTCTAACAGTAAGGCTATAAAGTAGCTGTTGTAAAAGACCCAAATATTCTAAATCTTGAAGTCAAGAAGTAGTAGTTCTAGCTCAGGAATTATAAATGTCAATGTGTATTCTCTAAGTAACTAGCTATTATTACCCAGTTTAACACAGTGAAGTCCCAACAAAGAATTGCAAACAATGTTCTGAATCGGGTGATTTATTTTTCCAAGGTTTGGGTCTTATTTAATCCCTGAATTCTTTTAGGGACTGTAAGTGTAGAGCTGAGTTTGTGGAACTGGTTACTGCGGAGAACGATCTCATTTCAAAATCAGAATTTTTGCTCCAAGACAGATGTTTTCCAGTCTTGGTAAATTATTGTGAATGAAAATATATTAGTAAAAATAGCTGCTGGAAAGCTATGGAAATGAATATCTTCAGGCTCAATGACAGAAGACATTGGTACACAAAAAAAATAGGCAGAAATTTTGAAATATAATCATTTAGGGGACTGATCCTTTAATTAACTCTTGAGCAAAGATAATAATTCTGTTCTACTTCTAATCTTTTGAGAAATCGGTCTTGCCAGCTGTATATTATCTGTGTTCCAGCTGTCCATTTATTAAGAATTATCTACAATATTAGACTTTCCTTTTGGCTGATCAAGTTAACAACTGATTTCAGAACATTTTCTTTTGTTGTTGTTGTTCTTTTTTTTTGTTTTGTTTGCGATTTTTTTTTCTTTGTTTTGTTTTTTTTTTTTTGATTCATCTTTAAGATCCTAGATCAAGGGAGCAGGTTATCATGCAGTCAAACTCCTCAAAGATGTCTAAGCATTAAACTTGGTGAGCCTGGCAGCTATAATGACCAATAGAGACTAGAACAGGACACCAGAGCCTGTAGGAAGACCTACTGTCTTCCAAAGAGCGTAAAAAAAAGCCCATAAAGATGAAGAGCTCCTCACTAGCAGAGTAACTAAGGGTGATAAATTTGGAGGAATGGAGTCTCACATTCTATTTTTCCCAGGGATTTTTATGCTTGATCTCATAGTGCAGGAAAATTCTTTTCTCTACCTTAGGACCCTAAAAAAAACCCAATTCTGATTTCAACAGATGCTCTTCTTTCAAGTACAAAAAAAAAAACCCTCTTTTCTTGTAACTATCTTTTCAAACTTGTGTTTTCAATTTTTATTAATATATTTTAATCCTTAGACTGTTAAACATTGGAGGTGGGAACCCACTCATTCTCCCTGTTCGAAGATGTTTCATGTTGCATAAAGACATTACAGTTCTTTGTTTCAGAAAGACAGAAAAAAGTCTGAGCACTAGATTTGCCAGACATCTAGCTTTGATCTACATTTCCAGGTCTGATATCAAAATGCAGCCCACATTATTAGAAGCCCATTTTAGGTCAACTTACCACATCTATGAACTTACTTATGTCCAGGCAGAATAATGAGAGCCATTGTTCATCAGGCTCCCGGCGTATTCAATCTATTTATGTCAAGACCTCCCTCAAAGAGGGGATTTACCTACTCCGTTGATTTGCCAGGACCAAACTTCCCTACTCTACATTTAATTGAAGATGGGGCTCATATTTTAGCTCATATGCAATGCTAAATAGTCTGGAACTGTTTAATTCTCAATATATTGATGAAAAAGTGTGCTAAAATAGCAATAAATATATTAGAAGTTAACCTTGTGGTGGAGGGGAGACTTATTTTCAAATAGTGTGGCTTAAAAACATAATTTTAAAATATGCGGGTGTGTGTTCAGAATTAGTTATTTCTAGCAACTGAGAATAAAATAATTTCTGTTAAATTTAAAATCTTTTCCTGCTGGACTTACTGAAAATCTTACTGAATTTCAGACTCCATGGTGACTCAAATCTGAACAAATACTAGGTGAATATGAAAAAAAGTGCATTCATCTTATTTTCAGTACTAATAAAGTTTTTTTAAAAATAGAAAATCACAGACAAAAAAAGTTCCAGAAGATATTGAGAAATAAAAATGCATCACTGCTGAAGAGAACAAAAAATAACCTGATCAGCACAAAGCAGTCACCTAACCTGTACGTAAAAGAGACAACAACATATCTTGCAAGCCTTAGGGTAACTATAACACTCATCCGGAAAGCCACCTCTCTGCCTATTTTTTACTCTTTTCAGCATACACTCTCAATACCTTAGTTCTTTCTACAACAATTTTCCTATTTTTTCCTAAAATCTATTCCTATTTGTTAGTTTTCTGCTGCTGTTGGTTATTTATTCCATACATTAACTATGTTTGGTAAAGAACCCATTACTAAACAGCATTTCCTTAGTTTAAAACATCTCACTTACTTAACATCAGCTCCAAAAATGCTGCCTCATGCCTGTCCTGGTTTCAACTGGCACAGAAGCAATTTTCTTCTAAGTAACTGCAGTATTTTAAGTTTAGTATGGGAATAACATTGATAACAGCTGTTGTTCTGGTTTATGGTTAGACAATGTCTAGTTTCTGGTAGGAAAGGAGTGATGTTTCTGGGGAAAACAAGGACTTTTCTCAGTTTTCCGTGTTTCACAAATAAGAAGATGCATAAAGCTGGGAGGCTAAATGACCCAAATAGTCCAACAAAAGTATTTCATATCCTAAACATCACAGTCATAAATTTGGAAATATTCTTAGGTCACGTTCTCTCTTTAGATTCTACCACTGGTGGTCCCTTACCTACAACACTCCTGCTCTGAGTCCAGTTCTGGGTTTTGTGGTCCCTCTGTGACAGCAGTGACATCTGCACCGCTAGAACTGACCACCACTATCAGGTGGTCATTGCTACCACCATGCATTCCCAGAGCTAAGCTGTTTTGCATATTAATAATTTTACTACCAGTAGTAGTATTAATATTAGGTTTTATTTTATTAAAGATGTTTCTATTTCAACCTTCAAGTCCTCTTTTCCTTTCCTGGTTCCCCTTCCCTGGGTAATTGGGGTGGACCTGGGTGATAGAGAAGCTGTCTATCTAGAAGCATCTAAACCAGGACAATGCCTGCTCTGTCCATTTTGTTGTCCTACCTACAGTCCATCATGTACCCAGAAGTTAATTTTAACTTTGTTTTGATTCTTCTGTAGAAATTATTTGAACCTTACTAAAATTTTAAATAAGACTACTTCAAATACCCTGAAAATCTCAGTCCCTTAGAAAATCATATCTAATATAAATATAGACTTGGGGCCAAAATTGTTGCTAGGTCTTTATTTTGCATTTGTGTTATGACAGAAGTGTCATAACAGAAAGTGACAGGAAAGCAGACTGAGTGTATTAGTAGTTTCTTCTGTGAGGACAGGTTTTTTGGGTCTTCTTTAACCTGAAGTCTTAATTGCCATTTTATCCCAAAAGGTGTACCACCTTACTCCCATCAGTGTCACAACGTGGAGAAGCTTGGACTTATCAGTTGCTCTGGTGTACCCATTGTGAAGACAAAAGTCAATATTTCATTTGCTTGCTATAAGATAGAACAACTGAAAATGTAATAGACAAATGGATCAATTAATAGACCAGTAACACAATATTCTTATATAAAGTTTTCAAAACAAGAAGATCCCAAAGCGCTTTCTGAACTCTATAGAGTAGTCACTCAATTCTGAAATGTATCTCACACATGAAATTCATCAGCCACCTTACACTTGAAGCAGCAAAAAAGATCTCTTTATGGAAGATAAAAATGTCTTCTTGAGATGACATTGTAGTGGGAAGCTAGATGTGCAAAGGGAGAGTCTTAGTATGTCACAAGCATCTTCTGAAAAAATATTTTTGAGGCTTATCTAGTTAAATAGCATGAGGACCTAGGTTCTATCCTCATGAAGATGAGGGCTAATATAATGTTGCTTTTCTGTAGAATTAGTGGTTTCAATCTGCCTCACAGAGAATCATAGCAAAAAAAAAGGGAAGGAAGGTGTAATATCAGTATATATTTATACAGCAAGTCTTTCCTAAATATCTCCATATCAGAGATCAATCAGTTTTATCTCTAAACCATATTTATTTGTTTTAACTTGAGGACATGTGATTTACTTAACTGTGAATGGAAACACACAGAATGAGAGCAAGAACCACAAAATGCAGGATATATGTGATATAAAAAGAGTCATTAATAAATGAGCCTTTCTTTAAGGTATCACAGGTGTCACTTTGTGTACACAGTGTTGAAATAAAAGCTGATGACATTTCCAGACTAATGATAACATTATCTGAACTCTTACCTCATTACCTCATCACCTCATCTAAACCATCAATATTAGTGTGCTCAGTTGTCACCATCCAGTTTTCTTTTTGTCTTTTTGTCTCTTTCTGCTGATTAAGAATCTACTGCCGCTTGTTTAATAACCACTTTAGGAAAACTGGCTGATTCTCACAACTTATCAAATTGGTGCAGAGCTCCAGTCTCTGCAGTAAAGATCATGGCTGTATCTGCTACATAAATAAAGCATGCAATTACTAGCCTGAAGAGTAAAAATGGCTCCTGAACACCTTTCTTCCTCTTGTAACTCTTCCACTTATTAATGGGACAAACCTTAAGACCAAGGGTTGAACTAATTGATATTAGAAATATAGGAACACATCTGAGGAATTCAGTATTTTAACTGAGCTGGTACATGTTGGATCAAGAAATATTTGCAACTGATATTTGCAAATGTTTGGGTAAGTACTATAGCTAGGTAGTATAGCTAAGGACAAAACGTTTGGGGGGGGAGGGGGATGGACATTCAGATTCCCAGATTCCATGATTTGACTCATTTTAGAGATTCAAAAAAAGGTCCTTCAACTATTTTTTTTTTTAACTGGATCAAAACATGGTCAGCAATGCCAACTACTCTACGACTCTCATAAGATTATATAAATGTACTAGAAGCACCTAAATGAACTTAAAACTCGGAAAGAAATAGACCTACCCTAAAGAGAAACTAGTCCGTAAAGCAGAAATTTTTAAGGGAGTCACTACCTTTACCAGGACTTTGTTTATACTATTCGTTTTATGAAGTGGTTGCCTAAATACTCAGAAGGACAAACCCTTTGGAAACACCAAGGAAAGAGATAGCAAGAGTGAAAGAGAAAACCATCAGAAAGAAAAGGGCAATGAAAATCTTTTTTCATTATTGTTTGTACATTTAAATACTTCTTGAAAGTTTGTGTTACGCTGTGAATGCCAAGATACCACGAAGAAGAAAGCGATGCCTGGGTATCAACTGAAGTTCCAATCTTTCTGGCTGGGGAGTACTCAAACTCAGAACAATGTCTTTGATCATTGGATGTGTCCTGCTGGAAGAAAAACAGTGTGAAGTGCTTTTGTATTTTTCTGTGAATAAGAACCATGCTGTATGTTACACTGCCAAGCTGGCAAACACGTCAACTTCTTTGAAGTGACAACTTGTGTTTTTGTGCAGATGAACTTTATATTAAAGCTGATTGACTACTATTTGACTAGACCCCTCTGCTCAGTGACCAGAATAGGAAAAGATCTGTTGCTCATTTAACTGTATAGATTCCTTCCACTGGCAATATAAATGGACTTATGATTTGTTGCTCTTAGACAAGGCTTCCTAATGATTCTGCTCTTGGAGTAGTGCCTTTAAACTGAAGCTGAAGTTTCAGAATAAGGCAGATCCATTATTTCAGAGAAATGTACTGCAGATTCAAAAAGATTGACCTGATGATCAAATAGATATTTGTCAACATTAATGAAAAGTTGAAGCAATTAAGGAAAGTCTCCAAAACCTGCATCTCAAAGGCAGGTTATTTGTTCTCTGAGAAAGTTTCCAGTGCAATTGCTCAGAATAACTGAGAAAATGGCAAAACATCCATGTCTTGAGAATAGTTTGCTTTAATCAAAGTTGAATGCAGACCTGGTCAGAACAGTGGTCATATTGAGCAACATCTCAAGTCCTTTCTTTAATCTCAGAAAGACAGATGGAAGTGGGGGATATGCTGCACTCAATAGTAAAAATTTTCCTTCATTGACATAACAGGTATTTTGAGGATAGAAATTTTTCTTCTCTTTGTACATTGATATATCTCGGTCACACATCATCAGGTATGTAGCAGGTACAACAAAATGGTCAGGAGTGTAGTGTTACAATTAAACATCCTTTGCATATGAACCAACTGTGCAAAGCTGAGAGATAGGTGCTTCCTGAGCAATAACTAATTGTCTCTTTTTCCTGTTGTCAATTTATCCGAAATCAAGGTATTCATTCATGTTTCCTTCACAGGTGTTTCAGAATTCAAAAAGAAGTGAAATACACTTTGGGGATAATTAGCCTGGATTCCTACGTTATTATGTTGGCATCTGTTGGTGTGTCCTTCCTGAATAATTTTGGAAGATTACTTTCTTCAAGTAAACATGGCAGAAAAGTGGAGACAAATTTTATAAGCAAGAACAACTGGCTAAATTAATTATTTGCTCAGATATATCTAATTCACATCCTTGTTACAAAAAAGAGTTTATTGTTCAATTTCCCTGAGACTTTCATCAAAGCGTTCAAATGAATACCCCAACTATGTGAAAAGTTAACAAAAGAACTTTCAACATCTTGGAGTCTGGAAAATCCAATGAACATAGAGATTCAGGCTTCATTAATTCTGTCCAGAAGTACCAGCTTCTGTAGTCACACTATCTGCAAGGATACACTGACTTATATTTTGTAAAATTTCTGCTTCTCAAGACAGTAAAGGAAAGCTTGAGAACTGCCCCAAACATATCTTATGATCCAAAAAGCAAGAAGGCAAATAATTTGCCCTCGTTTAAAAACACAAACCCAAAATTTAAAAAAAGAACACAGAAAACCCCCAAGTTTAATGGTTTTTTTTGACTGTTTTACTATTTTCAAATTGAGGCTGACAATAATATGCTGGATTGTTCCAAACTGTTAAAGATAACATCACCTAGCTTATTTGTAAAACACTAGGGCAGAGGAGCTCAATTGTGTTCTGTAAATGAACTGTTTATTATTACTCAATGTTAAAAAAATAATAACTAAGCTTTGGAATAAAACATACAGCATAAACACCAAGTATAGCATTTAGATACTGTCTTAAGAGCTGGTTTAGACTTATCTTGCAAAATATTTTTACTGATCAAACAAATTTTAACCCTTTGCACAATGTATACCTTTTTGACATAAATGATCAAAAAGATTTTCTTTGCATTCTTCCCTAGGAAAAATAACAAGAAGAAAGAAAACGTGATCATAGAATTTTTTTCTAATCAGTCCAATATAGTGCATGACAAAGGTCAGATTTATGTTAACAAGAACTTTAAACTTTCAAGTAGAGGATTTTAATTAGTCTCTTTAGAGCTATGACTTTAGTGACTAGTGTAAACCTTTTTCTTTATGAAAAAAACATGTTTATTCAATGAGAGGTGTAGCAGGGTCTCCCCAAATGAATTTGTCAAGAAGTATTACCCAGAGAAAAAATTCATCTTTCTGCGTAGACAGTTCCATTGCAGCTCACTAAACAAAACAAATATAAGACATGATCAGCCTGTAAAGTAAAATTTACTTGCACCCAAAAGAAGTCATATAATAGAAATTCACAGTATTTTATATTTTTACCTTTTTAGAATGCCTACATTTCTTTCTCTACTGTAAATATATGGACTAAAAAATTCTTGAGTTCTTAGCAATGTTTGTAGGATAGATTTTCCTCCCTGTATTCTTTAATATCAATTTGAGACCGTTACTGACCTTCAGTGCTTAATACAATTGTTGTCCTCATGCTATTTTTTCAATTTGAGAAATGTCAATTAATTGGACTAACTGCAAGGTATGAATTTATGAACCTCTACTATCTGTATTTAGCAGAACATCCAGATGTTCACCTGGTCTCTGTCAGCTGCTCCAGAGCTTGCTCTCCTGCACATCTGATTTCATATCTTCCAGCCCCATGCAGACGTATTAGATGCCCTAGAGAATGTCAAACGGCACTAAGTATTTAAACAACAGAATCACATCCTGATTTGCCTTACTTGGATTTTTCTGGTTATACAGTTATAACAAAAACTGGATTATCACCACTGCTGAACTAGACTAAATAAAGAGTATCTTGAGAGTGTGGCTGTACATACACTTCTCATTGATTCCCTCCACTGTCAGTAAAAGATATTACTGACTACAGGTACCCTAATTTATTATTCAACAAAGAGGCTAACGCTAAGGACTCAAAAAAAGTACTCAGACACAAGTTTATTGGAAGTATATTTTAGATCATTTACTTCTAACATTTACAGAACTGCAACTATTTTAGCGCAAGACTGGTTACTGAAAAGATGAAGTGACTTCATCACTGCAAGCAGATCCTAGCAAAATTAGGTTGATGCATTTTAAGTCATGAGCATGGGTCAAATAGCACGTTTCTCACAAATTCTGCTTATTTTAATTCAGAATAAATTATCTGGCAAACATACAGCTTAAACTCTGTGTACTGCAATTAGATTGAGAAATTTTTCACTCATAATTTATTCCTTAAACATATAGGATACATGCATCTTACCAGTTCCCCAACATTTATTTCTAGTTATTATACAATCTATTAACTGTACGGAATACCATATGAGTTTCAGCTTCTTGCTATGGATGATCAATCAAGTCACTGAGAAGTTAATAACTCTGTTTACCTCTTATAATTCCTTTACAACTTTGTCTTGATTGAGCAAATGACTGTTGTGATTGTTTTGACTTAAAAAGGTGAACATCACCTGTAGCTAATCAAATGTTAAGTGTCTACCTATACAAGATTACAAAGCAAGGAGAATATTAAAAGTCTTCTTTATTTTATGTCTTCTCAAAAGTACTGCGCAATTACAAGCTGTACCTGGAATATGATCTCTCCAGACATTCTTCCTGGACCCTAATTCCTAAATTTATTTCATTTATTTTTTCCACCAACACTGGAAAATACTGTAAGGGTGTTCTAGAAATATTACAAAGCTATCAGAAGTTCAGCAGGATTAAGATTATATTTTCTTTTGGATTCCCAGAAATGTCTGCAGAAGATGAAGTAACCACCTAGAAAAGTTGACCCACGTATGAGGATTGCATCTTGTCTCCCTGGAGGCAGTGGTTGATTTGGGAGATGCATATTAATTTTCCATCTGAACTAAGCTCATTTTGTAAGTGCTGTCTTCAGTAAGAAACTTATAAATTTAAAGCAATTATAGAGTCAAAGGACCAGGAAGACAAAAATATGCCCTCAACTTTGCTAGATTCTCTCAGCACTGCCTTTATGAGTGCTTCTGAATCTTTACAGATGTCCTAACATAAATCAATTTTGCATCATTAGATGTTTTTACAATATTTAAACAGAGCTAGCTTTAAAATGGAAAACTTGGCAACAGTGAAACCACACTAGCACAAGCTCCCATGTTTGGTTTGTGATCCCCCAAGTAGGGCCAAGAATCCTAAATTATCAAATCTAACTATCTATCTATCTATCTATCTATCTATCTATCTATCTATCTATCTATCTCTCTATCTATCTATCTATCACCATCTCTCCCAAAAATCATCCTGCTGGTTTGAAAAAGCATGTAGTCATAGTAACTGAAAGACATTAGGGAGGAGATGGTCAAAATGAATCTGTGAAATGTCACAGAACTCTTAATACTGGTCTGGGGTGGCAAAATCTCTTGAAAACACCATCCCTTTATTATTAATTATGAATTAATTAGGTCTCTGACATATGTTGGCATACGTGATACGTCATCTCCACTTGCAGAACATACACTCAGTATTAGGTCTCCAGGTTTCTCCAGTGTGGAGAAAATGTTACAGGGAATGGCCATAGCCAGCTAAGCAGCATGGTCTCCTAGTCTAATATTATAAAATGCAAACAAGGAACAAGACTGCACTGTAGTAAACTCTAACAGCAGTGGGACAGGATGAATTTTCACCAATCAGAAGAGCCTTGAGAACAGCTTACTCAGTTCTGTAACATGCCTCTAATCTGAGGGTATCTAATAAACTTTCTGTTAATGCAGCATTATTCTACTCTTGATATTGATGACTGACAGTTATAGAACTCTTCTGAGAAGGAAGCTTTCACTTTTCTTTCTATCATAATGACTCAATTTTAAATAGCAAATTGCAAGACTTGGCATGTTGTCTTTTGAATTGTTAAAGGAAATAAAATACAGTTTGGATCTTCCTGTTGTGGATATTAGCATTTTTTTTTAAAAAAAAAGGATTCTGGAGCTTTTTTTTTTTTTAAGATCCTGAGCGTATAGTGCTTAATATCATTATTAATACTTTGCTCTGAGGGTCTGTTATCACACTTCTGTTCTCTTATTCTTGTTGATTCCGCTAACAGGATTTGAGTTATTATCATCTGAGATAAAGGCCACACTTTTAAAAAGAAAAAATAAAAAATTTTTACAGTGCTGTTTATATGCAGGATGTAATATTTAATGCAGAACCCAGCAGATCTCAAGAGAGGGCATATTTATTGCAATAATATTTACAATTCTGTCTGGTTCTGGAGTTTAGGTTTCATCTATTTTGAGATGCAGTCCTTGTTGTGCCATATTTATTATTCATATGTTATATCAGTTTCTGGTTCAATTTATCATTGCACCTTAGGTGGCAGGAAAAATATTCTTCTCCATACTAAGGACCAGTAGCCCCTCCACTTGAATTATATTCAGAATTTCAGAAGATATATAGAGGTAAGAAGAATAGTAGTATCATCGGGGCAAACCTATAAATCATCGCACCTTCAGAGTTATTTTCAAGGTCATAGATGATGTGCAAGACTTTCCTTTTATCTTGTGTTCCTGTTGTTTAGGGGTATTCTTCAATATAAATATATCATGGTATTAGAAAAATGTACACACAGCATGTTTGAGTATTTTATATAGTAAGAACATAGAGGAAGTTGTAGATTTGACAGGAAATGTCATCCTGAATAACAAAACCAGGAAAAATATGGGAAATATAGTGAATCAGTAATTTTGTGAGTTTCATGTGGTTTTTACAATGGCTACAAAAGAAACTGTTGCAGAGAGATTAATTGCCACCTAGGACTAGCAATGCCCATGTGCTGCTATTAAATGATGATTATTTTTTAACAGAGCTCTAAATATTTCAATATTTTGTTAATGCCTGAAAAAGAAGAGATTTAAAAAAGTAAGGACTTGCTATTCTTGGTACTCCACTAAACTAATGACAGCGGGGCCCTTGATAAGCTCTTAAATTTATATATAAGAAAATAATGACCATCCTACAGCGTAAGTTTTTGGAGAAAATAATATTCTCTTACTTTCATGTGTACATTAATCAATAAATACACATGCACTCACACATAGACCAATGCTCACACTTTGAAGCAACTCTGAAAAAAATAAATCAGTAAAGGCAATGATAACATTTTCCTGAAAACTCATGCCACATATATATACATATGTATAAAATGATGGAGTTATCTTACTTAAATAAGAAAGAAAGAGCAAAACATTTACAGGGGATATCATAATAACATGTTTTCTGAATGAGTGATTTAATTGTTTTGAGGTTGCCAGTTAATTGCTGGAGATCTTTAATCTCCAAAGCTTTTTTACCTACCAAGAAAGGGTAGGACACATAAAATTTTCCTCTGTCTTACAAAGAAACTCTTTACTATTCTCTTTCCAAGGATTTTTGTTTCATTTTTGGTTTATTTTGTTTTGTTTTATTTTCATAGGAGAGATGGAAAATGAAGTATTTCAGTGCTCACTCCCCTTTATGCCAGTTTGTAACTTTATCATTTAAGTTCAATGAATACTGATATTCCCTTGTTCAATGGTTCCTTGTGAGTCAGATGTACTCATTAAATATGTTTTGGTTTTAATCCCACAGGAACAGAATTTATTGAAAGACTCAGTTAATTGAGTGAGTGCATTTTAATGGACTAAAGTGTTTTTCCATTTAATCTCTATGCCTTTGAAACTTGTCTGACCTAAGGAATAATGAAATGAGATTTGTTGTCTGGCTGATTCTTTTGTATTCACCTTATAAAAATAGTATAAATAGACCATTTAGTAGCCAGTGGCTTTTATTTGTCCTGAAACTGTCTTCTTCATCTCAGTAGGTGATTTGAATATGAAGATGCTGATTGTGCTGGGGAACTCTTTGAGAAACCAGGTGTCAAGTCCTGCTCCGACACTGGGTCCCCCTCGAGACCTGCACAGTCAGAGGGAAGAGTCTTTTGGTGTCTGCATGGCAAACTGGAGACTGACGAATCTCCCAGGGTAAACTCAAAACAGCATTTATTTTGGGCACAGACAAAATAACAAATCAAATACTTGAGTGCACTCCAAGTTGCAACTTCCCAAACGTTGAAAAACAGGTTCTAGTCTGTTCAGATCACAGTCTGATACCCTCAAGGCAGCTGGACAAAACAACACAACTTGGATCTGATCCTTTGAACCATAATGCCATGAAAAAGAGAAGGAAAAGGAGAGAGATAGAGAGGAATAAGAGTAGCAGGGGGGGGAAATAGTCACCACTCCATGGGCCTCTGTAAAACATGGTCTTCAGGAGCACAGTCCTGCGGTGTTTCTGCACCGTCTTCAGGTAGATTCCATGGGGTGGTGGGCACGCATACCTGGCTTCTTGGTGGGTTTCTATTTTATAGGGCAAGTTCATGTCACATTACCATACACAGGGTGGTCTTGCTGCAAAAGTTCTCCAATTGGGAGATGCACAGAAGTTCCCGCAGGAAGGTTGTGGAACAGGGCCTGGGGGCTCCAGGGTCACTGGCAGTTCAACAGACCTTTGCCAGAATAACCTCCCCCTGAACCCCCTGCAGGACCTGGTACTGCATCTCCTCCCCCTCCTCTGCAGCAGCACAATCAGCCCATCGGGAGCCACAGCACTCAAGAAGATGTTAAAGGCAACAATACAAGTAGAGTCAATCTTTACATCAAGGAAGTGGCTATATTTTGTGCTTTAGCTGATCATCCTAATTACTTTCTACCAAAAGACTCATATTGTCTGCAATGTTATCTTACGATATCTCTCTCATTCACTTTTTTATTCTCCTCTTGCTTATTTTCTGCATCTTAATTTTAAGATCTGCAAAAAGACAAAATTATAATTTCTACACCTACGTTATACTTTACAAAGTGGAGTTTGCACCAATTGTTCAAATAAAACATTTTCATATTTCAATGTAACAATTCTGTTTCTAGTAGTAACATTATTTCTGATTATGAAAAGATAAAATTGTCATATGGAAGACTGTGTAAACATATTTTTCAACAAGAAAACAACTGGTGTGTGGTCTTGAATACATTACTTTAGCAGTACACAGTCAGCTTCTGTCTAATCTGTTGCTCCCTGTGTGTGCATAATGTGAACTTAAAGCAATGTAATCTTCTATGTGACTCCTGCTTCTTTCACTGTGGAGAGAATATACCTGACTCCAGAACAGAAACAGAAAAATGGGCTATGTGCATTAGCTTCATCACAGCTGTATTGGACTTTGACAAAAGCCTTTACAAAGTTTAGTGTTTATAATATGACTCCTAAATGTGCTAATTAATTTCTACAAGGAGGTGTAAGGTCAATGGTAAGATTTTATGCTAGATTAGGTTTGATGAAGTAAGAGGTACTTGCATGTGTGCAAGACTACATTGCCATATCAAAGTTGACAAATCTTCATTTTATCCTTTTCTCTGGGAGAAGTATGTGGATTAATGAACATCCAAAAAGCATCCAGGCTGAAATAGTGTGACATATTAGCTAAAAGACAAGGTCATCAAATTTGACTCCCTTCACCACATCCCATCCCTCACTTTCTGCATTCATATTTACTGAAATTTTATTTTAGTGTTAATGTGATTATTTGTACAACAAATGTAGACACTGACACTACAGTTTCAGGTCAGATTCTGTGACCTTGAAGCATATCAAAGATACATTGGATATAAAAGAGTACACGTAAAAGAGAAAGTCTCTCTCCCCTCTCTCCTGGCTATGAGAGCTTTTGCCTAACCTCCAAGGACATTTGATAGCTGTTTATCCTATTGTATTAATGTAACCGACACTATCACAAAAGATATGGTTTGGATTAAATATCATAAAATATGAAGAATTTATTTACAATTAATGTGAAAAGTAGCATACAATTACAAGCGAAAGTATCAAGATTTTCTTTATGCAGCAAAAGGTGTCAGAAACAGTTAAAATATGGCAGTTAAGATCATATATGTGTATAATCTGATGTGAAACAGCATTTAGAAAACTATATTGACTGTTTAGAAATACGATATTGCTGAAGTTCCTCATCTGTTAATTCAACAGAGTTTTAATTCCCCTGTTTCTTTGAAAATCTTTGTTAGATCCAAATAATGAGTTCAAGACCAAAATAACACAGTTTTAATATCTCCAAAGCTAGCCTGAAAGACATACATAGATTAATATAACACACAGAAGTATTTTTCAAGTGATAGATTACAATCCCAAATAAAACGAAGATCATAAAAAGGGATGATAGATTACAAACCCAAATAAAAAGAAGATCACAAAAAGGGACAGTACTAGTTATAAGGTGTAGAAAAGTCTATTGATCTAAAGCAAACGAAATCTTCCCCTATTCTTCATGTGGTTCTATACAAACATTTGCTGTAAATTTCTTAAAGCACACATAAATAGATGGGTTAGCAGTGATATATTTGTTTATTAGTCTATCAATCATTTCCATGATTTGCATTTGTGGTGGAAAGATCATGAAAGTGTTAAAACAATGGGATTGGTAGAGAATCTATACATTAAGAATGTGCCAGTGATGTGCTTCATTTTTACTAATCTCAAGTTATGTTGTGCATCTGAGGCCTAAGTTAACTAAGATTTTTAACATTAAGGATCACCAAGTCTGACATTTCTATTATCAGCATTCTAAATTATTTAAAACATAATTGATAATGTAACAATAGTGTTAGACATGCAATTATTATTGTATTTTGAGTGTATGGACTAGTAATAACTGCTTCTCAAAAAAACCAGCAAGTCTAAAGGAGTTTAATCTGTAAATAATCTAAGATTCATTTGAACACATTATATTTCAAAGTTTATTTTTCCGTAGATAAAAATCATCTAAGACCAAAATCATGGCTATGACTGTCTAAAATACTGCATAGGATTTATTATATGATTATACACAGGATTTTTTTTTATTTAAAAAATAAAATAAATAGATTATTATTCTCAAAATTACAAAATGAAAGGTATTTCTTTTGTTACGTTTCTTTTCAAATTTTTTTTAAATTAAAAATTTTCAACACAGCATTTGTTTTGTTTTAGCTTACATTTTATCTCATGGGCACTGTTATACCAAAAAGAATCCAGATGAAACAAAAACATGGCCAGCTTTGAAATGTGCATCTAGAAAATAATGATTGAAAATTATTTCCATAGTTGCCAGTGATTACGCATTTGGGGATTCTGGACATATTTCATCAACAGTTACAGGCAAAAATTTAATTTATTAATTCAACTCAGAACTTTCAGCAACTGTTCAGCACACTGAGAAGTCTTAATAGATGACCCTTAAACTATCTTCACAGTTCTGTAGTTCTAATTTTTTATGTGTTGTGACAAGCAGATAATGATGCCCCAGAGCAGATTTATAAAATGCATGTTTTCATGGCTGGGTTTTTTTCATTCTACTCATCATTTTTAATGCTAGAGAGATGTCTATTACATTGATTTGTATTTCAATATCATGAAAAGGGGCTATTTAAAAAGGATTCAGCAACCATGTTTCAGAGATTAATTTGCAGAGATACACATTACTTGAATATCTAAAAATAGTGTTGCCAAGCAACAAGCTAAAATACAAAAATGTTACTAGAAGAAACTAAAACACTTCTACAGTCTAACAATATATGTAGATTAATTCTGTCCTGTAGACCTGGAGTCATACTTGTAGTACGTAATTTTCAACTAACGTTCATCATGATACAGGTCCTTCAAAGATCCGTGTTTCTGCCTTTCTGCTGTGATTTGAAGATATTAGAAAAATGTTTGAAATAATGCCAGTTCTGTTTAATTATTCATTACACTGCTGAACCAGTATTAGTATTCTGAGGGACTCTGGAGTTATACTAAGCAGCAGTAGTGGTGATGTTTCTAGATCTAGTTTGTTCTTTGAAGCTTATGCCTTTGTACACAGACCATTTCCTGCAGGACATGGTGATATTGGCAGGCTAGCAGAAATGGTAATTGCGTCAAAACTGTACAGCAAATGACGAGGTGCTCTACTGGGAGACCAAAAGAAAGTGCAGGGTTCAATTACAGTCTGCAAAGCTACAAACTGTGAATAGGGAGAAGCTTATACTATGCATTTGGCATTGATTTGTGAGTCATTAACTTTCCAGAAACACTTCAATGTTACAAAAGATAAAGCTTAAAATAACAAGAGGTGCATCTTTCAGTTTTGCAATCCTAGATAGTCTAACTGCCATAAAAAGTGTCACTTAAGAAGTCAGAGGCCATTAGATAAAGCAGAATAACTACTTTCATGCCTGTATAGATTTACAGTAAAGCTGAAAACAGATTTCCAGCTCTCATTACAAAAATGTGTGCTAGAAGTATTCCAATTCTTTTGAAT
This sequence comes from Dromococcyx pavoninus, assembly GCA_033558185.1. NCBI lineage: Eukaryota > Metazoa > Chordata > Aves > Cuculiformes > Neomorphidae > Dromococcyx > Dromococcyx pavoninus. The sequence continues at coordinate 644,807 of JAUMJL010000047.1, forward strand.
TTCCATCCCTCCACAGAGCCTTTCAGCTGGAAAAGTTTAACCCTGCTGCAGCAATTTTCAGCAGAACAACCCTTCTAATAGAAAGAATCATGTTAAATTTTATCAATGGTCAAACCATACACATTGGTTTTATCAACAACCTTTATATCAACTTCCTGAAAGTCTAGAAAAAAACACGTACAACTGTTAATGACAGGAAAACAAATAATAGAATCATAGAATCATAGAATTATCTGGGTTGGAAGAGACCTCCAAGATCATCAAGTCCAACCCTTAATCCAACACTACCATGATTACTAGATAATGGAACTAAGTGCCACATCCAGTCATATTTTAAAAACCTCCAGGGATGGTGAATTCACCACCTCTCTGGGCAGGCCATTCCAATGCCTGATTACTCACTCTGTGAAGAACTTTTTTCTGATATCCAGCCTAAACCTTCCCTGGCAGAGTCTAAGCTCGTGCCCTCTTGTTCTGTTGCTGGTTGCCTAGGAGAAGAGTCTGACCCCCACCTGCCTGCAACCTCCTTTCAGATAGTTGTAGAGAGTGATGAGGACACCCCTGAGCCTCCTCTTCTCCAGGCTAAACAACCCCATCTCCCTCAGCCTCTCTTCATAGGACTCGTGCTCAAGCCCTTCACCAGTTTTGTTGCTCTTCTCTGGACCCGCTCCAGCACCTCAATATCTTTCTTGAACTGAGGGGCCCAGAACTGAACACAATACTCAAGGTGTGGCCTCACCAACGCCAAGTACAGGGGGAGGATCACTTCCCTCATCCTGCTGGCCACACTATTGCTGATACAGGCCAGGATGCCATTGGCCTTCTTGGCCACCTGGGCACACTGCTGGCTCATGTTTAGCCTCCTGTCAATCAGCACCCCCAGGTCTCTTTCCACCTGTCTGCTCTCCAGTCACTCTGTCCCCAGCCTGTAGCGCTGCATGGGGTTGTTGTGGCCAAAGTGCAGGACCCGGCACTTGGCCTTGTTGAACTTCATCCCGTTGGACTCAGCCCATCTCTTCAGCCTATCAAGGTCCCTCTGCAGAGCCCTCCTGCCTTCCGACAGGTTGACACTCCCTCCCAACTCGGTGTCATCTGCAAATTTACTTACGATGGACTCAATCCCCTCATCTAAATCATCGATGAAGATGTTAAACAGAACTGGACCCAACACTGATCCCTGAGGGACACCACTGGTGACCAGCTGCCAGCTGGACGCAGTCCCATTCACCAGCACTCTCTGGGTCCGGCTGTCCAACAGGATGAAGTTCAACAAGGCCAAGTGCTGGGTCCTGCACTTTGGCCACAACAACCCCATGCAGTGCTACAGGCTGGGGACAGAGTGGTTGGAGAGCAGTCAGGTGGGGTGGATGTGGAGGGGATCTCTGATTGTGAATCTCCTTTAGAGCAGAAACCTTCCACTGTAGCTTAGCAGATCACTGTAGTCATGACTAGAGTGATCATCTAAACATCATGCTGTGTCTCTTCCTTGTGAAAGTATTTTACTTCCATTGCTTGGAATTTAAATTTCTGCTTTTAAAGATTTATCTTGGCAGCTGTGTTTCTTTCTGAAGTTCTTTAGGTCCTCTAATGGTGTCCTTCTGATCTTTTCCCACACATTGTAAAAGTAACTAGGTAAACCTAGTGACCTGTATTCTACCACAAATCTAAAAGTTTTTCAACATAACACCTTCGCTTCTGGCTGTACCTCAGCTGACAGTTTGCACAAACCATGACTCCCTAAAGGGATGTTGAATTCTGTGTTCTCATCTTCTAAGGTCACCTGCCACACTACCCTGCTAACACATTCAGCATAGAAATATATTTGCCATAAGACAACTAGAATTTCTCTCGTCAAGAGTAGTAAATGTCATCTTCTATATATGTCTTTGGGAGTTTAGGTTAGGAGTGTATCACCATCTGTATACAAATAACTGTCTCTTTAGTACCTGAAATAGCAACCCATTTGGAATTATTATTCCATTCGTGTTCTGGCTTATACTGGTAAACTAGCCAGTGTCTGGGAACACTCAGAAGCTGTAACATGCTCATCCACATTGTTAAATGCAGTTTCTTGTATGGCTTATATCTGTACCAACTTGTACATCCCAAGCAATTCTTGAACATGTTTGGCAGTTAACATATGCCAAAGATCTTTCCCATTAACAGGGTAAGTGAGTTTAATAGCGCAAAAACATATTGTTCTGTGTCTGCTGGGCTTGTCTTATTTCTTACTACAGATATAGCGTATTAGTCCCATAAAGTTACTTTCATCTCTTTTTTTTTTTAAAGCAGGTTGATATAATCCTGCTTTCAGTCAAGGGAGAGGCTTTACCAGACTATTCCTTTCTTGGAATTTAACAAGGATGAATTTGACCAGCAGGACTGTGAGAGAAGAGCAACATGCACTGGATCCCTCAAATGCAGTGCTAAAAATTTCATGCTGTAAACATGCTATTTCCCAGATTTTCAAACAAGAGCAAAAGTATCACAGTATCACAGTATCACAGTATCACAAGGTTGGAAAGGACCTCTGAGATCATCAAGTCCAACCTATAACCTATACATTTATCCCATCATACGTATCTGATGTGCTTGCATGGATATGCAAATAGTGTTGATTTCTTTTTTCTGCTGACCAGTAGCAATCTTTTTTTCCCCATCTTTTCTTGTCAGAGGTTTGGGTTTTTTTTCTGTTTTAAACACTGTGTATTACAAAAGGAAGAGGGGAGAAAAAAAACCCCCACAAACAACAAACCACTTTGAAATTAGCCAGTTTGGAATGTCCATGGAAAAATGTTAAAGGAAATATTATCATTCCATGAAAAAGAATAATTTTCACTTTTATTATGAGAAGGTCAAGTATGCTTTTGTACAGTTTTGTCCTTCGTGTGCCATCATCTACCTGAATCTATACTCAGGAATCATCCTATGTTTTTTACTTGAAAAACAGAACTGAATTAGCAGAAGAAGTTCCTTGATTTGCAAACTTGTTTTTTTTTAAAAAAATAATGGTTTTGGAAATGTTATTTCTATTTCCATTTGCTTAGATATTTTCCTAGTCAGTTCATTCTAATTCCTAAGCAGCTCAGAGTAGATGTCTGCCTAACACAAAACACTTTCCCGGATAGAGACCAATCATTATGATGGTGCCCAGTGCATTCTATCTCATTTATTAATAGAGATTTACAAATATTGACACAAACCCACAGACAGATAGGACACTGGTAGCCTGGTTATCCATCTTATCTGTGATCGATGACCTGATGGTTGTTAACAGTGAAGGCACCAGCTCAAATATTCTCAACAAGTCTTTAAAGGTTTGCCCATGGAGGGAGCCTTGCAAATGTCTAAATCCTGGAAATTCCAGAATTCCTTTGAAAGGTTTGCATTTTAATCAGATAATTTTTAAACACTCCAGACACAGTCTTTTCCAAAGATAGGATATATTAATGAAATCAGTGAATGGTTTGGTAATTGATTATGTCTTCTAACTGATATCATAATTTTCTCCGATTCAAGGGAAGAAGAGACAGACACTTTAGAAATGCTTATATTCTATTTCTGTTTTGTGTGGGATTATTTCTAGATAAAATCAAGCATTCAGGTTTCAGAAACAGCAAAAATTGGCACTGCGCATTGGCACTGATTGACCATTGAAAATATCTGCCTCGTGTTATAACAAAGGCGGATGAAGAACGAAATGATTATTACTGCATTTCTCATTAAATACACTGCAATCCACACAAATGAATTGGGGGATATCAAAAGACAAACAGCTAAAGAACACTATAACAACAATAATGAAAAGCTAAAAAATGTAGCCATTTTTTCATTGAAATCTTTTCACTAGAAAATAAAACACTACTATTTCAACATTCATTTTTAAATTAAATAATAAGCCTCTTTTATAGGACTTTGCAGTCATCTGAATCACATCTTCCAATTAAAAATCTGGCTTTACTGAACTCTATCTAATCCACATGTCTCTCGCCAATGCACTTTCTTCTTGAGAAATGTCTTATTCACCCTGGCAAAATTTTCTTTTTGCTAACCATTGTTGGATGGCAGTGTGTGGGGCCAAAACGTCAAACCACAACATCTTTGTGTTTCCTTAGAGAACTGTGTAATCTAATTAGAAGCAATCCTATAATTACTTTTTCAATAACTCAGGCCTTTTCCAACTGCTTTTCACAAAAGCTTGCAAAACTATTTCACTTTCAACAGATTCTTCATAGTTAACGGCATACCTGAAGATTTTGGTTTCAGTCATCAGAACAAATGCAAGTGTGGGGCTGTTACCCTAGGGAAGAAAATTACCGTGAATTTTTGTCAGCCCTAGAAGGCTGTTGGTAGTGGGTGAATGTAGGTTCCCCGTATCCCTCATATAATGTCCAAACTGAAAAGGAGTTCTTCTTGCAGCATGAATTTTCCAGCCTTATCAGTGGGTATGTGGCTGAAATGTGAATTTCACAGTTTACAAACTTTATTGCCCCATAGGCTATTATTTCCCAACCTACTCTGCGTAAGAGTCAGTATGAGGTTGCACTGGACGAGCCTCCTGTAGTTATCCAATGATTTACGTTGGAAAGGACTAAGCTTCACTTTAGATTCATTCAAATGCAAAGTCTGAAGCAAATTTAGGAACTGCAAATCTGTCCAGTTAAGAAAAAAATCAAATATATTTAGTTTAATGTCAGTAAAGGACTAGTCAAGAATTTTCTAGTCAATTTTCTAGTCAAGAAGTTCCCCAAACCAAATTAATCCATTCTGTTAACTTAATATAGGTAATATTTAATTAATGTAATTATGAATGTGTTTCCAGCTGACATTTTCATGCACATTTGCAGAGCTTTCGCTTTTTCCCTCAGCATAAATATTAGTTTAAGTTTGTGGGAGAGTAATTTAGAGCTGACAGTGATTCTGTGATTTTTGTACATAGTTCCTTTAATCAAATTTAATATTCTAACATAACCCAGCCCAGGTGCCCCTAGCTGTTTTATTCATTTATAAACTTCTCAAGAAGGCAGCAGCAGAACATGGCAAAGATGACAGCGATTGCCTGTGTTTCTCTGTACTCCTGGGATGGTGTCACTTGCTCAGTTTGCAGGAAATAAAGGGTCCCATTATTTTCCCCTCAATGGTTGTTTCTTTTATCTTCTCTCCTTTCTAGTGTCCTCTTCTATCCCTTTCAAAATGTGTAGGTTAGTCCTTAAAATAACCTTAAGAACTAGGATGGAACTGTAGGAGAAAGAACAGTTTAAAATAATTTACAAAGGAATTAATGCAGATTCATTCTCCCTGCCTAACTTTTGTATTCATTCAGTATCATTTTAATAATCTTCTGTTACCCTTCTTCCTTTCCTTGCTATTATCTTCTATATGTTGTAAAAATGTCTTCTGAGGAACTTTTCACATAATTAATTGATTATGGTTGTCTTTAATATGCAGCACATCCAGCGTTCTTATAGCCATGATTATTTTTGATTGCTACATTATATTTCTCAGTGTATTTTAACTATTTCACCATGTCATTTAAATACACTTTACACGAATTATACCCTTAAAATTAAATTTTCACTGTATACTTGAGTTTACTAACTTCTCCAGTCCAGATTATCTACTGAAGTAAATGAGAGCTTGAACAGCTGTGTATTTGCAAGTCTGTACTTAGCTGTTGCTGGAATGTTTCGTCATCTTTTGTAAATAACTTCTTTGCAGTGTCTCCGAAGCTAACAGATGTATTTCTTCTAAAGAATTGAAGCAGTCTACATTACATAGTGCAGTTTTAAAATAATTCCAGGACCTATTTATCTGCTTTGAGGAGAGGTCTTATTATTAGTATCATTACTTTGTCTTCAGTTACCCATTTTGCCCTTAACAAAGTGTGCTAACTGTTTTTTTCACTTTCAAAATTTACTGCTTTTCTTACACAGTGCACAGATGAATCAACCCAAAACTAATATAACATAGCTAGTTGCTCCAAAAGTGTAAATCCACTGAAAAACTTTAATTGTTAAAATTTCTTAAGCAAAGGAATTCATTGCTTCCTGTAAATGTCTTACCCTGAATTTTCTTCTCTTATTGTTATAGATTTAGAGATAGGTAACAGCTGCCAATAACAGTAGTCAGTGTGGTTCACACATACCAAGAAAACTTGTGTGGGATTTGCTGCTCCAGCTGGATCCCTGTAAGTCAATGGGACCTGATGGGATTCATCCAAGGGTACTCAAAGAGCTGGCTAATGTCGCAGCATGACCTCTCCCAATGATTTTTCAATGCTTTCGGAATCTGGAGAGACTGGATGCTGGAAAATGTCCCGGTCTTCAAGAAGGGCAGCAAGGGTGACTCCAGTAACTACAGTTACAGTAAGACTATGGAGAAGATTATGCTGGGAGCTGTTGGAAAACACCTAAAAGGCAACACAATCATTGGTTGCAGCCAGCATGGGTTTACAAAGGGAAGGTCCTGCCTGACAAACTTAATTTCTTTCTATGACAAAGTTACCCATCTAGTTGACCAGGAAAAACCAGTTGATGTAATCTTCCTGGATTTTAGCAAGGCAACAAAATGTCCGGTTTGCAGCTGGATAAACACATATGCAGTGGGTTAACAACTGGCTGATGTGTCAGGCTCAAAGGGTCATAGTAAATGGGGTTACATAGAACTGGTGACCAGTCACTAGAAGGGTTCCACAGGGATCTGTCTTAGGGCCAGGACTAATATATTCATAAATGACTTGAATGCAGGACTTGAAGGTTTACTAACCAAGTTTGCTGAAGACCTAAAATCGAGGAGAGCTATTGACACTCTTGAGGACAGAGAGGCTCTACAGAGGGATCTGGACAAACTGGGGAGCTGGGCAATTTCCAATTGCATGATGTTTAACAAGGGCAAGTGCTGGATTTTGCACCTGGGACACGGCAACCCTGGATACACATAACAGACTGGGGAGCGAAAGGCTGCAGAGCAACCCTGCGGAAAGGGATCTGGGGATTCTGGTTGATTGCAAGTTGAACACGAGCCAACAGTGTGTCCTGGCAACCAAGAGGGCAACCGTGTCCTGGAGTGCATCAAGCAGGGCATTGCCAGCCCGCTGAGGGAGGTGATTGTCCTGCCCTACTCTGCACTGGTGCAGCCCCACCTCGAGTACTGTGTGTAGTTTTTGGTCCCACAGTATAAAAAGCATATCAAGCTACTGGAGGAGGTCACAAAGCTGGTGAACTCTTTAGAGGGGAGGTTGTATGAGGAGTGGCTAAAGTCGCTCGATCCGTTGAGTCTAGAGAAGAGGTGGCTGAGGGGATTTATCATTTCAGTTTACTGCTTCCTCACAAGGGAAGGAGGAGGAGGAGCAGATGCCGATCTCTTCCCTCTGGTGACCAATGATAGGACCTAAAGGAATGTCAAAAGGTTGTACTAGGGGAGATCTATGTGGGATTTTAGGAAAAGGTTCTTCACACAGAGGGTAGTGAAGCACTGGAACAGGCTCCCCAGGGAAGCACTCACAACACCAAGTCTGACAATTTTCAAGAAGTATTTGGAGAACACCCTCAGACACATGGTGTGAATTTGACAGTTGTCCTATGGAGGGATAGGAGTTGGACTAGATGATCCTTGTAGGCCCCTTCCAACTGAGGTCATTCTATGATTCTATTCTACGAATTTCTTGAGAAAATCATGTTTGATGCATTCCAAATTAAGTAGTGATTGAATAAACATTGTGCATCTGAAATAGTAAGAAAGAAGAGGAAGATAAAAAACTGTATCCAATCAGCAACCTGAGGAAGAGGAGGGACGTCAAAGCTGAGCAGATCAGAGGTTAAATTGTCTAGAATCCCTAACGAGGCGTAAAACTTAACTTGCAAGCTAAAATGTAGTTGACATGAAGTGGGAGAGGGGTGACAGTTGTTGGCAGCAGTGAGGAACAGGGTGGAGAAGTATATTCTTGAACTAACCTGCTGCAAACCTCTAAGAATAAGAGTTATCTCCACTACTTTCTTAATCTCAACTGTCTAAATCAAGAGCGAGGGAAGATATATCCATCTCTGGAGATTGGTACTCTTGATTGTAATTAAAAACATTGCTAACGTTAATCTTTTCTTTTTTAGTGAAGTAGCACACTTACCTCCTCATTTCAGTGGTCAAAATTCTAACACTTAGCATGGAGAAGTGTTAGTTATTTCTGACTACTATATAAGTCGCCCCTAGTGCTTTACTGCCAGGCAGCCCTGCAATGTTTTCCAAGCTTTTTCTTAGTTCAAAACAGATCTGAAAATTATTTGGTGGGAGGAAAAGAAAGACATTGAAAAAGAAAATCCTTAGTGGTTAGGAGAGTTGCTGAGGTGGTGGCGATTCCAACCTCACATTCCTTCTTCAATTAATCTTTCTTTATTTTTTATCCAATGAATATTTTGTTCAAAATACATCAGATATTTGAAGGAAGAAGGAGAGCCTAGGCTAGAATTATTACTGAAGTCCCAGCAACAGCACCACTCTATCAAGCTTGCTTTGTTATCTCTTTCTTAACATTAGTTAGCGTTACTGATTTTGGATTAATGCTCTCTTGAAACAGAGCAAATTCTAAGAGATGTTGAGCACATATCAATATTTTAGAAAAGTTTATATCATCATGATTAGTAGCTAATCTGGAAAGGCACGTCTGAATCCAAGCAAAAGCAGAAATCAAACCACAGTTTCCAATATCCTCAGAGGAAGCCTTTACCAAGGAGATTTAAGTGATCACCTCTACATGAGCCTTCAGCTGAGCTATAAAACACACCAGAGCTGAATTTAACTTGAAACCCCTCTGGCAGGCAGAAGCACAATTTCACTCAAACCCTTCAGTCTCAATCAAGCCTCTCTTAAGTTAGTCTGAGAATTACCTAATGTATGGATTGTTAGGTCTGGGCTAGGTGCCAAACTGTTCAGTCCTTTTTTCACTTAGATAATTCTTGGTATGCACACAAGCAGAAAGTTATGGATCCAGAAAGCACTCATGTCAAAATTGAAGGATCTTTGATGTTAGTAGTTAAATGACATCTAGAAAATGAGAAGAGATATTTTCAAGCCTGAAATATGAGAATTTTTTTTTTAATTTAACCAAAGTCAAAAATGTGATCACCAAAGTCAGTCTTTGTGTGAAGTTTCTCACAGTTACTAATATTCATCCTCCTGGAGTGACACATTGCAATGTGTTTTCAGCTGCCTTCCCCCAACATGGCCCAATGCATATTTCAAACTCCGGCAAGCATCTAAATAATATGAGTGTCTAAATAAAGGAGAAAAAAATCCAGAACAGGGGAGATCTAGTTATAAATGGTAGTAAACTGAACTTTGAGAGTCTGTTTTCTACTGAGACTTGCATTCTGATGTCCATTTAAATTTTACTCTTACCAGTTAGAAAAATCCCACATTTTTATGTCTCGTGTTATTCATTTGATTTTTTTGAAGTTGCAATTAAAAATACATTTTCCAGACAATTTAGCAATTTTATCCTATTTGGGATGACTCAGCTGCCACTCAACATTAGTAGTATGGTGAACTAGATTGGCCATATTTTACATTCTTTAAATTAGGCTTTTGCACTGGAAGGGCTCTGATTTGCTCACAAAGTGAGTCCATATATAAACCAAACGTGACTCTTAAGAGGCCTTAGCTAATACTTAAGAAGAATTTGCCATTTTACTTTCTTTCTGCATGACTAGCAATCTTGTCCTGGTGTCCAGCTTCAATATCCAGCGAAGTTACTTTGTAAGTAAAACTTCTGAGGACTTCCAGTTACCAAGAAGGTAGGTCTCATTTAATGACTTACTTTCAAAATACAATTCCATTAGTGCACAGGTTGCACATATTTGAAGCAAATACTTAGCGTTCACCAGGAACCTTTGACCATGTGTAGTGAACTTGGTTTAGACTTTAATGCACAACAACGTGCAAAAGATGTTTGGTATTACATAAAACTAGCATTCATCCCAAAGTGATTAAAGCAAATACTCTAAGTGATGTGAGAGTGACAAAAAAAATAAACTTGTTCTCATGTCAATGCAATATATGTCATAGTAAATCTGCTTATAGACCAAAACTTTTTTTAACCAGCATTTTAAAGTTTTTAATTTGTTTATTGTCACATTTATCATCTTTAATGAAGATCTGTCAGAACAAAAAAAAAAACCTAAAGTGTGTTTGAAATAACTGGTGTACCAGAATGTAGTGCTTTGTTTGTTACAAGAGGTCATTTTGTAGAAGACTTGAGTAAAACAAACTGTTTCATATAAAGAAAAGGAGTAAATTGTGTTGTGTGAGTGGTAAGACCAAATAACCTGCTTGAAAAGTAATAAAAAACCTCCAGTGTTTTATTAATCCTCCTAGCTTTTATTGCTTTTACATCTTAAAAAGTTGATTTGTTTTAGAGACAAGCAGGAAAACTAACTCCTGGAAGATTTGCAAAAAAAAATAAGAGAAATAATTGCACATATATTTTGCCTTTTATAGAAGTCTCTAAGTCACATAATCAGCCTACCTTCAAGAGAGTTCACATTTCTTACGCTTGGCTTCTCAAGGTTATTTAGGCACTGAACCCCTCTTAAATTCAATGGAACAACTGAGGCTCGAAAATAACCTATACACTTTTCTCAGTATAACCAGGCACAGTGCTGCCAAAGGACTGCATACACTTTGCCTTGTGCTGAACCATAGAAAGAACTAAAATGCACATATTTCTGACTGCTGTCTAAGTATCATGAGGCTCCCAGCCCACTGTTCTGGTAAAGGAAGACACGAGCCATACGATTATCCCTTTGTCTTCTCAGCATACTTATAGGTTTCACAGATGTGGATTTTTTTCTACAGCAAGACTATCCATTGGCTTCCCACTAAGTGTATTGGCTGATTTTCCCTTGAACCAGGCTTCAGAACCCCTCCCCCAGAGCTAAACAGTGCAGACAGTAAGCGAGTCATCATCTTTGTGAGGTCTCAAAAATGCTAATGAGGCTGCTCTTGAAAGACAGTCCACAAATGACTGTTAACACTTATGCTGATGCGTTGCTGTTGTGGACCAGTGATTATATCATTACTTAGGAAGAGATCTCGATTGAAGCAATCATAAAATGCTTCTTTGCACTAATTTCCTGATTTTTTTTTTAATCTTCTCTCCTTATTCATCACTAGTGTTAATTTGATCATTTAGGCATATTCCAAAATGTCTGTGTTTAAAAGAGGATGATGTGTTAACCCCAGCCTGCAACTAAGCATCACACAGCCACTTGCTCATTCTACCTCCACCATTACCAGTGGGGCAGGTGAGAGAATCAGAAGATCAACAGTGAGAAAAACTCATGGGTCAAGACAAAGGAACTTTAATAAGCAAAGAAAGAGAAACACAAGCAATGAACCAACCAAGTGATGCAAAGTCACTCACCAGCTCCCATCAGCAGACCTGTGTCTAGACATTCTCCAAGAAACAGCTGCTCTGGAAAAAGTGCATCACCATTCCCAGATTTTATTGCTGAGAATGATGGTATGGAGCATTGAATATCCCTTCGGTCACCTGGGGTCGGATGTCCCAACTGTGCTCCCTTCCAGCGTCTTGTCCATCCCTCACCTCCTCATTATGAGGGCAAATGAGAAGATGTTGACACTGTGAAAGTACTGTTGATCAATAGCTAAAATATTGTAGGATCTAGGCTATGTTGTATTCAAATGATTTGAATGATTCCATTTGAATTGGTCAATGACTAATCTCCAGAAAAGCTATGAAAAATCTTTAACGAATTTTTCAGTTAATTTTTCTTACCATGTAATTTGATATCAGATACAGAGCATTTAAAGCTAGGGTGGACAAAATACTGCAAACATACATTCATGCATTGCTCTACTGCTAGCACTAGAAGCCATTTGTCCTAATGATATCTCTGATCTTGATTTCCACTTTCTCAAATTCTATTTTTTTTTTTTGGCAGAAATAGCAGAAATCACCGCAGTGGGGTAGAAGAAAAACAACTAAAGTTTCTATGTTAGGTATAACTTACGGTGCAGCAGCAGAAAGAGAAATATATGATTTGAAGTTCTTGCACTTTTATTACAATGAAGATATGCTAAATAATTTAAAAGAGCTATCTAGAACTTTAATGGTTTCTTTATATTAACAATATTCTTATGATAGTCTGTCTGTAAAACAATGCATAAGAGACTACAATATCAACTTAAATTTCAAGCAGGACTTTGCTATACCTTTAAGCTGTCTTCCTTGAAAAAGTAAATTATTAACACTTTTATTTACAGGAACAACACCACTCAGGTGTAAATGACGGTTGTGAGCATAATATATTATTTGATCAAAAACATTTCAAATACAACCTAAAAAAAGGATCTTTGAAAAAAACTGGTTCAGACATATAGTTGTATGGCAGTAGTAAAACCAAACTCATTAAAAGAGAATTAACAGCTTTAAAATCTAAGGTTTAAAAAATATTTTTGGAGTTCCCCTGAGTCTTCAGCATTCTCAGTTAAGAACTTCTGGATACTAAGAAAGTGAAAAAGTTTATCTGAACTATTTAACTGCCTGTTTTTCTTCAATACTGATGATTTTTTATTTATTTTTACTTTGTAGAACTTGTTTCAAACAAGTACTGTTTCATGTTAGGTTAAATGAAACACCATGAGCTACAGAACTTATATTTGGATTTGTAACCTGAAGCAAGTTTTTTTGTACCAATCCAATTATAACAAAATCATATTTTAACAAAAATGACTAAACCCAGCAAATATCACTAAGCCGCAGGATGATGACAAACGAAGACAATTATTTTAACAACTTCTGTTTGTAATTGAAGCATAGAATACAAATATACTATCTTACATTTCAGTAATAATTTCTGACCATTTTATCACATTGAAGAATTTAAATGTCAAGTTATTTTTATTTAAAAATTGGTCCTTCAATGTAATCCTGCTGGATAAGCACAAGCCATTATTTTTTTCTGCAGGAGAGTATGTTCACATGTTAGCATAATGATGTTGTCCTAGCCTGTAAATGCAAATATAAAGATATTAGCTAGAAGCAGATCTCCTATATGTAAAACATTCTGCCACGTAATAAATTTTAGACCTGAGGTAGGAGAACCAGAGGAAAGAAGAACAAAACAGAGTTCAGAATCTTGTAAATAGGTCGCACATCCTTGACCTTTTGGTAGCTGAAAGAAAACACCATTTTAGCTGCTATAATTTATTTGATTTAAGAGTTACGTATGGACAACCTGAAGCCCATGGCATTGCAAGGAAGTGAAAGGTTATTGGAGAGGCTTTGCTCTTTATTCTTTTGTACACAGCACAACTGCATAACATAACCCCAGGAAAGGATGACCAAGACATCTGTAAGTAACCCTAACTACATGACTTTCAGACGGGAAAAATGTCATGTAATATAGTCATGTCCACAGAGATTGTTTAGCCTAGAGCTGCATCTCACCCTGTCCTGTAGCCCATAATAATGCCAAGCCTCTGAATGTCTTCTCGGCATGTCCTTTCGCTCAGCATGACCTTTCATGTAAACTTTTACTAGAGCAGATTATGGGGCAAGCATACAGAATTTAATTGCATCTTGGCTTGATGTGTGACCTCACAGGTCTTTTCAAACAGTTTCAGCCTTTTAAAGGAGCATGAAGAAGGGAAAATGAAAAGAAGATTCACATCTTCAAATAAAGTAAAATATCTCAAATGCCAGTGGCGTCAGATCTCCAGTGACAATTAATTTCATAATTGCTATTGTGATAACTATTAAAAATTATGGGAAAGAACCAGAATTTGGAGTGCTGAAAACATCCTGTGAGGATCAGAGAAAAATCAAATTTAGGTTTTCTTACTATTATCACCATCTTAGTAACAATCTGTAAATAAATTCAAATTGACTTATTGGTGAGAGGTCTTCAATTCTGTGGTTCATTGAAAGCAATGTATTCTTATAAGAATTTGAATGAACAGAAGATGGGGATTTGGCATAGGACTGAGGGAAATAATGTCATGCAATTTATGAGCATGAAAGAAAGCAAAAAAAAAAGAAGAATGGGGAAAGAAAGTTTCCAGGCTTAGTATCAAACAGAGGTAAAAGTGAGAGGTATATGATATCACTTGTAAGGTGTTATTTTGTTTATGGACTTTTTTAACACATTGGTTTTTTCTTCTGAACTGGTGTATTAACTACCACAAGAGATGACTGCACAAAAAAATGAAACTTTTAATTAATTCTTACTTGATCCTCCGCAGGCTCTTCGTGTGCACTGCCAACAGAAATCCTGAGCTATTTTGGAGACAAACATCACACTTATCAGTACCACATACTGAGTACTGAAAGTCAAAAATTACGTATGCAAATTACCTATATCCAGACTTATCATGCAAAATAAAATAGAATCTTACACTGAAATAAATACTTTGTTAATAGACAAATATCTCTTTTGCTAAGACAGAAATTAAATGAATACAAAATAGCAATAGTATCTGTCCTTCTGAATGGCTAAAAATTGCCAATCAGGAAAAGAGGAACAATTTTCCACATTAAATGTTTTGACGTGATTGTATTGGAACCCAGAAAATGCAAATATTTACTTTAGGAAAAAAAATAATCAAAAACTGTAAAATCAAATCTGCATTACATACCATGCCCCCTCTTATTCTATGCTATTTATTATTTTGAGTATTGTATATGACTTCTTTATTTCTTATAGACGCTCTGAAATTTCTCTTGGATACAAGGATGTGTTCAGGTATTGCTGACTGAAAAACAAATGTCTATGTTCAAATTAGATCACAAGCACCCACTGTTACTTCTAGTCTCTCAAAATATACGTCTGTGAAATATTTACACATAATCTCACTATGAAATATCCAGTAAGATAAATTTATATCCTTTATTGTCCATAATTCAAAGACAGAAAACTACCTACAGCAACGGGAAAGTAAATAAAAATTACATGTAACGTACAAAGCTATTATTAACAAGAGCATTTGAATAATTTCACTATTTCACACTGGCAATATATCTCAAATAAACACATGAAACCTTCACACTCTGTTGTTACTTTAGTAGCAGGACTTATTTGGAACTCACCTAACATTTTCTCCCTGTGGTACATCTTTTGGGGACAACAGTAACTGGATATACACCTAGGCTAATTGTTGTGCAATTTTATACAGACATAAGGAATATTAAAAGCTAACAGCGTATTACACCTTCCACAGTAGCATACCCCTTCTAAAAGTCCCAAGAATCCACTCAGCTTCTATATCTTTAGCCAGCATTTAGTCTGCTTCAGCCTCAGCTGTTTCAGGTGCTTACTATCTGCCTCTCTTAATATTCCAAGAAGAGGAGCTAGTTATCATAATACAATTTTAACCAGAAAAAGTTACCTGTCTTCTTTGTCTGCAGTTGCCTACGGCATCAAGGGGTTTAACCCTTAGCTACAACAGATGAAATATTGATCCTACTGAAGGTAGTAGAAGAACTCGTGTTGATTTGTATATGGCAAACATTTTATCAAAAAGCTCAAAGACCTTTCAAACTGAATGCTTTCTTTGGAGATAAGTCCTCATTGCCCTAAATGTCTACATATACTACATGTTAGAAAAATACTTGGACCTGTGCAAGCTTTTAATTTTTTTATGGGCTACATTTATTTTACTAAATCCAAAGTCTTCATAATTTTTTGTATATACAGAACATAGGAAATACATAACAGGTCAATACAGAGCAAAAAAATAATTCACTTGATTCCATACTTAAGGAATATAAATTTATAAAATAGTAAGAAGCCTAAATTCAGTATATATCTGTAAGGAATTCAGAGGTTACTAATTTTTCTCATTTTGCTCTCTTTGCCTAAGCCATTTCTTATGTATATCATGTATGGGATTTTAAATAATTTTGTATTATTAAAACAAGAAGACATTTTATATGACTCATGAAGTCCTCTATATTTTACAGCAAAGTCTGTTTTCATTTGGGCCTGGACAAGTCTGACATGCTTAAAGTAAGTGACAAGATTGTTGTTTGTCATGAAATAGTAAAGTTCTATGTTTTCTTCCTTATGCAAAATGCTTCCCTTTAGACATTTCATAAGTTTTCATTTAAAACAGCAACAATCATTTTGCTTATCTCCTTGGACTTCACAAATATTTTTTTATCATTGTTCAATAAACAAGATGATACAAAGCAATCGGAATGCATTAATATTTATAAAACATCAAGTTCTACACATTCTGAAGTAACATTTTGTGAATAAATCATAGATGAAGTAATATCTACGTAATAAATTGTAAATGCAGGTATGTATATATTTGCAAGTTGGGATTTATCATATATATAAATATGTATGCATACAGATGTACACTTAAAAACATGTTGATTAAAAAAAATTTTCTCAAAATAGAAGGAAATGCTCTCAAAAAAATATGATGGCAGAAATAAATAATCCCACCATCTGCTCCTTCTCTTGATCTTTCTAGATAGAGTGTGACTAGCATATTCTAGCAAAAGCAGTAAAAAACCCCAGCACTAAAATAATTAATCTCTGATGTAAGATTTTTCATCTCTGCCACTGGGCCAAATACTATAATTGAGTAGCACTTTTTAAAATGTCTTAGAGATTTTTAACTCCTAGAAGTGCCTTAGAGAAACCAGTTCAGAGGCTGAGTCCATAGTGTTTCATGATGTCAGTTGTGGAGGTTTGACAAAGAATTCTGATTATCTAATTCCAAGCATCTTCTTTCTTAATTTATAACAGCCTTTTATAGACAGCAGTGTGATTCACAATGGATACTTTTATTTTATTTTTGAATAACTGAATTGAGTGTACGCTGTGTTTAGAACCCTTGGCTAAACACCAAACAGGTGGGCTTCCTGACTTCTCTGAATACATTCATATCCAAATGCCTGTGAGGTGCTTCCATTTCAAATGCCTCTGCATATACAGCAGGGAAGCAGGCAAATTTTAGGGTACCTACACCTTCCATCTGCCAGTTCTTTGAATAACATCACGTGTCCTCACCTGACATCTGTACCAAGACAGATGGGATATGTTGTGCTTTGGCTGGCCTATGCACCCTGCAGATAGGCTGGATTCACACAATCACAAGAAGTCCAGTTTTTGTCCTCCAGAATTCCCTGGAAATTTCTTCAAACCTGCTTCTGATCTTGATCCAAGGGCAAGAATCTATCCCAAACGTGAATCAAAGCATGGATCCACATTCAAAATGGAGAGCAGATATTCCTGTTGTGTGACTCTGTGCTACACTCAGGAGGGCTACCAAAGGTATTCTGTTTCTTCTGAAAGGTGTAAAATAGCCTCATTCAATAGGAACTCTGGATGCAGGATTTATATCTCAATATATAAACTGTATGTGCAAGTACTTCATGTGTCAGCTTCTTTTCCACTGGCAATTGCAACAACTACAATTCACTCAGCATCTGCAAATGTAACCAGCAACTTTAATTTGTCAGCATAAAATGACCTGAATTACAAAATCTAAAGCAGAGTGTTCATTAACACTCAGTAAATATAGACCACCAAGATGAATCTCATTCTGTCACTTCAGACTGCATGACTCTAATTCAAGATGTTCATGCTCTGCCAAAATATCTAAAAATGTCATAAAATAGATGCATACAAATGACAGAATAATAAAACAATATTTCTTGAACTATAGAAATAATTATATACGTTGATAGATTTCATTATTTGTTTACAATTAATCTTTCCTTTATAAAAGATATTATTTAATTGAATTGAATTGAATTAAGCACAATAATTTCTATTTTCTATTCTGGTTATAGTTTCTATGAAAAGGTTAAATCCTCTAGCAATTTATTTTCTTCAGAAAGTAGAACTTTCCTATGATCTGAAGAATCCATTAGTCTTTCCTTCACAAACACTTGCAAAGGTGCTGAAAGACCTTTAGCAAAAATACAGTAGGCAGAGATCCCACGCTAAATTTCACATAAAGTCATTACAAATGCTAAGTCAAATTGAAAAAAAATTATTTCCATTAGCACATTTTTTGTTTTTCTCAAAGGTCAATACATTTACTGTGCACAGTGGTATCTGGAGTCCAATTTTGTTGCCAACAGTTTACTCTTTCTGGTGTTTCTTCAGCAAGTACTCTGTCTCCCCCGTTATATGTTCTTGCAACAAAGCAGGAAAGGAAGTATACTTGGAAGTTACATGATCCATATGTCAAGATATGAATTTTTTTTTTTGATCAATGGACTATGTCCAGGTACCTGAAGATCCAATTTTCATCACTTATCAAATATTTTGCCTGACTAAAAGGGAAGTTAAGCAGCTGACTACATGCTCAGCATGGGGTTTGCTCCCTCTGCTGTCAGAGATAAAAAAGAAATATTTTTTCTTAAACATCTTTTGCGTTTGGGGCAGTTTTTTCCTTGTGCATTTTGTAAAGAAGGCCTTTCACTATTTCCTAATGAGATATATATGCAGTCCATTCAAAGGGTTGTATCCACGTGGCCACATATGAATCAAAGCACATACTGACCAAAGATCCATTCACAGAGCATTAATCAGAAATTAGAAATAAACTAAAGCCTCTTTGCTGCATAAAGACAGTGAATTTTTTTTGTTGCTATTCAGCAAATGGTAAGATTTTATTACTCCTGACAGAGATTGTCTATCCATCTTGGCCATATGCATTCCTGCTGCCTGATGAGTGCTTTGATGGGAGGTTTGATTTTCTCACAGTAGCAGAAAGTGTACACTTCTCACTCCTCACTTAAAGTTAGAATGGTCTCCCTAAGCTTATCAATATTCAGTAATGTTTGGGAATTTGGTTATTACTGGCTCCTCTAGGCAGAGCATAGACAAAACCCTACATTTTGTTTTGCCTGTTATTATCTTATAGCCTTCATTTCATTTTTACCCCAAGGCTTCAACTAACCTCATTTCATAAAAAGGATATACTAGTAGCTGTTCTTTACCTATCTCAGAAACTAATATAAACCAACATTTTGTTATTGAACATTTATTTGAAAACTCAAATTTATATGTTAAGATTATAGGGCAAAACTGTAACTGAGGTAGGTAAGGTGAAATGTATATAAGCTGTACTGCAATTTTTAGGGCTTGATGAAGAAAATAAAAATGTGGTAAGAATAGTATTTGTCATCCTCATAACTCTTTCTCCTTTCGAGTCTCCCTGAATGCTTCTTTCCAAGTAGGAGACATTTTACTTCATATACTATTTTGAGATATATATTCATATGTATTCTACTGTGATACAAGCATTGAGTCAACACCAAATGATAAAACGCATGGCAATAATTGGGCCCAGGGATACACTTAGTCATGTCTAGGGTTCTGTGACTCAGGATGAATGGCGTTATGTAGACCAAAGAAAATAAGCACTGAGCGTTGTTTAATTTTATTTAATCTTATTCTGAAACAAAGAATGCTAGTAAGACTGCATACATAAAAGAGAATTCATTATTCCATCCCAAGAAATTTAAAGAGAAGACATCAAAATAGTCAGCATAATAAAATAAAAAGCAAAAATAAAATAAAGTCGTGTCTAAGTCAGTTATTTCTGGGCCTTTAGGCTTACATGTGGACACACATGGAATTGTCTTCTCTGTTATTTTGGGTTTTGATCAGCAACTCAGAGTCAAGTTGGAATCCTGTGGCCATCATAGAATCATAGAATCATAAGGTTGGAAGAGACCTCTGAGATCATTGAGTCCAACCGTGCCTATCTCCCTACTAAACCATATTCCTAAGAAACTCATCTACCCAAGGATGGAGACTCCACCACCTCCCTGGGCAATCTGTTCCAATCCCTGACCACTCTCTCAGTGAAGAAATTCTTCCTAATGTCCAGTCTAAACCTGCCCTGGCGCAACTTGCGGCCGTTCCCTCTCATCCTGTCGCTCGTCACTTGGGAGAAGAGAGCAGCATCCACCCCGTCACAACCTCCTTTCAGGTAGTTGTAAACAGTGATGAGATCTCCCCTCAGCCTCCTCTTCTCTAAGCTAAACCCCAGTTACCTCAGTCTCTCCTCGTAGGGTTTATTCTCCAGCCCCCTCACCAGCCTCATTGCCCTTCTTTGCACATGCCCCAGCACCTCAATGTCTTTCTTGTAGTGAGGGGCCCAAAACTGAACACAGTACTCAAGGTGTGGCCTCACCAGTGCTGAGTACAGGGGCACAATCACCTCCCTGGTCCTGTTGGCCACGCTGTTTCTGATACAGGCCAAGATGCCATTGGCACTCTTGGCCACCTGTGTTCCACATGGTCCAGTCTTGTTCAACATATTCATCAATGACCTGGATGAGGGGACAGAGCGTATCCTCAGCAAGTCTTCTGATGATACAAAACTGGGCTGTGCTTAGATCTGGACTCCCCGGCTCAAGAAAGACAAGGAGCTACTGGAGACAGTCCAGCGGAGGGTTATGAAGGTGATTAGGGGACTGGAGCATCTCTCTTACAAGGAAGGGCTGGCCAGGATATGTTTAGCCTGGAGAAGAGAAGACTGAGAGGGGATTTTATCAGTACTTACAAGCATCTAAATGATGGGTGTCAAGAGGATGGGGCCAGACTGTATTCAATGACGTCCAGCAACAGAAGTGGCAAAAGGCACAAACTGGAAAACAGGAAGTTCTGTTTGAACATGAAGGAAAATTAGTCTACTGTGAGGATGACAGAGCACTGGAAGAGGCTCCTTGGAGAGGCTGTGGAGTCTCCTTCTCTGGAAGTATGCAAAACCCACTCAGATGTGATCCTGTGCAAGCTGCTGTAGGGGAAAATGCTTTGGCAGTGGGGTTTGACTAGATGATCTTCAGAGTTCCCTTCTAACCCCATCCATTCTGTGATTCTGTGTAGGTGCACAAAATAATTCATTCAGATTACAGCTTCTCACATTACAGTCGGGTTCAGCTGTGCTTTTTTTTTCATGACACACTAGGCTGCTCTTTTAAATTTGAGGAGAAAAAGGCTCAGCTATCATCATAGGAATGCAAGGAAATAATTAGTCCCAGATTGTTCCAGTTTGTCCTCCAGTGGATGTTTCTTCAATCTTTTTTCCCCTTTCAGAAAAACTATGAGATAAAAAGATAAAAAGAGTAAATAAACAAGACAGACTTTTCTTGTGTCATTGCTTTCTAGTAATTGATCCAGATAACCTGGGCATGAAATGTGTGGCACTTCTAGTGTTGGTCCAGCTAAGTTCTACCCCAGAATTGCATAAGTTTTTTTCCTCTCAGGATATACATAAAAGAGAGCTCCTCTTAGCCGCAGTGAGCTGGTCCTCTCTTCTCTGTTTGAAGGAGGATTTTTTTCTATTTTCTATAAATGATTTCTTTTTATTAATCATCCACACACTTTGACAGGATGTCTTGCCAACAACGTTAATAGCTTACAATCCCTTTGATGTCACTGTGGAGGCTGCAGTCAAACAACTTATTATCAGTGGAAGGCTCAGTTCCGTTGCCCATACATGGGGGCAAATAATGGGATTCATATAATGAAGATAAAAGTCTACATGTTGTAGCAAACACTATGAGCTACCTCTAAAGCATAAAACCAACAAGCACTTCATGATTTTGACAATATTTTACAACTTGCAGTTTACAAATGCCCTCTTACAAAAACTTAAACAATTTACCTCAGACGGGAGCTGGCAACAACTTCAGTAACAATTCTCAAGTGTCTACACGCACTTGTAGGAGACTACAGAATCTCCGAAAATCTTCTAGCATATTCTCTCTCTCAAGGTTAGAAGAAAGATGACTTAATGACCATTGAGATCACATGTCTGTTCTTAAAAGCATCTTGAGACAGAGGCTCACAGTCAATCCAGTTTCCTGCTTATCTGTCCTTACTATTTCAATGCTTTGCTTGTGTAAAATCAAAACTCTCTAGTTCTTTTTAAGCCTTTTACCATATGTTCTATGCCCAGTGAACAAAGAGAATCTTTTCTTGTTTCTTTTTGCATATATTCACAGTTCAATTCCAAACCTTCTTACTGGTTTTGCCTCTCTAGATTAAACACACCTCTTCCCTTTTCTCCTCCATAGGAATTTTTTTCAGCATAAACTGCTCATTTCTATCTTGCTGGACGCCTCATAATATGAATTGTAAGGCTATCTCTGTAAGCTGTGTTTGCTGTTTTTAATTGGAAATATTTCAACACTGCCTCCAGTTGGAATATCTTGGTTTAGTTAAATTTCTTTCTACTTGTCCTCCTTTCATCTTCTAAAGTATATGTCTATCTATATGCTGCTATTAATAACCATGTATAATTATTCTACTATAAACACTACCCAGATGTCAGCTGTAATGTGCTGTATTTTAGTCTAATCCTGTACTTAGACTTTGGATCTTTTTCAGAGTAGCTGTTACTATGAAGAAAAAATTTCCAACTATTTAAATCAAGAAACAAAAACAGAGGAAGAAAACATGATTTGTTTAGAAATTGAAATATGTACATTTTCGTGTTTGTGATGCTTACTAAAATAGCTAGAGACAAGACAAGTTCATCACTGATTTTATACTGAAAATGGTACTGACTTATGTCATTGTTTAGGCAAACTTTGCTTAGTAATTTTAAGAGATGAAATAAGTAAAGCCAAACAGTGATAATTTGGAGCATTCTCTTATGTAAACAGAGATGGATAGGTGGCAACATGAAGTGTCATTGGTAATGATGGCCAACAGTATTCCCATTCCAAGTGATAAAAATATGAAGAAAAGTTCTAAGGTGTATGATGTGTGCACAGTATTGCAGTATTGATAATCCTCAAATCATAACTAATGAAAAAGAAGATAAATGTAAAAGTAGCTCAATATAAAATGCAAATAATAGTTCTATGTAATTTTCATAAATATATCCTTAATATTCCCTAGCTTTGCAATTAGGGCAATTTCTGTCATGGTAGAAGAGAATGTAAAGTAAAATTTGGAAGTCAAAGAACATCAAAGATCATTTGAGATGTGTTTCAAAACTATTTCCTTACAATGTATATGTGCAAAGAATATGCATGCAAATTTGGTGTATAATTAAAGTATACTTAAAAATAATTCAAATAAATTACACAATCTTCCTCATTTTTAAGAACACAATCCTATGAAACTGAAAGCCCGCTTAAAACAAATGATACAACGTATTTCTGAATTCAGTTGATTTCAGTTATTTCTCTGATGTGAAAGCTGGTTTGGGTCTGTGATACTGTCTTCTAGATATCCATGAGTCTCACTGCTTAAAATTCACTATCTGATTAATCTCCATAGATAAAATACAAGTTATATGTACTAAATAGTAAAACATAGAAAACAGGCAATAATTTGATGCCTCAGTGATAATGAATGTGGGAGACAAAAATCACAGCTATTCAGGCTAAAATAGATTAGGTATCTGTAGAAAAGAGAGTTTTCAGAATTCAGACTTGTAGAACATTTTAAGCTTACTGTGATGGAGTTAAACGGAAAATATTTTGGAAATCGAGTCAAATCTAGTCAAATTTCAGTAATACAGTTGTAGCAAATGCATATATTTTCTCTTGAGAACTAGCACAACCAAACAGAAAAAATAAGTAAAAAATAAAATAAATTTGATTACCCACATACCACATAAATAACAGCTTTTCCAAAGGAATAGAGCAAAAAATTAACCATTAACCAAGTACCATTCTGTGGTCCTGCAGCCAAATGGCACAGTGTTGCTCACGCCCATGCACCCAAATTCTCTTCTCGCATATCCACAGTAGCAGGTATATGGCAAAAACATCAATGGGCAGTTTGTCTGCATAGCCCAAAGTGGCACCAGGGAGGTGTCTAACCAACTCAGGGCAGATGAGCATGGGCTGGTGTTTAAACCCAGGTCTTGGCTCCGTTTTATTCAGTATTGCACATGTAGCCTTCCACATCAAAGACAATTCACTGCAATAAATACTGACCAGGAACCTTGGCTGACTTGAACACATCCAAGGTTATTAGACAAATCATCACGTATAAGAAAACTCACAACTTAAATACAAAGCAACTCATGGATTTCAAAAAGCTCTATTGCAGTCATAAACCTGCAGATACCAACTTCCTTTCCAATATCAACTGCCAGTCCAAGTTCCAGTAGTATTAAATAAAATAGTTCTTTAATTGTTTGTGTGTAGTACACATAGTCCAATTTATAAGTCCATTCTGCTGAAAGATTTAACTGAAGATAACATTGAATTTCAGCTACCTATCATGTAAGAAGGAAAATTTTAAAGTTCTTCAAAACCATGGGGTCAGGTAATGGGAAGCTAATTTCTTCATGGTAATTTTAACAGTAAGAATGAGAGAACAGGAATCCAACCTGCCACGTGTTTCTGATATCTCAAACACTTCTGACAGGGGTTAATTTCATATCTGTCATGATAGCTACAAACTGAGCATCAGGGTAACTGGAAGTAGTGGCTTGTGTCAATGGTACTTCTCAGAAATGTGGCTTTATATGGTAAGATCTCTTGGTATGTAACAAAATTTAATCAAGCCATGAGTGTAAAGGAAGCTGAATAGTATAGCTCTTTTGTCACCTGCTAAAGACTCTATTACAAAAATTACCCTATATAACCAATTACAAAATTATTCTTTTCATATTAATTTGTAAATAAGGACTGAAATGACATAATTTCTTGTCTTCTTTGGTGACCTTTTGGTGTGTGATCTCATTTCTGGGACAAAGAAGACAACTTAAATAAGATACTTTATACTGAACATATATTTGAATAATTTGTTAAGTTATAACATTGATGTCATATGCAAACATGTTATCAACAAACCTACACAAGTAATCTTTTTCTCTAGTCATCACAAAAGCACTGAACTTTTCATTGGTTTTACAATCCTTGGGAACATTAGGCACAACTGAGAAGTTCCTTCATGTGAAAATTAGAAAATAAACTTTTCATAAAATTGCAGCAGATACGGATGTAGACACAAAGCATTGAACTTTGCCAATTATGGGCAATATTTATCTCCATGAAGTATATTTAATTGTTCTGTAATTAGGTCTAATTTTATTATACCTAAAACAGACATAGAAGGATGGAGAACAAATATTTAGATTTGTAATTTTCAGCTGTAGGCTAATCAGCCCGAATATAGGTATAAAACATAATGCCTGATCATGAAAAAGCAAATGAAATCTTAGAATGTGTGAAGGAAAGTATTACTGTTACAGATAAGGAAGTATTAGTGCAATTAGACAAGGCACTGGTAAGGTTTCTTCTGCAATACTGCGTACACTCTTCTTATAGCCAGTGTTTGGGAAAGATTAATTAAACTACAATAGTTGTAGAGAAGGGCTGCTAAGATGATCAGGAAAAAAAGGAGCTTATCTTGTAAGAAGAGACTAAAATAACTTAATGGAGTCTGATAGGGTATATCATTGCTCTCTATAAATACTTCAGAGGTAGATAAACGCTAAAGAAGTAGAAAGCTATTTAAACTAAAAGACAAGGTTGACACAAGAACAAATGTGTATAAATGAGAAAACTTAGGCTGGAAATTAGAAGAATGAGTGAAGTTCCAGAAGGTCTTAAAGAACAAATCTAACTAGTTTAAAAGTGAGACAGGACAAGTTCAGGAACATAAGACATATTTGTGTAAGAATAGGAAAGACCTTGACGTGATAGCTGAGAAAATCCTATCCACTCTCTATTCAAAGCATCTCAGTATGAACATCTGCAGACTAAAAACTCAGTAAAGGAATCAGAATATTGTTGTTTGATTGGTAAAATATAAAAGACTGTTACTATTGATTACCTTGGTGGTTCAAAAGACAATGTATTTCAGACTCCTGACTAATGATACGCAGAAAATCAAGTAAGTCTGGAGTCAACGGTTTATATAACTCATAATTTCTGGAAAAAGCAGGAGAGAAAGAAGGGACTTTCATGGGATATCAACTCTTGGTGTTTGTATGGACAAATAATTGTATAACTGGGAATCCTGAGAGCAGAGAATGCTCAGGGTAGAGAACTGGGAGCAGGAAAAAACCTTTTATATTTAGGCAAAATTTTACAAAAGAAGCCAGCAAGAAACAAAATATTTAGTACAGGCTGCAAAGCCAGTTGAAGAGGAAAATCCAACTCCTTTGGGTTTTCTTTGTCCTATTTTGACTTATTATTGGTTTCAGCCCTTCTCCTTATAACTTTCTCAATCTTTTCATCTTAATTTCTTTCTGTGCCCACTCCTTTCCTGTTTATTTCTTTCCTACCAATTTATTCATTTTTATTTTCATTTCTTTATTCCTTTTCTTTTTTAACTGTAAAGTAAATTTTGGAACTAGCTTTTGCCATTTTCCCATATGCTTGTTCAAGACCTTTTCCACCTAAAACAGTTTTCTTTAGTTAGACTGTTAACTCCTGATGATAACTACATTCTATTGCTCTGAATGTTGTAGTGCCTAACACAACGTGTCCAAGCTTCCCTTGACAATCAACCTCGACAGTACTGTAGTTATTTACACAAATTAACAAAAGATTGTGGGAAAGATCAGTTGATCGTTTGATTATCAATTTTTTTGGTGTCTTCTGCTGTAATTTGAGAATACCCAGTACCTCAAAGCCACTGACATGTACAAGTAAGATTTTGAGAATCCGTAAATAACATTAAGCATAAACCTAACTTTGTCCTTTAAAAAGGTCTCACTTCAGTCAAGAGAAAAAATTATACTATGCAGGTCCAGTTAACAATCCAAATATAATAATTTCTTTTTTTCATTTTGATAAAGTGCTTTTAGAACATTCTGTATCTTTTGCAAAGTACACTTTTTGTTAGGTGCTAAACTTGATTTATTTATGGTCCAATTTGTTATTATAACCAGTTGTTGTAGTGGGTTAACTTTGGCTGGCCACCAGGCACCCCCCAACCCATTCTATTCACTCCCCCTCCATCATCAAGACAAGGGGAGAAAAGGTACAAGCAAAAGCTCATACTTCAAGAACAGGAAGACCACTTACCAGTTACGATCATGGGCTAAACAGACTTGACTTGGGGAAAATTAATTTAATTTATTGACAATCACTCAGGACATGACAATGAGAAATAAGAACAAATCTAAACCCACCTTCCTCCTACCGCACCCTTTTCCCAAGCTCACCTTCACTCCCAACACTTCTCTTATCAACTCCTCTGCCCAAGCAGCGCAGGTTGGTAGGGAATGAGTGTTGCAGCCTGTTCAGTACACCTTATCTTTGTTGCTCCTTCCTCTTTATTCTTTTCCCCTGCTCCAGGGGGAACCTCCCATGGAATACAGTCCTTGACCTTCTCTAAAATGGTCCTTTCCACAAGCTGAAGTTCTTCATTAGATGCTCCAGTCCTTCACCAATTCAGTGCTCTGGTGTGGGTCACTTCATGGGGTCATAGGTCCTGCCAGAAATTCTGCTCCTGTGTGGGCTTCTCTCCACTGGCTACAGTTCCTCTCATGATCCTGCTCCAGCATGGGCTTTCTATGAGCTACAGCTTCATTCAGGACACATCCACCTGCTCCAGCACAGGGTCCTCCAAAGGCCACAGTGTGGATATGTGCTCTACTGTGGATCCCAAGGGTACGACTCGTGTCACCATGGTCTTCACCGTAGGCTGCAGAGGAATCCCTGCTCCGGCACATGGAGTACTCCTTCCACCTTCTGACCTCGGTCTCTGCATAGCTGTTTTTCTCACATGTTCTCAATCCTTTCTCACAGCCGCTATTGCACAGTGGTTTCCTACCCTTCTTAAATGTGTTATTACACAGGCAATACCAATGTTGCTGACTGACTCATCTTTGGCCCAGCACTGAGTCGGTTTTGGAGCCAGCTGGAACTAGTTCTGTTCAACACAGGAGCAGCTTCTGGTATCTTCTCACAAAAGTTATCTTTGTAGCTCCCCTGCTACCAAACCCTTGCCACAAACCCTAATACACCAATACCTCAAAATCCATGCACATTTAGTGTCGTTCTCCAGATGCGCATCTAACACTATCTAAAATTTCAGATGTTAATCTCTTTTTTTCTTCTAACACTTAAGGCATATCTATTTTCAATTGAACATATTTATAAAGTAGTCTTACTATACCATAGCATGTACTTTGGGAAGTTAAGCATTAAAAGTCTTCCAAAACAATTCAAAAATAGCAGACAGGCCACCACTGATCTGATCATGGCTCCATCGGGCACGTTTATTTAGTCTCCAGTCAGTCCAGACCAGGCTGAACCCAGTAGACATAAATGGACTTCTGGAAAAGAACAAGAACAGTGCAAGTACATACGACATCTCCCTGGAGTAGTCTTCCTGTCATGCTCTGGTTTGTCAGCTCCTGAGCCATGTGACTTGCCTGAGCTTTGTGATTTGCCTGACCTTGTGATCTGTCTGCTTTGTAACCCTCAATGTATCCCTCTTTCAGGTACTTTCCCAATCTTCTCTTGACCTGCACACGTTTTGTAGTATTCTGTCCTTTGACACAGTGCACCACAGGTCTGTATTCTGTCACATCTCTTTTTCTTTGCTTTCAACCTGACTCCTAAAAGCTTTCTCCCTAGATAGCCCCTAGATTTTTCACTACAAGAGAAAATTTACTCACTTCATACCAGTCATGATTTTACAGACCTTTATTAAATGGTGCAAAGTTGTCTTTCTTTTGTGCTGATGAGTCCTGTCTGAGGAATATTGCTAGTTATTTGTTATTGTTCTTTTAACAGATGATTCCAATCTCTGTTGCTGTAATCTCTCTTCTCTAATTAACATTAAATCACTCAAAACTTAAAAAGAAATAACTACTGCTGAGTCACACTATTATGACAAACTTCCCTATCTTCAGTAAACAATCCTTCATAAATATAGACAGAATAGTAATCTAAATTAACTACACCAGAAAGTCACTTTAGAATGAGAATTCATTAAAGACAGTGACAACTTAGTGGGAGACAATACACTGCTCGTTTCAAAAGCTATGGAAAAGCCTCCCTTGATCAAAAACTCTGTTTACTTGGGGAAAGGGTAGTTTAATTATCTCTCAACCTGACAAAAGGCATCCTTGTTGACTCAGGATGCAGATATTAGCATATAGGGAATTTATTTTTTCACTTAATCTAAAAGCCCAACATCAAAGAAACTTTACCCTATAAATGAGCACTGAAAAGACAAAAAAACCCTAAACAGGTAAATAGGTAAAGGCTGAAAAAGAAGATGACAAGCTTCTGGAAGGCTCATTTCCATGTCATCAGTTGTGCTGATATGTAGCCTACCTCCACTGTGCTGAAGGTAAGTATTTATCTTTGCAATACCCTGTTTCAAGTATGTAACGACATTACTGAAAGTTTTAAACAAGGTAATGTAAGTTATTCTTCCTTGGCCAAGGAAAATTCTGTCTCTATTTTTGCTGCTGCAAGCAATTTTCTATCCCATCACCTGATAGCCCCCTCCACAGTGAGCGGAAGACTGCTGCTAACTGCTCCAACTCTAGAAACCGACTGAGTTGTTTCCTGATTATTTTTGACCAGCCTTGCCTCAACAGATATCCCATCTTCCCAGTTAAATCTTCCATTGACCACAATGCAGTGACAAAATACAGCAGGGAAAGTTTTGAAAAAGGCAAAATAGTAATTGTTTTAGAGAGACCTTGCAAATGTGCTGTGTTCAAATGCATAGGAAGGTGGTAATCTTAAATGGTGTACAGAGGAAGTAGAGAGTTCTCAGGTAAGGGAAATCAGTTTGGGCTTTGGAAAATATTACAGAACCCTGAACAGAAATAATGTGAAAAGGAGAGGTCTGAAAATTCTTATGCAAGACATTTCCAGAAGCAGAAAAGCTAGAAATCTTTAGTGGAATTTGAGTCATAAGTAACTTTTGCGAAAGTGAAATGATTTAAAGAGAAATCAAGGAAGGAAGGAAGGAAGGAAACAAGGAAGGAAGGAAGGAAGCTGGGAGGAAAAATTCAGCGTGTTCCTTCTGGAATCTCTGCTGAAAATATTCAGTATACTAAGCGCTAAGGTTAAATGGAGTGCTTTACTGATTTTCCTGCTGTGTTTCTTGGTCAGAATTACTCATCCTTTGCCTCTGTAATCAAAAGAGCTTTTTCAATAATTTCTGAGGTTTTGAAGACAAAACAGCCAACTCACTATTCTAATGGAATTCTGAACTGATCTGTAGAAATAACAGTCTGTCCTTGTTCTATGAAGGGACCTGTGGAGCTGCTGGGAGGTGCACATGCATCGTATAGTAGCTTCTGGCTATAAGTGGCATGGTTATGGGAGGGAGCATTTGGTCTGCTTGCAAAGGGAGCAATTTCACACAATCTGTGGATGCTGCCAAGGAATATTTCACTTTTAGAATGCCAATATAAATCTGAAGGTCACCAAAGAAATACTTAAGCAGTTCAAATAATTAATTATTTGGATCACATCATAAAATGAGTATATAAGCAAGGAAATGCAATCTTTTCATGTAAATCAACATATAATGGCTCCAAAAATATTATTAAAACAATGACATAATATTAAAATACATGAAATGTAAATGAACATATTAAAATGCAGATAAAAGTAGTAGCCACTTAACGTTCGTTATATTTGATAAGGGGAGAAACATAACACAATCTCATTTACAGACTTTTTTTTAAACTGGGAGGTTTTTGTGCAAAATTAGTCAGTATTTTATTTTTGTTTGTTCAGCCTGTGAAGAAGATAGCTTTGCCTATTGAAGTTTCTCTGGAAATAACACTAGTATCAGCAATCATTTGATTTTTCAAAGATCTCTTTTTCTCTTCAGTCTTCATAATGAGAAGTTGCTTAAGGGGGTGATCCAGAAAACATAAATAACAAATCATTTTGTGCAGATGCAGCATTTTTACTTTCTGCATAATGCAAGCACTAACTTATGGTAGAGACATTTTAATATCATTCTAACACCTTCTAAATATTTTTTTTTGCAAGATTAGACTTTTAGTAACTGTTTAATTTTGACACAGTGAGACAGAATATTGTTTTGGGAGGTGAAGATTAAAAAATATAGATTGGATTTAAACAAGAAACTGAATGCTGATTGTGGATATTGATTAGAAACAATGACATACAAGTGCAAGAGAAATGCCTAGTAACAGACCGTGCATGACTAGAAAAAAATTTTCTCCCAATAAGTCAAATGGAATCTTTGAGGGTAAACCAGTTATCTGTAGCATTCTTAGTGCTGATACAATGGTTAGCGCATTTATCGTTCATGGATGTCATAAAAGGACAGCTTTTTAATGAAATAACTCTTTACACAACAGGTCAAATTCCAAACTCTAAAGAATGTGTCATATCCCTTGACTTAATTTATTGAAAAAAATATTCAAAAATCCTTCCTTTTAATTACCTTAAGAGTCTCGTTTCATTTCTAAATATCCAAAGATATTGTCCGGTCTTGCAGGTCACTGTTGCATTGTGGTAGTGTGATAGTGACCTTATCAATCCTGAGGTAGAATAACTTTCCAAATGAATGGATTTCATGACAGGTAGGCTAATACAAAAGCATAGGGTTGTTATATAAATTTTGCTTTAGACTATAAGTGTCATAAAGTAGATCTCATAAGGTTGATCTGATTGGAGATGACCATCTGGGCTACTAACAGGTAACATCAACCAATGGTGAAGGAAAAGAATTATTGCTCCATCTGTATGTCTGGACCTGAGCAGGGCAAGAGAGAATTAACTGTACAGTCTTTAGTGAAAATTCACTGCCAGAACTGGAGCAGATATGGCTGGGAAAATAAAGGACTTTTTTTTTTTTTTTTCAGGAGTCAGGCAATCATAGAATTTTCTTTCTTGAAATCATGCTAATGTATTTGTTGACCATGGTACAGGTTCAGTTCAGGACGAGAAAGGTATTCAAGAAAAAATAAATCAATCTGCAGGAGAGTCTATGTCAATAATGAATTTATTTACATTGTTTTTTCAGAGCGTCTTTTCAGAGTTTTATAGTACTGTTGTTATAAATTCTGTCCATTTGTTTGGTCCAGCAATTATGAGATTTATAAAATGCCAACTACTCCTCCCTAGTGGATAGGGCAGAATACATTAAATTTTGCATTGTAAGAAGTGGTTCTGAAATTTCTTCTGCAACTATTTTGCTAATAACGTTTGCAAAAAGAAAACCCAGTTTGGAATTGTGGTTATGATGTATTCTCATTAAAGCTGTGTAAGAAAATAAAAAATAACTCTGAAGACAGGAATGCAAAATGCCAGTTCAGGAAATAGGGCAACAACACTTTTATTACCTAGCTCAAGAGATGACTAGAAAAAGCATAAAAGACAGTACAGTTTGCAACAAACATACACAAAGAGATTGTGTCAAAGCATAAACTATGTTCATGCAACAGGGCTGGAATTGCTTACCACTCAAGCTGCATTTTGCCATCAATGCTGATGATGTACTCTCTGTTACATCTTTTGTAAGGAAAACAAGGGGCAAAACTGGGAAGGTATTAAAAAGCACATTCAGCACCGGATCTATTCTGTATCCTATTCAGAAGAGGACAGATGCACAGCCTAGTGTTATTGTGAATTCCTGAGTCTCATTCAAAGTGCGTTCCTGGCCAGACTGCTCACACCTGCCTGGGTTTATTTGGTGTGAAACTGTTTTAATGGACAGTATCATCTAGATAAGGAAGAAGGGCAAGTGAGAGGGTGGAAGTCAACAGTTTTGCTAATAAACACAGCATGGGAGTATTTAATACAATTTTTGTAGCCCAGCCAGCTAAATTTCCTTTTCTAAGTAGAATGCATAAGACATCTTCAGAGGCAGGACCATCTTTCAGTTTAATAAATCTCTTTCTTCATTATTTCAGAGACCCTAGAGGAATAAAAGTCTTCAACTGAAATATGCCTTTTTGTGCCTTTAAAATCTAAAATTCACATCCTTTCTGTTGTTGTTGAATTCACCATCACTTTTTTACTGTTATGCTCATTTAGTATGGTCTTATCATCTCAGTTTGGCGTGTCTGCATTCCCAGAGGACAGTTCAGAGATTTTATTTCTAATTTATTCTTTGCTCAAGAAGACTTAAACTTTGAAAACAAGCTGGGGTCATTCCATTGCTGCTTCAGAATCACCTATAGCTAAGCCCATGGTACTATATATGTTTATATACACAGTGTTCTGGTGAAAGTCCTCATGAAGACATTTTAATGAATATATATATACTCAGACATAAACCCAAAAGATTTAGTTTATTTCCTTTTGCCTTATACCTTAAAAAAAAAGCTTTCATAGTCTGTCTAGCAGAGTTGTTGTACTTCCTCGTGCACACTTTCATTACATCAGTCAATATGTGTTAAAAAAAAGTAGAAGACAGGTTGATGATTTTGGTAAGATATGCAAATTTGTTTAATATTCCAACTGATATAGAAAAGAAAGAAGACTTCTTGATTTCTTGCAGATGGATATTTAGGGTTTGTTTTGTTTTCTAAACTGGCTGAACTATTCAAACCAAGTGGAAAATAAGTGCATAGAGAGATAATGCATGTCTTTCTCAAAAGTAAACCACTCCCTGGGGCTCTCATACATGTAGTTTTTGGCTAAACAGCAAAGAATATCTGGAGATTCAGGTAAAACTCTCTGTCTGTTGTTTAGGAAGAGATATCCACTATTTCACCTCCTAAGTAATTCTGATGTGCCAATTTCTTAAAAGGTCATTTCTTAGTGCACCTGACCTTTGAAAAAACTGATCAATACCTAAAGATGCAGTTGATAAACCAAGATTGAGGCAGCATATGAAATGCTCAGAGAAGTCTTTTATTGGTGATAAATCAATGAAATTAAAATAGGTAGAATACTATTTGTCTTTAAAGAGTTTTTAGAGTCATGATCTTTTTTTCACAGAGCTTTAAAAGAGAACTTTTTACTGTCTTGCTTTCCTGTTTCTCCAGATGACTTTTTTAGGAAATTCCAATGAGCAGGGTTTTGGGGTTTTTTTGAAAGATAGATTTCTAGAACTGCACATTTCACACTTTTACTTATCTATTAATTTCAGCAGTGTTGTCTCTGCACAGTCCTTGCAATTAATATGTTAGTCTTTTAAAGTTTGTTGGAAAGTACTAGAAAGGATTTCAGAGTACATGGCGTGTCGTCCTACGTAGGGTATATGTCCTGCAAACTCTGTTTTGTGTAAATCTGCAAATCTCTGTTGTGTGAGAATTCTAGTCTTGTGAGTCTCTTCTACTCTGTGATTCTGTGAAGCAGCTTGTTTCTTCATAATCTGTGTTCTCAGAGCACATCCATATAAAGAAAAGAATGTCTGTTCAAAAAATCCCATGACAGAAAGGATCACTGAACGGTTTTGCAGCTAAAAGTCTGTATTCACAGACATAGACTTTCATTCTGAAAACTTACCTGCAAATCTGTGTGCCCAGACATAGACTTGCTATCTGCAAATTTACCTGCAAATCTGTACTCATGTTCGACCTACAGGTGGAATTATACAACAAATTATTTTCATAAATTAGCCAAATAATTAATGTTGGTTTTTATTGTCTGATTAATCTGACCTTTCTCTAAGCTATGTTTTGACTCATTCATACTTACCACGGTTAGCGCAGTGCCAGTGTCACTTACACTGAGTAACACCTTGACTCAGTGATAACACCACTGTCTTCGATGAAACAATTTTTGGAATAATTTTATTTTTATTTCAGGAATTAGATTGGTAGCTGGCCACATTGAATCATGCAAATCTTCCTAAATACACTAGTAGCCTGTGAGTGATTCATTTCAGCCAAGAGTAGTTATAACATTATTGGCTTTTCCAAAGACAAATTTTTTTTTTTTTATGAAGAATCTAATTGAAAATGTAGGATCTGTTTGAGGAAACAAAAAAATAATAAATGGAGAAAATCTTATTTGATTTTTTTTTTAATTTTCCATTCTCAGCAGTCATCTACATTACGAGCATTGTTTCTGCTCCATGGCTGGATAATTAAAACACAGAGGGGAGAAATTAAGTTTCCCTATCTTACATTTTGTCTGCTTCTCCTCCATATTATTGATGCCATTAGTAAAATCCTCCCTGGGCATGTCTTGAGATGCTTGGGAATGAGTGTTCTTGAAAAGGATATGTTAACAGGATTATTCACTACTCATTATCCACCCTTTTCTGTGTTATTTTTATGGCCCCATTTTATGTACTTCAATATTTCAAAAGAAAACCAAAATATTTAATTTTGTATGGAATACAGCCCTTTGATAAGGACTTAACACTGACCTCAGTGCTTTCTTAGTAATATGAAATAAGTTATCATTAAAAACATTGAACTAAAACTTGAAAGGAAAAATACTTTCTAGAAGATTTTATAAATGAACCCAAACCTACAAAACTGAAACTACTATATAACAGTGTGAAAATTGTAACCACCTTCAAACACTCTCTGCCTTACCAGAATGGAATATCAATGAAAAAAATTATTTAAGTGAGCAAACACCTCTCCAAATGCAGGATTTGACAAGCTGACAGTTTACAACCTCTTTGTACATGAGTGGATTCATTACCACTATTCATACTGTCAGATCCAAACTCATTCTGTACTGTCACTGAAAACCTGGCTTTTCTAAACTCAGACCAGTGAATTTCGAAAGCTGATTGTTTTAGGATATAGAAAGTAGCATTTCAGTCAGAGCAGACACAAAAATATTGTCAGGCTGTAAGTGCATCAACAAATATAATTAAATTTTATGATCATCTTGGTAACACCCTACTGAGAAAATCTTTAGGATGGTATCATTTCATTCTTTTGTCTGTCAACCATGACTGCAGCCCTAGAGTTTAGCTAGCTTAGTACATTTTTGGCCAAAAATAGACCAACCTAGTTGACAGTCTTATTCTATATGGGTTTCAAAATAATAAAAACATAAAGGCCAAACTTCATATAATCATAGAGTCATTTTGGTTAGAATAGACCTTTAAGATCATCAGGTCCAATCCTTAATCTATCACAGCCAAGTCCACCATTAAACTATATCGTTAAGTACCACATTTAAATACCTCCAAGGATGGTGACTCAACCACTTCCCTGGACAGCTTGTCCCAGTGATTGACAACCTCTTTGGTGTAATATTTTTTCCTAATATCTAGTCTAAACCTCCCCTGGAGTGACTTAGGCCATTTCCTCTTGCTGTATCACTTTTTATCTGGGAGCAGACAAACACCCACCTCACTGATCCCTCCTTTCAGGTAGCTGTAGAAAGCGATAAGGTCTACCCTCAGCCTCCTTTTCTCCAGACCAAACAAACCCAGTTCCCTCACTCACTCTTCATAAAACTTGTGCTCCAGCTGTAGTCCAGCTTTGTTTCCTGTCCGTGCATGTGCTCCAGCAGTTCAATGTCTTTCTTGTAGTGATGGGCTCAAAACTGAGCACAGTAATGAAGGTGCAGCCTCACCAGCACTGAGTATAGGGGGACAGTCACTTCCCTAGTCCTGCTGGCTACACTATTTCTCATACAAGCCAGGTTGCTACTGTCCTCAGTAACTATTGCTTATATTGTGTTCCTTAAAGTCTGCAGAAATTTAAGACAATGAAAAAATAGTTATTATTGATAGTGGAATGCAACATTCTGTGGCCAAATTATTTATCCCAATCCAAACCTGTGTGGGGAGGCAACATACCATCTTAAAAACTGTATATATAGCAGTCAAAAAATGGTACCAACTTTGTAAATGTTCAGTTGCAGGATGACACGCATGCAGCTGTACTGCTGAAGTCAGTAGAAGTTGTCATTCATATTAATGGGACTAAATCAAGGACAGCTTTTTAGTTAAACAAGGGATAAAAATTTCAAATACAAGAGTACTTGACTTACATATGTAAAGAATAGATATAAAATACTAGACCATTATGCATCTGCAAGTTTATCAAGATGTACTCTGTTGTCATATCATTTCTACACAAATTTCCACAAATAATTTGAGGAAACTGAAATAAATATTCATGGCAACCCTAAATAGATTACAAATAAATTTAAAAAAAATGTGTGTGATGATTTTGAGACAGAGAATTGATACTAATTTTATTACACATCCAGCTGTATATGTTTGCCAAAATATAGAGGAAAAATTAATTTTTTAAAGTGTAAAGTTGCTTTCACTTTAATTGTTAGAGTACAATTAATAAAATCCACTTTTATTTCTTTGTCAACCTTCACTCTTCTTCAGTTACCTTGTTTTCATTTTTATATTAGCTCTTCTATTTTTACAATTAATTTTTCTAGTTTTCTATTAATTTGTAAAAAATATCCAAGACTGGTTAACTAAGGCAATTTTTAGCTAAGGTATCATAATGGTGTATAGTGCTGTTTCTTTGTCAGACACTCCCAGTGCAGAGCTGTAGGTTTGCCTTCCCCAGAGTCATTATATCAGCATAGTTTATTGAAATTGCATTCTTCATATATATACACTGGTGGTATTCATATTTCTATTCAAATATTATAGTTTCAATTTGCTATGTTTTTGTTTCAGTTCTCTATAGCAATTATGAAGACTTCAGCTGACCAGGAGTTCTGAACATGTGATATTCAGGGAGTAGAAAGAATCTCTCTTACTGGAAAAACTGACTTGAAAGCAAACAATAAGATAATGCATTACTGAGTTTGGGGGTGGTTAATGCAAGGGTGGCCAGGGTAGTGCTCATACCTGTTAGGAGACAGTAGGAGTTGAGCTGAGACTGTGGAATTATATCTGGTAGTGCAAGGAAACGAACATTTTTTTTTAAAATTGCATAATATTTTTGAAAGGAAAAATCATAGAATAGATTGAGTTGGAAGGGACCTTTAAAGGTCATATAGTCCATCCCCCTGCAATGAGCAGGGATGTCTTCAACCAGATCAGGTTGCTCGGAGCCCCATCCAATCTGACCTTGAATGTTTCTAGAGATGGGACTTTTACCACCTCTCTGGGGAACCTGTTCCAGTGCTTCGCTACCCTCAGTGTAAACAATTTTCTTCCTTATATCTAGTCTGAAGCTACCCTCTTTTCAATTTAAAATGATTACACTTTGTCCTATCATAACAAGCCCTACTACATCTGTTCACATCTTTCCTGTAGGCCTTCTTTGAGTTCTGAAAGACCGCTATAAGGACTCCCTGCAGCCTTCTCTTCTCCAGGCTGAACAAACCCAGTTTTCTCAGCCTTTGTTCACAGGAGATGTATTCCATCCCTCTGATAATTTTTGTAGCCCTCCTCTGGACCTGCTCCAACAGATCCATGTCTTTCCGGTGCTGAGGGCCCCAGAACTGAAAGCAGTACTCTGGATGGGGTCTCACCAGAGAAGAATGGAGAGGCAGAATCACCTCCCTTGAGCTGCTGGTCATATTCTTTGGATGCAGCTCAGGACACAATTGGCCTTCTGGGCTGTGAGTGCACATTGTCTGCTCATGTCCAGATTTTCATCCCCCCGATCCTTTTCCACAGGGCTGCTCTCAATCCCTTCATCCCCAGCCTATATTGATACCAGAGGCTGCCCTAGTCCAGGTGCAGGGCACGTGGCCCTCTTGAACCCCATGAGGCTCACATGGGCCCACTTCTCAAGTTTGTCCAGGTCCCTCTGGATGGCTTCCCATCCCTCAGCACTCACTCTCGTGCAATTTAATGTAGGTAAATATTAGAAAGACAATTTTTTACTTTCACCTTACTTGGATACTATCTCTGATATAAAACCTGGTCTGACAATGCTAAAAGAAGAATGAGAAAATATGCTCCAAGAGGCAATTGGGGTATGGTTGCAGGCTGCTTCTTCTCCACTTTTGGTTTTCACGGTCTACATCCCAGGGCTTTTTTGCCATAACCTTTAATCAGGGAGCATGAACAAGC
Organism: Dromococcyx pavoninus; assembly: GCA_033558185.1. Classification (NCBI taxonomy): domain Eukaryota; kingdom Metazoa; phylum Chordata; class Aves; order Cuculiformes; family Neomorphidae; genus Dromococcyx; species Dromococcyx pavoninus. The sequence goes on from JAUMJL010000047.1 coordinate 683,653, forward strand.
ATACTTAGAACATGTCTATTATTTGCCAAATCCCACAGTTAGCTTTCAGTATAGTTTTTATTGTCAGATGCTAACTTGATGCATGCTACTACAACTTCTACCAGATTTCCAAGGAGCCTGAAAAAAAGCTGTGGAGGAAATATTCTGACAGATCTATTACACACTGTGGCTTGTCAGCATACCTCTGACAATCTTTAGTAACAACTCCTAAGTCCTACTAGTATGAGAAAGGATGATTAAACTCATTTAGACCCAACTCCTACTTCTACCAGAGACAGGAAAGAAGCTTTTTATAGTAAAGTAACAGCTGACAGTAAGATTGTAGAAGCCCTTGATTCAAGAAAAAGCCTACAGTATGTATGTAATTACATGATTTGCTTTGACACTTTCTGCACATTATGATCGTGAGAAATACTATCATCGAAGTATGGTGTTTGAAACAATGTGTCTGAAAGATAAGAAACAAAAGAAGCTGCTCTACTTGGTATGATCTGCTACTTTCTTGTGTGTATTTATGTATTCTACTGAGATTCAGTCTGATACATTCTGAAACCTACTGATACTGTCTGAGACCTTCTTGGCACAACCTCATCAACTCAACCCAACCCACTTCTGCAATAGTGTTTTGTCCATTCAGCTTTATTCAGCTTACTCTAGGTTTGACACACTCCAAAAATGCATATATAGGAAAAAAAAAACCCAAGCAAATAAACTAACCAAAACCCACTGGTTTGGAGAGTTTTGTAAATGACATAAGAGCTATCATGCTCTTCCTGTGTTGGTGCTGTCTCCTAGCAATGCAGGTTTGAACCTGACTTTTGCAGAATAGGGGGGAAGTGCACAGATGTGTTACTATTCTCATCTCTGGGGAAAAGAAAGTTTGTTCTAGGAAAAATAAATTGAAGGGAAACCAATAATTTGAGAGATAAAAAAAATATCTCAGGTAAAACTACCTGTGCAGTGGAAGAAAAACACTGGGAAGAAATATGAGTACGGATTTGGATCTATGTTTATGGAATAAACTGAAGCATTTAAAAAGAAACAGGGAAGCTCACGGGAGCTCATGCACCTCATGAGAGGGATAGATAAGTAAAAGGCTACACGGGTCTTGAACACCAGAAGAGGGGACACCAATTTTGAAGAGCAGTGGAGACTAAGCTCTTAGATTTCCTTCCTCTCTTATATGTATACTGGGATTAGACATCTCTTTTCCTGTCTACTTGTGTACTGGTGTGTCTATGGAACTCCTTCTAGTCTTCCTTTAGGGAATCTTGCCCTTTGGAAGAGACCAGCAGCTCCCAATTAGACAGATTTCATGTCCTCTGTGCTTCAGAAGGCTGTGAAAAAGCCTTTCCTTTCATCCTCTGGATGTTCATAAATAGCCTTATATTCTAGGATAAATCCTTGAAGGAGATTGCACTTATTACACAGTAGATGCAGTTGATTAATTTCAGGCAGTATTATAGTGGAGCTCCAAGTATAATTAAGGTCATTGCTGACAAGCCCTTCCTATTTAAAGATGAATGTTTTAAGTGATCTAAAACATCCATGCTTACTCAGATCGTCTTGGACTTTAACTCTGCCTTGTGGTTCATAAAGCAAAAGTAATAATTCAACCTGGGGATCATTTGAGGGAGACAGTCCAGGGATACAGTCCCTAAGTCCCTTATATCATGAATTTTTCAAATTCTGCTATATTTATTGCACACCCCTAGGGCTAAAGCCATGAGTTTCCTCATAGCTCCAGTTGCACTTAATCACTTGACATTTATTCTGGCAAGTGAATGGAAAATCCTGCACCTTTGGAGAACTAACATGGTCATTCGGTCTTTGATGGTGATCTGGTTTCAGTTGTTGGTTTTTGTTTAAGAATAGGCTTTTTAGAGTTTAGGATACATCATGCCGTCTGCTCACAAACACTGAACACAACGTTCAGAACTTCTGCCAGACATGGATTTGCAGCCACTCACTTTTGAGAGAACTGTGAAGGATGAGCTAGTAAGTATTTTATCATTACAAAGCTAAAAACACAGGCTACAAGACAAAATGTTGAATTTGACATCTAGATAGATTAGCAGAAGGCATCTGAATTCTGTATTAAAAATGTTTTAGTTTTCTTTGTTGTTGACTGGAGAATAGTATTAAGGCCTCAGAGGTTCTAGCCTACTAAAGGTTAACATTTTATAGTTAATCAAGCATCAAATCTAATTCTGGGATAACATGTTTGTGGACAAGAGACAGCTTGTTTTTTCACATATTTTGAAGGACACTGGGTATTTTGCTTTTCTAATTTCAAATAAACTATTAGCTTTTTGAGGAAGTGTCTTTTTCTCCCTTCATCAGTTTTTGAAATTTTATCATGTTTTTGTGACTTCTCTTTCATATTTTGATTGACTTTGCAGGTAACAATCCTTAACTTCCTCAGAAACTCACATATATATTCTATTTTAGTTCAACATATGAGATTTTAGTAGTTCTCTTGTGGCTTATTGGTTAACTTAGGATTTGTCTGTAAAAGATCTTTCTGTTCCATAGTTTTGTCTTGTGGCTTTGAACAGCTGTCATATTCTGCAGTTCAGAATTTCATCTTTTCTATAAACTCCCTTTTCCTTTTGTTTTTCATTAGGAATTTAATTCTTCAGAAAGAGTTATGTGATTACAACATGTATAGACCACAAGTATTTAATTTTTTTTAACTGAAGCTTGTTTTAACTCTTTTAGTTTTAACTGAAGAAATAAGAAAGTTTGAATCTGTAAATGCTGATCTTCCTCAATTCATACTTTCTTCAAACTTTCTTTAGGGAACTAAAGACATTCAGTCATTTGCAGTCCCAGGCATCCAGAGTAGAAAATTATTTAAGGTCAGAGCTCCTACTGAAAAATGTAAATTAGCTTTAATCATTTTTTGATTTACACAGTGTTAGAAATCTATTCACTAATCTTGAAAATTGATACCTTGAATACAGCACAGTGATATGCTCAGTGTATTTTGACCCCTGAAGATGTCATTATTATTTTGTTCCATGAAATAGCAAAATGACAAATGATTATTTTGGTCCTTAATTGGTAACACAATTCATTAAGAGTTTTTTCCCATAATTAAATACTTTCTGCGTTTACATGTGTTATATGAGAGTAGTATAACAATTTTTCCTTTACTTAAAGACTTTCATCCCATAAAGGATATCATTGCAAGCTAAAGAGGAAAATCATGGAACTCTATATGATGACAAGATATTTAATATTAATAGAATAGAAATGTTGGAAGAAGTCTTGGCAGGTAATGTAATCCATCCACAACTGAAGGACTAGGCATATCTCTATTTTACTGATATAACCAGTTCTTAAAACCTGCCAGGAATAGATGCTGCACTGCTCACCCAGATAAACTATTCCTGTGCTCAACCCTTCTCAGCTTTATAATATTTCTACCCAATGTACAACCTGCCTTTTCTGTGCTTCAATTAAGTCTGTTACTCTTCACTACATCCATGGAGAATTAGAAAGATAGTTTATTCCTTTTCTTCCTTTTTTGTATTTGAAGATGATCTCTATGTGCTCTCTCAGACTTCTTTTTTTCTCGACTAAAAAGCCTTAAATCCTCTTTCACAGGTCAATTTTTATGGAGTTTTGATTATTCTCAGCACAATATCATTGATGGCCATATGTGCCACTTTGACGCATGCTGACAATGCAGCAATAATCAGCTTCCAAAAGATGATCCCTCCTCACTGCTCGCTGGCTAACTTCCATAGCTAAAAACTCACAAATATAACAGCAACACAAATAAGAGTACTGCACCATGTCTTTGTGCTCTGTCAGTATAATGCATTTATTCATATCATAATCTTACCTAAAAAAAGACAGTGGATGTAGAGATAAAGATAATGCAATCAATATGAATATCATTATTATCACTTGTTTTGCTTCCCAAAACCTAAAAATATGTAAAAGCTGATTCCATTACGTTTTTTTCATCAAACCATTTCAGAAGATACTCTCAATTATTTTTTTTTAATTTCTTTTATTTACATTTATAAAAAAAATAGCTGGGACATATTATGTTTAATGGGGAGATAAAAGTCTAAAACTGCAGAATAAAGATTACCATCACAATCATGAAAGATTGTCTTTGGAAAACCAAGTTTATTTTGACAGTTCAAGATTAGCTCTCCTAGTTTAAAATAACTCAGAAGGTATCAGATGATATTGTCCCCAAGTGGGAGTACATAAAGCATAAATCTCTGAATGTAGACAAAATCACCATTGACAATAGCTTTCTTAGTGGTCCCTCATCTAAAATTATGAGCAAAAATAGGCTTCCTGTTTAACAGATCCTGACTTCAAAAACCCTTATTACAATTTTACTGGTTGTCATTAAAATAGGAAGAGGAGAAGGTACAATTAAGCATTCAAAGAATTAAAACTATTTAGGAAAACCGTACCGAAACTTTTAAACCACTAATGCATTGTGTTTTCAGATTTTTCAAAAAGAAGGATCAGTCCATTTAACTACTCCTCTATCTATCCACCCAGGAAAATGTGCCTGTGAAAAATACAGCAGCACTGATCAGAAGGCTGCTTGTCTGAAAAAAAAAAAAAGAAAAGGCAAAATAAGGATTTGTGTAAGACACATGAGTTACAGGTCATGGAAAATGTGCTTCCTGGTAGCTGTGACAACCTGAGGGAAGTTTACTTAGACTTTCAGATATTATTACTCTATCTCAAAATTAATCACATCCACTGGAGCAGAAACCCTTTATATGGAGACACAAACTATTCTGGGATATTCAGAGCTGCATCTCTGAGCAGCAGCAGTGATGACTTTTGCCTGTAACAATCTCAGAAGCTCTACACTGACGGCTATTTCAGGATTTCTGCCCATCCTAATCAAAATTGATGCACCTAACTTGTCCACTAGTATGGCCATCTGTTAGTATGGCATACTGCCCACACAAAAGATATGCCAATTTCAATGTTCCAGCCTAAGATGGATTTAGAAGGCAACAGTAAAAACACAGTGCATTAAAATCAGCAAAGAGCAGTCTATCCTTAGGGAATCCTACATCAAAGGCTTGCAAAATCTACCTGATGTCTTAGCAATCTGTGTCACAATGCCTGTCTCCTGCCCTGAACTGGAGAAAGATGGAATACCAAAAGAGTTTTATTAAGTATCAGCAGTTTACTGTGTTACCAAATAGCCAGTAGATCAAGGGAAGCGATTTCCCCCTTCAATTCAGTGCTCATGAGACCACATCTACAGCGTACATCTAGTGACCAGGCTGGGCTTCCCAGCTGATCAATCAGGCCACAAAGATGATCAGTGGCCAGGGCACTTGCCCTGTGAGGAGAGACTGAGGGAGCTGGTTTTTTTAGCCTAGAGAAAAGGTGGCTTGACTAGGACCTAACAGCAGCCTTCCAATACTAGTGGAGATTATGAAGAAGACAAAGCCAGGCACTTCCAGGGAGTGCATACTGGGAATATGAGAGGCATGGGGTATAAATAAGAACAGAATCTTCATGGAAATAGATGAAAAATAAATTTTCACAGAACTTCCTGCAAACAGGATTAATAAGGAATTCAGGGTCCAGCCTCATTTGCACTAACATAAAGGGAGGAGCCTGGATTCCTAAGATTTGTATTCTGTGGAACAGCTAAGACAACTCCTGAAAAAATCAGATTTCTGTCTGATTCCTCTACATGAGTAGTATTTGCTACTGAGACTAAAGAAACATTGATATTGGATGGTGTAAAAATATCCAGGAAAAGAACACAGTTGTAACTGAAGCATGCAGATTGTTTTGCTATTATTAGTCTACGGTACAGGTAAGTCTCTATTAAACTCCCATTTTAACAGGTAAAAAATTCCGCAAGAATTCATACCTCAGTTAAGTGATACACTATCTCTCTAGAGATGTATTACTGTAAACATACAGTAACATCATAACATAATAAAAGGGAGAATATGAGAAATTAGACAAATGAATTTCGATTGCAAAGAAGATATTAATTTTATTGTATTTGTTAAATCAATATTATTGTGAAGTAAAATTGAGGTAATTGGAAAACATCTAACAGTAATACAATGAGCATATAAAGAAAAGTATATCAACAAAGAAATCAAACTAATTATCAAAAATTTGTAATCTGTAAACTACTTAATGAGAGATTTTTTTCTAATAATACAGTTCTGGATATGAAGATGTTTAACCATATAGAGCATTAAGCGCTCCAAAGTTCAAAGGCAAGTGATAAGGCACAGGATGAGAGACAAGCCTATAAATTCTAGGCAAAAAAACACAGATACCTTATGATACTGTGTAGATCTCACAAGTTAACTGTACTGTCTTGTTTTTGTGTTATTTTACTCACTTAAATAAATTTGCCTTCAACACCATTCATACAAGATTATATTTATACACTTTTTCAAAAACTAAGTTCAATATTATAGACTGACATATTATTCTAATTCCAATAATATAGTTGCAGCATAAAAGATTAATTTCAAATATATGTTGAGTTCCTCCAAGATGATCTTTCGAATGAAAGCCAGTGACCTCAAGACAAAAAACTTTCCTTATTCTAGCACAAATGTCTATCCCTGTCTACAAAAAAACCAATTTATCAGAACAGTAAATGTTTTGAACTCCAGCAACATTGAGTTTGGAAAGAATGAACCATATTGTACAGTAAAGAGTCCGATGAAAACTCTAATACATTTCTGTCTTTTTTCTTCATATATTTTTCTTATTAGTAATTAGATCATCCCAAAGTAATTGAGTTCATGATCTAGATGAATTCATGAAGCACAATGACATATTTTACAGCTAAGTACTTAACTAATCTTTCTGTTTTACTAAAAGTCAGTGTTATCGTTCATGGAATGCAGTAGAGTGGGACATTAATTTTATTTAAATGAATGCAAAGTCACCTCTTTTGTTTTTAAAAAATCATCAGAACTGTATGATGCAATAAACATCACCAGGACCAAAAATATCCAACTCTTTCTGCAACCACTATTTACAGAAATAGCATTTTTATTTTTATACACTATAGCTAAAGATGCCTAACTTGAAGAAATAAACTTCAACTTCTGAAAATTTTCGTTAATCCTTTGTATATATAATCATTCAATATGTTTTAAAATACATTCAGAAGAAAAAATAACAGGTTGCAATTTGTTTTTCTTTCACTCTGAGAATTTGAGCCTGACTTTTTAAAGTTTTCCACAGTGTTCAAACCAAACATCTGAAAATCACAGGAGTCATGCAGCAGTTAACATCACTACAACCACAAAGAAATATATGAATGTCTATGCAATTTAACTTGTAAATAGGGAAATAAATATGTCACACTGTCAGTATTTGACTGTGACTGAACCAAGGTCTGAACTGAAATATGGTTTCAAATTGTCTGCAAAACCCTCTAGTTCATACTGCTAAACCCTCTGGTTAGCTGAAGCCAGAATGGTAAACATATTGAAGAACTCCTGTTACTTCTTGACTAGACTTTTACAAAATACAGTGTTACACTTCATTATATTTTAACCTATGTTAAAAACAGTAGTGCCAGTTGTACAGTTTTGTGCTCTCTTCAAAATTAGTCACTCATTTAGCAAGGAAATCAGAGCTCAATGACAACTTCCAGGTGAAGGGATGCAAACCTACATCCCATAACACCGTATAAAAAGGATCATCAGACTACAGATGAACTATAAAGGGAGAATCCATTTTGTATCCCAGAAGTACTCAGCTCAGAGGACACATGCTGGACTCAGCTCTCTACTTCTAATTTTTAGATCATTTTTAAGAACAGAATTTTGAAGAGTCCAGGAAGAAAGGAAAAAAATGTCAAAATCTTCCTCATTTCAGCTCAGCGCAAAAGACACTGAGCTGCAGTATCATAATCACATTCGCATCATGGGCACCTAAATACTGCATCTATTTTAACCTAGTGGCATTGCCCTGAAAGGAGCGTGAAATTGTGCTCCCCACTGTCCCTTTACTAGTCATCATCTTTGGAAACAAAGCCGTTCCAACCTAGGGTGATGACGGAGTTGGCAGAAGAGCTTGCCGAGCCACTCTCCATCATCTACCAACAGTCCTGGCTCTCTGGGGAGGTTCCAGATGATTGGAAGTTGGCCAATGTCACACCAATCCACAAAAAGGGCTGCAAGGAGGACCCGGGCAACATAGGCCTGTCAGCCTGACCTCAGTGCCTGGCAAGGTTATGGAACAGATCATCCTGAGTGCAATCACACAGCACCTTCAGGATGGACATGGCATCCGACCCAGCCAGCACGACTTTATGAGGGGCAGGTCCTGTCTGACCAACCTGATTTCCTTTTATGATCAGGTAACCCGCCTGGTGGATGAAAGGAAGCCCATGGATGTAGTCTATCTGGGTTTAAGCAAAGCCTTTGACACTGTCTCCCATGGCATACTCCTGGATAAACTGGTAGCCCATAGCTTGGACAGATGCACTCTTGGCTGGGTTAAGAACTGGCTGGATGGCCAGGCCCAGAGAGTGCTGGTGAATGGGGCTGCGTCCAGCTGCCGGCCTGTCACCAGTGGTGCCCTTCAGGGATCAGTGTTGGGTCCAGTTCTGTTTAACATCTTCATCGATGATTTAGATGAGGAGATTGAGTCCATCATAAGAAAATTTGTGGATGACACCAAGTTGGGAGGGAGTGTCAACCTGTCGGAAGGCAGGAAGGCTCTGCAGAGGGACCTTGATAGGCTGAAGAGATGGGCTGAGTCCAACGGGATGAAGTTCAACAAGGCCAAGTGCCGGGTCCTGCACTTTGGCCACAACAACCCCATGCAGCGCTACAGGCTGGGGACAGAGTGGCTGGAGAACATTCAGGTGGAAAGGGACCTGGGGGTGCTGATTGACAGGAGGCTAAACATGAGCCAGCAGTGTGCCCAGGTGTCCAAGAGGGCCAATGGCATCCTGGCCTGTATCAGGAATAGTGTGGCCAGCAGGACAAGGGAAGTGATCCTTCCCCTGTACTTGGTGTTGGTGAGGCCACACCTTGAGTATTCTGTTCAGTTCTGGGCCCCTCAGTTCAAGAAAGATATTGAGGTGCTGGAGTGGGTCCAGAGAAGAGCAACAAAACTGGTGGAGGGACTTGAGCACAAGTCCTATGAAGAGAGGCTGAGGGAGATGGGGTTGAGAAGGCTCAGGGTGACCTCATCGCTCTCTACAACTATCTGAAAGGAGGTTGTAGACAGGTAGGGGTCAGACTCTTCTCCCAGGCAACCAGCAACAGAACAAGAGGGCACGAGCTTAGACTCTGCCAGGGAAGGTTTAGGCTGGATACAAGAAAAAAGTTCTTCACAGAACGAGTAATCAGGCATTGGAATGGCCTGCCCAGAGAGGTGGTGAATTCACCATCCGTGGAGGTTTTCAAAATAAGACTGGATGGGGCACTTAGTGCCATGATCTAGTAATCATGATAGTGTTGGATTACGGGTTGGACTTCATGATCTTGGAGGTCTCTTCCAACCCAGATAATTCTATGATTCTATGATGATTCTATGATTCTATTTTCTGTGAGGCCATTCCACAGGATATAAGCAGCTCTATCACCAACAACTAATCTTAAAAGAACACAGGACCACTTTATGAATGGGTTTGAAGGGAAGAGGGGAAGGGAAATGGGAAAAAGGACAAAAAAGGATCTATATAACACCTGACATAAAACTATAACACCCAATAACTAACAAAGTAAAGAACTAATGAAGTCTTAACACACCACCTCCGCCGTGGAGAGTCAGATGGCCAAATCCGACCCGTTAATAAATCTTCCACAGGCTCGGCAGCAGACAGGACCAACGCAGGGACCTTCTGCTCCCCAGCCTTGCTGGAAGAAGAAGAGAGTGTACTCTCCTATCTACACCCTATTTATATGTCGGTTTACATTAAAGGAAGATATGGAATACTTCCATGGATCAAAAGTCAATCCACTACAACTAGTCACACTAAATAAACACAACCTTACCAGCAGGAAACATTCATCTGGGGTATTTAAAAAAGTTTTTAAGGGACTACAGATATGAACATAACATCTAAGAAGATGTGAGAATTTTTTTTATCACTAAAATATATTGGAAGTCTCTGGACCTCTCTGATGTTCTAGGAACATCATATAGTAATGTGCTTCTACAAATACAGGAGTTATCCTATTTTCTTTTTTGTCAACAGGCCATTCATTACATCATATAGAAGAAATCTGTTGGATTTACTGAGTCCTGTCACACTTATGGAAAGAAAAGGCCATTTATAATTGCATTCTTTTACTGAAGAACATTTCTTTCCGATAACATTGAGACCTACAGCAGAAAAAAGAAGAGTCTTCATCAAAGACACATGTATAAACTCTAAAGCATTCATTTGATCCATATGCATCCTTTAGCAACATTTGTAGCAACATAAGGGAAGAAACAAAAAAAACTATCCTGATGATTAGGAGAGGCAGGAGAGTTTTATATATGCATGTGTGAAAACAAAAAGATGTAAGTATAATGAATACATAGTCAGATTGTTATTGTAGTTACATTTCAGTAAACAATTGTTCAGACATATATACCCCAAAAACCAGAATAGCTTACGGTTGAATTGCCACTAACAATGCCAATACATTCATAACTGGTTTTGAAGCTCAAATAAACAAGGATGAATAAGTTACAACTGTCTTAAAAATTCATGATTTTCTACTGGTATCAGCATAATCATAAAATATCACGATACATTTCCTTTTTTTGACCAGACAGAAAGGATAACATGTCATTTCCCTGTAAAGTTCCTTGTACTGGTCTCTCATGAGTACTGCTGAAATTCAGCAATTACTTCTGCACCTCTTCCCATCTCAAAAAAGGATTATGAAAAAGTAAGCTACTGTGTATGATAGTCATCAAATATTCAAAGCACAGTGCTACAAATGAGTGGAAGGAACAACCTGGAATAATAAAAAGAAGGTTGATTGTAAATTATGGAATGAAATTAAGAAAGATTAAGTATCATTTGGAGAAAAATTGGTTTACCTTCCCCTTAAAAGAGGAAAGTTCACTAGCTACACTGGGAAGCAGACAGCATGTAATAATAACAAATGTACAATCTGAGACTACAAAAATTCCTGACAGACTAATACTGTCATTTTCATCTCTGTACTTTTCTGCAATGTTCCACTTTCACTTGTGACAGTACGACTTTCCCTAAGGCTTTAATAACTGGAAATCAATAATACCTTTCAAATAGATAGTTTGTAAAAGATCTCTGTAATGTGACCAAATCTTTTGTTTCCCTTCTCTAAAAGGGTGAAACTCTAGCTTGGAATCTGATGTTTAGGTCTTGATTTTACATGTTTAGTTGTTTTCAGAGCTGAAATTCTTCAGGCATTCCATTACTTGTCATATATTAATGGCTAAAATGAACAATCAATGTTAAGATTATTGTGTAAGCTTAACTTAATAAACAGCACTGGCTTGAATTGTCCTGGTTTATAGCTTGATTTAGAGCTTGTTGACACTGTAAATGTCTTATTCCAAACTGTTTACTTTCTTAATCACTGATGCTTTTAGACTGGAATGAAAGTTTATGTATCTTGGGACTCAAAGCCACTAAGTGAAACATCAAATGGTCAGAAAGAAAACAGGATCTGCAGAGGTGAGAAGGTACCAACTCTGGATGTTACATATGTCCAGTGCTGGGAACACTGATGTTATGTTTGTTAGACCTGTGGAGGAACAACAACTGCTACAGCTCATCCTTTCATCTTCTGTCATCCCAGGTCTGAAGAATGGAGCTAGAGGATTAACAAAACTGCAATACAATACTAGCAAAATTTTGATGCTGTTCTGTGAATCTTGAAATAGAATAGAGAGCAGAGATGAAAAAACATTCACATGAAAAATGAGATGTAAGAATGGGTTTGAGCAGGGGGACTGGACAAGATGACACCCAGAGACTCCTTCCAACTTCAGCCATTCTGTGATTCTGTGAGTTCCATTAATAAAGATGTCTTTTGTAGTTACATTAACTACTGCAAAATATTTATTTTTCCTTTACAGTTTTTTTAGCAACTGTAATGCCTAGATTTCTAGTCTCACATTTCTAATTCTGATATTAGTCTCTGAATATGACCCCTAGAGAAGTCTGTGAAGTATTCTACTAGCTGAATAGGACTCCTGCTGAAAATGACTAGAAAATTAGTGTGAATGTAATTTGAATACAAACCATAACAATTTACAAGAGTTTACAAAAACTCTTACAACTATTTAGCAAATTGCATGCTAAATAGATTAGAAGTGTGGCCAGAAGATCAAGGGAAATTATTATTCCCTTCTACCTGGTTCTGGTGAGGCTGCTGTGGGACTAAAGTTACTGTTGTCCCTAGTTCAAGAGGGAAGTGAAGAAAAAGAAGTAGGTCTAGCAGAGGGCTATCAGGAGGATACAGAGCACATCTGTTACAACAGACTGTGGAAGTTGAGCTTATTTACTCAGGTGAAGAGAAGAATTAAAATGGTTCTCTACAGTTGCTTGAAAGGGAGTTATAAAGATAAAGAGGAACTAAACCTCAATCATGTCAGACAAAATAACAAGTTCAATAACTACAAAACCAGGCATGGGACATTCAACTTCAATGTTAGGGGAAAAAAATGTCAATGGCACAAAGGGCTGTGCATGTTCAGCTGTGGAATAAGGCGTTTACAGAGGCTGTGGAAATTCCAGCCCTATGCCATTCGTGACTCAGAAAAAAGCCATGACTGACCTCCTATACTGCTGACAAAGATCTTGCCTTTAGTGGGAGCTTCAACCAAACAGCTTCTGGAAGTGCCTTCCAACCAATAGTTCTATCATTTTATGTCCCAATTGTCGTAGTCCTCGAAGCTATTGATATTCAAATATATTTTTGCTGTGTTTTGCCTTTCTGTAATACATTTCCACAGTTAATTTTCTCTGCCTATGTCAAGCTGAATTTAATTTGTATATAAGTCTCTCATTTCCAGAGAATTTTTCCCCTGGCACAGCTTGTAACACCTCCAAAATTCCTTCCACTGTACTTTCATAACTCATTTATTTTTGTGTGGTTCAGTTCACTCAGAAACAAAGTTCAATTCTGCTGTCCTAAGTTCAAAGATCTACACTTTGCACATCTTCAGAATTTAAGTAAAGAACTAGGCACATCTAGAATAAATGTGTGGCATCTATTTTAGATGTCTATGTTAAGACAAAATTAAACATCCCTAGAAATGTCAGTTTCTCTCCAACTGCTAAACAAAAAGGTCTAGACAGCTAGTCCAGATGTAGAAACCTAAATCTGATCACATTAAGCCAGTGCAGGAGTGGTGAGCAGTTTCTGAGTTCTCCTTGAGCTCATACAATAGAATGAACTTCTGTTTAAATAACTAATATAAATGAAGCAGTTCATGGTAGATCCTCCTAAAGCTAAAATTCCCTACCTCAACAAAGAAGATGTTATATTGTGTTAAAACCTATTAAATGACTGGTTTTGACTGTTGGGACATCGTGCTATGAACAATGTTGGCATAAGCCAAGATGACATGGTATCCATCAGACTTTAAGCTGAATAAATTAAGTGAGTTTTGACCAGTTCGTGTTCTTTACGAGAAATATTTTGTAGGTAAAATTTAGGGATAAATAATATTAGCACAGCTGACTTTGGCAAGAAATAAGGTATGCAGCCTTTGCTACCATGAAATGTAGGATCATGAAGCAGATACTGGCATATTTTCCCTTCTCGTAGTTGTCTTGTGATGCGCACATTATGAGTAGTCCATTAACTGGTAGCATTACATTCATGCATGTGGAATTCCTCCTTGACAATCCAAAAAGTAAAGAAGAAAATTGTTTCCAAAGCTACAATTTAGAGAACAATTTATATGTAAATGCACAGCACTGTGTCCAGATGACTTTTGAGTATGTCCAAGTACAGAGACTCCATAATATTCCTGGAAAATTGTGGTGGTGGTACTTCTTTCCACCCAGCTAGCCACACAAAGCACTCTGTGTTGCTTTGCATAAACTCTTTGATGCAGTTAAAAAAACATCTTCTCTCCCTTTTTTGGGTTATTATCTGATCCAGTGAAATACAGCATTCGTTGGGAGAAGAATTCCCATTGTATAAAGGCAGTTATTCAGGGTGCCAAGGCAGATCCTTGGCCTACCTGAAACTGCTGTAATTGGGAAAGAAACTCCCTAACTGTCTGAGAAAGGGGTCGATAACTGGTCATCTCAACTAGGCAAACTGGGGGAAGAATACCCATTAATACAACGTGGCAATCCAGGGCACCTGGATACTCCTTCTGTGTTCTTAGAGTCCTCTATGCCTGGAAAGAGGCTCTATCATCACCTGAGAAAGAAACTGGACATCAGTCATGCCCTCCTGGACACCCAGTACCTGGATCCTGGCCCAAATGAAGTGGTCTAGTGCAACTAGTGGAAAGTTCCAGTAGTATGATATTTTCCAAGTGCAGCCAAAGGCAATATTAAAACATCAAAATGAATATTCAAATATCTGACAAAAGTTAATTAACTAGAAACACTCTAAGTATACGATTATAGAGAAGGCCCTTTAAATTAATCTGGATTGCAGCAGGCTGAGACCAGTAATCTCCCCCTGAGTCAAGACACTTCTCAGGTGAACTCTATGATCTCATTTGCAAACATTGCAAAAGAAAAGGTCTCAGGTGACATTATCCCCCTTTGAGAGCCAATCATCACCTGTTGGGAATGTTGGTGCATTAAATGTGAGTATTCTCACCCATCTCAAGAAATCTTCCATATTCCTCCAGATCCAACAATTACTTTTTCAGAATGGTAGTGCATTATAGTCAAGCATTTGCACCAAATCTCAAGAGGAAATTTTTCAGACTAGTCTTTGTTTATCTGTCATGATCTGTGTTTTCTTATGCTTAAATATTAATATCTCTTTGTATGCATACATATCTCTGTATCTCTGTGTTTGACTTATCACACCATGTAGTAAATAGGCATGAATTTAATATTTTTTAATCTGATTAAGTAGCTGATTAATTTGAATATAACGTGCATATTGAATATTTTATCATTTTCTAATCAATTGATAGTTATATATTAAAAAGAAATTTACAATCTCACCTTAATAAATTTTAAATTGCTGAAAAAAAGAAAGTTCCATAAATTCCTATTTGCAACAGAAACCTGTACAAGTGCTTAGTCACCCTCACAGGAAAAAGGTGGTTTTTGCTGTTTGGAGGGAACTATCTGTGTTTCAGTTTATCCTCCCTGCCTCTTGTCCTGTCACTGAAAAGAGCTTGGCTTCAGTTTCTTTACACCCTCCCTTCATGCATTTGTACACATTGATGAGATCCTCCCTGAGGCTCCTTTTTTCCAGGCTGAACAGTACTAACTCTCTCAGCCTTTCTTCCTATAAGAGGTGTTCCACTCCCTTAATCACCTTAGTAGTTCTCTGCTGGACTCTGTCCAATAGCTTCAGATCTCTCTTGCACTGGGGAGCCCAGAGCCAAACACAGTGCTCCAAGTGTGGCCTCACCAGTGCTGAATGAAGGGGAAGCATCACCTCCCTTGATTTGCTGGTAATACTTTGTCTAATGCAGCACAAGATATTATCTGATATATTTGCAACCAGGGCATGTTACTGGCTCATGTTCAACTTGATGTCTATTGGGACTCTAAGGTCTTTTTCTGCAAAGCTGCTTTCCCAGACGGTCAGCTCCCAGCATAGGCTGGTATTCGGAGTTATTCCTCCCCAGACGCAAGACATGCTTTTCTTTGTTGAAATTCATGAGGTACCTGTCAGCCCATTTCTCCAGCCTGTTGAGGTCCCTCTGGATGGCAGCACAACCCTATGCTGCATCAGCCACTTCTCCCTGTTTTGTGTAATCAGCAAATTTGCTGAGGGTACACTCTGCCCCATTATTAATGATAACATTTAACAGGATTGGACCCAGCATTGATCCCTGGGATACACTGCCTGTTACTGTCCCCAAAAAGACTTGGACTGAACATCCAGGCATAGTGTCAAAGCGTTACTGAAATCTCAGTAGACACTATCTATTTCTACACTCTCAACTTCCAAACCAATAATTTCATCATAAAAGTTTATCAAGTTATTTAAACATGACTTCCCCTTGGTGAACTCATGCTGATTGTTCCTGAGTACTTTCTTGTCCATCATGTGTCTGGAACTGGTTTCCAGGATTAGTTGCTCTTTCTTTCCTGGGGATCAAAGTGAGACTGACCAGCCTGTGGTTCCCAGTATCCTCCTTCTTGCCCTTCTTAAAGACAGGGGTGATATTTCCTTTGCTCCAGTCCTTAGGCATTTCTCCCAGTTGCCATGATTGATCAAAGATCATTGAAAGTTTCCTCACTGTGACATCAGCCACTTTCCTCATCACTTTTGGGTGCATCACATCAGGGTCTACGGACTTAAGTACTCCCAGTTTCCCCTAAGGGACATCTTCCTTGCTCCAGCCTTTCCCCTTTAGTCTCTGGGGCCTGGGATTCCTGATGGTTGGCCTTACTACTAAAGTGGGAGTCAAAGAAGGCATGCAATATCGCAGCATTTTCCATGTCCTGTGTCACTACGGCTTTTGCCCACTCAGCAGTGGGACCATGTTTTTCCTAGTCTTCCTTTCATCACCTATGTACTTATAAAAGACTTTATTAATGCCTTTGACATCCCTTGCAAGATTCAACTCCAGCTGTGCTTTAGTTTTCCTAACCACGCTTCTACATGCTCATTGTCTCTATATTCTTCCCAGGTTACTTGTCCCTGCTTCCAGCTTCTATATACTTAATATTTATGTTTCAGTTTTGCCAAGATCTCCTTCTCCATCCACACAGGCACTTGTAAAAGTGACAGTGTTTGTATCCACAGACAGAAATAAAAAAGGTCAGAGATAACAAGGTGTCATAAAAAGCAGGTCTACATATCAACCTGCTATTGCCTACACGGGTGTCAGGAACTGCAGCCTGAGAGGGTGTGGAGAGAGGCTGATGAAAGAAAGTCTCCAATGGTTAACTCTTTGCTGGTGAGGATCTGGTAGTCTTTTGCAAGGCTGATCCAATGCTGGGGTGAAAATGAAAGTTAGGGTCAAGAGAAGAAAGAAAAGATCCATTTTCTTTGGCCCTTGTTTTCTTCAGAATCAGCTTTCCAACTACCTGCAACTTTTGTTCTGGTCTTCCTGTTTCTGTCAGCCCTAACCCTGATTCTAATCATAGTTTACACAATACCACAGACAAGTCCCAGAAAGAAAACTGATATTTTTGTAGCCTTAAATCTCCCTTGAGCAGCCATTTATAGTCCCTTTCCAAGTACAGCTATGGACTCAGAAAGCCCAGAAACTGGAGACTGCAGAGGCTTTACCTGAAGGCAGAATCATCTGCCTTAGGTAATTTTGCCTTTGGCAAAAATTTTTCAGACATCTTAAAGTGAAGCCATGGACTTTATGGTTCTTTTAAACATAACCTTAATCGTATCTGTAACACTGATTTTGTCCTTACACAGAGCGTCACTGGTCTTTGCTTAGATGAAGAACTGCTGGCAGTAAAATTCTTCTGCCAGCCCTCAGTCTGATCTCTTAACCTCTTTCCAATCCTGGCCCAGAGGGACCTCTGAAATTCTTTCTCACAAACCAAACCTGAGTTTACAGAAATCCTAACTCTAAACCTAGACTGAGTCACAGATCAAGGGAACCTAGACCTTCCAAACAGCAAATGGTCTTCTGGGAAGAAAGTTTTTGCAATCCTATTTTACCTTTGGTAGCAGTCTTGCAGTTCCACTGCAATGGGAGTCAGGGCTTGCTCTTCCTCTCAGTTGTAATTCTGGTTTCAACACCACTCTCAGCCTCACAAAAGACACACCTGAATTCTCACAGATAAAGAATTCTTTGAGCAGAATATTTTTGTAGCCAGCAGTTTCCTTTGGTAGCTGTTTCCAGCCCAAATCCAATTGTATTTCTTGGCTTTCCTTTTCTCACAACCCTAGTCATAATCCTTATCTTGGCCTTAATTAAAACACTAACCTATGGCTCATCTGTAGGCTTAGAACTACACAATGAAATGTTTCTTAAGAAAAAAAAAATCTTTTATTATTCCTCACCTTATTTTGGTAGATTCTTCTCAGTCCTGCTCCTGCTGGACTTCTACTTACTCACCCCAAACATTCTTCAGACTGAAGATTTCTTGGAGCAGGATGCCTTTGGCAGCAGTGCATTTGTTTTGGCATTGTCTTTTCAAACCCATTTAAAGTTGAAGTCCAGGCTTTCTTCTTCTCCTAAACCTAACCAAAACCTTGATATTAACACTACGTGCAGTCCTAGGAATCCATGAGGTTCCTGATGTAAGGGTTGCTTTGGCAGCCCAAGGTTTCTTTAAGCATTGCTGCTACAGCTGAACTTCTTTTACAAGGAAAGAAAAAAGCCAGAACTCCAGCTGGAGTAGGTAGGGTAGGAAGAAGACTCCTAAAGGACACTATGGCAAAATGCTGGACTCTGGGTGGAGTTATGTTAGGATTGCCAGAAAGAAAAAGCTGTGCTGTAGTTGGGTGTAATTTTGGCTGGGAAACGATTCTTTGGAAAACCATACTTGTAAGTTGTTCAGACAGAAGCTATGTAAGACAGGTTGTCTGTTAGTCAGAGATTTCCTCTGTGAAGTGCTGAATAATTAGAATTCAGATGGTGAACAAAACAGACTTCAATCTGTTCTTACAATTGTGTAGACGGAATTCGTGTAGGCATCTGTTAAGATCTATAACAAAATAAACACATGGTATACAATAATTAACTGTGTTCAGTATTGCACCTTCATTGTTTATTCCTTAAGTATATTGCTTTTCTAAAGCTCATATTCCCCCAAATTAAGATTGTTATAGTTCTGATTTACTAATGCATCTTTATGATAATTTTTAATTTCTAATTGCAGATTTTCTTGTAACTGGTCAAGTGATGGGAAGACATTTAATCAGTATCCATGTAGAAACGAATGATTTACATATTAAAAAAATTATCCCAAGGAAGAACAATGTGACTAGACAATATCACTATTTAACAATCTTAAATTTCTGGGATAGATATTAGATTTAGGATTTTTTTTCATCAATACAGATTTTGCAAAGATTAGTCTATGCATGATGTGAGAAGTACTCATTCTTCTAACTAATTCAACATAAACTCTCTCAAGATTTGCCAACTCACTTAAGAGTATAAATGTTTTCCTCTGACACATGTATTGCAATGTTCCCGGCTAAACTTTAGTTTCAGAAATTCCTAATTTTATTATTTCCATTTTCCTTATTTTACAAAGGATTGATTATTTTCAAACTTTGATGTTTATTTCTGAATTAGCATTTATTTCAGGCAGATCGTTTCTCTAGACTGTACTATTAAATTGTACTGTGAAGTTTGCTTTTATTTTCTGCTCCATGGGGAATTTTTTGCTGTTTGGTTGTTTGGTTTTTTTTAAATATCAAGTGATCTTACTGTGTCACAGTGAACAGCAAGAATGTTTTAGATATACTTGAGAGACTAGTAAAGTTACAATACATGTAGAGAACTATAGTACACCAGGGAGAGGAGAAACAATCTTAGAGAAAACCATTCCTCTACCTTTGGTATCTGGGAGTAACAGTCTTTGTCTAAAATGTCACTGCAGTTAAAAGAAGGTTTCCAATTCACTTCGGTGGAATCAGTCACAAACTTCTGTGTATAAGAAGTATTTCCTTGCTGTCACGGGCCAGAGCTCAGTCTGTCCCCGTTGTTCCATGCCCAGGCTTTCCAGTTCTGTGCTAGTGGTTAGATACTTCTGTATAACTCAGTATAGGGTTCTCTACATACACAAAGATAAGCCATAGTTACAATCCTGTTTTAACTTTTTTATAGCACTTTAAAGTTCCTATCTTACAATGAAAGCTTCTCCTTGACTCTCTCCCAGAAAAGTCTGCACAAAACAGTATAACATCTTCTGTTTTCAGTTGGGAGTAGCTAACGAAAATGCTCAATACTCCATCACATATATTAGCAATGGAACACAGCCTGAGGTAGTTGTACTTGTCTTTACTTATCTGCAGCAGAAAGGAAGGTATCCCACATAACTTTCCTTTCACCCCTCATTTTTTCACACCCCCCCCCGCCCCCCAGTTTTGAATTCCAGGGTCAGCACAGAGTTGGCCATTCCATGACCAATTTAGCTAACTGCCAAGGAATAAAACCTCTTCTGGTTCTTCACACTTTCCTACTTCTTTATAACTCCAATTTACATCTGCCTATTGAGTATATGATTAGTGCTTTCATACTTCAAAATCTGAGAGATTAATCTAAGCTTCTAGTCATGTCCATCACAGACAGGTGAATTTCCCTCTGGAGGTGTTTATCTTTCCCAGCTGATTACAGAAGGAGATGTCTTTTCTAGGCAACTAAAACGATCCTAAATTCAGCTGTCAGTGTGCATCCACTTTTCATCTATAGTTTTCCCACAATGACAACTACCTAAGTCACTATCTTGCTGAATAATGCTGTATTTTCCTAATGGATATCAATATAATTAATACCTGTTTATTACCTGATCATGCTTGAAATATGAAGTACCAAGAACAGCATAAGAGAGCTAAGAATTTATGCAAGGACACATAGTATATATTTTGGTCTTATCATGCAGAGAAAGAAGAAGAGTTTTAGTGTGTCCAGATTAGAAAAGGGAGGGGAAAGAATATCAGGATTTCAGACATTGTAGAAAATAGAGAAAAACAAAGATTAATGGAATTAACCTGTGGAATATTTCCAGGGAATAATATGTTGTGTAAAGAAGTTTAAATATAGCAGACACTGCATACAAATGTACTTTTTATGAAAGAGAGAAAGAATAACAAAAGAAAGACAGAGATATAGAGGAACACAAAACTCTGAAGTGGTAACACGGAGGAAAAATAAGGATCAACACAGTTAAGTCCTGACACCTTTTATTTGTTGCAAAATTAAGAGGGGTAAAAATGTATGTTTCAGTACATCAAAGATTGCAGACTATATAGACCCAAATATATTTTCTTCTCTCTTGCCTTCCAGTGATAAGTCAAAATAACAGAAAATCTCTACCATTGCTCCAATCTCTAATTCGGACTTCCATTTTTGCCAATGAGCAACTTAAGCTGACAATTGAAAGAGCATACTGCTGCTGTTTCTTTTTTTCCTGCTGAAGTGCCATGCATCTGCTAGAAATGCTGAAGTTTATACAACTACTGTCCAAGTTCTAGAAACACAGGCACACACACACACACTGAGCACCAAGGTGCAGAAAAAAATGTTAGATATCTACAGTGCACAGGCTAAAGGACACTTTATTTTCAGCATCAGTACTATATTAGTGACAAAAAACAAATCCAAAACAATGGTTTACAATTGTTAAGGAACTGCATCAAAACACCATTTAAGAAAGATATGTGCCACTAAATCTTCCAAAGACCTTAAGAAATGGGTGGGTGGTGAGAGATAAATTAGCTGCTACTCAATGAAATATCTGTACTGAAAACAGAGACACAGGGAGTGTCAATCTTGTTTAGCATGTAGAAACATAAAGGAATTCCCCAAAGTGACAATTTTCCCATAAACTTTAAAGATCACTTGGAATTCCATTAGTAATACACTCATGTCTAGAGGATATAGATGGTAAAATGGTAATGAAACTAACTAAATTGTGAAGGGAATGAGGCAAAAGTCTATTTTATTCTCTTTTGGAACTGATTCCTAAAATACAATTTTGAAGACAGGCATGACAAGAGAGATGAAATTTAGATACAGTCAAATATGCAAAAGGGGGCAGTGGTTCATGAAAAGACATTGTAAGAATGAAGGTTGGAAGGAATAACTTCTGTAAAATACCCTTAAACCCTTGAAGTTGGCCTTTTTTCGTCTAAATTTTCCTGGGATAGCTGCAATTACATGGGGATAAATCTGAAACGTGATAGGAAAACAGCTGCTGATACAGATACTTTGATAAGAAAGTGACATGAAGGTGACCGTGCTTTAACATCCAGCAACCTGTCTTCCATCTTCTGATCCTCAGTTTAAAATGACTGAACTGTCTAAAAGAACAGAATAAAAATTACTTCAATCAATGTGAATGCTGGATATCTGGGAAGCAGAAGTGTATTCTCTCATCATTCCACAATTACCTGTCACATTAACATATGTTCTGCTTAGATGAAGCAGAGATACCACATACTATGACCCAGTGCTGTGAGTATAACAAATCCTTCTGAATAGACTCTTGTGCCTTGCTATCACAATAGATTTTCTGTAAAAACAGCGTGTAAAAACAGCATGTAAAAACAGTTGTTTGTCCTACCCTATTTTTATTTTACATTTGTGAAGTTTCATTTCCTTTTGTTTCCTTACTTTAGGCAGGCTTCATATCCTTCTTTCTTCTGCACTTTCAAAAAGTTTCAGAAGTATAATTGTCTTCAATTCTTGTAGAATTTAGGGAAAGTTTTTTAAACATAGTTCTGAAATAACTTCCTGCTATCCAGCTTCGTAGGTATCACTGTGAATACGGAAATATCAGTCCCTTTCAAAATTTTTTTTTATATGTTTTTAATTGAGAGAGAAAATATGTCCAAAATTTAGGAGGGGGGGAAATCACTGAAGTCTAAAAAGCAGGATAAGACAAAGTTCAAAGACCAAGCTGTACAGAAAACAGTTATCATTAGATTTCTGATACATTCCACCATTATTATATTACTAAAACAACTCACAATCTTTAACGAATTCACTGGCATAGAACATGTAATAGAGGTACCTACAAGAAAGGCTGATACTTCCAATAAGAATTATTTATTTTCAATAGAATTTCCCAAGTGATTAACTTGTCTAAGTCTATCTATGTAATATTCAAGGTCAACTCTTGCTCGTTTAACTAACAGAAAACACTTCCAATTATTCATTGCAAATTATTCATTATAACTACTTACACCTTCAGTGGCAGCCTTAATGCTAGAATTTTCTAACTTTTCAGAGGTTTTACTTTACAATTGGAATGTTTTAAGTATTTTACAAGCAACTTCTTAAATTTTAAGAAACAGTATAAAGTGAAAAAGCAAAATAAATTCCATCACACTGAATGTATGAACTCTTCCTGTTAATGAGTTGACAATCTTTAGATCACAGGCCTTTCTCATTTTCACTCCATAGCTGTATCCTTTCACCAGTGAAGTAGTCACCCTCCAGGGAAGATATTAGGGAAAAATGAGAGATTTCCTTTCTCAGTTAATTTACCTACATAGTAGTATTTTGCCTTTTTTTTTTAAGATGTAATAATTCTGAATACTTATCTGAAATGATATTAAACTGCAGTACTACATTACTTCTTGCAGTTTTCTTTGTCGTGGTTCTTAGTCTCTCAGGTTCCTCAGGCTCAAGTTCTACTTTCCCCCTTTTTCCTGAAATGTATGATTCTGCATTTCAGTCTTATTTCTCCAATGATTCTCCTTTTTTATCCTTTTCCTTTATTTCTCAGAATTATGCCTTACTAGCAGAACCCAGCAGTACAGAAAATGGAATAACCACAATCTGGGTTAACTCACACATTAAAAAATCTTAACAGTCCTCCCTAAAAGACTATTAACTATTGACATATTTTAGTAAAACACTAATCATAGTAACTTGCAGCATATGTATTGTCCTTCACTATAGGGAGATAGCTGTTGTCTTTGGATACTGCAACATCAATTCCTCAATGTCTTCTTGTGATAGAAAATGGATAGACACTCCTATTTAAAAAAAAATGTTAAATAAACTTCTTCTCAATTTTCTTCCCAACTTTTCCCACTTATTCTGTTTATTTTTTTCTATGTATTTAATACTTCTGGAAGTTCTTGGATCACCAGCACTTCATTATAATATTCTCCTCTAATCAGTAAAGCACAGGTAAATGCTTCAGTCCTCCATACCATTTATGTTTTAATCCTCTCTGGAAAAATGACAACACATTCCAAACTTAAATGTCCTCTCCCTGAGCCTGTGTATTTTGAAGGTATGATAAACACTATTAAATACAGGTTTGTAGAATTTGGCACCATATTAGCAGCTGTCATTTCCTATAATCTCATTATTTCTACTCACTATACTACTCCCCCCTGAATTGATAAAAAAACCCTTAATTTATATTAGGAGTTTGATATTTGAAGTAAGAATATGTAGTAGGAAATAAAACACTTTTCTAATGTCAAACAGTGTTTCTACAAGGTACAAGGAAACACAAGTCTGTTTTCTCAGTATTAAATTATTTGTGTCCAACATCCAAATGAAATCTGAAAATCGTTTTCAAAATTGCAGAGTATATATCTACTAAATGCTCTAAAGTAAGATAATAAACATCAATCAGAATTGGAATTATAATTGGATTTTTAAGAACAGAGTGTGGATTAAGAACCATAGGCTTGTTCTTCACACGGATAAGCATATCAATCAGATCTTCTTTATTTTCTTTTGAAAGTAGTAGGGTGAACACATGACAAACTAGTATACTTTCTGATCTACTAGACATATTTAAAAACTGAAATCTATTCATTTCAGAGATTTTATTTGTAAAGTGAGCATAATCGCAATCCTATGTTTCGTGTTACTATGTACCATTAAACATTATTGGTAAGTATTTTGGGCTGTGTGAAGTAATTTCCATTATTTTTGTGAACTTTGTTTAAAAAAAAATTTCTTAATCATCTACTATCTTAATTTTTAAACAAGATTGAAAGGGCCAGGCGTAACATTTAGTTAAAAAAAAAAGGCAATCAATTTATCAAGGTGTACTACTTTATCCGGTGTCCTTACCTGAAGAAAATAATTTAGAAATATTCCAACATAATCACAGAATGACATAGCTGTTGGAAGCAACCTCAGGAGATCATCTCGTCCAACATCGTTGCTCATGGCTATGTCCACGGGGTATCTCCAAGGGTGGAGACTACACAGCCTCTGCAGACAACACGTTCAGTATTAAATCACCTTCAGAGTAAAAAAGTTTTCACTTATATTTAAGTGGAATTTCCTGTATTTCAGTTTGTATCTATTGTCTCTTAGAGTTTCATGAGGCACCACTGAGTCTTTCTCTGTCTTCTTTACTCCTTCCCTATGACTATCAGGTATTTACACACGAGTAAGATCCCCTTGAGTCTTCTCTTCTCCAGACTGAACAGGCCCAGCTCTCTCAGCCTCTCTATATAGCTCACATGCTCTAAGCCCTTCAGCACCTTCATGGCTGTGTGCTGAATTCCAATAGGTCTACGTCCCTCTCATATCAGGGAGCCCCAAACTAGATACCACACACCAGCTGTTGTCACTTAAGTGCTGAGGAGAGGTCCTTTTCTACAAAGGATCTAGAAAAGAACTTCCATTTTCATCATGGTGCTTCTAAATTTCATTGTTAAAAGTACAAGGTTATATTTTCTGACATGAAAACATTTCTATTGAAATCTACTTGACCCTATATAGGTGAAACTGCATTAGGACCACAATAGGTGAAACAAACATTAACGAGGATACAATTAGTTTAAAACACAAGGAAAAGTCAATATGGTCTCCTGGGTTAAGTGATGTTTTTCCTCCAAATGATAGCAACTCAAGCAATGTAAATAGCATATCGACAGCACAAGATCTGTGTGACAGAAAGCTGTGAGAAGTCACAGCAAATTATCAGCCTACTTAATATAAAGTATCACAAAGACTGATTGCAGGGGCTAACTTGCCCTATTCCACATTTGTCTGTGTCTTCTTTTGAAGAATAGGTTGTTTATGGGTTTATCATTACAGTTCCAGAACACTTGATCTATCTTTTCAGTTAGTTCAGAGTAGCTGCTAAGCAAAACATTATTGTCATATAATCAATGAAAATTTGACAGTAGTCTTGCTTCTTGTTCAGCTATAGTCTGAGCTGGGCATATTTTTTGCATCGCGTGAGTCTGTGCTTGATAAACATAAAATTATTGCTTTCACCAACCTTAGTGGAAAACGTACACTGAAAATAAATTAAAAAAAAAATAGCTAAACTTGCAGTGACTTGGAAATATAAGAAGTTATGCAGCATCTACTAAAACAGTTGGCCAAATCCTCCTTTCTTTTTGCATCCACAAGCCAATCAAGATCAATTAGATTAGAATATGGAAGAATATTTTTCCCTTGAGCCTTCAAAATGCTTAAATTAGTAATCCGGATAATTAGGGGAGCTAACAATTAAAGCCAGTCTTTTATAAGAAAACCATAGGTCTGTTGTAAGAATGCTAACTGGAAAAAAAAAGAGGAGTTGATATGTAACTGGACTGTGTGCCTCAGTGTTTAGCAGATGGGTGACAGAACATAAGAGATAT
This sequence comes from Dromococcyx pavoninus, assembly GCA_033558185.1. Taxonomy (NCBI): domain Eukaryota; kingdom Metazoa; phylum Chordata; class Aves; order Cuculiformes; family Neomorphidae; genus Dromococcyx; species Dromococcyx pavoninus. The sequence goes on from JAUMJL010000047.1 coordinate 710,028, forward strand.
GCAAGAATATAGAGATAAGGACTCCAAATGAGTCAGCTTGGCAACAAATGTCACAGATAATAATGTAAAACTTGTGAAGGCTTTAGAAAACATTCAGTTTGGACCTTGTGTAAAATGAGTAGCACAATATCCTTCCCTAACTATAGAGGGAAGATGATGTAGCATGAAATGAATAAAGAAAAGGTAGAAGCATAAAGTAAATTGTTTGATAGAGAAATCATAGTTGAAGTCATTAGTGGCTGAAAGGAATCAAAAAGATTGTAGAGAGAGGGTGAAAGATTGAGTCAGGTGATTAGAAAGAGAAAAAGTCTATCCAGGTAAAAGAGATACCAGAGAAAGGAACAAAAGTCATGAACATCTCATACATCAAGGTATACCAAGAGAAACATCTAGAAAAATAACTTTCTTAAATCTTCTGTCCTCTTATTTCAACAGATCCAGAACAGGGCCAGATCCTTGCCTCTGTAGGGGTCAATGCATATGAAAGTCTGAATAAAACAAAATAAACCCCATTTGGCTATAAATAAAAAAAAATCCATACTTTTAAAGCAAAGAATTATTATCTTGGACTATTTGAACTGTGCTGTCATCCATTGTGTGCTATATGCTTATTCAGAGAAGCTAACAAGCAGAGGAAGTAAGCAGTATATGGAAGACAAAGGGGAAGCATAAATTTTATATATATGTATGTATATACGTGTGTGTTTACATAAATACTAAACTTACGATGACATGCTACGGTAGTTGACATGACACTTTACTGGAGAAATGGAACAGGAGGAGAACCAAAGGGAGAGAAAAGTAACCTATTCAATGCGTTCAAGAAGCAAAATAAGTTCAGACCATCTGTGATCATCCATGGATTCCCATTATCTGAAGATGATTCATCTGGATGACTTGAGAGCAGAACTGGATTGCTACAATACAAGATTTTATGTAAAAGAGGAAAGTAAAAACTGAGAAAGGAGTGAAACTTGAATAACCGATCCTGCAGTTTGAATTCCATAAGATGTCTTTTCATGTAATGTCCATGTTGATCTGGTTCTGGTAATCTCTTTCACACTTAAGTGAAATTCATAGCTAATGAGTGAAGTGACTAGCCCTGACAAATGTAGATGCTGAATCCTGTGACAAACTGAATGCTATCACCAGAACTTACTTGTATTTACCAACAACTAGGAGGCAAGTGTTGATAGCTGTTCTTAAACTGAGAACCTCCAAATACATTGCTTGAGGCAGTAGATAGCATAAACCCATAGTTTATTAATAGTAGTAGTAGAAAAAGCAGTAGCAGCAGCAGTAGTAGTAACAACATATACCCTTAATTACAGATATCAAAAAAACAAACAAACACACAAAAGCTTTAAGGTTTGACAGGATACATTGCAAATGCCCTTTTACATTTAGCATGTCACTGGTTTATATCACATTTAGTAAAAATTAAGATGACCAAAAAGTGGACCCTTTCAAGTTATTATTCTGCTATGTTTGGCAACAACTGCGAAAACCCTGCTACTCAATACTTTTAAGACCTTTTATAATAGCTGTCTCATAAAACAATACCTCGAGTACTAAGATGTTTGATATTCTCAAGGCATCTGGCCTGATTTCAACTGACTGACCAACTGCCTTCTAACTGTTCATCTTACTGAGTGATAGGCTGAGTGGAGTAAAGCAGTATGGTAGCAACAAAACGATAGGGTAAGACAAGACGTGTCTTGGCTTCCAAATTCAGCTAATTCCACATTCATCACAAAGCTTTGTTCCCTATTTACTTATGCAGCACCCTAAAATATTGTTTCATGTGCTTAAAAACAAAGGCAAGGCCCAGATTCTGAAAAAAAAGGGGTTTTCTCAAGTTATTCTCAAGTCACTTAGATTCTCCATATAATTGTTTTTTTCCTTGTAACTAGAAATGCAATAGATTTATAAACAGTTTGTAAGTAATCCAAAATTTTAACAGTCACTGGTGTTTCTTCCTGCTTACTCTTTTTACACCATACAGATCACTTCATAATGACAACAAAAATTTTGTGTCCGTGAGTCAGCCTCACTTCCTTGCCTAGGAAGTTCATGGAACAGATTCCATATGTTAAAACATATAGGAGACAGGGCAGTGATTAGACAGTCAACATGGTTTCACCACGGGCAAATCGTGTCTGACTAAACAAGTGGCCTCTCACAATGGAGTGACTTCATCAGTGGACAAGGGAAGAACTACAGATGTCACCTACCTAGATTTCTGCAAGGTCTTTGATACAGTCCTTTACAACATTCTTGTTGCTAAATTGGAGAGATGTGTTTTTGATGGGTGGAACTGTTAGAAGGACAAAGAATTGGATGGATAGCTGAGTCCAAAGAGTTACAGTCAACGGTTCAATGTCCAAGTGGAAGTCTGTAAGCAGTAGTGTCCCTCAATGTGACCAATACTGTTCAACATCTTCATCAATGACATAGACAGTGGGGTTAAGTCAAGTCAGCAAGTTTGCAGGTGGCATCAAGCTGAGTGGTGTAGCTGATATTCTTGAGGCACAGGATGCCATTCAGAAAGATCCTGACAGTCTTCAAGAGTGGTTACATGTGAAACTCACAAAGTTCAACAGGCCAACTGCAAGGTCCTGCAATGGGGTTGAAGCAGTCCTCAGTATCATTACAGACTGGGGGATGAATGAGTTGAGGGCAGCCCTGAGGAGAAGAACTTGGGCATGCTGGTGGATGAAAAATTAAACATGAGTTGGCAATGTGCATTTGCAGTCCAGAAAGCTGATCATATCAGAAATACAGCCAGTACGACAAGGGAGGTGATTTTCTTCCTCTATTCCACTTTTGTGAGACCCCATCTGTTGTACTGCATCCAGCTCTGGGATCCACAGTACCAGAAAGATATGAATCTGTTAGAGAGGGTCCAGAGGAAGACCACAAAAATTGTCAGGGAGTAGAACACCTCTCCTATGACGAAAAGCTGAGAGAGTTGGAACTGTTCAGCCTAGTGAAGACGTTTGGGGAGACCTTATTGTGGTCTTTCAATATCTAAGAGTGATAGAGATTTTTACCAAGGCCTGTAGTGACAGGACAAGTGGCAGTGGTTTTAAATTGAGAGGGTGGCAACATACAAGAAAGTGTTGTCCAAAGAAGTTGTCGACACACCACTACTGGAAGTTCAGCTTGATTGGGTCGTTGTGTGACCTGATCTAGTGAAAGATGTACCTGTCCATGGCAGGTGGTTTGGACAAAATGATCTTTAAAGGTCCCTTCTAATGCAAAATATTTAATGATTTTATTTCTATATTAAATTGTCACAATTATCCTGCCCAACTCAAAGACAACTCAGGCTAAATATCGCAAATATTTAGTCTGAGAACAAGCAATATGCAATTTTCATATATTTCGACATATGGAATCTCTTTCATTATCTTACCAGGCAAGGAGGTAAGGTAGACTAGTCCACAAAACATGGACACAAAATTTTTGTTGCTGTTAAAGTGTGAGCTGCATGGCTTACAATGAGCAAGCAGAAAGAAGTACCAGGCTAAATATATTTTTTGTATAAAACATTGCAATGAGAAATACACCGAGTTCAGGTGAAATTTTTTTTTCCTTCTTTCTCTGCTCTGACAGTTCCTCCAGTGTAAAACATAACCATCTTCTTAGGTCTACCTGCCTTTCATTATAATAATAGTAGTAATGGTTATTCCTACATATAATTGAGTGGAATGCTTCCCTGCATGCAGACTGATAGGTCAGATTGTGATGCAAGAACAGATGACACCAAATTATCTGGGCTTTTAACATATAATATTTAACACTGTTGTTGGCTGTCAATAAAAGAGTGATACCTAGTCTAAATACATTAGATTGTTCAGAAGACCTTGAGAATTGTTGAAAGCATTTCTGAAATAAAACATCTATGGTCATAATTCAGTAATAAAAGACTGCAAGTTGCTGAGCAAAGAGAGGGAATTTGTCTCTTAGAGAAACATATCTGTCTTTCATTATGCAAGGCACTCATCACCCAACCAGTGACAAAAATTCAATATTCTATTTACTTTTACTTTAAAGCATCTGCAACCTGAAATCATCAGTTTCATCTATGATAAAAATTGGCAATTGAGGGCAATCACATTTTTACCATTATTTTCTCTTTCCAGTCAAAGAGAAAAACAATAAAATACTTCATTCATGTGAACAGCATTTTCTTAGACATCATAGAGAAATTGTCTTTTTACTACAAGAAGAAAAGTAAGAATTATTATTCAATGAAGAGTAATATTCACAAATCAACATAAGCATATCTTTTCACAATCATCTTCCTATTGCTTTTTCAGAGTAATTTCCTTAATTTTCAAATATATTTTCTTCAGTTTATCTTTCCTCAGTGCTGCTTAAAAGATGATAACGCAGTTAAGGATATTCTCTTCTTAAAATAATACATTAAATATTAAAAATATATATAATAATATATTAAATATTAAAAAGAAACAGTAATACTATACAGAAGCAGAGAAATATCTTGGCTTTAGTCTTTGACAAGAAACAAAATGAGAGAAGGTAAGCAATTTTTAGAGTGCTGTCTCTGCTTAGATTAGATTTCACAAGGTATGACTTTGTTTTCTTGTTAAGCAGTTGTATTAGCCTTTTGTGCTTTGCCAAGGAATAACTTCTTGTCTACTAATACTTACTCAATTGAAAATACAGAGTATTTTATTCTGAAAGCTGCTTACCTTCATTTCCCTGGATTTAGTAACACCTAAAAAACTCATAACACTTCAGGAATACCTAACACTTTCAGAATCAAATACAAACGAATACTATAGAGGTTTTTTTTATTAATTTGCTAAGTCTAACTGAATTTCACATCCTGAGATACCTTATAGAAAAACAGACACTAAATGTAATAATTTCTCTGCCTTAATGGTACCGTCCTGGTGGAAAAATTAGACACATCCATAAAACAACCAATGACAATTTAATACCGTCCTGAAGAAGAAAATCATTCTCGGGAAATCCTAAGTTGCAGATTGGCCAAAACTGGGAGTTTAATATAAGTGTTATTCTGAACAAAAACTTGGCATTTTTGCTCCAACCACAGTTTGCCAAGTTCTAAATGAAAAATCTGCAAACAAATAAAATGCTTTTAAAATACGTCTTTTCAGCAAGAAGGTCATACATTTAATAGGCTTTGAGTGTATTAATTTGTTTTCCTTGGGGTGGGCTGTGTGGGAGCAAAAGGAATAATATCTTGAAACACCAGGCAGCTTTTAAAAAGACTGTGATTCCAGTTGACTTTTAATCTTCTCAAAATATAGTATAAGCAGATAATAAAAAATAAAGAAAATAATAAAGAATAAATAATAAAAATTATAAAGAAAAAAATGCTAAATAGACTACACAGTAGAAAGATTTTAATTTTAAAATAATAGATTTTCAGTTGAACAACATAGCAATGTAAATAGGCTTGGTTTACCAGGACATGTTTTTTCCTACAAAACTATGAAAGAACAATATAGGAACATTTATTATTTAATATTTGTATTGCAATAATAGCTAGAGCTTGAAAATAAGGAATCAAGACCCCACTGAAGAAATAAGTCATAAAAAAAGTAATTCCAATATTTTTGGAATCTTTCTAAATTCAGGGCAAAAAATCAAATCATATATGTGTATGACTAGCAGAAAGTTTTTTTGAAGAGAAACCAGAGTTTTTATATTTTCTACTAAAATCAAGTATAGTAGCATTCTAAAATGGCTATATTTTAGTTAGATTTTGAGCCAGATTTTCAGAATTTATCATTCATAAGTTTCCTTCTGCTTTATTTTCTCTAACAGTTTATCTCTCAGATAAGAATATATATATCAAGGTCTTGTCTAAAAGCATGTTTTCCCAAACAATCCTTGTATTGTGAACGTGGCTGAAATTCTTATTTATTCATATGTGTAAACTTGTATCAATGCCAAAGGTTTGTTAACAAGATATTCAGCAACTTATTTTGAAATGTAGAGTTTTAGTTGTCAGTTTTCACACAAATAGACTTTCCAATCCCTTTAGCTACATATTCCTGAGTATACCTGCAAGAACTGTTTCAAAATGCAGTGATCACTCTGCAGAACACCCCACTAGTTTCACAGAAACTGTCATTTTCACTATTAATGCAGAAATCTTTTACAAAATTCTTTACATACACAAGGAGTCACTCAACAAAAATAAGTGCACAACAAAGCAAAATATTTTTTTACCTTGATTTGAAATCTCCGAACCATATTTTTTCAAATATCTAGAGAGGTGTGTGTTGCAAAGTATGAATATTTAACCTGAGATAACTTTAGTTGTGTGCACATAAAGACAGGGCTGAACTTAACACCTTGAAACTTAGTCTTCAGTTTAGACACCCAAAAGCCAACACTCAAAGACAATATTCATTTCTTTTGACTTTTTTAGAGGTGATTGTACTGTTTTCAGTTTTGGGCCTCTCGGTATAAGAAGGACATTGAGGTGTTGGAGCGCATCCAGAGAAGGGCAACAAGGCTGATGATGAAGGGGCTGGATGTAGTGGAACGACTTTTGGATTTTTCAGACCTTCCTTGAAAATGGCCTTTACGGGTCTTCCTTAACAACAGAGGTCAGGATTCACGGAAGTATTCCATATCTTCCTTTAACGTAACACGACATATAAATAGGGTGTAGATAGGAGAGTATACTCTCTTCTTCTTCTGAGAGGCTGGAGAGCAGGACCTCCATTGCTGCTGGTCCCATATGGAGCTGAGGCCTGAAGCGGCTGCTGTTGTCTACTGACACGTGGTGGGAGAGTCCTGGGTTGGATTTAGCTGTTCTGCTTTCCTCAAGAGAAGTGGTGAGATTTTGCTAGTTCTTTACTTTGTTAGTTTCCGAGTCTTACAAGTGTGCATACCTGTTTGGTTTTAGCTCCTTTTTGCCCTTTTTCCCATTTTCCCTTCCCCTTTTCCCTTTTGTGGGAGTTTTGCATGATATCCTTACTGTATGTAATTGTTTATATTTAGAAAATACATAAATACATATATTTAGTGTGATTTCGGTTTTTCTATAGTTTTTTCTTAAAAGGGGGGAAGCTTTGGAAAAGTGGCTTAAACTGAGCATTAGAGAGCTTGGGAAAGCTAGCTCACCGGAGAACAAGTCCTGTGAGGAGCAGCTGGGGAAACTGGGGTTGTTTAGCTTGGAGAAGAGGAGGCTGAGGGGAGACCTCATCGCTGTCTATGGCTGCTTGAAGGGGGCTGTAGGAGAGCGAGTGTTGATCTCTTCTCTCAAGTGAGAGGTGATAGGACAAGGGGAAATGGTCATATGTTGCAGGAGGGTAGGTTCAAACTTGATATCAGGGAGAATTTCTTTACTGAAAGAGTGGTCAGGCACTGGAACAGCTGCCCAGGGAGGTGGTTGAGTCACCATCCCTGGAGGTGTTTAAAAAATGGGTAGATGAATTTTTAAGGGACATGGTTTAGCGGATGATGGGTGCAGTTGGACTCAGTGATCCCAAAGGCCTTTTCCAACCAGAAGATTCTATGATTCTATGATCAGTTTCTATATATAACTTATCTATTTGCTGAAGAGAAACATAAATTTGATTTAGTCCATAAAATGAGAAAAAAAAACGTGTAGAAAGACTGTGTTGTGAACTACTGACTTTTATCACGCTAACACAGAAAGAGGGACACATTGCTTCTGCAGGCACTTCAGGATTCTGTTGTATAAACAAATCCAGCAAATAATTTGATTGCTAGTAAAACTTCCAAAGGAAACAACAGTATTTTAAAATGTTATAGTATTTCATAATAATCGTAAAACATGCTGCACCTCAATAAAGATGTTCCCCCATGCAGGAAGTAAATCTCAATAAATTCAAACTCATTAAGGCTCTAGCCACAGTTCTGTGTATCAGCTGTCTCTGGTTATGATAAACTGGAATATTAAAAATTAGAAAATAGAATTATATTCACAATCCATAAAAGCTCAAACTTTACTTTTAACTACAGATAAATAAACCAAATAAAACCCAGTGAGGCTTTTCACAAAAGTCAAAAGGCAGAATTTAGCTCAGAACTGTGAACAAAATATCCTTATATTACTTGCCTAATAAGAATCTTGAAATAATATTGGAAAAAATAATAGGGATAACAAAAACGTGTCAATATTATCACAGCTTGGTTAATAATAACATCTCTTCTATTTGCACCAACATAACATTTTACAAAACTAATCAGTAAGGAGAACTTCAAGCCTGGTAATCACGAGGTGCTGATTAATAGCCTATTTGACTCCCTTTCTGCATAGTTCAGATAATGGACATCTTGGACCTGGGCTACAGTAGAGAAATAGTTGTTAAAAGAAGAAAAAAATCTTGAAATTAAACATTTTAATATTTTTTTCATAAGATTATAATAGATACAAAGATTCATTGTATTAAATTTATTTGGTTTATTTGATTGGAACATTATTATTATTATTAATTATTTTTATGATCATCATCATTATTACTTTTTTCAGCTGTTCTCCAAAAATTTTTGTTAAGATTGAAAAATATAAATAAAATAAATACTTTAATTTCTTATTAAGTATAATTGGATAATATTTTTAAGCCAATAATTGTTTGAAACTTATTTTAGTACTGCTAAATCTGCATTTTAAGTTAAAAGTTTACATGACAAATTTTACCTGTGTCTCATACCAATTTAACAGAGGAAAAGATATGCTAATTTCATGTATGCAGCCAAAGGTATTTGCACACAGCCTGAGCCAAAGAAGAATTTAGCTCTTTAGGTTAAGCTTTTCTTCTGGTGGTTAGAGCTATTTGTGATTGGCAACAAGCCAGACATAAGCAATGGGACTGTACAACAAGACTGGAGCCTTGAAGTCTCCAAGAGAACAGGTGGAATGCCTGAAAAGTAAGATTTGCTGCTAAAATAATGTATTTCTGTGCAAATTTGCAATGTCAGTGTGATTAGCTGTGGGTACATACAATTAAAAATATTATCACCCTCTGGTAGGTAGGTACCATGGTCAGCTTTGCTGCTCTTAACATTCTAAAGCAGTCACTCAAACTAGCAGAGATCATTGTTATCTGTAAGAAGTACACTTTAAGAACAGTGTGGATAATATATTGTTATAGATAGATTTGACAGCATTTGTCCATGCGTTCAGACACATGGATACCACTTACAGGTTTTCTGAAATAACTGAGATTTGAATCCTTGACATTTTTTAAGTCTCAGTGGGATTTCGTTGTGGTGCATATTGCTTAAGGAAGTAGCACATCATGAGCCCAGCTCCCTGGAAATTTTCTCATTCATTTCAAGTACAGGAGCAGCTTTTTTTTTCACAGGACTTCTTACATAAGATACAAACCATCATAAACCTTAAATTCATGTACTTCCAAAAAAAGGCAAACTTCTTGTAGTAGTTGTTTGATTAACACTGTAAAAATATTGACAATGCTATTATAGTCTCCAGTGTTTGTAATGCATCTTCCCCCATTTTTTCTTAGGCATCTTCAGACCAAAACTAAACAGACCATGTTATCTTAATTTTTTCATATTCTACTAGCAAGAATAAAATTTGTTCCACCATTCAGAAACAGGGCTGCTTTAAATATAAATAAAGAAACTCTGATATTGCATGTATATATATATATGTATATAGAGGCTTTAAGACACAAAGTGAATCTTGGCACCCAGTGGAATACCTCTATCCTACAACCTTACATCAGTATTTAAACAGTTCCATTCATTTCCTATCTTCAATTCATGAGAATTACAGAAATACACCTTGCATACAATGTTCTACTGAAGTCACTGCATTGTTCTACAGAAAGTAAACATAACATTAAGTTGTTACAAAAAAGTGAAGTTTCTTATGTCTTATTTGGAGGCAGTATGTACTTTAGTCTGTTAAGGAAAGGTCTAACTTCTTTTAATTTATCACTAAGCGGACACTCAGTCAATAGACAGACAATAATTTACAGCTTGATCTTGTAAGGCAAGTGGCATCCTATATTCCCAAGCTAATAGGAACTGAGTATCCAGTTGCATGGCCTTAACATCAGACAGGACTAACCAATAATTAACTGTTTAATTTTACAACTTAAGTGAAGGTTACCTACATAACAGGTAAATAACTCACACAGGATTATTCATCCATGTAGTTGCAGAAGGAGGAACTAGATTCAGATGTCCCTGTTGTCTTACCCATGTTACTGCATCTAGATAACATGCCTCTAGATAACATCGTCTGCCTTTTCCTCTCTAAGGAGCACAGATTCACTCAGGCTTTGCACTAGTCTGGTTTCTGCTGTCACAAGGCCCAGATCCAATCCTTTGGCAGTAGAAAATATGCTGGCGAGCCAGAGATATCTGATACATGTAAAAGTTGTTCTCCAAGGTGCCAACACCTGGCCAGCAAGGCCCTGAAATTGTATTGGCTGCAGAACACTTGTAGTTAGAGCAGCCAAGAGATACAATCATCCATCTTCCCTCTAGGAGGAAGCTGATAGTTGGGTTACAGTATCTGAAACTTATTTGCCTCTATTTGTTGCTTCTTCATATTCAGAACATATTATAATTCTTCTTTTACTAGTGCTTTGATGATTTCTCTTTCCTCATGAGCTCTCACGTGCATATGCTTCTCATTTTTAACAACTTCTTTTCCTTCTACCTGTTCTTTGGTGGCCTTTGAAAAATTCATAAACTAAAGTAAAGAGATAATCATTACCACTTAGAGCAAAGGAAGAGCTCAAATACAGAACACAGGCAGGCTCACTGCAGTGGTTTACCTTCTGCATCATGTTTCTTCATAGGCTTCAGTCTAATTCAGCTTTTTGCTTTCTCAATCTTCTTCTATCTTGCCTTTTTTTGTTGTTTTTGTAAAGATAGTCTTGCATTCCTTCTTCCCCCCATAATCTCCCAAACTTTTTTCTGTCTACCTCTAAAAACGTGGATCTGTAATCAAAATGTCATTGAAAATGGAATAATTTCCAAATGCATACTCTTCTGCACAAATGTAGATATTGGAGCCCAGAACTACCCTTGTGCACCTATATGATATGCATCAGTTAGGTGCTAGCTCTTCAGAAAATGCGTATATAACCAAAGAGCAAAGAGAGGCACTTTAAGAGCCCATCAGAGATGTGATTCTCTCTCTGGAACTACCTCATTTTCTGTTTACCATAGGCAGAATGGTGAGGGTGACTGTGAGATAATGCAATGTTTCTGGCAATGCCATATTCAGCTGGGAGGAATTGGGTCTCATTTATAGGTAAATGACAGATTGAGAAATAAAGAGATACATGACGCTGTTTTTTTTCAAAACACTATCTTGTTTCTGATATTGTGGTTGGCCTCCAGCAATGCAACAGCAGAATTGTTACAGGTTAGTTTATCCAGCACAGTGGAAATTTGCCAGGGTATGTTCAAAGTGTGCTGGTTTCTCTCATGCCCTCCACCCATATGGAATGAAACCATCTCTAAAAAGCATTCAAACCTGTCTTTCTCCAGAAATATGAGCTGACAAATCGTGTTTATTTCTCATTACCAAATACAGAGATTAAAGAGGGGAAAAAGCAAACTTGGGTACTTTTCAAATACAACTGCACCACAACAGTAGCAACCATGTAACATTTCTTCAGAGACTGAACACTTGCTTGTTGAAAGACCACCTAAGAGTGTATGTAACATTGCCATCTAGTGATTTCAGTCGTAGTAATGTGTTTTAACAAATCTCAGATATATGCACAGCCACCTCCGGTAATAATAACCTCCTTCCTTCTTCCTGATAGTCACGATTTATTATTTGGCACTCATATTTATTACAACTTGTCCTACATTTAAATTGGAATTGCATGAGAACCTTTTGAAAGGGCATCTAGCGCAATTTAAAGGACTGATAGTAAATAAATAAAACAGTTACTGAAGGAGGCTAGGAGAAGCTCACACTACCTCTTAAAAAAAAAGTAGAAGTTTCCTTTTCTAATAGCTTCTTGTTGCGTGTTACTACATCTGTTAGACATATTTTCACTGAAAGTTCTGTGTTTTCACCAAAACCAGATTCTCAGGAGTTTTTCAGCTGCATAAAGCAACCTACTCAAATGGACTTGAATATTAGGCAGTAGCGGCACTGACATTTGACAGGAACAAACTGAATAGGCGGTATGCCACCATTCCATACACATGGGAACCCATGTCTTGAAAGGCAGTTAATTGCATGCTTAAAATCAACAGGACTTGGGATAAATGTAAGTTGTATGAGATCAAGCATATCCTCTGACATCTGCAGGATGATCTTAGACTAATTTTAGGCAGAAAAATTTAGATGAGATGACTTCCACCCAGGAAATTGTGTCAATGTAGGCATTCAGAAAGGTCAAGTGATCTGACCTGGAACAAGAGGATGATGGAGAAGATATAAGATTGTCTGCACTGTGTCAGAAAATTGTACATATTTTCTCACCTCTTCTTCCTTCCTTGGTATTCCACCTCAGCATTCAATCTAGTCAGTTGTTTGGATGACATCAGTACGCTAAAATAGACTGAGAAAAAAAAAAATAGTGGGGTAAATTGTTTACGTATCTACTGATCTTGTAGGTCCTACTGTGGCAACTTGATGCATGGAGATGAAGGCATTTGTTCTATTTTTACATACGACAATATAGAAAAAGCCTCAGACTTAGACACCACATTAGTTATGTACTGAAGTGAAGGTCACCCCAAGTAATTTTCACCCAAGTGATTTTGGCTTTTATGCTTGGATTAATGTTTACTTAACTTTTTTTCATTTTTCCCCTTTCCTTGCTGTTCTGTAAAACACCAAAAATGCCTAATTATTGGTCTTTTTCTTATCTCTACCATTCTGAATAATTTTTTAATTGAACTGGAACACCAAATACAATATCTGCAGGAAGCAATAAATTCTTACAATACGTCACCCCCTTAAACACACAATGTGAGTGCATTCCCTCATTCCAAAATGTTTCTTGTCCCTCATGATACTGGAATGGTAATTAAACATCTTTCATTTTTTAAAAAATAAACTTTTTATATAAAAAAATGTACAAATTTCTGAGGCACAGTACTTGCAAAGAGCTACCAACTTGAACTCATGGCAATTCAAGAAGTGCAGTGGCTGGAAGGTTAAATAAAACAACATACTTTCTTTAATTTTCTTTATGACTTATAATGACACTTTAAGGAAGCTATTCAAAATGTCAACTATACTTTTTTTTCTATAGGCAGAGATGAACTGATTTTCTATTGTCTTTAATGTTTGAAAAAAAAGAACAGTAGTCATAATTAGAGACATTTTTTTCAGAAAAGACAAGTACATATTTGCCTGATAAGTAAAGGGAACTGGGAGTGAATCTTGAAATTTCATATTCTCGTTCTTTTCATTAACAATTTTAGCACCTGTAGAAACACACATGCTCAAATACAAAATTGTGCCCTATAAATATCTAAAATATTTTAATAAAAAAAATCACATGCACATAAGTGATAGAGTTAAAGTACATTGTGTTTCACCACATAAATGAATGAAGTAAAACTAAAATAAGTTAATAATACATGGAGCAAAAAAAAATAAATGGACATCTCTTCCTGAGATCTTTTGTGAAAAATGCTCCTGGTTCTATTTAAGGTTGTGATAACTTCTAGCTGAAGCAGCCAGTTTATATTCAGGCAATGTTATCATTATTCAACGGAAAGAATTATATATTCTGGGAACTGGAGTACATGCAGGAAATTCGACAGTGAGGTAAATTATCAAGCCAATGACCAGAAAGACCATACTGTAAATAGGAATCATAACTTTAATTCAGTGTTTACTGGTATAATAGCCTGTCCCTAAACCAGCTGAAATTGGAAATTTCACAGAACCAAATGAAAGTTTTAACCCTAGTGTCAAATAAATGCTTGTTCATCCTCCCCAATTCAGAGCAGCATGCACCTACCTATCTCCAAGACATAAGTCTCTAGTGGATGAATCAGAAAAATGACAAACCAGTCTCAGAATCTTCCCACTGAAAGAAACTAATTTAAGCCTCTTTCCTGCCTTGCCCCTGGATAACCTTCCCCAACCTAACAGCTGTTTTCAGCCACATAACAGTCTTTTTCTCTTTTAAGCACTTTCCCTTTCTTCTAATGCATGCACTAGGCTTCCGTCCATCTGTGTGGTTGTTTAGGCACAAGAGTTCACTGAGGACTGTTGACAGGATCTCTGGAGTAGAAATGGCATCCCATGGAGGCGTTTCCACCTCCTGACCATGACTAATGGAGGAGCTGAAAACATGGGACAAGCACAAATAAGGTAGAAACCCATGATTAGAAGTAGCAATTTTCATTCATGATGTCCTGGATTCATCCCAGGATGTATTTTACAATTGAACACCTATGTATTTTTTTGCTGTTTATCTAGGTGTAGGGATATTTATTTTCATTTATTGCAGCAATCCTCTGAAGCCTCAGTCAAAACCAAGCCCTGCTCATGCTAGACGTGATAGCAATAAATATTGTGAATGCAAATATAGCCACAGAGCTCCAGTATTCTAAGGAATAGAAGCCCTACTATGAGTACTTTACAGAAAGGAAACCAAGAAATGAAGTACCTTAGTCAAGATCTGCACAAATATCCTTAGAAGATTGTTTCTCCCTGAAGAGCACATTCAGTACAAAACCACTGCAATGATGAAATACAGTCAGCTGACTACACACTCCTAGGTATTCCAGGAATTTGTTTTTGAATAACTCCTTTTGCTAACTGAAAAATGTTACTGTAAAAATGGAAGTTTTTATCAGCTGTCTAGGAAGCATTAGTAAGTATAAACAGAAACACTAGCAGAAAAATGAAGCAGCTACATCAAATAGTAAACAGTTTAATCCAGAAGGACACCTACTTAAATCTTTTTTTTTCAAAATTTCTAATGTTCACTGTATGTCAAGCTTTGTTTCAAGCCAGTACCATACCTGTCACTGTAATAAATATTTACAATGATTATCATTCTGTAGTTTCAGTGATCCAGCAGACACTATGTATCAGCACCTGCAGTGTTATTACTACGATCACATATAATTTCAGATCATAAATAATGTTTTTGAAAGAATAGTACTTTATAAATGCTACTAATTAAGTTAAGAATATTGTGTTGCTCAGAATTAAAGATTGTTGTGAACTAGATTATCCTAATGAGAAAAGATAATGCCTTAAAAATACAGTGAATTCAAAGGTAGAAGAAGAAAGCAAAGTTGCTAATTTCACAGCTACAGATAGGAAACATCCAAAACATAGCAATCCCAAAGATATTTTTGTTTACCATTTGGAGCTATAGAGTGACACGTAAGTCCAGAGCAAATAGACTCTGTGGATGATTAATTTTCTAGTTTTATGTATATCAGCTCTTCACTTTGCAAGGGGATGGACAGGTGAATGGGAAATACTATTGAGTGGTTCTCTGGCTCTCTGCCATAGTCTGAAAAATGACTAATAACAAAATTACACCAGCACTTGGCAGATTGTCTTAAAAGTGAATAAGAACATCATAAGGTGAGAATCTGAACATTTTAAGTTTATCTTCATAACTTTACTTAAGAAAACACACACATTTAGGTATTACTCCTTTATTATAATACAAATATTCTGAGTTTGACTTACTTTCCGTAACATGTTTTTCTGTTATCTATATTATTGTTTTAATATCTCTATTTCCCCTTATTCAGTGAAAGCTATTTTCACATTCAACAAACTTTCAAAACCAGTGCTGAAAATATCACTATGTGGTGCTATGGCCAAATTATGAATTAAACTTTTTCAATTGCAATTGGTTTTGATTGGAAAAGAAGAAACTAGAAAAACATAGAAAGAATAATAAATATTAAATTCTGTTCTTGACTCCTGCCACTATAAACCTGACAAAGTAATAGGAATAATGAATGTATCCATTCAATATCTTCTGGCAGAAAACAATTTTATTCATCAGTAACAGTACTCAAGGACGTTGGAAAAAAAGCTCTTCAGTTTTTACCTGTAAAATAGCTACCTTTAGTCTCTAAAGCAAAAGAATGTCATTTCTCAGATTAGCTAATATAAAGGATTCTTCCAGAAAAATGGTCCAATCAGTCTCCTAAAAAGCTCTGTTACAGAGGAAATTCATCATCATCAGTGACTACATTCAAGAAAAGCATCCCAGCTCTAGAAGATGGTTTGATGACATAACAGGCAGGCTTCAGATTCTGGCGTCCTTCAAATCAGAGTTTCAAAATGCAGAAGAGAGTTTTCACATAACCAAATCGATGTCTCTGCAGTTTGTTATATTAGATATTTCCTCTGTAGAAGCAGCCTTGTGCAATTCTGTGGGGTTCTTCTGTGATCCACTGGTACCAGTCTGTATCAAAAAGACTTTGTAAAAATGAAAACAAGAAGACTTATTTGTTTGTCAAATAATTGATCATGTCACTCCCCTTGTAATCCAAGAAACAGGCTGGGTTCCATATTTGTGCTGATTTTAATGTTTTCTTCTTTAATTGGATTTTAATAAATAATTGTGGTATAGATTATTCACAAGAAGGAAGAAATCTATTTCACATCCTTATTATTTCCCTATCAAAAGCCACAAGACCTACCTGCTTGTCAGACAAGTAAAAAGGTAGACTATAAACACATGGGAAGAATAATAAAGTAGTTACGACACTTCTACGAAGCAAGTGAAATTACAATTTAGAACTAAATTGCATTGTTTTTTCCAGACATTAAGAATATTATGATTTTTCTTGTAGGAGTAAGGCACATTATTTAAAAAAATCCCCCTTGCCCATATGACAAGGTAAAGCTGTTCAGTGACATGCTGCAATGTACAGTTTTGCAGTTCTTTGACATTTTAATGAAATAACATATTTGAGTGCAAAGCCCTGTACTGCAGAAAAACTCTCGAATAACCTGTGCTCATGAAGAAGAATGGGATTAGCTCCAGGCAGCATAAGAACCCTTAATGGCCAGATGTCATAATGAATTGAACTGGATCTCATGTTCTTGTGTAAAGTGGAGAGAGCTCAGGGTCTCATTGGTGTTTCAGTAACACCATAATCGGTAGCCCTGTGTTACACCGTGGCTAAGTTTTGAATTGTGGGCAATAAAATTTTTTGTCTGTTGTTCTGAGCAACCCATTGATTCCCTTTTGTATGTTGTAGGTAGTGCTCATGTCTTTCTGACAATGCCAGCAGAAAGAAGACAGGTGCTGGGCTATATGAACAAGAAAGCTCAGTGCTGGAGAAGCAACCTGATATGTTAGAGCTGCATATGCGAAATTATCATCTCTTCTTGCTTCAGAAATAGCACAGCTCCAAGGGTAGATAGAATGGATGAGGTCAGAAAACTAATTTAAGCTAAAAAGAAAAGGAAGTGGGTAACCCAAGAATGGATAACTTTAATAGCTACTGACAACCACAATTAAGGTTAGACCCTTACCAAGATGCCTAGTGAGATCTTATGTTATATACATTGCTAATGTAGAAATTGCTATCCTTTGTCTAACTTCATTGTTTCTCTTTATTCATCTGTCCTCTGTACCCTTAATTTTCTCTTCATATAACTCCTTGGACTCAGTGTTTGCAAATGGAAAAGGATTAACATATTTTAAAGAAGCCCTTTATATGAGGTTTGAAGAGTGGCTAGACGAATTCATCTGGCTTTTTCTAGACTGATGAAATAAGAAATGGTTATTTCCAGAAGCCATATCACACTACCTAATATTAATGTATCTTGTCAGTAATATCCCTTTCTGGTTAATAGAGCAATGGCTACATCTTCTTCAGACCTCAGGATATTTTCAGCCTCCCTGTAGATTGTGTAAATGAAGAAGATTTTCTGGTAGAATATTCTCTGCAATTTTTTGAGATGTACCGATAAGGTAGTCTGTGATTTTGTTCTAGCCCACATGTGGATTGCCATAATTCCCTGTATACTTTGTCTTCATTAGGCGTGGGGGCAGAGGAAAGTAGTAACTGGCAGATACTTTAGCTTAAATTTAAAAACAATGTAAGCCTGAATATTTTTACCTGAATTGGAATATTCAGAAGTTGTAAGTACCTGTTAAAATATTTCCCAAAGAGTGTGGATGGACAACGTTCAGTACCTTTACATCTGTACTTCCCCAAAACCTCCTGCATCCATTTTTTGTGTTTGGGCAATAGTTTCCATCCTGGCTGCTGTCTTCAAATCATGTAAACAGCCAGTGTGTGGAGTAAGAGGTCTGAAGTAACACATATCCAGAAAACAGCCTGGGGCTTTTAGTCTGCCTGGTAGTGATGCAGCAGCTGTTGAAAGACTGTTGAGGAAAAGGTTTGGTCATCAAATCTGGTTCCTTGGAAGAAACACTTGGGGTAACTTCAGGTAAGAAAGGAGCCTTGAATTTACTTGTTACTTTCCTGATTTATTGATTTGTATATTTTATGGATAAAAGGTATCAAAACAATGATCTAATTTGAACTCTTAAATGGGACAGGGCAAAGAACTGCACTGGGCAATTTCTTTTTTAATAATCTCTATTTAATTTACATCATATTTTTTTAAAAGTTTTCTAATCCTAATTCTTCAAATGATGAAAAACCCACCTCCTCCCTTGCTGAGTGATTAATTACTCTCACTATTAAAATTCCTACTTTATCCCTTATTCAAATTTCTCTAGCATCGTCTGCTAACCACTGGATCCCATTACAACTTTCCCTACTAGATAAGCAGGTATCTACCCTCAGAAATGCCTTTCCTATAGAGTTGCTAAAAAAGCACAATGTAGCCACCTTTTAAACTTCTCTTGGCTAAGCTAAATAGATTGAGTTCAGTTAATAAGCCTCCATCCTGCCTTCAGGAAAAAAAAAGCAGTGATACCCTGTGGAAGGCTTTCATGTAATATATCGCATGAATTCACCAGATTATTTTTTTTTTCAAAATTATTATATACAGCTGCACGTGATTTTGTTTCACTTATTTACTTCCAGCAGAAATGGCAATAAAATTTCTTAATTTTTAGCATGCACTGGTACAGGCTTATCGCTACAAAAACACTTAAGTGTGATAATGCTGATTGTTCCCAGAGGTAGCTTGTAGTCAGTCATCTTCAGGAGCAGAATTTGCTTGTCCTTGCAAGGTGAGCTCCTGAAATGCTGATGTTATTCAAGGAGGAAGCTGGACATGTAGAATTCGGATTCACAGGAACAAGCAAGATGAACAGGAATGTAGCCAATAGACATGTATTTCTATAGGTCTTCTCAGAGGTTTACAACATTGTCCACAATATGAAAAGCTATGTTTTCCTGTGGTCAGCACTGGCTACAAAATAACAGGTGCATTTTTAGTGCATAGACTTTTGCTGAGTCTGTTCCCTCTGTTTCTTTTTCACTTCCTGTGGAGAAACTTAATGTTTATTTTTGTAGCTTATATACTGGTGCTGACAGACAGCCTTTGTGAAGATTATTACCAGTAAATATAGAAAGTGTGCTTATGCATGAGAAGAAATAACTTACACATCCTTGAAAATCCAGGCTACATACACAGTGTCTTTAAGCTGAATATATCTAGCGTATAAAGCCAGTCCACCCAGCTTAGACCTAGGCACTTGTTCCATACTTTGCTTCTATAAGAAAAGCAGTGGACCCCTGACTTCAGGTGTATGTTTGATAGAAGAACTTAATGAAAAGATGTTCTCTAAGAGTATTACAGAGTCATTTGTCTAAATGTCATAGATGTTCCACAGATTGTATAGTCAGCTTCTTCAGGGAGGAAAAGATGATTGCCTTTTTGGATTATCATCTTACCCTTTCTCAAAGATGTTCACATTAATATGAATTAAACGATTGCCTAAGAAAGCCCTTTAAAGCCTAGTGGAAACAAAACATCTTCTAAGCAATTCTCTAACTCACAGTCTCCCTCTTTCCATACTATAACTTTAATTAGTCCAGTTATGGTATTCAACAGTAATAGATTCATTTAGATACCTTGATAGCCAAGTCTTGTAAGTAGTTATGAAGGTTTTCAACTAAGCCAACCTGTGAGCCCATTCTTAAAAGGGTGAATGAAAATGTATCTGGCAGATTAATGATTATATATAACCTCTTGCCCTAAAATCTTCAGTCTGCAGCATTTGAACTGTTCAGGTATTAACAATCACCCCAACAGCCTCTCTATTATTGTTCAGATGATTTTCTGCTCATATTTTACTGCATACTCTATTTTCTGTAAATGCTCCATAATACACAGTGCCTGTGGAAGCGAATGTGCTAAGCTATCAGTGAGTAAATGACTTTGGAAATTAGTTGGAGGTTAATTCTTTGCCTCATTGGCCCCCCAAAGTAGCCAAACTGTAATTGATTTTGATGGCATTCACAAAGTGCCTTGGCCTGTTGAATAATGAACGAGCACTTATGGAGACAGCCACTGAATATAGCAACAATTATGCAGGGTAACAATGAGACATCATTAAAAGTTTAATGCTTCTGCACTTAATCAACTTTGCCCTACCTTTAGCAGCTTTGTTGCTTTAGGAAATTTGCAAAGTTTCAAGTGTCATTGTGTTGTATATGTTTTACATCCATCAATTCAGAGAAATGTTCACTCAGGGTAAGCATGTCTAATCCTGACATATTTAAGGAGCTGTTAAAGCATAAGAGAAAAATGATAGGCAATTATTGGTGCTGAGAAATTTGTGTGCTGCACGGAGCTTTTCCCACTCACATGGTCAGAGTACCCTAATGACAGCACCACCTTGTTCTGTTGTTTGATTACTCACAGGCAATGTGAGAAAGGTCAGATTATTTTTTAGTCATAACAAATTCAGCCAACCAACTATCAAGCAATCATTCTTTGGTTTCTTTAACTGGTTTATATAATCTGTTTTACAACTGACAGTGGTGATTATATCTGTCTTAACAGTAATTTATTGAACTTTTTATGCTTGTATTAAGTAATTACTCAAGCAGTAGCCATGAAGAGTTTAAGAAGCTAATGAACCTAGACTATATTGTCATGATTTGTACACACTTGCTAGTCACCTCAGTCAATGTCTGAAGGAAAATAAATCCTAATTTACTAAGCTTGCATGCAGCAGTCTACTAGGCAGGAATGAATGGGCACAGGACACTAAGGTCACAGTGGTATTTAAAAATATCATGCAATGTAAGATGAGAAATATTTTTAAAGGCAAGTACAATATCAGTCCTCTAAAGACAGTTTTACCATGGATCATTAAAGTTTTGGGATAGAAACTCAGTGTCTGAATACTGAATCACCAGTCCCACATTGTTTCAATGACCTGGGCCACAACAACCCACTTGCAACAGAAAGGTTCTTGGTACTCAGCACTTATAAGTTACTCCTAGATGTGTTTCATGCTGCTTTAAGGAAAAGTACCTGTCACTGTTATCTTGGCACTTGATCAAGCTTTATCATGGGGCGTATTATAAAACTGTAATTCCTTTTCCAGCATACTTCTCTTTTAAAATACTTAAACACAATTGGCATAAAGTACACCAGGCACTAAGCATTCTGAAAATTAGGCCTCTAGAGCAAGGATCCAGATCAGCTGGAACTTATGACAGTTTAACTTTTCACCTTTTTCCTTATAATTTTGTACATGAACCATCATATACATTTAGAAAAAACCCTGCAGGCTCAATATCAACTTGTTCTTCAGGGATCTGTTCAGTACAATACCATGGGATAAAGCCCTGAAGGGCAGAGGAGGCCAAGAAAGCTGGTTAATATTCAAGCATCACCTCCTCCAGGCTTGGGAACAATGCATCCCAACAAAGAATGCCGGGAGGCCTGCATGGATGAACATGGAACTCCCGGAAAAACTCAAACATAAAAAAGAAGCCTACAGACAGTGGAAGCAAGGACACATAGCTTGAGAGGAATACAGAGAAATTGTCCAATCAGCTGGAGATAAGATTAGGGATGTAAAGCTCTGATGGAGTTAAATTTGGCCAAAGACATCAAGGACAAAAAAAAAAGCTTCTGTAGGTATGCTGGTGACAAAAAGAAGAGTGGGGAGAATGTGGGCCCTCTCCAAAAGGAAATGGAAGACCTGGTTACCCAGGATATGGAAAAGGCTGAGGTACTCAATGACTTTTTTGGCCTAGTTTTCATCAGCAGGGCTCAAGACACACGGCCTAAGTCACAGAATACAAAGGCAGGGACTGGGAGAATGAAGAACTGCCCATTATAGCAGAGGATCAGGTTTGAGGCCGTCTATGAAACCTGAAGGTGAACAAGTCTGTGGGACCTGATGATGCATCCAAATGTCCCGAGGAAACTGGCAGACAAAGTTGCTAAACCACTACCCATCATATTTGAGAAGTCGTGGCAGTTCTGTGAAGTTCCCACTGACTGGAAAAGGGGAAAAATGATCTCCATTTTTAAAAAAGGGGGAAAAGGAAGACCTGGGGAACTACAGGTCAGTTAGTCTTACTTCTGTGCCTGACAAGATCCTGAAGCAGATCCTCCTGGACATTGCTGAGGCACATGGAAAATATGGTTGGTGACAGCCAACATAAATTCACTAAGGGCAAATTGTGTCTGAAAAATTTGGTGGCTTTCCACGATGGAACTATGGCATAGGTAAATAAGGGAAGAATAACTGACTTCATCTGTACTTGTGCAAAGCATTTGATGCTGTCCCATATTATATTCTTGTCTCTAAATTGAAGAGATGTGGATTTGACAGATGGGCAAGGCACTGTCTGGATAGTCTCACTGAATGAGTTGTGATCAATGGTTCAATGTTCAAGTGGAGACAGGTTTAGTGGAGCTCAGTAGTGGTCAATATTGGAACCAGTGTTGTTTAACAACTTTGTTGGAGACGTGGACAGTAGAATTGAGGGCATTTTGCAAGTTTTCCAATGACACCAAGTTATGTGGTGCAGTGGATGCACTGGAGGGAAGGGTCATTCTGCCCCTCTCCTCTGCTGTCATGAGACCTCACCTGGACTAATGTGTTCAGTTCTGGAGTCCTCAGCACAAGAAGGACATGTATCCATTACAGTGAGTCCAGAAGAGGGCCATGAAGATAATCAGAGGGTTGGAGCACCTCCTCCATAAATATAGACTGAGAGAGTTGGCCTTGTTCAGCCTAAAGAAGAGAAGGCTACAGGAAGACCTTTTAGCAGCCTTCCAGTACTTAAAGGAGGTCTCCAGGAAAGACTGGACAGGTCTCTTTTTCAGGGAGTGCAGTGATAGCATGAGGGATAATGATTTTAAGCTGACAGAAGGTAGATTTAGATTCAATTTTAGGAAGAAAATTTTTAATGTGAGGGTGGTGAGGCACTGGAACAGGTTGCCTAGAGAAGTTGCTGCTGCCCCATTCCTGGAAGTGTTCAAGGCCTAGTTGAATGGCGGCTTTGAGAAACCTGGTCTAACGGCAGATGGACCTGCCAATGGTGGGAGAGTTAGGACTGGATGACCTTCCCAACCGAGACCATTCTATAATTCCATGATTTTATGATTTCCTCCAGAGTACTTTCTACTGTTAGGAGTTATACTGGCAGGTCACCGATACTCTGACACAGTTGCTGCTTGTTAGGACAGGTTACACACTCTTGGCCAACTGCTCTGCAATTTTACATATGGGTGTCAGCCTGGAGAACATCATCCAATCCTGCTGACTTGCTAAGATCTTACACAAAAATCTGTTTGGTCTCATACTTTCTGCATATGTATTTCAAACTAACCTAACTCCTCTGACCTGTTACAAAAAAAAAAGCATCAGATTCCAGATTCTCCCCAGTAAAAAAAAAAAAAGCAAATAATTTACTGAGCTTCTTTACTGTGATATTATCATCTCAGAGGGCTTCTCTTTCTGTCATTAGGTAGCCCCATCACTTCCTATTTGAATTCCTGCTTTTATTGCTTTTAAGGAATCTTTACTGTTAGCTTGAGCATCTTTTGAAAATTGTTCAAGTCCTTTATCACTGTTGATTTTATATTTACATCAGACCTGTCAGAAGTTTGACCTGCCAGCAGATTTGCTTCATGTCTTCTGGTAACGTTCGATCTGTGCCTTATACCATAATCAACTGAATGGACCACTTTGACCCCTTGGCAATCTTCATCCAGTAAAAAAAAAAAAGTGTTGTTTGGGGTTTTTTACTTACAACATTATAATACACAATATCGATGTGTGGCATTCCACTATATAATTTGCTTGATCAAGAAATACATGTTAACATTAGAGGGCATCAGCTCCAAGTCAGAAAAACTAGACATGGGAATTAAAAATACAGGTCTTCAGTGTGGATTCTGAGAAACCTCATCTGAAAATATTATGCCTATGCATGGGATTATTGAGAGATTTATAACACGGATCACTTTTACTACCAGGTTGCCCTGAGGGTGGAGTGACCTGTGTTTGTTCTTGAACATTTATGTGAGTTAGCCCAAAGTTAGGTCCTTTACCTAACAAAAGACTGGCATAGTTTGCTTCATCAGTTAATGATCTTTTCTTATCCATCATTTATTCACAAGTTACTTCACTTCTATTTCAGGAATAACTCTGCCAGTGAATACTTCCGTCTGCTTCAGAAGACTAACAATTTGTTCATTCTCTTACAAAAGTCTGTGATATATTGGATATAGAAAGTTTTAGCACATCATTAACGTTTGATACTGTAGGATACAGTTTTTGTTTTGTAACTCATGTTCAACTTTAGATTTAGTGCAGTGGACCATTTATTTCTCAGTTCTTCTAGCAGGTCAATGCTATTCCTCCCCAGAGATACATAAATATTGAAGAGAAGTTTAGCGGAGCATAACTTTTGGTATATTGCTGTCTTTTCCCCCGATATTTTTTTTTTTCAACTTTTTGCACTAAAATAATTTTAAATTACTGTCTGGTAACAAAATTGAATATTTGGAACATTTAACAATATTTTACTTAGATCTAATCAAAAGCTATTATATCTATCATAAAGGGAAAGTGGCAGGGACATAAATCAATAGAACATGTGTGATTTTTTTCTCTCCCCATAATTCACCTGCTATTCCTAGATGTAATTGTAAAAAGGGAAACACTGAATAGAATATGTTACAGTCACACTTGAAATTGCATTTAATTAGAATAATCATGCAATAATATAGCTTACATTGTTTTCTTTACAATGTATTTTATAGCAGTTCTACTACCAATGCATACTTATTTAAGAAGCTTCCAATTTAAGGTTCTGATTTAATTTGAAAATGGGGGCTGCAAGTCTACTTACAAATCAGTGAATGTTTGAAAATAGTACCTTTTCCTGCCCTAGGGATCAGATCTGTTATTTCTCAAGAAGAAATAAATTCATATAATAGTGTTAGATTTGTATAATGATGTATCTATTTGGTGCAAAATAAAATCAGGATAGTACTCTCTAAAAGGTAGGTTGGCTCTCTGTCAACTGATGATTGGTCATCAAGTGCTGAAATGTCACTTAAACTTTGCTTAAAAAGAGTATTTTTTTTACCTCAGCAAACTGTAATAAAAAAATATGTATCAAGGCATACTTAGATATGCTCATTTGGAGCTATGACTTTTGCAAAAGATCTCTATCTTTACCCAGATACATTTATTAAGCTATATCTCTACAATTAAAGGATCAGTAGCACCTCTATAACAGAGATTTTGTAGTGGCAACATGTCATCCCTAGGAGAATCCGGGGCTTTCACTGTCTCCAAACATCTGATTGCTGATGTGTGTGTGATTAAGCAAAATTTTTGTTTGATATATGCAAGTGTCAAGAATCACTCAGTTTTAGTAACATGCTGAAGTATCTCTTATTCTCACTATGCAGAAATCTTCTTTCATAGTTACGTTTACTAGCAAAATGCCTTATAAGAGAAACATAATATGATTTATGTTCACATATACTTGACTTACGTGGCAATCATGGCCTGGATATACTGGATCAAAATGAAGATTCCTCTAGCTCAGGTTCATACTTCTTGCTAATAGCTATGAATAAGGATAGTCCTTCTAACCATCTTTAAACAGTAACCACTGAATTGCAGGGACACTCTTGAGAAAACAAAGAGTTGAAAAGAAGTGTCCAAGAAACATGAAAAATTGTGGCACCTTAGATAGTAACACAGCAGTTGTGAAAACCAGTTTTAGTACTGCCAGAAGTCATGGATTTCTTCTAGACCAGAGAGATCGACCTACCCATCAAACATCATGAGAAACTCACATCGAGCCAGAGGACTAGCAGCAGGGTTGCAACATGTGGGGACTCACACATAGAATGTGTTTATATGACTTTACAGAGGGCTTTCTCCATGGCATGTGCATTTGCAAAGCATAGGGAACAGCACACTTATAATGCTAGAGCACTCACATCTTGAGCACAGGTGTATGGATAAGGCAATGGACACTCACAGAGAAGGTATATAAGGTGTATTTGTCCAGGGGTGGGAGACAAAGGGAATCTGGGGACGTAAATGTCTGTAGGGTGGTGATGAGGTTAGAATTCTGTGGGATTAGTGTAAGAAGAGTGCTTAGAAATGTTGTAGGTGTTTGTTAACATTTTTAACTGCATAGTATTGTGATTTATATGTAGTATTGCTGATCTTGATCCTGGATGCATAGTTCACTGATTTCTGGTTAATAATATGGAGTTAATAAACCAATAAACTACTTGATTTTAATGCTGACCTGATATAAACCATGTTAATTGAGCAGTTTTTCCCTACAACACGACAGACTTCTCTCTTTCTAATGTTCTTTCTAATCAGGATCCCTATGTGTTCTTCACTGCCTATGTACTGGAAAGAGGGTCTTTGTTAAAGTTGTCTTCATCTCTCTTATAACCTTGAAAAATACAGACATAGGGCTTGAAGACCCTTTGGTTTGCTCTTTTTCCCCAGTGCTGAACTCCTGTTTCCTTAATCAGCCCTTAGAAATCTGACCTCTTCCGATCCCATTCACTTGCTGGGCTTTAACAGATTTGTACTGCCCTTCAGCTCACATTGAATGGCTTCAAAATATCAACAGTGGCACGTGGTATGGGGAAACTAGGTGATGCCTTAGTTATTCTGCACCTAGGGTCCCTCTATCCATTGTATAATGCCAGTGGGAAGGCCGAGCGCTTCCATTTTCCAGTCTGAGTGCTCGTCCTTTAGGTCCAGAAGGAGCACAGTCTCTGATGTTGGGAAGATAATTAGCATTTGTCTAACGTCTCTCTCGCTTCATAAGAGCACCCTGGAGGCTGCAGAGCATCACACAAGCCTCCCTGCCACACCCATACCTCATGTGGAAGGTGCACAGGGAAAGAAGATGTATGATACATTTCAGAAGGAAAAAAGGCCCATATGAGGGAAAGATCACACTTTCCTTTTATGTATGTCCACCCCCTGTTCCCTTTCTCCCCTTCTGTCTTAGTTTAAAGGAAAAACTAAGATGTCTGTTGGGGTTATATCTCCCACAAGAAAATCACTACAGCCCTTTGAAATTAATAGACTTTAATCAAGAGGAGAATATGAAATTGTATAGGAAAAGATAACAGTTCTCAACTGCAAAAATATATATGTAACCAAACACAGAGCCGAATACCACAGTTCAAACACCTCTCTCTCTCTCTCTCTCTCTCTCTCTCTCCTGAAGAAAGCCGGTACAGAGTGCAGAGGGCGGGCTGTGACGCACCCTCCCAGCCGCTGCACGTCAGCCGTGGCTTTTCTCCTCTCCGCGCCAAAAAGCACAGCTGCAAGTCTGTAAGGGAAGCCGCCCCTCTTCTCGGGATGTCCCCAGTAATGCTGCCCCCCACGCCCCGAAACTCACGGTCCCAGCGGACCGGGCAGGCCTCGCCCCCACCGGTCCGCATGTCGGCAAGGGGAGAAAAAATTCAAAAACCTGAAACTACAACACCTTCATTGCTCTTAAAGCACCTCATGCCTTCTACTTCTCCAGCAATTGGGAATTGTCCCAGGATAAAGTGCAATACACTCAAATTTGGAGCTTAACAATTCCTTTCTTCTCACAAGAAAATTTCCTCTGTAAGAGACTCTGTAGACCTTGCTGCCCCTCAAGCACATCTGTGTACATCAGCACACAGATACAGTGATCTTCAGGGTATCATGAAATCAGTGGTGTAAAACAGCTTTGGTGAAGAGTGAAGGATCATCTTTGTCCTTCTCCCACAGTAAGGGAGGGCTTCCCTCAGGAGACCAGTTATACTTGACAAGTTGGAGCAGCGCTTTACCATGGTCCTCCTGAAAAAATCTTTGCATTCTGTTGCAAGTAAAAAGCATTTCCACAGTAAATTGGAGAGTAGCGCTTGCAAAGATTACCAAGTCAGACAGAAAGACTGTCTGAACTGCGGACCTCAGCCACCTCACCAGTATATAGCATTAAGATAAGGAAGGTCAGTCAGGCAGTACTAGTGACTGACGACCTTACTTCCATTACCCTTGTGTCCTCACACATATGATGACCCTTTGGATACCCTCAAAATATAGTAGGTGCTGTGGGCATTATTTATTTGCTGTAATCTTTCAATGCCTTCATTTTAATCCTGTGACTCTTACCTTCTTCTTGTTTTATTAGTTTCTTCCCTTTGGACCCATGATTCCATGTCACTTTTTCCCACTTGGAGAGGATTTTGATAACTCTACTTTGAGACCAGTGTGCTGCTACTCCTTTGTCCCTATGCTTCATTAGACAGTTGGCTTCATTTTCCTTCCCAACAACCAGTAAAACTAAGATAAATCCGCTTTTCCACTTTATTTTTCTGTTCCATTGAATTTTTTAGGATACTGTTTGCATTAGGATATAAGGGATCGGGACGCATTAGCTCTATGTCTGAGATCAGGGGTGCTTAAACACAGCTATCCACATTTCCTGCCAATTCCAGTTACATTGTCATAGAATAGAATCATAGAATATTCCAGTTGGAAAAGACCTCTGAGATCATCAAGTCCAACCACACCCATCATCCTCTAAACCATGTCCCTTAAAAATTCATCTGTCCTTTATTTAAGCACCTCCAGGGATGGTGACTCTTCCACCTCCCTGGGCAGCTGTTCCAGTGCCTGACCACCCTTTTGGTAAAGAAATTCTTCCTAATGTTAAGTCTGAACCTCCCCTGGCGCAACTTATGGCCATTCCCCCTTATCCTATCACCTGTCACTTGAGAGAGGAGATCAACACTCACTCTCCCACAGCCCCCTTTCAGGCAGCCATAGACAGCGATGAGGTCTCTCCTCAGTCTTCTCTTCTCCAAGCTAAACAACCCCAATTCCCTCAGCCGTTCCTCATAGGACTTGTTCTCCAGCCCCTTCACCAGCCTTGTTGCCCTTCTCTGGACGCGCTCCAACACCTCAATGTCCTTCTTGTAGGGAGGGGCCCAGAACTGAACACAGTGCTCGAGGTGTGGCCTCACCAGTGTCGAGTAGAGGAGCACAATAATTTCCCTGGTCCTGCTGGCCACACTGTTTTTTATACAGGCCAAGATGACATTGGCCTTCTTAGCCACCTGATTTGATTTCAAATCCTGGTCCTTTGGAAGATTACGTTATCATACATGACTTATTGTACCAGATATAATTTATCAATGCATTCTGTCAAGTTGACATCTCCTAGGTGCTTTTCTGAACTGAATCCTCAGACCACTCACCCCTCACCTCCCATTCATCTCCATGTACCTCCTATTCTGTTTTTGTTCTCCCCATCTCCTTTGCTACAACCCAAACTTGTGTTTCCCTGTTCCCTTAATTCTTCTGCCCTTTAATCATTGTCCTGTCAAATGAACAATTAATGTCTTTCAAAACACCCTTGAAGCATTTTAATTTGTCTGCACATATCACATGATAGCTTCCCCTGCTCTTCCACTCTCCCTCAGATCCTCCTTTGTGAGGATGGTACCAACACTTCTGTAAGTCCCACCAAGAGTTCTGCTAAAGGGTGGCTGATGTATACAACTAGAGGCCATCTTTATAGACAAAGGATGTCTCTCAGAGCCACTGCAGCCTGTGGAGATAGAAACCTTTCTCAACATAAGTGTGAATAAGTCCTTGGTTTCAAAAATGAGTGATTTATGGAACTGAGCACTTCCCTTCATAATGTTTTTAATACTGTTTTTCCAAAGAAACTGAGTGACTACAACCAGTCAGAAGGCAGGTACAACCCTAGGGAAAGCCAACTTGCACAGAAGAATTTGGGGTAAATGAGCTCAGACACATGATGGTAGGTGGGAATGTGTGTGCATGTTGAGAAAGAAGGGTTCCCATTTTTTTTCTGGTAATCCTGCACTGAAATCTCTGCCACATGCAGCATCTCTAATTTCATAGCAACCCAAACAAACTAAGGGATTTTAAAGCATTTTAAAAAAACTCCTTTTTTTCATGATAATAGAAGTTTCTCAACCTATAATTTAAAACCCTTTTCTTGTGTTTTTCACTGCTTCACTGGTTATGTTTTCTGTACTGAAATGTTGTAGTGAAAAGTTACTTATAGCCAAGTAACTAATCCACATAAGATCCTACATAAATCCTATTTGTGCTGAATGATTTGTGACCAGTCCTTTGGTCAATAACTGTGCATCCAAATTTACAGAGCTACTATCCTTGTGTGATCCACATTATTTGAAATGAAAGTCAGGTTTACATGGCACAGAAATTGTAAAACATTCAGACTCCTGGGAAATTTTCTATGAACAAAATACGATATTGCCTCTCTAATTAGAACGTAGCCATATTCGAGAACACAATGTAATATTGAGAAAAGGGGACTAGCTTTAAACTATTTAGCTTATATACTGGGCACACGCAAGCTAATTTGCTCAGTCAAGAGGAAGGAAAATTATTCCATGTAGGATTTCATGCTATCATGGCAATAGTGTTTCAGCACTCTAGATGCCCAATTTAAAGTTAGCTCAGAGATCTTCACTGTCCCATGATGTCTACCAGATAGGCTTGACCTAATTGGAGAGACAATCTTTTTCTTTTGAGTATAAGTGATTACCTGAAATCCCAGATTCCATGTATTCA
Organism: Dromococcyx pavoninus; assembly: GCA_033558185.1. Taxonomy (NCBI): domain Eukaryota; kingdom Metazoa; phylum Chordata; class Aves; order Cuculiformes; family Neomorphidae; genus Dromococcyx; species Dromococcyx pavoninus. Next base: position 741,029 of record JAUMJL010000047.1, read on the forward strand.
GTTTGCTGTATTTGTGTGAATATTCCTTTTAACATCACAGCACAACTGACATGAATAAAGATCACCATGTATTAATGTTTACAGAACATGAATGAATCTAATAACTGAAAATGTGCCTTAAAACTGGCAACTGGAAGTCCACACAGAGCTGGCTAATTACTTTCTGGTGTTGGCTTAAATTTTATCTCTTTCTACAGCTGAAATCTATGTTTCCTTGAAACTTCCCATGCTTCCTGCTTGTCTCAGAGATAAAACTACAAAAAAAAAAGTGTAATAAACTGAATTTTATTAGAGCCAAGCATGTATTTGTTTCTTCACTGTAACCATTAAATAGAGCACACCAGCAGCTGAAGAGGAACAATGTGAGAATAGTCCATTTCAAAGACCACACTTCTTACAAGAGTTCATCAAACTGGCTCAAGTTTCCCAAGTGCTTTTGAGTCTAAAATTAGAATTTTCAGTATGCATTTTGAGAAACTAGCATACGATGGCAAAAAGTCGTTAATCCAATTACACTATCTCCTTCAGTGCTGCTTACAATCAATGTTGTGTTTGTGAAATCATCCATAAAAAACTTTTTGCAGTTTGAGGATAGGCATATACGATATCTTATACAAATATGACAGCAATTAACTGGTAACAACTCAGCTACAGTGTTTCTAACACAGATTGAATTCCTTTTATTAACTGTACTAAACAATGCAGTATTTGCTTTAGGTACAACTGCAGCACCATATGTTATCTTCTCAAGATCACTAATAATTGCCACTTATGTAAAATTATTCCTTTTAAAATATATAAATGTTTTAGTGTCACATCTGATACACTATTAGATTACATATTCATATTTTGCTATCAATTTAGCTCTCTCAGAGTGATGATGTACAGCGCTTAACAATCACTGTTCAGAAAAGGCTACCTTATCAGCTGCACTTTCAAAATAATTTTCAAGTACATGTAAATGCTCTTCTTGCATTTAAAGATAGAAGAGGTTAGATGGTTTCAAATGACATCATGACATTTTTCAGAAAGTCAGATTTCAGTTTATAAGCCAGTGCTGTAAAGGCAGGTCCCGCAAAACTCTAATAAAAAAATCATAAGTATAGATTCTGAAAATACATTCTAGCATCAAAAAAGCCATTTTATAAACACCATGCTTCTATATAACACTTATATGCACAAATATATGCATAATCATCTCCATATTCATTATTATTCTCAAATTTAATTTTTATATTGAAAATACGTGAACTTAAATATTTTCAAAACAGTTGTAAAAATGCGCTACTAAAGTAAAGAATGCTCATTTAGCAGGTCATTTCCTTTAGTCTCATGACCAGGGGAGATACGTACAGATTTCTGGATGACATCAATCGTCTCAGTAGTGGAGGGGCGAAGAGAAAATAAAGCATCTAAAATATTTGTTCATAAAACCCACATGCAACACAAAAGTGAGTGAAGAGCTAAACAGAGTGAAAATAAAGAACAGACTAATTACTTAGATGATATTGCAGACTGTGTTGGGGTTTTAAAATTTGGCAGGAAAGAAGGAAATTTTTTTTCTAACAAAGATGGGGAGCAGAAAAGCATATGATGAGGACCCTTGTGGAAGAAAGGAGATATAGGGGGACAGTTCCCTGTGCCACAGTCTGGGTAAAGAGGCCCTGTTTTATTTGTTTCTTTAATAGCTATCAATAGTTTAACAATAAATATATAAGCAGACTTGAAACAGTCACTAGAGACCAGGTATTTGGCCACTTTTAGATATGCACCCATCAGTCTGTCATTTTGTGTCAGTGAGCATGTCTGTCCCTGGATATACGCAATGGTAGAATTTTAAGGGTGAAAGTACTTTCATAAAGCTACTTAAGTGTCTCTGGTCTCTCTGTTGCCCAAGTATTTTTTTTCTGTATTTGATCACTTACATTCCACCGTAGTTTCTTTTTAGGTTGTGAAATCCGGCTCAAGATTTCAAAGTAAGGCTTTTTGTAGAACTTGATTTACTCCCTGTCAGTATTTATAGGTGGTGAGAAAAAGAATTATAAATTACCTCACTTGGAGAATGCCCAAGCAGAAGGGAGGAACCGTGATTGATGTCAAGAAATTGAAGACATGCTTGGTATAGATTAGAAGTTTCTTGTCATCTTTTATCCTGCAGGACACTGAGTTGCCTTTAGGAACCTAAATACCGGGAAAATAACTTGGATTCTATTTAGTAAGAATTCTACAGAATTAAGAAATTGAGCCTGGCAGCTAAATGCTGGATTTTGTGAGTCAAATTAATCATATCATAGAATCACAGAATCATAGAATACTAGGTTGGAAGGAACATCAAGGATCATCTGATTCAGCTTTTCTTCACAAAAGCACAGTCTAGAGAAGCTGGCCCAGCACCCTATCCAGCCAAATCTTAAAAATGTAGGGGAATCCGCAGTTTTCCTGGAGAGATTATTCTAATGGCTGATTGTTCATATTGTGAAAATCTTTCCTCTTTGTCAAATGGAAGCTCCTCAGGAGTAACTCATACCTATTACCCTCGTCTTTCCCATGTAACTCCTTGTAAAAAGGAATTCTCAATCTTCTTTATAGGCACTCTTTAAATACTGTAACATGGAGATAAGGTCTTCCCTAAGTCTTCTTTTCTCAAAGCTGAACAAACCCATCTCTCTCAGCCTTTCCTCATGTGGTAGGCTCCCCAGTCCTTTGATCACCTTTGTGGCCCTTCTCTGGATCCTCTCCAGCCTGTCCGCTTCTCTTTTGCATAGCAGGAACCAAAACTTAACATATTTCAGGTGTGGCCTGACAAGTGCTGAGCAGAGAGGAATAACAACTTCTTTATCTCTGCCCATGATGCCCTTTTTGATGAAACCCAGCATATTGATGGCTTCCTTTGCTCCAGCAGCGTATTGTTAACTCCACAAGGACCCCCAGATTTCTTTCCACAGAGCTGTTTCATGTAGATCTAACCTTTTGCTTCACTCTTCTATGCTTTCCCAGGTGCAAAATATCACGTTTTTCCTTGTTTAACTTCATAAGGTTCTTGCTAGCCCACTCTTCCAACCTATCCAGGTCTTCCTGCAGGATGACTCTCCCTTGCAATGTGTCCAGTTCCCCACTCAGTTTGGTATCATCAGGAAACTCCATCAATGTATACTTGATCCTATCATCCAGATCACTTAGGAAGCTACTTACCACTGCTCTCTGGGTACAGCCTGTCAACCAGTTCTCCATTCATTCCACAGACCACTTGTCTAGATTGTAATGCATGAGTTTCTTTAGGGGAAGGCTGTGGGAAATCATATTGAAAGCCTTGGGGAAATCCAGTTAGACAATGATGTCAATCACTCGCATCACATCAACTGTGATCAAGGTTACTTTGTTGTCAAGAATGATTTGCCCTTCGTGAATCCGTACTGACATTTCCCAATCATGTGCTTCATTTGACTTGTGAGAGCCCACAGGAGGATTCGTTCCATAATTTCCCAGGGGCTGAAGTAAGACTGATGGGCCTATAATTTTCTGGATCCTCCTTTAAGTCCTTCCTGTTATTAGGGGCAACATTAGCCTTCTTCCAGTCTTCTAGGACATTCCCTGATCTCCACGACTTCTGAAAGATTATGGAGAGCAGTCTTGCAACAACATCAGCCATCTCTCTTAATACCCTTGAGTGGTTATTGTCAGGGCCCATCAGTCTGTAGGTGTCGAGCTTCAGTAAGAGCTCACACACCACTTTTTCCTCTGCTGACTGTGGGTCTGTATTTGCGCGACTTGGATTTTTGTTCCCAAGGCCTAGTGCCAAGAAAACATTGAGAATCTCTGCTTTTTCCATGTTGTTGGTGACTAATTCATCTCTCCTTTTCAACAATAGGCCAATATTTTCCTCCTGTTTCTGTTTGTTGTTTATTGTACATGAAGAACTCCTTTTTTTGTAGTTTCTGACATCTTGGGCCAATTTCAATTTGAGTTGAGCTTTGGCTTTTCTAACTACATATCTGTACTCCCTGAATATGCCCTTGTAGTTCTCAACAGGTATTTGTCTGATTTTCAATCTCTGGTATACTTCTCTTTTGCTTATGAGGAAACTAAGAAACTCGCAGTTAAGCCAAGGGAGTGTCTTGCTCTGCACACTTGTCTTACCTTTATAAGGGTTGAACTTCCAAGAGAGCATTCTCCAAAAACTCGCAGTGTTCACTAACTCAGTTATCCTCTATGGAAGCTTCCCATGGAGTCCTTCCCAAATGAGCTCTAAGTGAGGTGAAATTGGCTCTTCTAAAATCTAAAGCTTTTGTCTTAGTATTAATGTTTGTAAGCTCAGCAAGATACCAAACTCCACAATATTGTGATCACTGCAGCCAAGATATTACAAAGCAGATTTTCTTGGTTTGTGAGTAGCAAATCCAGGAGTATCTCATTTTTGGCTGGCATATATGACATTTTTATGAGGGAGCTGCCCTCTATGTAATTCTGCTTGATGGATGACGTGAGCTGCTGTATTGTTATTCTAAAAAATGTCTGGGTAGTTGGAGTCACCCGTAAGAGCAAGGTTCTGTTGACCTGAAGAGTACTTAAGTGACCCAAATACTGTTTTGTTGGCCTTATCGTCTTGGTTTGGAGGTTGATAACAGATGCCTGCTGTAAGATCCCCCTTAAAAATGACCGCTCTGATCTTGACCCAGAGGCATTCAATAGGGCTTTCATAATCACTGTAGTTGAGTTCTGTACACTCAAGGTTCTCCTTAACATACAGCTTGACTCCTCTTCTTCCCTGTCCATCTTTACAAAACAGCCTATAGCCATTCATTGTAATTCTCCAGTCATGTGAGTTGTCCCATCATATTTCAGTTATTCCTATGATATCATAACTTTCTGACTGGATGTGGAGCTCCAGTTGCTCCTGTTTGTTCTGCAGGCTAGGTGCATTGGTATACATCATCTGGTTCTCGTTAAGAGAAGTTTCACGCTGCATAAGAACCAGCAAATTAGAGAATTTTAAAGTGCTTTTTTAAAATTTCAAATGTTTACTATAATGCTTTGTTTAATTCAACAAATGTTTTGGAACAACTTTTTTAAATAAACCATTAGCAAATAAATAAAAGGTACTTAAAATTCCCCAAATCTTCTGCTTTTCTTTATCTTGCAAAAATCCTGAGATAAAAACTATTTGATTTGGTTTATTTTTATGCTTCAGATATAAATTAGTTTTTGATTTATAGTTCATCATAGCTAGATACAATGACTGTATATATTTCAAAATATATGAAATTTTCATTTAATTACTGTCTTTCTGCTTTACTTTCTCTAGTCAGTGGGGATTATTTCAAGATTATTTAGGCTTTCAGAAATATATTACTTTATATTCCCAAAGGTGAAATTTTGTAGACAGAGGTTTTTATGCATGTTTATGTCTGGAATTCCTTAAGACATGTGCATGTGTAGGAATGAATATCACTTCTTGGCAGGAGGGCAATGGATTCAGTCCATTAGCCCTCACAAGCTGGAAGAAAGAGAATGATGGAAACTGCTTCAGTACTGAGGCTGCAGTAGCCACAGCAGCAGCTGTTGCACAATGTGCTCTTAGCATGGATGAAGTAGGTCAAGCTGAGGGCTGACTAGTCCTTGGATAGGCTGCAGAATATAATGTCTTGGCACTGCACAACTCTCATGTGCCAAGAGCACAATTCCGTTTCAATGCTCTGATGTGAGTTGCTGTCACTTATGGCAATGTTCTTGCCTCATATTGCATTAGTTCCTTATGGAAACATCTCCTTAACTACACTCTGGCCATTTACAGATAACAGGTGCACAGCTCATCTGGCTCAGGACAGACTGGCTGGAGGTAACTGCACAGCAAGTGTATAATGGAGGACTGGCTGGTGGAACAAGAAAGGAAGAAAACCATTTCACCTCACTGTCACAAGCCCTTTCTTCTTTCATCACTTTCAGTTCCATTTAGCCAATTTCCTTTTCTTGGAATCCCATAAGGATTGGAAATTCTCAAGCTTACTCTTTTTTGCTGGAACTGATGCACAATCTGAGTTAAAGAAGTGCTCAGTCTCCAGAACACAAATGAAAGTAAAATAAGGAAGCACCACAGTAAAAATTATGGCAGGTAAAAGCTGGGTAGGATAGAGCACATATAGTTGCAATTCTACCAAAATGATTTCTTGGTCATAAACCTTTTAGAGAATTCATTTTGAATTTAGAAAGAAATCTAATTATGAGGCTGTTTATTAACACTTCTAATTAGAAAATAAACCCAGCTTTAAACCAAGACACCTGAAGGGCCTTTGTTGCCCTGTCACTAACTGGTCATTTGGAGCACTGGGATTTCCAGGATTGACACACTGAAAAGTAAAGACAAATGATGCGTCACTGATTAAAATACAGAGAAACTAAAGGAAAACCTGTTTTACTGCTAGTTTGACAGTTTCAGAAACTTAAGCATGGCTCGGAAGCAGAGAGCGAATGCCTTGCTGGTTTAGCAATGCTTTTTTGGTGTGTGCTTCCATAGAAATTCAGTGCAAACAGTGGACTGCTAACAGATGTGGTGAGTTGACCCAAGGTCACTTTGTCTTTCCGTATAATTTAAGACAGCAATATTTCATCATATTAAAGAACTTTCATCTCACACCTGACTGAAAGCCAAAATATGAAGTCCCAAAACAGATGTCACTTTTGGATTATGTCAGTCTGGGTAGTTAGCATGCATTAAAATTGCATGTGTCAGAAATGGCTGTACTACATATGTTTAACTGGTGCTCACCAAACATGTTTCCAGTCTGCTGTTGTGGTGTAAAAAAACTGAGAAGAAATCATTAGAAAGTGTGAATCTGATAATCTGAGAACACGCTGGCCTTATTAGCTGTAAGAAAAAGACCCCTCTCTCTGAGCAATATCTGCAAACTGTCAAGTATCACCAGACATGGCAGCCTTTTCTTGGCTTTGGGATACTATCCACACTGTAAAATATTTGCCTGGGGTTCTGCAGGTAATGGAGATGAAAGAAACACTGCAGTAAATGAACCTGTCTGTCTCACTGTGAGATATCAAACTGGATCTCCACACAAAGTACAAGTACTATTATGGAAATTGCATCTTGACGCTTTGATATAAGAATATTTGGAATGTATTATCTAAAATTATTTGTCTTTAGTGAGAAAGAAACAAACATACCCATGGAGCAGCAAGGAGAAGGATGACTGCACTTTTTTTCTCTGGTCATTAGATAAATCCATTAAAAGTGACTGCATAATGAAAAACAAACACTAGATAACAGGTCAGGGACCATTTCTGAAAAATACTTATTGACATAGATAGTCTTTGTCCACTCTGAGATGTACCTCTAAAGCAAGGCGTAAATAGGGCATAAATAACACTCAGGGTTACATCCAAATGTGGCACAGCCAACACTTGCCGCACTCAAAACTTCAGTTCTGATTCAAGCAACAGACCTCCAAGAGTTCCCTAAAGAGAAAGACATCTTCAGTTACCCATACTGATGTGTAAAAATGAGTGGAAAATGTCCTTTTCTCCCCCTCATGAATCCACATTCCTTGGAAATTTCTGCCCTGCGTTGGGCAATGCCTGTGCATGCTCTCCTTTCTGTCTGTGTCTGAGTAAAGACACCAACCACACCTTATTTCTGTGGAAGAAATGCTGTTGATTTTCAATCTCTACTTCACCATCTGTCTATTAATTACCAGCTTGCTTTCACTCAGTAAGCCAGCCTCCATCAGTTCCTGTTGTTGCAAGATGAGAGTAGAAAGCCAAATATGAGAATTTTAATGGTGCATAAGACTCTGGGTTTGTATCCAAAAGACTGGTCTTAAGGGTCTGAAAGCTGAGGAAAGACAGAGGATTGCTCACTGAGTGTGATGTAGGCGAGTCACATTTCTGAAAGCCCGTAAGCTTAGTATAGGACATGTGCATTAAAAGACATATTTATTTATGATCCAGCTTTAAGGAGGAATTATTCCTAACTGTATTTTACGTACAATAACAACAACAAAAAAAGCAAAAATCAATGAAAATTCAGTTAGAAAAAGATTACCCATGAAAATTGTGCACAAGGAAGAATTATGGAAGCTCTTTGGTCCTCCATTAAACAACAGCAGGAAAGCATCAGACGTTGCTACAGCACTTGACAGTGTCTCACGCTAGAGGAGAAAGCATGGGAAATTGCTGGCATCTGAACTTCATTTATTTCCATTTTCATTTAAAGAATGAAAAATCTTATTGCAAGGAAGACATTAGGAAAAAAATTTTCACTGAAAGGGTGATTCGCCAATGGAATGCGCTGCCCAGGGAGGTGGTGGAGTCATCGTCCCTGGAGGTGTTTAAAAACAGATTGAATGAGCCGCTTAGTGCCGTGGTTTAAATGACGAGTGGGTGCTAGTGTTGTGTCATAGGTTGGACTTGATGATCTCAGAGGTCTTTTCCAACCTTGTGATACTGTGATACTGTGATACCATTTTCTCAACAACGTATAATTATGTTTTTATTGGCGATGCTGGGGAAGTTGAGGAATTAAGGAAGATTTTTCAAGCTTTCACTAAATACTTCCACGATTTAAACTAACTCAGATGTTACTGGTGAAACTCAGTCCTTCAATGGCAATAGGATTAAGGTTTCAAAATGAAGAAGGAAAATAATATATCCAGGAAGTACTTTCAAAATATTTTTACAACGTGTATCATGTATATTGCAATAATACTGCTGTTTTATCTGTCATTGTAACTTGTATAATTTTTTCTTTTTTTTTTGTCGTATTGATTCATATATCATCAGGTTTAAGAAGAAAGTTGTTAACACATATTGTTAGATAGCACATGTTCTTTGGATGAATGTTGGATATTGTTACCTATCATCCTAGATATTTATTTTATTATTTTTCTTTGTTCAGAGATAACAGTAAAGTTTCTACCATGTTCTGGCCACTATTTAGGTTATCAATAGCATCTTTTCCATCTTTTGCACATATGAGTGTTAACCACCTACTCTCCTCACTACAGTTCTTATAACTTCAGAGTGATGCACACTTCCATGATTCCTCTCTAAACAAAATAAGTCAAGTATCTGTCTCCACAGAATGTCTTTTGCCTCTGAGTCCAGAGTTTTCCTCTTTTAGGGAAATAGATTCCTATGGTTTCCTCTAAAACCAGTGAAAAAAGTGTGAGTATCCAGACTGATTCAGATTTCACACATGCAGTCTTTATTCCAGCAAGACTGTGTCCTATCTTTTCACTCTATGAGGTATTTAGTAAAACTACAACTTACACATTTCAATTACATTTCTGAAGTTAGAAGACGGCATTAATCTAGGCTTGGGTTCACTGCAACAAAATACAAAGTCTTGATCTTATTATCTAGGCTGCCTACGCAGAAATCAAGACACCTCGTAACCTGCCTGATTGAGAAAATGTATTCAGCAAGGAAAGGAGAAGTGGAATTTAGAAATATGCCTGAACTTCCACTGAAGATGCCTTTTTTGTTGTTGCTGGAAGTGTCTCTTTCCACTCAAAATTCATATTATTCGGCTTTGGAAATAAGTCTTTCTGTCTACTTTCATTCTCTTGTTTTAGAACCCTGAGAAGATGCTCATGCCGTCCACCTTTTTGGGTTTTTTATCTAGCTCTACCATCTTTCATCTCCCATTTCTAAAAGCTGCTACAGTTTGTAAAAGAACTGAATACAATTTCTCTTACCTTAAAGTATTCAAGCTTAACTGTGTATTTTTCAGGCAAACTGTAGCAATCAATAACTGAGACATTAAACTCAGAGAGAGGCTCTCAAACACTTACCTTGAACATGTTCGTTTTTGCATAGCCAATTTAAATAATCATTTGATCCAGAGAGGGAGAAACAAAGAATCAAAAAGGTCTGTATCTATATCGGTAAGTGTAGCGTGCACCTATAAACTAGATTCTTTTCTGCCCCCCCCAAACAGGGTGACCTCATCTCCACTGACTGAAAGGATCAATTCCCAGCCCTGCTAACTCCCCACTCTCGACCAGACAGATTCTGAGCATTATTAAGGAAAGATCCTTCTCCGTAATAAAAACAAACACCCACTACCTTCCACCAGCAGACTGATGCCCAGCCAGACTCCAAGCAACAGCCTCTCTGAAAGCCAAAAAAACCCCTCAGCCCCTTCTTCCTTTACTACAGTTTATCGCTAAGCATGACTTTTTATGATAGGAATATTCCTTTGACTGATTCAAGTCAATTGTCCTACATATGCCACTTCCCAGCTTCTTGACCACCATCTCAGTCTATTTGTAGGGGAAAACTATTGATAGAGTGGGAGAAAGACAAATACTTGACCCCGTGCAGGCTCTGTTCATCAATAGCCAAAATATTGATTTATCAACACTGGTTTAGCCACAACCCTGAACCATATAGGCTGCTACGAAGAAGATAATAAACTGCATTCCAACCACACCCAGTACAGAGACATATCAAGAAAAGTTAATTCATGGTGAATTTGACATTAAAGTACTCAAAAATAACTTGACCATTAAAAAAGTACCACAGTCCTCTTCTGTTCCGTCAGCTGAATGCCCCACACTGCTGGACTAAAGGTGGGTTGTTTGGTTTTTTTCCTTTGTTCCACTAACTGTGTATTGGCTGCTAATAAATGGGGCATAACAGTAAGTTATTAATATTAACAGAGTTGCCATGTCACCTTAAGTCCTAATTCAAATAAAGAAAGTAATATGCTTTGTAGCAGACCTTTAAAAAGGAAAAAAATGTGGGAAAGACTTAGAAGCATTTAATCCTCTACAAAACATAACTGAAGAATCTTTTACCTTCAGAAAAAATTCCTTTACACACAAATAAGTCACTATAGTGGTCAAAATATCTCCAGTGGCAGGTTGTCAAACTCTGCTCAAGTTGCTCCACTTTCCATGGTGGCCTGCTTCCGTATTCATGTGAGGTGAAAGGCAAAGCAAGAGAGAATAAACAGGCAAACATCTGAAGAGAACAATCAGAAATTGTCCAGCAACTTTGAATTTGCAGGTTTTCTACTTTATTTTACTGTAGTTGTAAGAGAATGAAAAAACTCTCAAAGCAACACAAACAGCAACTGGTGCTTGAACCAGAAGTTGTTCTTAAGTCTGCTTAGATCTCAGAATAGTCAAAAGAACAAAATGGAAATCTGCGTGCATAACGCTTATCTCCAAAAAGCTTCTCAGAAACTGGAATGCAACACAGTGTCACGATTCTTGAATAATCATTTGTTCTATGTGCTCTTGTGTCAGGGGATTTAATTACCCTGAACTTATCTTAATTAGGATTCAGGTTACAACATCAAAAGAGGAATTATCCCAGTGTTTCTGCTGTTGGCTCTTCACTCCATCAGTTATAAAGAAACTGATTATCTACTATGGAGGATTTTAAGTAAAAAAATACACTAAATCTTTTTGCTATTTTATTGGGAAAAAAACCATAAGCATAACAAAAAACCCAAAAACATAAATGGCTTTCATGAATTTTCCATATTTAATTATAAATTAAAAGCAAGCACTTCAAAGTTTTCATCTTTATTTTAAATTTCCTATGCATTTTGAAGACATTCAATGAAACTTCTGTAAGACGTCTAGTGGCCATAAACAGCGCTTTCTTCATAAACACCATAAATAATAGCAATGCAATAGCATCCATGGAAGTCTTTACCCAGTATCATTAAAATACTACTTTAAAATATGTATATCAGTCACCGTTTCAAGAAAGATAAATAAGGTTGGATTTAATATCATCAAAGATGAAATAATTCAGAAAATAGTATGAATTTTATTTACAAACTTCAGTAGATTCCCTGAAGAATTATACTTAATGGAGTTAAATGTCATTATAACACTTTCTGCCCATTTGTCCAGCTTCTCCAGAGAGAGCTACTTCAACTTTACATAATCATCATCTTTCAATCCTAAAAAAATTCTAGAGAGCTGCTTTTAAATGAATAAATGAATTAAAATTTATAGAGAGCAACGTTCATGAATGTGATGGATGTAAGAATAATAAGTAAGGGATAAATAATTTATGGCATTTCATTTTGTCACCCACTGTCAAACTGTGACAATAAAAGATTTCCTTATTTCCATGCAGACACAAATCACAACATGGCAACACTGAAACAAGCAAGCAGCTCAGACAAGACATGGTGATCGTTCTACAGTAATGAATAGCAGATGTGGCCTTTCAAATAATAACATTTCATTCATTCCTCCTTATTTGATCTCTCCCATTTTTCATTTATTTTCACTTATAGTAATAGATTTTATGGTCAGAGGGTTGTTGTTAATGTGGGCTTATCTACTAAACTGCACATCACCAGGAACCTCATCCTCTTTTTCAACTGGGCTATTGATGTCTGTTTTCAGCATTTCTCCAAGGATATGTGTACATGAGGAGCTGGATGTTTGTTCTGCCTGTTTCCCAAGCTGTTAAATAACAACCAGTTTTCAACCTGTAGCTGGTATTAATGTGCATTAATGTGACCTTGTGCCAATGCTCAAAATGGACTTTTGTAGTGTAAGTTAGTTCACATTGCATCCAGCTCAGCTTTGTACCAACACATCGTACTGTTTAGTGGTCGTCTAATGAATCAACCACTTGCCTTACAGGTTTAGAGTGGCAGGTGGAAAGAGCACGTTTACATCTGTGTAGATAAATCTGTAAAAGGATTTAGTTTTGATGGAGTCTACAATCAAATGTAAGGCATTAATTCTTCTCACAATTGAAAACATACCGCTTATCTCTAGCCTGAGTGTGTATGCTTTCAGCTCAAAGACACAATTTCTCTTTACTTTTCTCAATGAGTCAGCAAGTTTACTTCAAAAATCTATTTATACATGTATATGTATATGTGTGCATATGTGTGCTTCCCTTAATTTATCCTTCATTGGACTAAAAAGACCAAGCTTCTTTTAGCATCTTGGATCAGCTATCATCAGTTGGCTGGCTGACTCCCAAATTTTTCATACAGTGATTCCAGTATCCATCATGCACATTTTCAAAAAAGCCCACACCTTCAGGAATCTTCAGTGTGCTTTTGTCTTCGAGAAAAGGACAGCACAAACAGCTGCACACTTGCCTCATGGTAAAGCTAATCCGTAAGTTTGTCCCTTTACATGCTTCCTTCAAAAAGCCTAGACTGCTGATCTTGCACCATCTCCCTATTTCCTCCTCTCTCTCATCTATCTGCCTGAGTCTGTCTGGTGTCCCTTACTCTTGACAGAGTAAATTAGCCTTTTATCAGGTCTGTGCAACCACAATTAGATTGCTTTGGGTATTTGTGATCTCAAAAATTATCAGGGACATATATGTATTGCGCTGCATTAAAGCAGTATAAATGTAACCAGTTACTAAGAAGTGTATATAATAGTAGTTTCAATAGAAACCTTGCTTTCCTTCCACCTACTCCATCTAGTCTAATTAAGCAGTGATGTCATCATTCAGGACATGTAAGGAAAACCATCAACTATATCAACTATGCCAAATTTATTCATATTTGTATTATTTTTCTCCTTATAGAAGATTTTCTCATGACACTTAGGAAGAAACAGCAAATTTTATTTCTTTGTACATGCCTTCATAGCTTGAGCTGTGTATATTCATGTGACTTTGAAATCAGGAATATTCTGTCTGTGTCAGTCTGTGACTCCTGAGTTTGTATCTATATATGTATCTATATTCAAAGCTGGAAAACCTTAGAGGAAATCTGTTCTTTTTAACCTATAATCATAGTTTATTTCAGGTTAGCAGACCAAGTGTTTACATGCTTTGAATAAATAACCTTACAAGAAAGATTATAGAAACATATTGATGAAAAGTGAGTTTGTCCAGTTCTAGAGACCATTTGACAAAAAGTCTACTTAAACATTCATCCTTTTTCAACACACAGGTTAACTACTTACTACTACATTTTTGTCTAAGACATGCACTGAACCAGTAGCTAAACATTTCCCAAGACTATTTGTAGTTTATTTTTCATAAGATATTTACTTAGATGCTTTATGTATTCTCAGCTTGGGAAAGAATTTTCACAATTGAAAACATACCACTTATCTCTAGCCTGAGTGTGTATGCTTTCAGCTCAAAGACACAATTTCTCTTTACTTTTCTCAATGAGTCAGCGAGTTTACTTCAAAAATCTATTTATACATGTATATGTATATGTGTGCATATATGTGCATTAAAGCAGTAAAATACTGAAGCATCAGTAGTAGGGCTGAATCACACAGAGAAAGTATGTCAGATGTAGCAGAATGGTTGTCGGGCACATCAAAAGACTTGTACAAGATTTTGATTGACTTGATAATTTGAGAGCATGTCTAGCCTGTAAAAGTAGAAATGCCATTAAGCAGAAATGCCATTCACTTGTTTATGATCTTAAAGATAATAAAAATATAATATACTGTATTAGTATTATGACAGCATCTGGTATCTTTAACAAAATTCAGAATAGTAGAAGACTGAAAGGAGCTATTCAGGTCACAGGTACATGACAGGTGTTAAGTCAGTTCACCAACTGAAAATCTTGAAAATGTTCAGATAACCTAGCAAAGTTATAAAACCAGAATGGAATAGACTCTTACATACTTAATACTACATTAATCTAAACTCTTTCATATGTACATTATTAATTGTGCGACACAATACTACTACCCTCTAATTATGGGTCCCAAAATTAACATTTTGGAACTCTTTCAATATGAAATAAAAGCTTTAAATTAATATATCATTTTTAAAGGAATGGGTATTTAAATTTTTTTATACTTTTCTTGTTTCAGGAGTAATTGAATAAGCTTATTGATCTAAATGTATCTGATATAATTTAAAGAGATACTTGATCATAGAGAATGGAGGATGAACACTTTCTACATACAAGAAATCAAAATAAATCTATGGACAGAATTAGAATTTCACATTTTCAAATCAGATGAAATTGTTATTAATACTGAATCTGATCTCATGAGCGACACTGATAAACACATTTTTCAAAACATTTCTGCACTGAGCTTGAAAAAAATTATTGCTGTACAGCTTTAAGAAACATATCCAAGCCGTGCATCAGTGTCGTTTTACATTTTTATCACATTCAATAAACCAATGAATATTTAGTATATCCCAAATGCGAAACTATTTGTTTTCTTGAATTTACTCTATAGTGAATAGTGAATAGTGTAGCATAGCATAGAGTAGCATAGAATAGAATGTTTTCAATTCAGAGACCTAAAATGATATAGTAAAACTGCCTGATCACTTCCGGGTTCAGTAAAAGTTAAGGCATGTTATGAAGGGCATTATCCAACTGCCTCTTAAACACTGACAGACATTTCTGCTTCTGTTTTTCTCTGGGAAGTCAAAAGTTCCTGGGTACAAGTAGGTATGCAATTATTGAACACAGGTTGGAGCAGCAGAAGTGTGAGCACTACATGCACACGTGTGAGGTTCCTCAGTGCTGCTGCTCTGGCTAGTGCCATGGAGTGCACTGGGAGCCTGAGCTCAGGGCTCATCCAGGTGTGGAGCTAAGGATGCAGCTGTGCTGTCCCCACTGCTTTTTCTGGAGAGGATGCTGTGTCCTGGGAGCTGCTGAGGGAATGGTATTTTGCAGATTCCTGTTAACTCTTTCATTTTTATTTGTTAGGGTTTTTATTATTACTATTAGTTCTTCATGTTTAAATCTGTTTCCTGTTCCTGAAATTTCTATAATGGCTGGGATTTATTCCATTGTCAAAAAAGTACCTTATATGACACCTTTCTAAGTTAACAGCTAACACGTTAACATAATTCATGCTTTTGCAAAAAAGCTCTCTGATGTTTTATTTAAGTTGAATAATTTCCTAACAAAATTCAAAATTAACCTGTTTTTAGCTTCTACTAGACAACAGATACCTTCGATGACAAGCTAAAAATTTGAAGACCATTTCTCCCATACATAAAAACCCCAACAGATTCCAAATCAGTTACTTTCTTGGCAGACTTGAAATTATTGTACTATAGAAACACACAGTCCAGCTACGACAACTGGAGAGAAGCCTTTAAATTTTCTAGGAAGGCTGGCAGCATCACAGAATGTCAGTATCTCCTGAGCAATGAAAAGACAGGCAGAAGAAGCTGTAGACCAGAAAGTTAAGCCAGGGCAAAGCAGCCCTTACCTTATTCTCCCATTCACATCTCAGTTCCAATTGGATCTAGGAGCCCATTACACAGCTGTGCTTTCCCAAAGAGACAAAACAGTGTGTACTGGAGGGCTTCTTTCTACAGTGCTGCAAATAAAAAGAAAAGGCACTTAAGCAGTTTCCCTTCTTCCTCTCTATCTGCTTCTGCTAAATCATCTCCATCAGATTTGACTTGGACAACAGAATCATAAACCCAAATATTTTTGCTCTGGAAAAAGGAAACTTTGCACCAACTGGTGGACTTTTTCAACAAAATTGAAGGGATGAAAATCATCAGCCTTCAAGGGTTGGACTTCTAGCCTCATTATTAAATTACACATTCTGAACAAGTTATTTTTTTGAAAATTTCCTTTTAAAAAATCTGTATTAAAAATGCATTTACAAAGGAGAACCTGACTTTTGAGGAAATACAATTTTCTACAGCTTTAGAGCAAGCAGAAAGAATCTGCCTAGAGTAAAGGCAAAATTATTAACAGACTTTTTTTTTTACCTACAATAAAAAATAGGTTTTGCATTAACAGTCTAAAGCAATATAATTCTGTTGAAACTAATTTTACTTATTAGCATAAACGATTAGTAGCACAAAAGTTCTCTGTACCTAGAACTGGTGTAAGAATTTAATTTTATATAATGATTACACTCACTGTCTGAGAAAAAAAAATACTAAGAAATCCTGCTGACAATTTTTAAGTCTATGAAAATAAATTTTGGTTATTTTAATACTTTTTTACTGACTGTTCTTCTGCGCTTACTGTAGAACTGTAGCACCATCACATGAAATGTTCAAAAGTTTTGTGGCATTTGTTTCCTCAGAAGCAGGTGTTGGATAAAGTCACAGTAGTGTCAATCTCAAAATATGATTGCAGCTTTTAAAAATGGCAGTCTTATAGGCAGACAAACCCAAATATTTCCAAAAATCTAAACTAATATAGTTATCATGGTGTTTAGACTTTATGTTAAACAGTCAGAAAACAAACTGAAAGACCACAGCATTCCTCACTCACCGCAAACCTGTGAGATTCAGAGCACCAGGTTCATCACAAACTCTGACAAAGTCTTGTGAAATCTCTTTGCAGTGACCGTTGGACAACCAAGTGTTGCACAGTCTCCTTTCTACCTCTAATCTCAGTTTTGTTTTGAGCAGAGATGCAGCAACAACTCAGCATATCTTCAAATTATTCACTCAGTTTGGCTGAACAACATTACACTTCGTTACCCTAATCTGATCTCAGAACTGGATGGTGATCCCAATGCAACATTTTTATAACTATCACTGATTCACAAAAATAGAAATGTGCAATACAAAGATGAGATCTTTCTCTTTGACTGTTCCTTATGCTATTTCTCACAGCATATTCCCTGAGCCTTTCATTTGTAAAGACTCTTGTATCTCCTAGTTCTCTGTTACATCTCTGCTTTTTCTCATTTATTTTGTAGTTATTACTCTCCTTATCTCTACAGCTTCTCAAGACTGCAGTATCTCATCTATTCTCAGAAGTTTCTCAAGGTCTTTGAAGGACATAACAATACAATCACGCACCAGTCAGCATTTAGAACCCTAGATTAACTTTTAGGAGCGTTGACTATTTAAACTAGGCAATGCAATTCCTGTCTTGTCTCTCTAAACAGTCCTAGAGCACAAACAGAGTGTGTGACAGAGCTATAAGAGGAACCTTGAAGTGAACACAAGTAAGAAAACAAGATAGGGCTTACTTTTCCACTCAGTAAAATCTCCAATAAATCAAGGTTAATTTGAGAACTGTATTTGCAGATTATTTCTAAAACAGGCTGTGGTTTACAAATCATATTCCCTTGGAGAGAACAATGGTAAGTTGGATGTTTTGATGGACTGGTAACAAAACTGATTCTCTGGAAAAGACTAAGTCACTCCTTCTCCACCGTATTGTGTAAGACCCATTCTCAGGCTGTCCCTCTGACAGAGTGGACACTCCTCTGTGCTGGTTTGCTGATCAAATCATAGAGATGCTGGTGACCTTGTCAGTAACCAGGTTATTTTGCAGCACAATTTTTTGAGGCTTTTTATTCCAAGACTTCACATGATGGAGTTTTTGTCAACACTCGATCACTTCTGTGAAGCTGTGCAAATTCTTGGAGATTTAGTTCCTATGTCTCCAGGCAGAGTTCATTACAGGGTGAAAAGCGTTAAACAGTCTGCTTCAGGCAGAAAGTGAATAGGACAAAGAAGAGATTGATAAATTCCCTCCCTACTGGAATACTGAAACAAATATTAGGAAAGCATTCAAAGTTTAACAAAAAAAGTCAAGAGTAATAGCCAGTGCAAACATTTGAAGTATAAAAATGGAAAGTAAATTTATATTACTTTGAATAAGATTACATTGTCAGTTAAAGAAGGGAACTAAATCAGCCAAGTATAGCTTCAAGTTTGGTAGAGCTTTTTACACCATGTGTCACAAAATTAGACTAAGAGAATTAAACAAAATTAAGTTGGAGGAGCATATTGTAATATGAGAAGTGGTTCAAAGACAGTTCATGTAAGGTAATTTTAAATGTAACAGTATTGTTTCAAGTGAGCCCTCCTGTACCTCTGAAATTTGTATTAGGTCCCCTCTGATTTAACATTTCTATTCATGCTCTGAAAAAAAGAGTATAAATGGCATATTAATCACTCTTATAGAAGATAATTGACCAAGAGAAGTTGCAAGTAGAGTGAACCGGGAAATATGTAAGAAGTATAACACATTTAAGAATATTAGTAAAATGCACAGAAAATATAATTCTTCTGGGGGAGAATTCCATAGGAACAATATCGATAATGTAACTAAGTTCATATTTCTTTTCCTAGGGCAATTAAAAATAAAAAAAAGTTTAGGAAGCTAATGCTGTAACAAATATGGTGTTCAGGGTGTTTGGCTAACACTTTCTCACTGAGAACCCAGTTCAGATTGCACCTACCTAATGGACCTTGACCTTCTCACATCTGCACTCCAGCATCTTCTCTCCTAAAGCTGATCTAATTACCAATAGACATCCCTCCCCAGGCAAAGTTTGTAACACCTTCCCAGCTCCTTTGATGGGCAACACTCTTCCAGGTACTCAAGCACAAGCCCTTAGTGAGCTGACAAGCTGTATCTAATTGACCTCTGGCACAGTTCGTACTGTTCCTTTGCCCTATGGTCTCCCTTGAAACACGAGAACTACTGCTAGCGGGAGTTATTATTTTTTTTTGACAATGTGAAATTAGGGGTCTCGCTGTCTTCACCTGTTGACTAACTTAGTCCTTAACTAAACTTTCTCCAATGATTAGCTTACTGTGAGGAAAACCACTATTTTCTACCTATATTCAAATAAGTCAGTTTTTTAATACACTGAATAATATATTTTATATAAAACTCACAGCCACCCACTCATATGTTACACAACTGCACTAAAAGGATTAATGACTCTGGATCGTTATTGATTCTTGTCTCATATGTGACCCCTCACCCAGTTTGTGACTGTCACCATGAAACTAATCTTCACCGCAAGCCATTTAAACTCACACCTACTGAATTATACCCTCCTGACAGATATTGCTATCAGGCAGGTCAGAGCTAACTCAAATAAATCTGGTGTGTAAGCTCCTCTACTCCCACATTTTTCAGGTTCCAAATAAAGTAGTTTGCCTTCTAGCACATTTTTTTTGATCACTATCCTGATATTTGTAAACAAATTTATAAACAAATTTCCACCTTAGAAAGCTCCCTACATGGCTCAGACTGAGTATGGAAACACGCTCTTGCTGTTGTGATTTAAAATCTTACATGCCCTCCTGAACTTTGACTCTGGCTAATATAGTCTACGTTTTGACTAAAAGCAGATTTTTTTAAATCAAATCAATACATTGATTGCCTAGATCTGGCCTGCACTCCATTAAAACTTGACAAATATTTCAAAGTAGGCAGCTGTAATCAGCAAAGTGCACTGAAATTTATATTCAATTTACAAATCGTAAGTTATACAGAAAAATGAAATCTGTATTCTTGGGAAAGGGAAAACTCCAGCTTCTTTTTGGTAGCTGTAACGAGTGGTGCATGCTGTATTTCAGCGTGTTAAAAGAAAAGACCTTTTTATACCCACACGTTACTGCTGAAGTTTCCTTATCTGCTGGAGCATACTGATACTTAGCTTACCTGAGCAAGTGTGATACTTTTGTTTGTGTTATTTGAAAGATATATCAAGTATCTTCTTTTAAAGAATCTGTGGGTGATCTAATTTTGTACATACTGTATTCCTGCCTCAGGAATTGGGCTTCCATAAGTAACAACCTCCGTTTCTTAGTCCTTATTTTTAGTTGCTTAGCCATTATTGGACATCTTGTAGGACATGTGCTTTAAACCTATCAGTTTCATCACTTAGGTTGAACATAAATGCAATTATTTGGGTCTTCTTACTGCCAAATCTTTTTTTTTCCTTTTTTTGTCTGTTAAGTCATTGCAGTGCATGTGAAAGCAACACACTTGAATATTTTACCTTGTTGTCTTCTGTTCCAGCTACACCATTTTAATTTTAGGGAAATTACTATCATTAGTTTATATTTAACCAAGCAATGATGGTTCAATCCACTCCTCGTGGTTTTCCATTATGCTCATCTACTTTCTCCCTTTGGACTAAAAGTTAATTTATGTAATCTGTGGTGGCATTTTTATCACCAATATTAATTATACTTTTCCATGACACAAAGTGAGCAGAGCTCACATAAAAGTTTAAGGAGATCTCTCAAAGTATAAATGTTTATAAATGTATTCCCTGTTTGTCTAGGTGTCTCTATCAGATGTTGCCCATCAGTCAAGCATAAAAATTATTTGGCATAAACCATGACATTTTCCCCCTTGTAGTTAGTAAAATATGTTTTCGTATATTCATGTACATTGGCTTATCTGAAATGTAAGTGAATAGTTTCTTTTGTCTTTTTGTCTTTCTTTGTGACCAAAAAGTGACTGAAATTAAGAATCTTGCAATGTAACTCTGGTAGTCATAGCTCAGTGTTATGATTCTCTTCTAATTTCTCCCTTAGGACAAATGAAGTTTGCTAGTTTTAGTGATTGCTCCAATATTCACGTCCTAGTTTCTCTATAAAAATAATTAATATCCAATTTGCCTTCAGGTGAAAAGTCCAATCATCTTCTGCCACAAATATTACATGAAGGGATTCACCAAACCTATCAACATCTTTTTGTCTATGCTATACTTACTTTTTGATGCTTGCAATTCTGACCATTCTGGCTTTTTCACAGGAGATATACAACACTTCAGGTGCACTCTGCTTCAAAATGGATGGTGGCTTTTGTGTTATGCTTGTTAGAATTTGCTGAGCAACAACAATCGTGAAAGGCTGCTTCAAATTTTCTCACCAAGAGTTAATTTTAAGTCTAAGGTTTTGTTCCTAATCCATATTTATAAACAGTATTATGTGACAAACTTTAAAATGGTGGATTTATTTGTGTTCTCTAGTTAAAAATATATATACCACAACTTTTATTTCTACCTAGAGTGCATCGATGTTCACAGTTTAATAACAAAGTTTCTGTTTAAGTCAAGCAGAGTATTGTGCGGAAGAAAACAAATTCATTTGAAAAAGCAGTTGTTGTAAATGTTATCATGAAAAATAAAACCACCTCCAAATTGTCTTCCACTACACTAACATGAAGAGCTGCTTGAAAATCCTCTAGTTATGTTCTTTTTTTCCAGATATTTTATCTTTGGTGGAGCCAGGATAGCTGAAAATATTTCTTCTTTCAGCTTAATTTACACATACTCATGGTAGCCTGCAGTGCTCAGAAATTATTCTAGATGTAAGTTTCTTTGACATAAATTCTTCGGTGAAGACAGAATCAATTAAAACAGCATAAGAAAACACTGATTTCTACAGTCCTTCCCGAAATTGCAGTGGAAACCCCAAAGGCTGTTTTCACTTGCTGATATATTCTATCTTCAAAATGCTATGGAATAGGATAGGAATACAAAATTAGAGGGAGTCATTCTGTCCAGGGGTTGACATTCTATTTTTACTGTAACTCACAGGAAAGTAGTTACCAAAAATCTACTGTAGAACTTCTTTTAAAACTAAAATTTTCCTGTCACAGTCAGCTTTATCCTTGTCATTCAGCCATGGTTTTTATCTGCATGATCTTGTCTCATACAGAACTTTGCTAAGAAAGCAGCTTTCTTTATCCTTCATTTAGAGTAGTACTAAGGAGATCTAATGATCTCAAATTACTTAGAAAACAAGCAATAAAGTTCTATCTTTAAAGATAACACTCCCCCTTCCTAAGAAATATCCTACCACAGTTTATGGCATTAAGGTTTGAAGAGTGCATCCAGCCTTCCTGGACCCCCTTGTCACTAAGAACTATTTCCCAGGGTACTTTCCTGACCAGTTCCTTAAATAATCTGAAATCTGTCCACTGAAAGTCCAGCATCGATGTCCTGTTCCTGCCTTTTCTTGTTACATTGTTTACAGAAAACTCAATTATCTCATGATCACTACACCCCAGACAGCCTCCGACCACAACATCACACACCAGTCCTTCTTTATTTGTAAACAGCAGGTCAAGGAGAGCCTCACCCCTGGTAGGCTCACTCACCAGCTGCGACAGAAAACAGTCCTCAATATACTCTAAGAACCTCCTGGACTGCCTCCTCTCAGCAGTGTTAAGTTCCCAGCAGATATCCAGAAGATTAAAGTCTCCTAAAAGAACAAGGGCAGCCGACCTAGAGGCAGCCTTCAGCTGTTTAAACAGCAGAAGATCCACCTCCTTATCCTGGTCGGGTGGTCTATAACATACTCCAACCAGGAGGTCAGACTTGACTGCCCCTCTGACCCTTACCCATAGGCACTCAATCTGGTCATCACTGATCTCAACTTCAACGGCATCCAGGGTTTCCTTAGTACAGAGGGCTACCCCTCCACCCCTTCTCTCATGCCTGTCTCTCCTGAAGAGCCTGTAGCCTTCCATGGCAGCACTCCAGTTATGAGAGTCATTCCACCACGTTTCCGTGATAGCAACTATGTCATAGCTCTCCCGCTGAACCAGGACTTCCAGGTCCTCCTGTTTGTTCCCCATACTGCGTGCGTTTGTGTACATGCACTTCAGTTGGGTTACTGATGACACCCTTTGAGATGGCTCATCCTCCACAGCAACATCTTTGGTGAGCCTAGTTACTCCCCCCTCCCCCTTCATACCTAGTGTAAAGCCCTCTCTACAAGCCCTGCCAGCTCCTGGGCTAGAATCCTCTTACCCTTTGTAGTTAAATGAGACCCATCTGGGTCAAGCAGGCCAGGTGCTGTAAGGGTTTCTCCATGATTGTAGAACCCAAAATTCCTTTGCCTACACCAGCCCCTAAGCTATTTATTAAGACCATGGATTCTCTTATTCCTCTCAGTATACATCTCTGCCACCAGAGGGACTGAGCAGAACACCAGCTGTGCTCCTGCCCTATCCATTGACCGCGCCAGCTCCTGGAATTCCTTTTTAACAACCCTTGACCCTCTTTTAGCTAGCTCATCACCACCAGCCTGGACCACCAGAAGCGGGTAATAATCTGATGGTTTGATTAGGTCCGGGAGTCCCTTAGCAATATCCCCTAGCCGGGCTTGGGGAAGGCAGCAGACTTCCCTGAGTTGGATCTGGTCTACATATAGGTCCCTCTGTCCCTTTCAGAAGGGAGTCACCCACTACAACTTTTTTTTACTCGATGTTCTGGCCTGTCTGACAGGCAAAACGAAGTTAATAACCTCTTCAGGTGAGTTCTCTGCAATACTGTCCTCCGTCTGAGTGTCAAATTCCAGCACCCCAAACCTGTTCTGTATGGGCAGCTGGAAAGGTGGCATCTGAAAGGGAGGTCTATAACCCCCACGAGAGCAGACCTGCTCCCAGTCCTCCTCACCAACCAGGCCACTCCCCTTATCCTGTTGGTGAGGAATATGGCATTCCTCTGCCTCCTGGGGAGGATTACTGGGAGGAGAGAGGCTTCTACTCCACCAGTCTATCTCCTTTTCATTGTCACGGATACTCTGCAGACTCTCTACCTGATCCTTAAGATCTGCAATCATAAGGAGCAGATCTTGGACCTGTTCACACCTCACACAGGTGTTTTTTGGATGGTCCTCAGGAACCACAAGCAGGCTGAGACATTCCTTGCAGTCCTGGGTCTGGGTGGCGGCATCCCTTAACAGAGGCACGGTTTGGATAGCTACACTCCTGGTAGCAGAGGTTTTGCCACGCCTGGTCACCATTGCTGCAGGGGAGTGGGAAAAGCCAACCACCTGCCAGAGAGTGCCTGCTTGCCCTGCCTGCATGAACTGCCTTGCAAACTGCCTCTACTGTGACCCTGTTTGCCCACTCCTGTTCGCCGCGCTCCCAGGGAGACGTTCTAAATGTCCCGCAGCTTCTTCCGGGACTGCCCCCCTACCATGCAATAGGCCCTAGTGACAGCTGCCGCTTCTGGGGTTCCAGAGAGAGTCGGCCTGCCGAGTCCTGTCCTGAGCTTTTGCCTTGCACAGGCAACTCTCCACCCGTCTTGACTGAGCACCCGGCTACAGTTCTTACCATTTCTGCCGCTGATCTGCGCCGAATTTTTATCAGATAAAAACTTTAGACAGCAAAATGCCTATAAATTAATGCTTTTCACTCCAGAATAGTATTTCTCTAGATTTCCCACATTAATAACAAGAAGCTGAGGGAACGATGGTTGAGGGAGTAAACAACTGAATGACATATCCTCCAGGTGAGCTGTGCTGTGAACAAGTGCTCTATCAGCTGAGCAGTCAGAGTGGTACCAACTGAGGATGCCACCCAACAACCTAGCTGTGTTAGCCCATGATCCAGCACTACAGTGAGCCTGAGGCATCTTACCTGTTTGATATCAAACTTCTTCAGTGTTTCTCTGCTGCAAGAACTTACAATTACTGTGTCAGTACTGATGTGTTATGTACCCACAACACGTGACATGCTAGTGACTTGTCTTATAGCCTTGGCCATGGCTTTACCACTGATTTCTCGTGTGAAATGTATTCATTTAAGTAAGCTTGAGTATGAGTGTCAGGAAAATACTGAGCAAGAAGTTAAACTAGAGAATTCTCTCTTTAGTTCCAACTTCAATTTAATCTGTGACTGAAAATGTTCCTGTTTGACTCCAGTTAAATGTCAGAAAAAATTTCAGAGACAGTTCCAGTTCTGGGTGAAATATTGATACAATTTTGGTCCAAGTTCAGTTTATTTCCTTGGGACCAAATTCATCAGGCTGGGACGTGGTACTTAGAAACACAAAAATATCAACAGATAAGAGAAATGTGTAATAGGAAAATCTGTCACTGTTGAGGAAAAAAAAGAGAACTAGCCTCACAAATTAAGTCCCCACAATTCGCTTCAAGAGAGGAACAGAAGAACTGGTTCTTCTAAAGGCTTTTTTTGTCTCTGTTATCTGTGACTAAGTGCTGAAATTATGACAGGTTTTATTACTACAATATTTTAAGGCAGAAAATATAACGGGAGACTGTGCTATCATTTGCATTGCCTGAACTCCTTTTTAGCTTCTTAATGAAATATTAGAACTCTAGTAACTTCAGAACAAACCAGAATATAGCTTATGCTTCTTTTAATTTAGTTCATATTAAACAGGTACAATACATCAGCAACAGTGAAAACTTATCCTGTTAGGAGTGAGTTCCATGGCCAATGTCAGCAGTGATATTATTCTGTGAATAATCCTAGCAAAATGACACTATATATTTTTCACACTTTCAGCAGCATGGTTTCTCTAAAGATAGTCATTCCTACTGATCAAGAATACCATACTAGCAACATAAGTGCTGGGCACATATGGAGAAGAGAGAATTCAATTTAAGATTCACACTTGGCTGTCTCAGTAGGATTCATCTGATTTACAAAGGAGGTAAGCAAAGGTTGCAGTCCTTAATAACAGCCTCACTACAGTAGAAGGTCTTTGAAGAATATACTTTAAACACTAGATCTGTTTACATCTCCAAATTCTGTCATTGTCTGCTAAATTTTACGGCAAGTAAGTTAACTATTAAGATGTAATAATTTCACAATAATTAAAATACAATAACACCCCAAAACCTAGATATATTCTCTTGCTACATTACCTGCAGAATACTTCTAACAGAAAGAATATCGATGCTGCTCAGATTAAAACTTGTTTGGATAACATCCAGCTCCCTGGAGTTCTAGTTAAGGATTCCACTGCTCTGTTGGATCAGTTTTCACAGGATGAGGTTAAAGAGGCAATTGCCTCTTTAAATTATCAATGGTCCCCAAAGAATGGCTTGGGGGTTATTTTTGTGAAAATGTAAAGATCTCTCAGAAAAAAGAAAAGTTCATCATATACTGAAATCGTAGTTTTGAAGAAAAGATTAATGCCTTTGAAAAAATAGAAACAAAATGGACCTGATGAACATCTAAATGGTGTATTTACCATATGTTAATCACAGTTCTTAGTCTGCTATTTAGGAGCTAATGAGGAGCAGACATAATCGAATGACTAAAAGATTTGGGCACAAAAGTGTACTGACAAATAGCATTGTTCAGAAGAAAAAAATGGACATAAGATTGAAATATCCCACATTATTTTATTTGGGAAAAAATAACTGTGTTTTTTGTTTTACAGAGAAATATACAAAACTGTTCAGTGTTATAGGATCCCTACAATAGGTTGTGGTTGATCAAGAAATCTATAGTTATCATTTGAACAAGCCCATCCCAATGATAACACATAGTAACTGACGTGTATGCTAATCACAGATGTATTTGTGGAAAAGAAATCCAGCAGAATTTATTAAAAAGACAAAACTGACGTATGTCTTTGCTATTGTTGACCTCCATATTTCTGGTGTTTTGTAAAGTCCCAAAATAAACTTTTTATGTGTTCTGTGTTTATTCTGTTCTTACATTATTTGCAAGATATCTGATATCAGATCATTCCCTGTCAGAGACAGGATGCTAGGCTGCGTAGGCTTTTGATTTGAGCTGATATGGCCAATCTTACATTAGCTTGAGACTAGAGGCAACTGCAATTCCACTGGAACCATTGGGACAGCATGGCACTAGCAAGTTACTTACTGTAGGAATAGGATTATGAGAGATATTTTTGCTTCTAGAGTATTTAATCGATGATTTTAAGAAAGTTTCCACAACCAGAGCAGCTCCCAAGACACACAGATAAAATATTTTTTGTCAGGAGAAAAAAAAATTACACATATGACCATTCCGGATGAGATGTGGTTTTACATTCTCTTCACTGTGTTCATGCTATTTGGATACTCCTTTTAAAATTTTAAGATATTTAAAAAAAAAATCTGTATAAGGAAAAGATGGTGAAAAATCTTCTTGAAAAGCTGCATTGGTTTTCATTGCTCTGTGAACTGCTCAAATTAAAACCATTTTGATGGTATTCCTGCTGCTTACTTTACACCAGCACAGGCAAACACTAGCAAGTGTGCAGCCATACCTTTTGTGAACAGAGATGCAGAGATACCTGCCATCAATGGACAGACATTCACCTCTGTCTGCTGAGGATTTATGAGGCTTTCAGCTCTGTGTGCAAATGAACAACAAGGAATTGCTTTTTGACATTTTTAGTTCATCTACACTATTCCATCTTATTTGAATGAATTTGGCCCTTTTATATATTTTTTAATATCTCTAACCAAATCCCTTGTCTCGCCTCCCCACTTTTTCTCATTTTTGTTTTCATTATAATTTTGTCTTTATCATCTACTCCAGTTTCTTATGACTCATATCATTTTCATTACGTTGCCAGCTCTGAAAACAGTGAGAAATCTGTCAAGAATAGATGTAAACGAGATGTAATAGAGGAACATTTGAGATTTATTTTAGCAATCTGTATGATATTAAAGGGATAAGGAGAGAAAAGAGAATGCTTGTTTAATATATATAGAGAGAGACAATGCTGGGCAAAGTGGAAATAATATACAAAGACAATCTATTCTCCCAAATGTAGTCTTCTCAGGTTGGTATATTCAATCAAACTTTTATTACCTATAATATCGTGCCAGATGTGAAATTTTTCAAAATGGAAAGGCAGGTTTTGTTCATGAAAATCTTCTACAGCTATTAACATTATTATTTATTCAGGACAATATATATATACTTGGTTTTTTACTAAAGAGTGTAAAAAGCACAAATCTTGCCTTGAAGATTTTATGATGCCAAGCCCTTCTGCACTACATCGCAGAATCACAGAATCAAAGAATGATTGGGGTTGGAAGTGGCCTCTGGAGAGCATCCAGTCCAATTCACCCTGCTAAAGGAGGTTCACCTAGATCATCTTGCACCCATCAGAGCTCGTGGATTTGTAGGTGCCCAGTTTGCCTAAATGATCTTTAAACAGATTCTCCTCAACCAAGGGACAGTCTTACTTTCTCAAAACTTTCTCTCTTTTCTCCAGGGTCAGAGATTCCTGAGGGTCAGCCTTAGCAGTAAAGACTGAAGCAAAGAAAGCTTTCAGCAACTTGTCTTCTCTGTATCCTGGGTCACCAGGGCTCTGACCTCAATCAGCAGCGGGCCCATGTTTTCCCTGGTCATCCTTTTGCTACAGATGGAGTTGAAGAAGGCGTTTCTGTTGTCCTTAATGTCCCTTGCCAGATTTAATTTCAAGTGGGCCTTATCTTTCCTCATCACATTCCTGCATATTCTGACAGCATTCCTATATTCCTCACAAGTGCCCAGTACCTTTTTCCAAATTCTGTGATTTTGTGTAAAATTCTTTCTTCCACAGGCTGAAAGAGTTGATGTTGTTCAGCCTGGAGAAGAGAAGGCTCTGGGGAGACCTCATAGCAGACTTCTAGTACTTAAAGGGAGCTACAGGAAAGCTGGAGAGGTACTATTTTTCAGGGAGTGCAGGGACAGGGGGAGAGGTAATGTTTTTAAGCTGAAAGAGGGGAGATTTGGATTAGATATTAGGAAGAAATATTTTACTGTGAGAGTGGTGAGGGATTGGACCAGGTTTCCCAGAGAAGCTGTGGATGCCCCACCCCTGGAAGTGTTCAAGGGCAGACTGGATGAGGCTCTGAGCAGCCTGGTCTAGTGAAAGGTGTCTCTGTCCATAGCAGAAGGGTTGGAACTGAATTTGAATACTGCATTCAGTTTTGGGCCCCTCACTACAAGAAAGACGTTTATGTGTGTCCAGAGAAGGGCAATGAAACTGGTGAAGGGTCTGGAGAGCAAGTCTTATGAGGAGCAGCTGAGGGAACTGGGGTTATTTAACCTAGAGAAGGGGAGTCTGAGGGGAAACCTCATTACTGTCCACAAGTACCTGAAAGAAGATTGTAGTGAGGTAGGTGTTGGTCTATTCTCCCAGGTGGCAGGTGATAGGATGAGAGGTAATGGCTTCAAGTTGCGCCAGGGGAGGTTCAAATTGGACATTAGGACAAATTTCTTCACTGAAAGGGTGGTCAGGCACTGGAACAGGCTGCCCAGGGAGGTGGTTGAAACACCATCCCTGGAGATATTCAAAAGATGAGTAGATGAAATGCTTGGAGATACGGTTTAGTAGTGGTCAGGTACGTCTGGACTTGGTTATCTCAAAGGTGTTTTCCAGCTAAGTGAGTCTATTATGCCCAACAAGGTCCAGCAGCACATATCTTCTCATTGGCTTCTCAACCACTTGTGTCAGGATGTTATCATCGATTCTCTAAAGGAATCTCTTGGACTCTGTGTGCCTAGCCGTGTTGTCTTTCCATCAAATATCAGAGTTGTTGAAGTCCCCTGTGAGAAACAGTGCCTGTAATCATGACGCTACTTCCATCTGCCTGTAGAAAGCCTCATCAACTTTCTCTTCCTGGTCAGGTGGCCTGTAGTAAAAACCCACAACAGTGTTAGCCATATTAGCCTGACCCTTAATTCTTACCCATAACTCTTGACTTGTTCTTCGAGTTATTCATCCCTAGGCAGAGCTCCATACGTTCCAGTTGCTCCCTCACATAAAGAACAATTCCACCACCTCACCTTGCTGACCTGTCTCTTCTAAAAGATGCATAACCATCCATGACAGCATTCCAGTCGTGAGCCATCCCACCATGTGACTGTAATTGCAATGAGATCATGGCACTGCAACTACATACAGAACTCTTGTTCTTCCTGTTTATTCCCTGTGCTGCATGTGATAGCGTTCAGGCATTTCGGAGAACTAATTGTGTACTCAGGTTACCATGGAGGGGTGCAAGAGGGAGTATCATGGTTATATATACCCTTGAGATAGTTGACCTTCTGGTTCTTGTTGTGGAAGGTGGCTAAGGAACAGTTGCTGCTGCTCTGGTGGACCTTGCTTATTCCCTAGTTGGATGCAATGGCATGAACATTGCCATTTAGACTACATCCTCCGAATACTTCGATTTAAAGCCTGCCTCACCAAGTTGGCCATTTGTGGAAATTAATCAAATAGGTAGACTTCTGTCAGACAGAGATGCACTGATGATAACATATCTCCACATGAGGTCAGGAATTTGCTGCTGTAAGCAACTTACAAGGTTAGGTCTTTCTGTAAAATCCAACATAATAAATGAAATAGACCATCACATTTGTTTCAAAGGAATCCAAAATAACACCTCTCCTCGCACACATAATTTAACATCTATTTCTATTAAAATACATTGTTTTCAAAATAAACAGATATATTTGTTAGTTACAGAGGCAACTTGCATCCAATTGCCATATTCTATTCACTTCTTATGAATTAAGTTGTGATGTTTGAGCTGTTCAGCAGGTGCTCATAGCCCAGGAGTTTGGGGGGCCAGTTTCCTTCATGTAAGAATTTAAATTGCTCACAACTGTGTAACACATCACCAGAGCCCAGCCCAAGCCAGAGCTCAGCAGAGTTCCTCACAGGAGGAGGTCATGCAAGAAAGTCACACAAGACTGGAAGAAATCATAGTTGGGAGAAGAGGATAGAGCAATGCACATGAAGCAGAACAAGTCACTGAGCACATGTGGAATGATTTGGCCACAAAGACTTAACATGGTGAAACACAGGCAGGCCCATTACCAACACAGGTAACACAGGAACAAATGGATCATTAAGCAGCATATGAAGTGCGTGGGCCTGAAAAGCAAAATTTTGGCTATGGATAACATGTTTTTTGGAGATACAAAACTGCACATGTTCTGCAGAATGAGGACTGGACCTGAGTGAAAATAATTCCTTTAAAAGGCTTGGATAATATTACAGGGTTAAGTCTCTTTCTGAAATAGGTTTCTCTTTTCTAAAGCAACAAACCCCATATTTTCTCACCTCGTCTAAATATGGTTCTAAGTGATCCTCTCTGGTTTCTGATAATAATACAGCCGTAGAAATATAGGAGAAGGAAAGCGACTGCTAGAATACAGGGAACTAAGAAATAGTAACATAATAATAATAATTATTTTGTGGAAGAAAAACAAAGAGCCAAGATCCTCCCCTTCTGAATCCAACAGAGGTATCAGTAGAGTTAAAGCAGCTCATGTAATATTGATGTTTTTTCTGCAGCCCTGCTGTGAATTATGTATTTCTACATGCATAGAATGGAGAAGTTGCTAGATACAGATGAAATATGAATACTTGCATTTCGTTTCAGTTTGGCTTTACAGTCACAAGGAGTTCAGACTTGTATCACAGGGACTCAGCAACGTGCCGAAATTAGTTTGTTACTATTTTAATGTTTTCTTCTAAATGCCTTTTTCATTTTGCATGCTGTATCGTACACTGACAAAGCAGCTCCTGAACAAATGAAAAAGCAGCAGACTCTAAGGAACTAGTTTCTCTCTCTGAGCACAGTAAAGATAGTTTTCTGAATCCTTATTATGAATTTGTCATAGCTTTCCTGTTCAAGAAAATTGTCAAGAATTCAGAGCACTTAATACCTATATTGAGTAACCTGGCCAAAAAAATGGATGCACCTGCCTATTTGAAGGTCAAAGTTTAGGCACCACAGCTACTCTGCTATAAAACGTCTGGATGTGGAAATCCACTGTAACATTAATTCTACTTTTCTTAAATCTCTATTTACATACTTTGTCACGTGTTGTCCCAACAGCTGTGTCAGACATCTCTCATATGCAGTCTGGATACAGCCTAAGTGACTCTCATTCACTGTATATTACATGATACACCTCACTCAGTTTGTCAGATAAGACTTAGGTATCTCGCTAGAGCCAGTTATCTTTGCCAATACAGAGAAACAAGCACACTAGCATAATAGATGCAACTAGTTTCAACAGCTGTCTTTATAACATGAGCTTTCATCTGATGGTGCTTATCTTTCTCCAGCAGTTGCACTGGAAGCTGGAGAGACTGACTTGGACATGACTCCCAATCACTGTTAATTACTATTAACCAAAATAAATACTACCACTCTCAACAGAAAATGCAAGGAAGATGAAATCTCTGGAATTCCCTAAAAAAAAAAAAAAACAAACATTTCCTCAATTTGAATATTTCATGTTGCTCTTCTATGGTTCACCATTGATGAGTTTTTCTGTCTGTGAAAACAAAGTAACTAGACTAAAAATACCACAGACATTTGCAGGCACCATTCTCAGATCAGCAGTCTCACCTACACTATTCTGATGGCTTTTAAGGCAAAAAAAGGCTGAAAGACAGACTGTGATACACAAGCATGATCTGGTACAATGTATACAGGGAAAGTGAAGCCTACATTACAAATAAAATAAAGGTTGTTTGAGGTAATTTAGCTTCAGTTTTAGAACAACAATAAAAATGTGGAAAAGTTGCCTGATTTTTATTCTTAAAAAAGCTATTTTCTCCAGCTCCAAAAATTTTTATAGATGAGGCCGGATGGGATCCATCCTAGAGTGATGAGAGAGCTGGCGGATGAGCTTGCTAAGCCGCTCTCCATCATCTTTCAACAGTCCTGGCTCACCGGAGAGGTCCTGGAAGACTGGAAGTTGGCCAATGTAATGCCCATCCACAAGAAGGACCGTAAGGATGATTCCAATGGGATGATGTTTAATAAGTCCAAATGTCGGGTACTTCATTTTGGACACAACAATCCTGTGCATAGCTATAGACTGGGGACAGAGTGGCTGGAGAGTAGTCAGGTAGAAAGGGACCTGGGAGTGCTGGTTGACAGGAAGCTCAACATGAGCCAGCAGTGTGCCCAGGTGGCCAAGAAGGCCAATGGCATTCTGGCCTGCATCAGGAATAGCGTGGCGAGCAGGACCAGAGAAGTTATCGTCCCCCTGTACTCGACACTGGTCAGGCCTCACCTTGAATACTGTGTGCAGTTCTGGGCCCCTCAGTTTGGGAAAGATGTCAGGATGCTGGAGTGTGTCCAGAGGAGGGCAACAAAGATGGTGAAGGGGCTGGAGCAAAAGCCCTACAAGGAGCGACTGAGGAAGCTGGGGCTGTTTAGTCTGAAGAAAAGGATGCTCAGGGGAGACCTATTTGCTCTCTACAACTACCTAAAAGGAGGTTGTAGTCAGGCAGGGGTTGGTCTCTTCTCTCGGCTGACCAGTGACAGAACAAGAGGGCGTGGACTCAAGCTTCGTCAGGGGAGGTTTAGGCTTGATCTTAGGAAAAAGTTCTTCATTAAAAGGGTGATTGGCCATTGGAATGCGCTGCCCAGGGAGGTGGTGGGGTTGCCGCCCCTGGAGGTGTTTAAGGGGAGACTGGATGAGGCACTGAGTGCCATGGTTTAGACAATGGGTTGGTGCTGTGTTGGGTTATAGGTTGGACTTGATGATCTCAGAGGCCCTTTCCAACCTTTTGATACTGTGATACTGTGATACTGTGATGCTTTTCCTAACACTTAACATTTCAATTTCAACTTCGTAATGGTTCTTTAATATTGTACTTATGCAGTTCCGTAGGTAGAGAATGCTTCTTGGAAGACCAGGGATGAATTTTTAGAGGCAATAAGAGTATAAACAGACTTTGCACCTTCACGAATTGCACATCTAATTCTCCCATGAAGCACCCT
Organism: Dromococcyx pavoninus; assembly: GCA_033558185.1. NCBI lineage: Eukaryota > Metazoa > Chordata > Aves > Cuculiformes > Neomorphidae > Dromococcyx > Dromococcyx pavoninus. The sequence goes on from JAUMJL010000047.1 coordinate 775,193, forward strand.
ATATTTCTCTCCTACCTATGAGGCCGTAACAAACCACCGAGTTCTTGGCATTATACAGCCCTCAGTCTTGTGTTTAAAAACAAAAAAAAATCTTTGCTGTTTGATAGCTCAGGTGTGGAAAACTTAACAATTTCCTTTGAACTTTAGAGACTTTGGAAATAGTCCATGCTAAACAATATCACATTGAAGAGCTAATTACTATCCTTTGGCTCATTAGATAATTTATATTTTACTGTCTAGAGCTTTTATTTCAGTTAGCTGGTAAGCCTAACTACTTCAAATTTCTAAACACCCCCACTGAAAGTATCACTCCCACACCAAGCTTAACTCATCATTTGTCAGGAGGTAGGAGAAAATTTGTAGCTGTACACATGCTTATTCTACTTCCTAATTTATGTTCAAATACTTTTTTCTCTTCTTGAGATATTTTTCATCAGGAATTTGCTCAGCAGAATAATTAAACTAAAGAGATACTTTTGGTAAATCTAAAGGTAGTCATTAACAACTTCCAGAAGTACTCCAAGAGGTTTACAGGGAAGTTCCTCTTCACAAAAAGTTAAAAACTCATCTTAAAAAGGAGATTTTTCCCTGAGACTATATGTTATGTAGGAAGTGGATTTAAAGTAGAAATTTAGTAGATAATGTATAATATGAATTAGTACAAAACAGTTGCTTTTGTGAGCAGTAAAGAATTTATTTTTTTTTTGTTTTCATGCAAAGCTGCTCTTACCAGATGCTCCAAGAGACATATGTAATCCATGGACATAAGAAAGTTAAAGGCCTTGTTGCAGCGAATGAGAATCAGCTTCACAATAAGTCTTCACAATGATTCACATTAGGTTCAGGGTACTCTTGTGTTGAGTTTCTTGTAGACAATCTTTTCTCTTATTTCTGTCATCTGAGTGCATACAGTTTTCTGGGTTTCATTAAGAAGCCAGGTCAAGACAAGAGTTGCCAAGTTTATGTTGACCGACAATCTTAATTTCTTGCCTTCTTGACATACTGGTTTTCCTGCTCTATTTTCTTTTGAGGGTTTATGTACTTGAGAAGTTTAAATTAAAATTTAAAAATCCAATATTTGACAATCTTATTTGAGACCTCCTGAAGCTTTATGTTTACTGAATATATAAATCAAGGTGGGTTTGATTTTAAATCAGTTTAGGACTTTTAATGGTTTCTATTTTTTACAGTAATTTTTCACAATTCAGGTACCATCTTATCAAATATGTCTATGTGGCAGAAATGTTTTCTTGGTGCATTTCCTTCTCCTGTAAGCTTTTAATATAGTCATGCCTGACCAATGGCTATTTGATTTCCAGACAACCCATAACTTAACCTCATAGGAGAGAAGCAGAAATAAATGCAGCTACTAGATTTGCTGTAAGCAGTTATAGTGACTGGAATCAGGGCAGGAACTAAAAACTTTCAGTATCATTTTAAGAACTAACTAGTAATCTGCTTTCTACAAAAATCACCCCTTAAAAAAAAGAAAAAAAAAGTAAAACCTTATAACTAAAATGAGCTTTCCAATAAGTATTCTTAGAGAAGGAGAATTTAATGTGGAGAAAGGCAGATGGGGGCTGAAAACTGCACAAAAATGTCTCCCACACACTGCAGTTAAATGCTCTTTTCCCACTACAGAACATCTGAACTAATATATGGTCTCGATGGTTTTTTTTTCTGACACTTAAACTTAGTATAATCAATGCTGGACGGGTGCACGTGAATGGATGTTTCAGGCCTACAAGTTATTTCTAAGGTAATTGATAATATAACCAGCAAAACCCATGTGAACATTAATGTACTATAAATTACTTCCAAGAATCTTCAAGTTTCAAAACCATGCCAAACGTGATAATATATCAGTGCAGAGGTATATGTGTTCTTGGAGTGCTCTCTGTCAGAGCTGGAATTCATTGCTTCAGTATCTGTCCCATGACAAGATCAATGGCAGGTTTGAACTTGTAGATCATAGTTTGCCACAGAACATCAAAATGTTAGACAGTTTATTTGTATTAATTTCAGCTTGTTTTACTTGGAATGCAATAAAGAAATACGCAAGATTCAGCCCTGAAACTGCCCCCATGAAGGAGCAGTAATTGCTTTCCTCTATTTCAAACAAATAGCTGGTATTCTGGTGGGAATCTTTACTAGTTTTACAGGATAGATTTAGTAAGTTCTAATTACTATCCTTTGTATAATCCTATCTGATTTCTTTAAGCTTCCTTCTCAAAAAATAAAGATGTATTACATCTTTTCTGGATAATATGGGCATTTATTCTGTCCTTTTACTTAAAAAGCAAATTCATTTTATTGCTGTGTTACTGACTACCAACTAAATAGTAACTGGAAACAGAGCTCTGTGAATAAAAACACATGCATTCTACAAAGTTAACAAAAGCCATTCTTTAATAAAATGTTAGCAAAAACTTTTCAATTGTTACTGTCTCTGTCGGAGCTCTTTATTGCTTTCCTTAAGAAATAAGTCATGTACTATCAAAGGGAAAATAGATTATACTATGAAATTTGCTAGCTAATCAACAGTAATATTTTGTAATTCTTACATAGGCACTTTTCCACTTTTCATGTGCTGTGATGTGGAGATCCATATCTTCAGTCTAAATCAAATGTAATCGAGTTAGTCTGTGTGTGGCTATGCTTCATCCACTGCAGTATAAACCGAATTTCTGAAAATTCTTTACCTTATCAGAACTCCAGAAAAAAAATTATGTTGTCCCAACTGTTGCATAAAAGGAACACAATTATTACTCTCCTAAGAACATCAGAAGAAAAAACAATAAAAAATAATCTCCTATGGACTCAAATATCTTGCCAAGAATGTGTTTTAGTAGGAAACCTAATGGGCTGTTATTACTTGCATTGCAGTAATATCTGTGTGCATCTACTCATCTACTTATTTTTAAGATTCCTTTATGCTGAGTACTGTATTCACACGTGGAGAAAAGGGTGATCATTACCATCAAAGAAGCTGACCTTCAGTAAAAACTACTACGGGAATTTCAACATGTTGGAAGAAGTAAGGCAAGAAAACATAGAAATAGAAACAAAGGTATCGTACAATGTGGTGGTGGGTGATACAACAGCATCATTAGTAAAAACTGAAGCAAACAGAAAAAGTCCATTAGCATAAGTCTGTAGAAGATTTACTGGTTTAGATGCTGATGCCTCTGCCGACCAGAGGGACCCATCTCATTTCCTGCAAGAGTTTCTTCCACTATTAATGACAGCAATGGAGACAGCCACCTCAACTGAATCATTTCAGTCTCTCTAGCCCAAATGATGAAGCAGAAAACTGAAACTAAGCATTGAAAACAAAAAATATAAACCCCAAACAAACAAACCCCCCTACAAATAAAAGCTTTTTTTTTTTAATTTTATTGTTGTTACTGGCCTGTGAGTGGTAAAAGACAAGGATATTGATTGCTGCACTCTAGTGTTCTGTCTGAATCATGATCAAATCCAGACACATGTTTAAGTACAAAATTACATCAAAAACTTTAGTGAAAATTCCCCTAATGCTCTTATATCCAGTGCCAAACAGTACTAATTTAAAGCACTTACAAAAAGCCCAACTGTTGTTAGTATAGGAATGCACAATTAAAGTCACTGAAACAATGTTACTTCTATCCCCACATCAGTACTTCTTTGTACACCCAGAACATTTATCATTTCTGATGCATAATTAGAAAGGGAACAAAAAACCATTAATAAAACTAACTAACTAAACAAATAAATAAATAAACTTTAACAGGAAACTTATTTACTATGGAAGGACTCCATACTTTATTTCTTCAAAGAACCAGCCAAGTCTTAATTACTTCTCAGGATTCTGAGAGACAGTCGGGTAATCTAGTTGCTTTCAGGACTTAGAGGACTTTCAGTGGTGAAATACTGACTGTATCTTTCTACTGTTAAATAGAAACTTCCCTTTTCCAACACATACCTAAAGATATTGGCCTGGAAGTATCATGTGCTGATTGTGATTATATTTATCACACTCTTTTCTGGATAATGCACCAAAGCTCATTGCTCCTGAGTATACACAAAGAACTTCAGTTAACACTGATATTGATCTCTTGCCACCTACAAGGCTGATTGACAACAGGAATTCAAAACCAGGTCTCTTCTGCAGTGGCACAGCATAGGGATACACTCACAGGGCAGATTACTCAATTCACTAGGTTCTTGCACACAATAAAATCAGGTGTTCTGAAATATTAGCAACAGCTTGGATGAGTAACAGCCTTTCCACTTTTAGCTGCGTAGAAGATATGCACCTACATCTTCTCCAAGCAGAGGTGTGAAGTGACTGCTTCATGGCACGAAATTCACCACACATAAAGGCTGATGGGATGGAGACAATTCTGAAGCTGCCTATGACACTGTCCCACCTGGGGAGAAATACTGGAAAGTGTTTTTTGCAAACCACCAGTGATTATCATAGTGAGATGAATTTCTGTTTTCTCTCATGCAGAACTGCCCAAATTTGAAAATGTGATGGGAGAAAAACTCTTCCATAAATATGCAATCCTATACTCTAAACCAGAAAACTATCAGCAGAATGGAATGAAGAGATTTCTGATACCCTCTGCAAGTTATTGCATCCTTTTGTCCAGAATCTCTGTTAAACCTCTCCAAAAATATCTCACAGGTGAGATGATCCTTGTCTCCCTACAAACATTCTTGCATCTGGGAGTTAAAGATACTTCTGGTCCTAGATGATGAAAAAAGGCAGCTGATCTAAGGCAGCTCAGAGGATAGTTCCAAATATAGGCTTTTTGGACAAATGTACAAATTAAAATAAAGCAGAATCCAGCCAATATGGGGACAATACTCGTTCGACTTTGCAGCAGAGCAAGAGATATACTATAAAACAAGAAAGGTCCTTTCGATTATCTTCTAAAAAGGAAACATGTTCCACTGCTCTCTCAGTTTATGATCCACTTGGATTTTATATTACATTTTCTTCATCTGGGAAATCAAGGTCTATGTTCATAAACATTGTGGAATATAACCCAGAAAAGATTGCATATATTTACTCATAATCACAAACCAAACCACCAGCTGGACAAGCACTAAAATTCTCTGTAAACTGTGTCACTTTAAATAGCAGTCACAGAATTTTCTCAGCCTGGCTTATTCAATTACAAAATGGTAACATGGGAAAAGAAGCTATTCTGGTCAGAAAATATTTCTTGTCATTTTTCTTTACTATTTTTTTTAACCCATCTGCTGAATAATGAAACTGAAAGCTATAAACAGGTATTTTAATAACAGCACAAGAAAATCTAATTTTATATGTCAACTTCTCTTCGGAAAAGTTGTTATAAACCAATCTTTCTATAGCTATGTAATCTGTACTAGGGGATTTACTGTTTGAGAACAGGATACACATTTTTTCATAAAGCTGCTACACACACAATTAAGGAATAACTCATATTTGGGGAAAAATATTTGCACCAAACTGGATTTCCTAGTTACAATATAATATTCTAGTCCTCAAAGCCTTAACCTCTGCACTGTTTTTAGACAGATGTGAGATAACTTTCTGTAATGTAATACTGAGGTAATACAGTTGTGTTTCAATATACTAGTTCAGGCTCGGAAATAGTAATACCATTCACACAGGTCCAAATATGCGAAAAATGAGGTTTACAATCAGATGTCTCGAAAACACCACGTAGACAGACTCAACAAGTGTCCTCACTCATTGTCATGCCTCGGTATGTTGTGCACAAGTGGTTCATTCTGTACTGAAGTGCAAAATGCAGGAGCAATTGAGCAGCAAGGGAATGGCAGCAGCTGTAGGTGAGCACAGCTGGGAGAGCCTGTGTGAAGTCAGTGAGCAATGTTAGAAATGAACAACAAAATACTTGGTGTGTGACAGTGCTGTCAGAGTGTGGAGTGTAGCTTGTTAGGTTAGGACTGATAGACAGACTGTGTATTTTTTTCCCATATGAACATAAATAGATTCGTATATTCTTGCAAGCAAAAAATGTTTCCTGTCAATTAATTGAAAAATTGCATAGCTCACATTCACTGACCTTTTTATTCCTGTGCCAGAAAAACAAATGTGAAATCATTTAATGCTGTCCTGCACAACATCCTTGTCTCAAATTTGGTGAGAGATGCATTTGGTGCACAGACCGCTCTGTGGATAAGGACTTGGCACTCCAGTTACAGTTAATGACTTAATGTCCAAGCAGAAACCAGAGACAAGTTGTGCTCCTCTGGGGTTGATACTGAGACCAGTGTTGTTTAACATTTTTGTCAGTGAGATTGACAGTAAGATTGAGTGCATCGTCAGAACGTTTGCTGATGAAAACAAGCTTTGTGGTGTGAATAACGCATGGGAGGGAAAGGATGCCATTCAGAGGGACTTTGACTGGCTTGAGATGTGGACCCATCCGAACCTCGTGAAGTTCAACAAAGCCAAGGGCGAAGTCTTGCTTGTGAGTCAGGGCAATACCAATCACAAATACAGGCTGAGTAGAGAATGTATTGAAAACATTCCTGAAGAGAAGGGTTGTCAGTTTATGAGAAGCTGAACGTGATGTGGCAATGTGCAGTTGCAGCCTAGAAAGCCAAATGTATCCTAGACTGCATGAAAAGAAGATTGAGCAGCAGGCTGAGGGAGGTTATTCTCCCCGTCTACTTTGCTTTTGGGACAGCTGAGAGAGTTGGGGTTGTTCATCCTGGGGAAGAGAAGGCTCTGGGGAGATCTTACAGAGGCTTTCTAGTACTTAAAGGGGGCTACAGGAAAGCTGGAAGAAGACTTTTTACAAGGGCACATGCCCTTACTAATAAAAGGGTAATAATAAAAACGGTAATAATTTTAAACTGAAAGAAGGTAGGTTTAGATTAGATATAAGGAATAAATTCTTCACAGAGAGGGCAGTGAGGCACTGGAACAGATTTCCCAGAGAAGCTGTGGATACGTCATCCCTATAAGTGTTCAAGGCCAGATTGGATGGGATTTTGAGCAACCTGGTCTACTGGAAAACATCCCTTCCCATGGTAGGGGTTTGAACTAGATCTTTAATGTACCTTCCAATCCAAACCATTCTATGATTCTGATCCTAACCTCTTTAACAGGGCAGTTTGGTATGAATAAATGAGTCTGTGCCTGAGTGAGATTTGCAGGATCACCTTTCTTCCCCAGATACAAAGATAAGTCTCCAGTACCCTCATTACTCCTGACAGTTCATATTTTCCCTCTATATTAAAATACTAAGTCATCAACCGTCACATAAAAGATGCCACTCAATTGGACATTACCTTAAACAATCTCAATTTTGTCAAGCCAATTGCATAATTATAGTTGGCAAGTTTAATTTTTTCATGCAGCTGCCAAAGATAGAAATTATTTAGAAAAATTACGGGACTGCAGAACAATTACTCCTAGAAAATGCTAGGACAGTTTTGGAGTTCCTAGATACTATCAATATGTAAGTAACGGTGCATCAGGAAGCTTTAATTAACATTAGATATTTACACCCAGAAGCTGAGGGTTAGAACCTCACTGCTTCTGCTTATTGACTTGGCTGTGACTTTTACACTGCTTGTTAATTTCTTTCCATTTTGCGTAAAATTATAATTAAGAAAACACAGCAATCATTTAATACACCTTACTGTTTAAAAGCTTATTTGGAAGTTACTACTTCCACTACTTACAGAACTACTAGGTGAATTAATTTTTCCTTTTTTTCCATTTACTTTAAGGTAACACTTTACTCTCTGCCTAGGAGAGAGTCTAACTTGAGTCAGCATTACTTACAAAAGAATTTTATAAGGTCACTTACAAGACAGTGTACTAACAAAACTGTTCCTTCTCTGTTAACAATTGTTCTAATTAAAATATGACTTTTACTGTTATTTTTCATAAACCTCCCATTTTACTTAATTTCTCATTTCTACTGTTTTAAATCTTATGTGTCCTCTCAGACAGCTAACCTCCTACATTACCATTTCAGAAGAGCTCCCTAGAAGATTAAATAATCTTACCTTGCAATTACATTTTTTTTAATAAGACCTACCAAGAGAACAGAGCAAAAATGGGACACCTAGCTGTCAAAAACAACTTTATTTTAAAGGTACAAACTATACCGGATCTGGTTGGGAAAGAGTTAATTTTATCCATAGCATCCCATACAGAGCTGTGTTTTTACGTGTGACTGAAACAGCACTATTTTATCTATGACTGAACAGTGTTTGCACAGTGTTTATGCCTTCTCTGTTTCTCACTTTGTTCCCCCAGCGAGTAGGCTGGGAGTGGACAAGAGATTGAGATGGGACAGAGCCAGCACAGCTGTTTGGCAGCTGATAGTTCTAGTAATGATAAAAACTGTAGTAAGAGATTATAACCATAAAAAAAAGGTGCATAATCTACCTTAAAGCCAAGGAAACCACTCATAAAGAAAAAAATCTAGCAATTTATAAGGTTTTAATAAAATGACTGCAAATATATATAATTTGGGTTTGATATCTGGAATGTAGTTTAAGATACAGATTTTTAATAGAGGCATTATGTTTGCATGATTCCATTATTTATCATGGAGCTTATCTTAGCATTACAATTCATTTACAACTTGTGAAATTTTATTGAAATTTATGTTGTTTATTTTTCTGTTTCTTCATACTTTCTCATGGTAGATATTGTCTGCCTTCAGGTTGTGTTCTTTCATGGTCATTTGGGTTATCATGGACCAATAATCATCAACTTAAATTTGTTTTCCTTTCTCATTGAAGAATTGATTTATTATCTAACTCCACATTTTTAAAATTATATCAATTTACACATGAGCTAAATTTTGTGATTGCACATATATTCATTGGGTCTTTGCGTATTCATTGATATTTGGGTTTAGTGGGGAGAAGGCAGAGAAATTGTGTACATGTAATGACATGAAAACATTTAATTGTATGTGTAAATATGGAAAATGGGCTTAACTAAATACTCATGGTAGCTAATCCATTGCTTAATGTGTTTTTAGTTTACTGGGCCAGTCGAATGCTTGTTAAAGATATAAATTTATGTTCTGCCTCATCATTTCCACTATTTTTAGATATTTTAAAAAATTGTAATGTCATAGTAAGCGAGTATTCTAAGCACTCTTTGTAACTTCCGGAGAGTATTAGGAAATCTAAAATTATAATTCATCCCATTCAGAAGTAAAATAATTACAGGTGATACAAATTCCCCTAGAATAGCTTTTTTCTCATGACTTAACATAGGTTAGATAGCAAAAGGCTGAAGTTAGTGAAAATAAACCCCATTCCAAGATGCCTCTTGAATTTTAGCACATACAAATCTGATCTTTGAGTGATTCAATATAGTGTTGTAAGAAGTGAAGTGTCAGATTAAGTCTTCAGGTTTGAGCAGTAGAAATTTAGATTGATATAAATTAGTCTGTATATGGTTCCAGAGTTTGGCTGTAATCATGACCCTTAATCATAACCCTAATCATGACTGTAATCATGAATCCGCTATTAAATTCCTATGCCCCTCCTCTATGCAGGCAGCAACCAGCCAGACGTGAGATGAACTAAAGATTTCTCTGATCAATAGCCAAAAGATCAGAATGTCTATAATATATTAACTCTACTGAAAACAATAGCACAATCACTGTATTCTTGTCTAAAATGAATTATTCCAGGCCTCTGTGAAATAAACAATTCTAATAATCAACATGTACATATACAGATATCCTAAACAAACAAGTGCAAGTAGTAATTAAAAATTATATTAGAATTCAACAGAGGCAGTAAGATGTAAGTATTAATAGCCTCATTAAAAAGTCTGATGAATACAAAAGCTCTCCCATTATAATTACTCTCAGAAATAAAAGAAGTATTGTTAATCTGCTGAGCAGCTGATGACACATAAAATTATAAATAATAGAAACATTGCACAAATTAATTCCAGATTAGAAGGACAGAATAGCTTGTGTTTAATTATAGGAAGACCATTTTTAGCAGAGAAGAAGCATGATGTTCTGTTGGAGTCTGGTTTATTTATTAGATCCCTTTTCTCTCCCTTGATACTTGTTTTTTTAAAAAAGAAGTAATATCTGATTAATAACAGGTCGAAATGAAGCTAGGTGCTGGCCAGCAGCATCCTACAAACACCACAACATCTGAATAGTACTGAAAGGTCTCCTTTCAAAAAGTTTTGAGTCTGTGGAAGACTAGTGGGAAACTTCAAAATGGAGAGTAACACAGAAGACAATTCCTTGGACAATTTTAGGCAACAGATTTTGTGGTATTCATATTGGCTTGATATGTGTGATTAGTAAATATTGTAATAGTTAAGCTATTTCTGGAGACAAAGGGGTTTTTTATTAGTCTAAGCTACTTCTCGTATATAGAAACATAGCTGTTGGTATAGAAACAAAAAGGCTGTGATACCATTATTTATCATGTTTGCAGGGAAAATTAATCATCACTCTGTCATACACTGCCAGCATATTCTGTGTTTGGCATTTTCAGTAAGTGACATTAACATTTGAATCCCCACCATCACCTTCCCATGTCTTTTAGTAATCCAGTAAATCTGTCACATATTAAATATTTTGCATGTAAACTCCAGGCAATAGTATAAAATACAAGTGTATCTTTGCCCTCAATTAGCATCATTAGTTCTTTTAGTTATCGGTTCCTTGAAGAGTCAAACTGAGACAATTGCTTATATTAATCACGGCAAGAAATGCTAAGACAGACAATAGGAGAACCATTTTTTACTTATTGACTTTTTGTACAAGCTGTATTGACAAAGTCATTTCACAAGTTTAATGGATGATTCCAGCTTGTAAAATATATTGGTCAAGGTAGGTCATATAGTGTACTATTTACAAAAATGGAACCAGACAGATTCAGTGACTAGAGTATTTAAATAATAATGACAAAAAGACTGAGTGTTTATCCTTGCTTTTTATGCCCTCAATAAATATTTTTGTGCCATAGGAAATTTAATGCTATAATGCGGTCAAAAGATCAGACTTTAATCACTACAATCCCTTCTGGTCAAAAGTTATATTATGTTGTAATTTGTAATTTATAAAACCCATCATCAGAAGCCAAAATGTACCTGATGAAGATTGAAGTTGTGCCATCGTGAAGGGTGGAATCATTTGTGCTCAAAACCAGGACATGTGGCATGCCTGTAGCATTACCAGTAAAGAAGTTAAGAAAAAATCTCTTAATTTTAAAATAAAAATCATTCATAGTGGAAATTTTCAGTTAGTAACTAGCTATTAAAACTGAATCCATCAGCCTGCTTCAATCTCAAATGTAATTTGGATTTTCTGGTGTAGACATATGCTTCCGAATGCAAATTTACTGTCATGAAAACACAATAGTGAAATCCACGCATTGTCTTGTAAACGTAAGAAGTTAACAATAAAAGACACTAAGTTCTAACTGACAGCACCTTTTATTTTGTGCTTGGATTAAATATTTACATTTTCCATTCTGAATTAGGATTTCGTTGTTCACCTTAAGCAAGGGGAATTGTGTGCGTGCTAATCCTGAACGCTTTGCTGTCTACCTGAGTGGTTTACCTTTAATCTATCATTGATTTAAAGTCCTCTCACATCTTTGGATATTTCTATATAGGCAAATGCAGAGACATATATGTTTGTTCCATTGATCTGCCAGAAACAATGCAGCTCAGTCACACATTCTCACAGTACCATGCTGAAGCTACTGAAGTCTTCAGAGAGGTATTAGTCTATTAGTTGGATCACAGATCTACATTAGTGCAACTGTACATTTTTCCAACTGATCCCAAAATTTTCTGCAGTAAACTCATTGTGCATACAGTGCCCTGTGTTTGTCCTCTCTTACTGATGTAAATAAACCCTCTATATCAGTGGGCTTCGTAGCTCTACTCCATCCTGTGATACTAAACCCTGCCCTGGCTTTCCAACATAATAGAGCTGCCATGGAGGGGAAGTGCAGCCAATGAACCCATGTAGATATGCCCAGTGACAACTAGGAGTCACACACTGATGATATGGGAGTAGGGAGACAGAACTACCTGCTGCCAATGAGCAAAATGCCCAAGGATTTCTTCTGTGAGGTAAGAGTCTTCCCCTTGTCATTCCTGATCAGAGCAAATGCACTTAGCAAAGTAAGACTTTTTCATGCAACTTGGAAGAAAATATTAACATATAAAACATTATTTTTTTCAGTCCTTACAGAAATATGTTTTGAGCACCAAGTGGAAAAGTGAACCAGATACTTCAGATAACATCCATTATGCTGTAGAGTAAGTTATACATTGACAACTAATGAAATAAAGCTCTAGAGTTTATAGGAGAGCAAGCTGTGTTTGTGATAAAAAGGAATGAAGAGAAAAATATCACATTAAAATGCTCTTCCAATGAAGAAGTTTCTTCAAAACAAAGTGGAAAGACTTTGCCAACAAGGCTTTCAAAGTTAAATAAATCTACTTGCATTTGCTGTTCTAATTTATCAGGTCAGTATTTCAAAGAAACCCTGGAGATAAGCAAGCTGGCAGGAAAAGTATGGAAGTAGTTGTGGAGAAGAGAGCGAGAAAGGGATTTGAGCCTGGATTACTCTTGGCATTTACAGGTTGTGAGTAATGTTAATAAAAATTATGGCTGCAACAATGATGACTCTCTGTTATAATACATATTGTCAGGAGCATCCTCTTCAGTGACCTCTGGTAATATGATTCTGCTGGTGGATGCTTGAGAACTCGCTGAGAAAGCAAGTTAGAGCTGCAGAAATGGCAAGCCACTCCTCATTCCCCAAACAAGAATCTGGCACCGAACTGGAGATTCAAAACTAAAACATATATTGTGCAAAAATAAATAAGAAAACCTTTTATTTTTTCCTACATGAGAGGAACGCTTCCATTCCATGTGACATAAGAGTTGTGATAGCACATAACCACAAAGTCTTTGTCGAAAAGATCAATGACTATTCTGACTATGTAAAAACGTCTTTTGTCCACAGGAGAATTGCTGAATGAACAAAGTGATTGGAAAAAGCATTACCTTTTACATGCTTGAAGCAAACGCAGTAATTCATTGCTCATATCTTTTGTGATACCTCTTTCAGCAATAATACTCTATATTTAATTTTCAGCCCACCTGTAAAAGTACAAATGTGTCAATTATCCACAAACATTTACTCAAGAAATACAACATACAATTATAACAGCAAAAAGCTACTACATTTGCAGTTCTGCTGGAGTTTGGTTTTATATTTTCAATAACACTTTAAAGAGAAAAAAGACAGATGCCTACCTTAGCCACTAATTCTGTGAAAAATTATTTTTTTATCAGAGTAATACACAGTAAAAGGTAACTAATCATTAACACTCCACCAGTCTGGCTGCTAGAATTTGTAACTACCAATTTCCTGCAGTTTCTGCCTAATAGAAACTGTAGTCATCATTTCATTTGTTCCTGAAGCACAGCAAAGTAGTCGAAGAAGCTGTGTTTATATGTAAAAGAGTCAGCTCCCTGCCATGAACAGGCTGTTTTAATAAGGTAAATAAAATACCTAAGCATTGTTTAAAAAACTTATGTAATCTTGAAATTTTTGTACTATTTCTTCTCCTTCTCCTCAGAAAAACTTGAGAAAAGTATTTTTAGTTCTAATTGAATGTGGGAAGTAAGACATGTGGATAACAAGTGCCATGATTTAATCATTATTTGTATCTCATCCACTTCTTTCACATAAAACTTGTCTCTCTTTTTTGCACAGAAATTATTTAGCAAAATATTGCACTTAGAAATAAATAAGACAGTCAGATGTAACTGAAATGGATTTTTTTGCCAATTCTCCTGGTAAATTTCACTGATTTTGTCTTGAAATTTACCTAATATTTAAAAAATTATTTTTAAAAAACATTAAATGTTAAATTAAAAAATTACTTTAGATTAGCAAAATGCGTTGTAAGTCTTTAAGAGTTTCCACCAGGTTTGAAATCAGGAGCCTTTTTCATGTATAAAGTGAAACAATAAATTAATAATACCCACCATTTAGTGACATTTGTCACATCTGTAATTTCCTGAACTAACCAAAGTATGCCCATCAGATAATGTTATCACAGCCACTTCCAAGTTTTGTTTCTTCTTGCCTCACTGATAAATTCGATGACATTATTTTGGTAGGAGGGTCTATATAGAAATTGAGAATGTTCAAAAAAAGCTTACTTGGATGTGCAGAGAAAACTTAACTAAGCTGATGGACCCTTCCTAAATAGTTCTTGTCATTTAAAACTATTAAATGTTTCAGTTGTCTGTTCCAAACTCTCTTATCCTAGCTTTGAAATGCTATATTTCTTTGCCTACCTTCTGCTGATAAATACAAGGTCTGAAAAAACATTGAAAAATCATAGAGATATCACTGCAACATCAGTCAGCTCTTTAAGTTGTTGAAGACAGAGGCGAAAAAAGCATTAAATGTCTCTGCATTGTCTAAATCCCTGTTTATGAGGTGCCCATGATCCTCAAGTAACGGGTCAATGTTACTTCTGTCCTGCCTTTTGCTATTAACATATTTTAAAAAGCCCTTTTTATTATCCTTCAGAGTGTTGGCCAGCTTCAACTCTAAATGAGCTTTGGTCACACGAATTTCTGCCCTACAGTGGCAAACAGCATCGCTGTAGTCTTCTCATGTCACCTGTCCTTATTTCCACTGGCAATACACCTTAATTTTATGTCTCAGTTTGAGTAGAAGATCCCTGCTCAGCCAGGCTGGCCTCCTGCCTCTTCTGTTTGACTTCCGACATTTTGGAATGCCTGGTCATGTGCTCTTAGGAGGTGGTAATTGAAAAGTGACCAGCACCAATGGACCCCAGCACCATCAAAAGTTTTTTCCCAGGAGACTCTATTAAGCAGATCCCTGAGCAACCCAAAGTCTGCTTTCCTCATATCCAGAGTGGAGGTCTTGCTGTCAGTTTTGTGTTTGTTACCATAGATGTTAAACTTCACTGCTTCGTGATTGCTGTGGCCAAGGCAGCCTACAATCGCCACTTCACCCATGAGACCCTCTACGTTAACTAGCAACAAATCAAGGAAGGCGCCGTTCCTGGTCAGTTCCCCCAGCACCTCTGTCATGAAGTTATCATCCAGAGAGTTTAGGAATCTTCTGGACCTGTTTGTACCAGCTGTGTGGTACTCCCAGTTGATATGTGGCAAATTGAGGTCCCCCATGAGGACAAGAGCAGATGACATGGAGGCATCCCTTAGATCCTTAAAGAATAACTCATCAGTGTTGTCATCCTGGCGGGATGGCCTACAGCAGACTGCCAGGATGACATTCATTCTAATTGTCTGTCCCTTAATCCTCACCCAGAGGTTCTCAACTATGCCATCACCAACTGCAAGCTCCACGCATTCCCGTCCTTCTGCTATATACAATGCCACCCTCCACCTCACCTGCCCTGTCTATCCCTCCTGAAGAGCCTGTAACAATACAATATGGCGCACCACTCACAGGACCCATTCCACCAGGTTTCACTTATGCCAATAATGTCATATCTTTGAGACTGGACCAAGGCTTCCAACTCCTCCTGCTTATTTCTCATGCTGCGTGCATTCATAAAGAAACACTTCAAGTGTGGTTCATTGTGTCCATCTCCTTGTGGAGCAGTCTAAAGCTCACTAGGATGCAACTCCTCGGTGTGCCTTCCCATTGCTCATCCTTGACTAGCCTGGTATTGCCCCTTTCCCCCCTCAAACCTAGTTCAAAGCCCCGTCAGTCAGCCCTAATAGCTCTTGAGCAAAAACCCTTTTCCACTTCTGTTAGAGGTGCATGACATTAGAGAACAGTAGATCTGACCATTCCATGATCAAAAAAAACGAAGTTCTACCAATGACACCAGCCTCAGAGCCATGCATTGACCAGCTGGGTCTGCCTGCTCAATATGATATTCTTCCCCACTATTGCACTCAGGTTCAATTGTTAGAGGAGAAGAGCTACAGGCACAGTCTTTGGATTTTTTGTGTCAGACCTCATATTCTGACCACTGCAGCTGGAAGCAAGACCATGTCATTAATTGTCAAGCAGGGAGTTCCACACGCATAAAGACAAAAGCCAGTGAAAAAAACCACATAGTTCAGGCACAGTACTTAAAATCCTTTCAATGACTTTTATTTTGCTGAAGAGCAAGAGCTTCCAGCCTTCTATTGGAAGTTTATGTCTTTATTACCATTAGTATTACCAGTCATAAATACTACTTCACTGTCTAAGGGCCCACACATAAAAAAAAATTTGCTTGTTCGAGTACAGAAGGCATTATTAGAGCCAAAATAATGTATGTTCTCTCTAACATAAATGAACAAGACAATTTTCAGGAGTAAAAACAAAACAGAATGATAACAGTCACATCACAACACTTAGAGTCTGAAGTGTGAAGTCGGTAATCCATGAAAAAATAGTCCTCATGATTTCTGGGAAAAGTAGAATGAAATGTGAAGGGAAGCACTGTAAAGTTCATAAAGCAGGGATCAAAAGGTAAGTGGAGCAAAAGAGAAGCTGAGGTGAGGATCAAGAAAAGTGGATAGAGAAATAAATTCAGAATTGCAGTTTTAAAATTGCAAATGTAGTTTTATATATATATTTCCTATAAGCCTGTTATAGGTTTCAAGGAATCATAGAATGATCAGGTTTGGAAGAGATCTCTGGAGAGCATTTAGTCCAACCTCCCTGCTAAAGTAGGTTTGCCTAGGGTAGCTTGCACAGGAATGTGTCCAAGTGGGTTTTGAGTATCTCCAGAGAAGGAGACTCCACAGCCTCTCTAGGAAGCCTGTTCCAGTACTTTGTCAACTTCACAATAAAGAAGATTTTCCTCATGTTTATATGGAATCTCCTGTGCTCCAGTTTATGCCCGTTTCCCCTTGTCCCATCTCTGGAGACTACTGAATAGAGTCTGACCCTGTCCTCTTGACATCTGCCCTTTAGATGTTCATAAACTTTGATAAGATCCCCTCTCATTCTTCTCTTCTGCAGGTTGAACAGACCCAGGTCTCTCAGCCTTTCCTCATAGCAGAGATGTTCCAGTCCCCTAATCATCTTCATGGCTCTCAGCAGGACTCTCTCCAGTAGCTTCTTGTCTTTGTTGAGCTGAGGAGACCAGAACTGGACACAGTACGCCAGATGCGGCCTCACCAGGGCAGAATAGAAAAGAAGGGTAACCTCTCTTGACCAGTTGACCACACCAATCTTAATGCACACCAGGATACCATTGGCTTTCTTGGCCACAAAGGTACATTTCTGGCTCATGATTAGCTTGTCATCCACCAGGACTCCTTGGCCCTTCTCTGCAGAACTGCTTTCCAGTAGGTCAACTCCTAAACTGTTCTGGTGCTTGGGGTTTTTCCTCCCTAGGTGCAAGACTCTGAACTTGCCTTTGTTGAACTTCATTAGGTTCCTGTCCACTCAACTCTCCAGCCTGTCCAGATCTTGCTGAATGGCAGCACAGCCTTCTGGTGTATTTCCAAGTCAGATCACTTCCATTTTTTCAGTAACTTACAGATAACAGACTAAAAGAACACATAAAAAGTAAAAAGATTGCTTCAAGTATTCCGTTGCTTTCTTGTTGGACTCCATACAGGCAAGCAACAGCAATGAGATCAGATCAAACACTGAAATTATTAGGTTACTAGATATATATTAGTGTAGTGAGTTGGCTTTTGGATTTTTTCAGTTTAGGTCTTCCTTAACACTGACCTTTCTAGGTCTTCCTTAACAACGGAGGTCAGGATCCATGGAAGTATTCCATATCTTCCTTTAAGGTAACACATAAATAAGGCGTAGATAAGAGAGAGATTTTGCTAGTTCTTTACTTTGTTGGTTATCGGGCTTTACAATTGTGCATACCTGTTTTGTTTTAGTTCCTTTTCTTCCCATTTTCCCTTCCCTTCTTCCCTTTCTTGGGAGTTTTCCATGATATCCTTGATGTGTGTATATGTAGAAAATACATATATATTTAGTATGATTTCGTTTTTCCTAAGTTTTTATAGCTTTTTTCCCTTTGCCAGACACAGGAGTGGGGTGGGGGCAAGGGGACTTTCACTGTGTTGGAAGGTTTGATGGGAAACTAGCTCAAACCAGCTCAATTAGATATAAATACTAGATTTTTTATACTCCTTTTGAAAAAAAGGGTACAAACTATTACATTATTTCCCTAGTCATATTCTGGCTAATATTACCATAATGCTTTGTGCAACTATGCATTTACTAGACATAGGTTGATATGTATGCAAAATGGAATGGAAGTACACATTTATATAAATGCATAGATATTACACATAATTTTGTACGCATTGACATTCCCTGTGGATTTGAACGTTCAGTTTTAGGCACTGAGATTGAGAACTCCCTTACATTTCCCTGAAATGAGAGTTGCAGCTCCCATACTCTTAGTGCAGAGTCACACTGTCTCTTCTTATGACTGCCTATGTGCATCTTGTCACAAATCCTTTAATCTCTGGTTAGACTTATCCACCACTACTGAACTCGCTTGGGACATGACTTATTGACAGAGTTTCACTGCTGTCTCCTGGCAAGGTTTCAGGCTTTACAGGTATCACTTGAAGACAGTAACTCCTATGTGGAAGTATGAACACTGCCTTTAGGTCCATTACCTGGCACTCCACAACACGGTCACACAACCAAAGAACGAGGCAGTAAGAGGCCTAGAAAACTGTGCACTGTTATTGTGTGTGCTTCGACATGCACATAACAATCATATAAGCAGATAATGAAAGACAATGTACTTATTTCCATGTGATAACTATATCACTGACAGCATTTTTCAAAAACTTTAGTGAATTTAAAATTGTCACATTATTTTTCAGATGTGTCATGAACAAAGGAAACATTTTAAGATTATTAACTAGCTGAGGAATAAGAACCTTGATTTCCCATGCATTTTAACATGGATTTAAATGACCATCTATATTAGAGTAAGTTGCCTTAGTCTGTCCTTGCAGTCAATGGAGAAAAGCTGGCAATTCTAGGGCACAATTTATCTCATCTTAAAATAGATGTCTAAAGCAGGTCAGATGAATTGTACTCCTCACTGACTATAAAAAGCATGACTAGCTCAGATATACATGTCCACACTGTAGACGTTTACAGGTAGGTGATAAATTCCACTCTGATTTATGATGAACTGACTTTGATGGTCAAGGGGCAACGAGTTCCAGATGAATTCTTCCTGACTCTCAAGTTCGATCATTTACAGGGTTTCTCTGGGAGGTTGATACCACTATGTCTTCTAAGGGATTGAACTCATGCTGTAACCTGATGTGCTGTGGCACTTAAACAGACAGTCAGCCTTTACTTATTCATAGAAGCAGTGGAAATTAATCTCTGAAACCATCCCAGCCTTTTGAAGCCTTCCTTCACAGATTTGACTGAATAACTCATAGATTCAAAAGTTATTAGAGGCAGATCGATTAAGAGAGTTAGCAACTAACTCTGCTACAGAGGTGTCTGAGGAAAACCATGATAAAATTTTCAAACAAAATTAGGAAAACAGATTCTCACCTTCCATTTACCCATAAGTAACTAATTTAAGTGACGTATAATAACAGCATAAATAAAAAGCTCTCATGTCAAGCTATATCTTTTGCTTCTTCATTTCCTTCCTACTCATTTTACACAACTAATTCAGTCTTTTGTAAATAAAATTATATCTCATACTGATCTCACCAAAACCAAGCTACAATAACTTTTTTGTTATCCAGCAATATGCATCTGACTCTAAATTTTTGTCTGATGAACTATGACTTCTGTGATTCAGAGAATGTCCTTTATTTGTTGTTACATTTCTAAGTATATCATCTATGCAACTACCCTACATAAATGATAGAAAGAGTATTGTTATTTGCACAGAGAGAATAGTAATGCCACTGTAGTTTAAGCAAATGTTTTTTTTAAGTAAGGAATTGTCTTCTTAACTAATGATCATTCGAAATTTAAATATTTTACACTTTCCAAATTTGCACTGCAAGACTGAACTATGATTTGTAACATTTCAGGCTCCGGGTACATTACAGAAGGATGAATGCTATTTGAAAATAACTGTTAGGTCAAGTGTCTATTATTTCACTTGCTTCTTTGTTCTAGCTGCTGAGAGAAGCAGTAAGATTTTTCTACCAATATTACCATACAGAAGAAGAACCTGGATATTCTCAAAAGAGTTAGACCCAAGCACCAGTGAATGCATTGAAAAAAATCTCACACTGGATTCAATTGCTTTGGTTTTGGCCCTGTAGGAATCACTCACACTTTAAGGACGAGACAAAAATTAATTATTTGTGTTTCTTCATATACTTTTAAAGGATATTTTCCATTTAAATTGTTATGCTGAAATTCCATCATTCTATGGGAACTTTAATATGATATCCAGTTTCTTTGCAATAGCCCAGTCCTTTCTAGTATAAAGTCTTGAAAGTTATGCTTTCTCATTTCAAAGACCAGAAGTTATCTGTTATATTGAGTTAAATTACTTTACTATGATGCTCAGACTATAGAGTACGAAGAGTTAGAATAAGGCAAATTTTGGTGTAAAATTCCTGTAAGGCAATAATTCTTTTTTTTGTCTGATTTTTTTATCCTTGCACAGCACAGAATCATTGTATGGACACTTCTTCTTACAGGAATGTTAAATGTTGTATTGTGTTGAGTAAGGATTAGAGATGCCTCTGTAGTCTCCTGATCTGTTCTCTGACTTTTGTAGGAATTGCTATCCTATGATCCTTTCATGAAATAAACAATTCAAATAGGCAAGATACCCAAAGGAATACCTGGGAGTACAAAAGATTATGTGGTGGGAACAGACCAGAGTCACAGTTACCTCAGTGTTTTACATATGAAGGTTTTGCTCTCTTAACAAGCTTAGATGAATAATTCTTTATCTAAGGTTTGGACTATTGGCTATACGTTTGCTAAAAGTGTTGCTAGTATAAATCAAATGTCACAAAGAACATCCTGTATCTTATAAAGACATTAAACTTTTACTTCATATTCAGGTCCATGGTGCTGTACTGGCACAGTTTGCTCTCTACACAATTCAAAAGCTTTCAATGGGCTTTCTTGTTTTAGAATTATGTTCTGTAAATATGAAACTGAATTCATAAGTAGGAAATTTATCAAACTGAAAGAGAAAAAAAAGAGGATCTGACAGTTAATGATTAAATACACTCCTCTCAGTACTGGAAGAGGGATTCAGAAGATAGTTGTTGATTGTTAATTTAAAAATGGCCTGAAGAGGTAGCATAAAAAATACTCTCATTAACTTTGCCGCTTAGAGAAGCTACACATGCTTTACTTTAAAATAGTTGTATTTGTTCTATTCTAAAACCACACATAATTAAACATGAATTTACCTTTAATTAGGTCTCTAGTGAATGCCCCTATGCTATTTTGTCTTTTAAAACTTTTGCCAGTTTCAAGCAAAAAACATGTACTGGCAAATCAGCCAGAGGCATGATGCTGCCTTTGTTTGACAGCTATACCAGTAAGATTCTTTTCATAAGATGAGGATGATTTGGCTGGTATGGGTAACAGCCTCAGGTAAAAGCAGTCCAAATGAATGCTTGAAGCCACAAGTTTTTTAAATAACCCCAGATGTATAACTAATCCAATGCTTCCCTGCATCAGGTTATCACATGTCAACTGCTTTGAAGAATTCATCCAGTAACAAAAGGAGGGGTAAGTAACTCAGTCATCCTAAAATGAAAGTGACTTGAAGTTATTTTTTGTGTGCCTCAAAAAAGAGTTTTCTTGTAGTAACTTAGGTGATAATAAGTGTTCCCTGTGTCTACATATCAGTAGAGCCCACAATACTATTTCCAAAGAAGCTCCTCAGGAAGCCTGCAAAGTAAAAATTGTGCATTTGAGGATCTGGTTTACAATGTGGAGTAAGATAGTCTGAGGCTGAGGGAGGCGAGTTGCAAACAGCTTCAGTGGTAAAACAGGAACAGAGTGCTATGCAACTAGGAAAAGAGAAAATTTGCCTCTTTTGGTGAACAGCCAGGGTTCTTCCTTGGAGAATTCTACAGTGACAAGAAATGTTCTGCTGTTGTAAGTAATGTTCACGTTAGAAGGATATTGCCTGGAAAATATACCGTGTGCCTGTATCCTCTTTGATTTCACCAAAGACCACTGTAGTTTCTATAGGATTATTTTTTCATTTCTGAGTGTATTGATACAACACTATTTCCTATAAATTAATAAAGCTTGAAAAAAGAAGGAGGACTGATGTTTTACAAGGAATCTAGACCAATAATCGACACAAAACTTGTATTGATTCAACACAAGTTGATCAACACAAGTAATAACTTCCCCAGTAACAGAAGTCCAATACAGAGGAGAAAATTTATCCCAGGTCTTCAGAGTTATATTAGTTTCCAAATCACTTGATTATTTTTCCTATCTCAGTACATTATTACCTAGACCTCTAACAGCTAACAGTAACAATGTTGAAATGAAACCAGGGGCTGAATCAGTGGCTTAGCTGTTGAGTGTCCAAAGGCCAGAGCTCTAATTGAGTTATGTAAATAGGAAATATGTCAGATGTATAAGGCACCCATCTTTATTTCTTGCAATAAGGTCACTACCTCAGTCTGTGTGGTTTTTTGATACCATAGAGAAGAGTAGCAAAATAAAGCAGGTCTCTGGCAACTAGAAAGACATAAATGAAGTGAGCTGGAAACAATAGTGAGTGGAGGAACAGCATGAACATGTGGCACTTCAGCATCTATAAACTAAGCTGTCTCATTCTGTCAAAAACTGGTAGCTGTGAACAAAGACGGCAAAGTCAGGCTCTTTTTCGGGTGTTCTTGGGGAGCGTCACTGCTGCAACAACCTTCCAGATCTTCTGCAGTCCCTGTGGACCAGGTCACTCAGGGACCCTGGAATTTGCTTTGGCTTTAGGCCCTCTACAGCATACAACGAGAATTGCAGCAGAAACACTTCCACACAGCTTTCCCATTTGTTTCAGAAAGTCTTTGGTTCTTGAAGATGAAAATTAAAGATAACAACCAACATCACATAAGGGTTTCACCAGATTGAAAAAAACCTGAAAATGAAGCCATTTGGTGATGACCTCACACAGCCTTACCAGAATCTCTATCTGCCAAAGATAGTTTATTTTTTTTCCAGTTCTGTTATTTGTTACTGTAAGAAATGGCACTTACTTTCCTCTGATGCACAGTAGTTGTTATCCACCAATAGGCATTCTTCTGCTTCACAACTGAAGTCCTGAAAATGGTAATGCAATCTGAAATTCAATGTATTCATACATTTGTGCATCTTTAACACTGTGTTAACTTCTATTCTTATGGAGTTGTTATTAGTCACCCACAGGCATTTTAGTTATCTAGCATCTATCATCTACCTGATATATTTGTTATACCTTGTATTTTTGGAAGACAGTGCTCCACATGCTTGATGCTTTCAACTCCCTTCAACTACAATGTGGCTAAGCTTTCGAGTTATGAAAGTCAGAGTCACATGAGGTTCAGTGAAATTTGGATCAATAACACAGTGAATGAGCACTTTTGGTGACATTAACCATTGTATTTCCCAACTCAGGTGCTCCAATTGAATTTTATGTTGTGTATCTTTCCTGTATAATTCTCACAGGGATAATAATCTGCATTAAACCACTCCTTACATAAATGCAGATTGACTTATCAACAGCTGAGGAGGAAGTGGTAAGTTACTAAAAGGGAAAATGAGTCTTCCCTTAGAAAAAACTATGCTTGAATAAGGTGGTAAATTCAGCATCAATTTGCTGAAAGAAAGAAAACTAATATAAATTTAGGTATTTCTTCTCAGGAAATGTCTGCCATTTTGACATGGCACAGAATGAGTGAGATTTTGCAACTGCTACAATACAAACAGATGCCTCTTTTCTGGGGCAAGTGAAGTATATAAGCTGTGCTGATTTCATATAACATTAATGGCGCAATTATTTAATCAAATGAATTAGTCTTCTCTATACAAACAAACAGGTATTCTGAAGGCAAATGAAATATTTTATCGTTCTACAAGACAAGCACTTCAATTTCATGTCAGAAACTGATATGGAACTGATTAGCATATAGTAATGGTATTAGTAATGAAGAGAAATGCAAATGAAAGCTCACAAAAAAAACAAAGGAGAAGTAATTTGTGTTTCAAAATCATAGAATCACAGAATTGCTTAGTTGGAAAAGACCTTTGAGATCATCGAGTCCAATTATACCTCTCCACTACTAAACCATATTCTTAAGCACTTCATCTATCCGTCTTTTGAACACCTCCAGGGATGGTGACCCGATCACCTCCCAGGGCAGCCTGTGCCAGTGCCTGATAACCTTTTTGGTGAAGAAACTTTTTCCTAATATCCAATCAGAACCTCCCCTGGTGCAACTTGAGGCTATTTTCTCTTGTCCTACCACCTGTCATCTCTGGGAAAAGAGACCAACACCCAACTTGCTACAACACCTTTGCAGGTGGTTTTAGACAGTGATGAGGTCTCCCCTCAGCCTCCTCTTCTCTAGGCTAAATAACCACAGTTCCCTCAGCTGCTTCTTGTAGGATTTGTTCTCCAGACCCTTCACCAGCTTCTCTGTCCTTCTCTGGACATGCTCCAGCACCTCAATGACCTTCTTGCAGTGAGTGGCCCAAAACTGAACACAGTACTCAAGGTGCGGCCTCACCAATGTCGAGTACAGAGGCACAATCACCTCCCTGGTCCTGCTGGCCACGCTGTTTCTGATTCAGGCCAAGATGTCGTTGGCCTTCTTGGCCACCTGGGCACACTGCTGGCTCATATTCAGCCACTGTCAAACAACACTCCCAGGTCCTTCTCCTCCAGGCAGCTCTCCAGCCATTATTCCTCAAGCCTGTAATGCTATATGGAGTGGTTATGTCCCAAGTGCAGGACCCAGCACCTGGCCTTATTGAACCTCATCCCATTGGTCTCAGCCCATCGATCCAGCCTGTCCAGATCCCTCTGCAGAACCTCCCTACCCTCAAACAGATCAACACTGCCATCCAGCTTAGTCTCATGTGCAAACTTACTAAGGCTGCACCCAATCACCTCATCCAAATCATTGATAAAAATGCTGAACAGAACATAAAGATGTTAAGCATGTTCTGAAGTTCTAGCCGAGTATTACCCCTGCATAAACTAAAAGGTCTTTCTCGTTGATAGAAAGACTCATAGTGAAGACAAAGGACTTTGGAATAGACATGTGGGCCCTAATTTAACAAAGCTTTTAAGCATCTGTTAATGCTAAGCACATGCTTAGATTGCTTTAATAAACAGACAGAGTCAACCATGTATGAAAGTAGTTTTATGATTCGAATGCTTAAGGTGCACATGCTAAAGACTTCTGTACAAGATTTATTTTTTGGCTATGGAGAATGTAAATTCATGAATTAATAAATCTTTTTTGCTTTCTTTTATTGTCTCAATGCATCTTTTTTTTCATTATGCAGTCAGTTGATTTCCACCCTGCAGTGCTTCATATCAGCCTGTGAATACCAAAGGTGCATAATATATGGTACCAGTATTTTTCTTCCAGCAGTGGGTGGTCTGATTCCTTAATCAAGCTGACTTTTTTTATTAAAAAGCTTAGCTCAGCTTTTTCTCCTAAAAAATTTATTTTATTCTTCTTGACTACATTTATTTTAAAGTGTGTGTGTACATACATGCATGGCTCAGTGCCTAGTAACTGTATTATGTAGCCAGGAATATCTCAGTCTTTCCATCACAATTCCTTGCTTCTTGAAATTTATTGCAGGACAATAAAAATGTACTCAATTCTGAAAATAAGTATTCTGTGTCTTAACATACTTTATTTCATATAGAAACAAAAAGTTCAGTTTCAGCAATAAAATTGTAAAGAAATAAAATGAAAGACAGAAAGTAAGAACAAACTCCCCACAGAGCATGTATTGTTTTTGTCTTTTTAACATCAAGTTTTCAGACCATTACTTACTACCAAAGGACAGCAATGCCAAGATATTTCCAAGGAAAAACACACTTTAAGAGTCTTCTGATATCTATAATTGATATTTCTAATTGATGCACAGGGTCATCCTTTTTAGTTTTGCTTTAAATGCAGATTGTCTCCTTTTTCTGCGTTGGATATAATTTTTATCCTCTTACAAGAGATATGCCTTTTGGCTTCAAATAAAATTTATATGAACTCTGTTTCTGTTTTCTCCAAAATTTTGATGCATGATAGATCAACTGTGTGTCAAAAAAATGGTAGCTGAAGAAGGTTCAGGAGTCAAGAGTCTGAAGTGTTTGAACACACAAATATAGCTCAAGAAGAATGTTTTGAAAATTATTTCACAGTATCACAGTATCACAGTATCACAAGGTTGGAAAGGACCTCTGAGATCATCAAGTCCAACCTACAACCCAACACTAACACCAACCATCATCTAAACCATGGCACTCAGTGCCACATCCAATCTCCCCTCAAACACCTCCAGGGTCGGCGACTCCACCACCTCCCTGGGCAACGCATTCCAATGGCCAATCACCCTTTCAGTAAAGAACTTCTTCCTCACATCAAGCCTAAACTTTCCCTGACGAAGCTTGAGTCCATGCCCTCTAGTTCTGTCACTGGTCACCTGAGAGAAGAGACCAACCCCTGCCCGACTACAACCTCTTTTTAGGTAGTTGTAGAGAGCAATGAGGTCTCCCCTGAGCATCCTCTTCTTTAGACTAAACAGCCCCAACTCGCTCAGTCGCTCCTCATAGGGCTTATGCTCCAGCCCCTTTACCATCTTCGTTGCCCTCCTCTGAACACACTCCAGTATCCTAACATCTTTCCCAAACTGGGGGGCCCAGAACTGCACACAGTATTCCAGATGAGGCCTGACTAGTGCCGAGTACAGGGGGACAATAACTTCTCTGGTTCTGCTGACTACACTATTCCTGATGCAGGCCAGAATGCCATTGGCCTTCTTGGCCACCTGGGCACACTGCTGGCTCATGTTGAGCTTCCTGTCAACCAGCACTTCCAGGTCCTTTTCTGCCTGACTACTCTCCAGCCACTCTGTCCCCAGTCTGTAGCTCTGCATGGGATTGTTGTGTCCAAAATGAAGTACCTGACATTTGGACTTATTAAACATCATCCCATTAGAATCAGCCCTTCTCTCCAATCTGTCCAGGTCCCTCTGCAGGGCCATCCTACTCTCTAACAGATCAACCCTTCTTCCCAGCTTGGTATCATCTGCAAACTTGCTGATGATGGACTCAATCCCCTCATCCAGATCATCAATAAAGATATTAAACAGGACCGGACCCAACACCGATCCCTGGGGGACACCACTGGTGACCGGCCGCCAACTGGATGAGACACCATTCACCACCACTCTCTGGGCTCGGCCATCCAGCCAATTCCTAACCCAGTACAGAGTGCTCCCATCTAAGCCACGGGCTGACAGCTTCTCTAGGAGTCTACTGTGGGGGACAGTGTCAAAGGCCTTGCTAAAGTCCAGGTATACCACATCCACAGCCTTCCTCTCATCCACCAGGCGAGTCACATGGTCATAAAAGGAGATCAGGTTGGTCAGGCAGGACCTACCCCTCCTAAACCCATGCTGGCTGGGGCTGATCTCTTGACTGTTCTGCAGGTGCCGCATGATTTCACCCAGGATTATCTGCTCCATGATTTTACCTGGGACCGAGGTCAGACTGACAGGTCTGTAATTACCTGGATCATCCTTACGGCCCTTCTTGTGGATGGGCGTCACATTGGCCAACTTCCAGTCTTCCGGGACCTCTCCAGTGAGCTAAGACTGCTGAAAGATGATGGAGAGCGGCTTAGCAAGCTCATCCGCCAGCTCTCTCAACACCCTAGGATGGATCCCATCCGGCCCCATAGACTTATGAGGGTCCAAGTGGCTCAGCAGGTCTCTAACTTCCTCCTCATGGATTGCAGGAGGGCCATATTTCACCCTGCCCCCATCAACCACTTCAGAGGGCCAACTGTCAAGCGAGCTGACATCCTTGCTGTTGAAAACTGAGGCAAAGAAGGCATTAAGTACCTCAGCCTTCTCTGCATCTTTGGTTACTATATTTCCCTCCACATCCAACAAGGAGTGGAGGTCACTGCCGCCCTTCTTTCTACCATTGATATATTTATAAAATCTCTTCTTATTATCCTTAACAGAAGTGGCCAATTTGAGCTCCAACTGGGCTTTTGCTTCCCTGATTTTCCTCCTACACGACTTAACAACATCTTTGAACATGACGTGGCTTACGTCCCCTTCTTTCCAACGGCGATACATCCTCTTTTTCTTACTTAGTTCCTTCAGAAGCTCCCTACAAGTATTTCACAAGTATTCCTTTTCTGCATCATCATGAAACTGACGACAGTCCAACTTTGAAAAGAGCTTTCTTTTTGTGTTGGAATAACAAGTAGATATATAGTCATTTTGCATGACAGAGAACCAATGTCAATTCCTGACTAGGGACATGAATCTAAGAGGTCCTCATAACACAGAAGGAAGTGATTGTTATGTATAATTGTCTGTTATGAGATGAATGTCCTTCAGCTTTTCAGTTTGAACTATGCTGCTCTCTATATTTAGTTAAGAGCTCATTGGAGCTAAGACAGGAATCTGCATTTTCCACCTACCTATTGACTATGTTCTCTCTTGGTTTGTTTGATAATTGGGAAATGGTAAGAGTTTTTCCTTTTGTATCTGCTAAACTATGATTACAGTGAGAAACAGCATAGGGCAAAACTCTGCCACCTCTGTTTCTACAGGGATATTTGTTCTGAAATAAAATTCTCTTTTAGAAATTCATGGCTGAAATCCATTCATTAGAGAAAATGTAAACACCCTGAAGACAGCAGATTTTATCAGAGCAGGGGGCAGTCAGAAGCTAACCACAAACATGTACACAATTCCAATGTCTTCATAACATAAAAGTCTGCTCTACACATAAAATTGCTAATAACTCAGAAGAGAATAGAAATCCCATGGATAGCAAATACAGATCCATCCTCTAGAACAGTTCAAGGTGGTGATCCTCTTAAAAGTTGCAATTGTTTTAAGTACAACTGAGCTTCTACTGAGATTTTTGCACATCATTTTTTGTCCCTGGTTTCTTTCTGTATATGCAGGAAATGCTAAGTATGTTTTACACTTCACAACTTAAATGCAGTAGTTTCAATTGAGACAGTTCCAACATTGCTGCTGTCAGAACTCACACACATCCTAGAAGGAGCTAGTCAGTAAATGAGGAAACAATATATATCGAAAATGGGGGTTTGTCTAAACAGAAACAGCATTGTTTGCTATTCCCAGAGTATCTACACACTTCATATACAATACCAGTGACATAGAATGAAGTTCATATGATTCTTCTTCCAGGACAAAAGTCTGGCAGAGCTATTTAGCTGCTAAAAAGATTCGAGCATGAAGTCCAGCTATTTTTAGGTCATACTTCTTCACTGGTCTTCTGCTTGGGGCTCAGCATTCCATCATTCACAATTCAAAAATTGCGTGTAATTTAGAGCTGAAGAGTGAACAAAAGGCAATAGGTTCAAGAAGTGAACAGTATGAAAGCTTTGAGCTTCTTCTGAGAACAAGAAATATATTTCATTTGAGAACGCAGCTAAAAAGACCCAATGTGTCAGGCAGAATTCAGGTGAGACAAGTTATTGACACACCTTGGTTGATAAAGGTGAAATCCTTCTCTGGATAGGAGCTGGATAGGAGCAAGAAGTATGTATTCAGTAATGACGCGTTGCAGCTCAGCCTCACAATTTTAAGGGTTTTCTTCCTGAAGCAGAAATACTTTCAAAGAGCTAGAAAATCTGGACTGGGACACAGCTGCCAGCAGATGTGCAACAGTGCAACAGGATAGCTTATTAAACTTCCTTTCAGCTACACCCAACTGCGGAAGTAAAGTAACAAGTCTAAAGTGTTCTTGGTAGCTAAACCAGCAAATGCTGTGAGTGAGCTGTGTGCTGACATATCCTTAGATACTTCTACAGACAGAGAGGGCTAGACATGGAGGGTCTATGCAAGGTTACTCAATATAACTCAGGAATTATAGACTATACTGAAGCCAGCGTCTGGAAACAGCGAGAATAGCTTTAACAAACTCTCTGTCCTTAGTAACTTTGACAAGTAAACAAAGACATTCTCTTTCAGTCATTCTAAAATATTGTTTTCTGATTTGCCTTACCACTTCATTCTAATATTGCTTCCCTTTCACTTTCACCTTGGTAAAAATATATATTCCCTCTCCTCATCCTTGTTACAAACAACTTGCTTTAAAATGCTTCGGAGATATCAGCCAGTGTTTGCCCTCCTATTTCTCATTCCATTAGTAGGTTTCCTAATTAACTTCATTCACATATATAAAAAAAAATGTTAAAGGGTGCAGCTTTGTGTCTGGATTTTGTAAAGAAGGAAACCAGTAGTGAGACCTTGTGTTCAAAGCACAGTTTGAATTAATAGATAAACCAATCCATTGCAATATTCTGGTTCATTGCAGTTTGCTGTGTTCATCTTTTTGTTTTAAAGACGTTCAGGCGTGCAGTTTCATCGTAGTGGAAATCAGGGCAGATATGATGACAGAAGTCAGTAAGATATATCATTGCATGTTTGGTATTAAGTTTAGTTGCAGCCAGCATTAGTGGCGTCACATTTATGACCAAAATATTCGAAGATCTTGTCTGGATGATGTGGAATGCCTCCTCAGAACTCCTTGGGATTTTGAAAGATTAGGGTTATAGTACAATCATGTGACATCCCAAAAAGTAATTTTACTTCTGTTACAAAGTTCGTATTCATTTAGCTGATGTGTTACACTGATAAATCCTATTTTTATTGTATTGTATAGTGTGGCATAGTGTTTGTAAAGACTTCTTTGGAGTCGTCTATTTGTTTTGGCTTGATGGATCGAAAAATTGTTTGCATTGTACAGGTCTGTTCATTTAACAGGTATTCATTTAAGTGGGTAATAAGATACAAGGGTTGTGTAATGAGATGGAAAATTGCTAACCACATATTAGGTGATTACTATGTTTTTTGTCCAAGTCAGTTTTGGCAGAAAATAATAAATCTAGAAAATAGACTTGGAACTTACTGGTAATCAGTAGGTCACTCTTGTGAAAATATTTTCTCGTTTGTTTTTGTTTAATGGGAAAAAAGCCGTTACCTTATTTAATAGCAATTTCATAGTGAGATACAGGAGCCATATGAGAAGGGATATGTATCTGGGCTAAAAATTCCCCCAGATGCAGTCTTGTCTTCTGTCTTTTTTTTTTTTAATTGAATTTTTAATACGGAGACTATTGCTGGTCACCTCCTAACATAATTAGGCTCCACGATGGTCAAGAAAAAGAAGACAGAAGCAGATGCAGCAGGCAAGAACCTGAAAGAGGATTCATAAGGATCGTGAAGCCTTCTCTTGTCTAAAGCCCCACTTCTTAAGGTGGAAAATCTGATCCCCCTCATCCTTTGTGACTGCTGTCACCCTATTTTACGTATATATACATATATTTTAGAACTTCATGTTCATACACCTAAGTGTTTAGCACAAAACAAAATTCTGAAATGTCTATACAGCGTGACCATGCAGTCATTATCTGTGCCCTGGTTCCACAAACAATAATCTTAATGAAATCAGGCCACAGTGGAGAACAACAAATTGCCATTGTGGAAGCCAGGCAGAGCCTGACTAAGCATGTCCTTAACAATGTGTGAATCGATGTCTGGAGCTGTAAGGTGTAGTCTAGGAGCTAAAAACTATCTCTCAAAAGTTTAGCCAACAGTAAAAAGAAGACATAGAGCAGCTGCCTACATACTTCTCAGCACTTAACACACTGTTAGGAGATCTCCTAGACTATTGCAGAGCAAAGTGAAAAGGCAAAACGAAGCCATTTATGAATAATTTGGTTTAAGTTTGGCCTAAGAGAATAGCATCTGCTCACATGGTCATCTATAGCTCAAAAGCTTTCTTGGAAGCTGTTTCTTTCCCCAGGCCCAGAGTTACTAATTGCTAAGTTACAGCTGTGTACTACAAGACTGTGAAGCATTTTCAATGCTAATAAATTAAATATGCTTCTGACCTTTTCCGGCACTGAAGCCAGCTAACCTATAAAGGCTGGCCATAACAGTTAAACAGTCTTTCTATGCAGAACACACTGACAATATCCAAAATTACTACTAGAAACAGTCATTGGACTTTGATAATTCCCAAACTGTACACAAGAATTATTTAGGAGACAGCTAGTTTGTCCAGGCTAAAATAAGGATTGTACTCATAATTCATCAATGTAGACAACTGAATACTGATACGATGAACATCGCCTTACGTTGTTTAATTTACAAGTATAAACATAGTATGATTGTACCAACTGACTTAATGTATGATGGAACAACAGATACATGTACAAGTTTTCACATTGTCAAGCACTAACCACGATAACTAGAACGAAGCAGAATTAACAGTTTATTCAGTCACACACTGCAGTGACATACCATAGCCTTATAAACATGGTTTTTTTAAAACAAGGCAGTCCTGCACTACAGTTGTGGCAACCAAGAGCTTCTGTTCAGCAAACAGGAAGTACTAATTACATTAATGTTTACTTTCTATGTAATTATTACTGATACCTGAGCAAGATCAGGGTCTAATCCTCACCACTGCCCAAAGCCTTGCCATTACTAGCACATTGCCCCACATCACTTACTCTGAGGAGCCATCTCTTCTTTAGTTCTATTTTTGTGCAATTGATAGATGCATTATTTATGGTCCAATATAGTTAATCTAGTGTTAGGCCCCTGACTTGAAATAAGCTCTGAGTAGGTGGATGCCTGCATTTGCCCAAAGCCCTATTAAAGCCTCTAAAGCTTCACAGAAGCAGAAGACGAAATACATCTCACTCCAAGCTTGGGGATAGCGTATGGTCTCAGAATTACATTTAAACAGAATTGGGTTTCTGTGCTTCTGTTTCAAAACTTTTGTTTATTGTAATACTTCCCTGAGTCGAAACAAAACAAGTCTTGTTCTGATTCTGGCTTTCAGAGTGACATTGCAAACCTTCTTTCCTCCAAAATTATATCTTCTAAGCATCTCAATTCTTCATGTAAATTGAACTGGACAAGGAGGTCAGTTCACAGTGAAATAGAATTATTTAAAAATAATTCCCATCATGCATTGGAGTTATCCATTAGGGAAACATCGGTGAGGTATAAATTTATGTTTCCCAGCTTGCAGCTTCACTGTCCTTTTTAATTTTTTTCATATGCCACTGGTTATCTGCAGTGGATATAATATTCTCCAATACCACATTTTATGTGTTTTCTCTGGTCCTCTTTGTCTTTCTTTTCTTTTACTGCTCCATGCTATTATTTGGTTGCATGAAGGAGCTGGGTTATTACTCTGTTGTTCAATTTCTACTGCCAGAATAATTTTGATCAATACAGCTTGCAAAAAATTAGATCATAAAATGCAGTGCATTTAACAGAATGTTTTTTCAGTTGTTCTGAGAACTTTCATTTCAAATACAGAAACTATAAATGGTCTACTCCCCACTACTGGCTTTTTAGTATATTTTTGCAGACTATTAAATATGAAATACATATGAACAGATAGTTTGTTCTTGGAGAAACATATTCAGTTTTAAGGGTTTTGATGCTAGTGTATAAATTTATATTTCAAGATATTTTCAGTTCCAACTGAAAGAAGTCTACAAGATAACGGGACAGAGCTAACAGCATGATTTAGTACCTACCTCTAGCTACAGTATTTCTCCATCAATAAAAGAGCAACAATATACAAGGGAATTGTGGCAGTCTCACTTTCTGTAGACTCTACAGGGTAACAAGCTTTTATGTTGTATATAACAGAGTTCACACTTCTATTAGTGAAATTATTATCCCATAACACCACACCAGGGTGTCTTTCTAATGACATTTTTATGCAAAATGTTTGATTCAGCAAGACCTATTCACACCTTAAAAACAATTTATGCATAGTTAAATGAACAATTGTTCCTAGCACACAGTCAGTAACCTAATAATTTTAATTTTAATAACCCACAGAGGAAACTCACAAACAGTGATAATCCACTGTGTAGGCTACTTTCCATTCATTTTGGAGATTTCCATAATAAAGCTTTGCCTGGAATCGGAGTCATTCTCCACTCCTAAGGGCTACAGGCTAGTGATACTCATTTTTGTAAGTATTTGAAAGGAGGATTTTCTTATTTTCCCTCAAATAAACTAGACCTGAGCATTTATCAGAATCAGAACTATTAAAGTAAAATACACCAGCGGAAAGGGTAAATTAAGAAGCTACCACTAGTTCTGTCCAAGGAATTTGTCTTCTCTCCAGATTTGCAAAGATCGCTTGTGACTTTTAAAATTTCTGTTTAGCTGCTAGTTGCTTTTCCCATAAATATTGAAAATGTATCAAATACACAGATGTTAAAAAAGCATGTTTACTGTTCCTAATAATATTTTAGGTGCAACTGAGATATCACAAGAAATGTAGTTATGGTTTTCAATATTTTTCCTAAATATAATTCAGAAAAAAAATACCAGCAGAGAAGTAAGAAATAAATAATGCTTAAACACACACAGACAATATTCACCTCTGGTCATCAGCTTCTTAATACCTTTACCCAGATGACTTCTCTATTGTGTTCAGTTCACAGAATGAAAAGCTTATTGTTTAAGAAATGTTTAGTTAAATAGAAAACACCTTGTTCTGTAAACATGGAATTAGTGGAGCCTGGGTTTTTTTTGCTATGAATTTCTTTACTACACCCTATGTCACTGCAAGAGTTCTTGCCATCTGCATCCTCAGTAATTTCACATTACTGCTTCAGTATTTCTTGTTCCTTCTTACCCACATTCCCTAATTACTCCAGTAGCAGTTTTCTTTCCTGAGGCCTTGCAGCTAGGTGAGAGCTGATGCCAGCATACACGTATGCTAAGTGGGCAGTGAGGTTCTGCCTGGCTAACTGAAGAGGAAGGGGAACTTGTTGGAATGACTTGACTGGGACACTGATGCTGCAGTCTTTCTGTCGGGATTTTGGTTCACCCAACTCTGTCTTTTAGGCAATGTCTGGTTTTCACCATGCTTATAGAAAGGCAGTGAATCCTAGTTCTCCCTCTCTGATTGAAATTGGCTATTGGTTCAAAACCTTTTAAGAAAAGGACTAATAAATAAGCAGAAGAATGAGCAAACGAACACAGCATAAAATCACAAAAATCTTGTTTACACAAAAGATCAGGCTAAAATGCAGCTTAATGCCTCCTACCATACCAACATTACACTATACCAAGCAATACTAAACAAAATCTCTTTACCTTTACAGTACACATAGATTTAGAGAAATAACTGACCTCATCTTTTTCTTTTCTGAAGATGCAGACCCTGTTCTTTGTCCTTCCTCTGTGTCCTCACTCTGCTTCAATAGCGCAAAGCTGTGTAGGGAGTTTGCCCCTACACAAAGTTATCTTTGGATAAATTTGGATTTTTGTAGCCGGCTTTCTTAAACACAACTGAAATTGATGGAGTAGGACATGCAATTTCAATTTATTTGCACCCTGAAAATCTGCAGTTCCCCTGACACTTGCTTACACCCAGAGGCAGCCAACACAGGGGAGGTCAGCTTGTCAGCTGGTCTAGTTTACATTAAAAGAGCTACTCTGTAAACAGATGTTCCTAGGTTGTAGGAAAGTCTCTTCTGCATGTTGAGCTCAGCTTTCCCCTTACCCCAGTGGTGCTCTGGATCTGAAACATATTACTCTCACTTTCACCATGGGTAGTCCTTCACAGCTGTGTAAAGAAATTTACCTGTCTTACTGGAATACTACCAAAATGTACAGTTGCCTTCAATATGCTTGCAATGACTGTACTGC
The DNA here is from genome assembly GCA_033558185.1 of Dromococcyx pavoninus. Classification (NCBI taxonomy): domain Eukaryota; kingdom Metazoa; phylum Chordata; class Aves; order Cuculiformes; family Neomorphidae; genus Dromococcyx; species Dromococcyx pavoninus. The sequence goes on from JAUMJL010000047.1 coordinate 811,115, forward strand.
ACAAGCCACAAAGCAGGGAAGAATCCCATTCCTTCATGACTAAATGTAACTGGGAGAGTCGTTGCTACTCTGATGGCACAGTTTGTAGACACACTTCAGTGATGAATGGCAGCTAAGCCAACTTTCATAATCAGGAAGAAGAATTCATTTATTGTTTCCTACTGCATTGTATAGGTTCATTACCCCATGTTTAATGTTCCCTATTTTGGAATGCTCTTCTAGCTATATCAAGAGCATGGAGACTCCCTTTTTACAAGGAGTCACATGGTAAAAGCAAGGGGTAATGGTATAATTTAGTCCTGGGGAGATACTGATTGGATTCAGGAGGAAAATTTTTCACCATGAGTACAGTTAAACATTTGAATAATCTCCCCGGGGAAGTGGTAGATTCCTCTACACTGGACACTTTTAAGTCTCAACTTCAGAAGGTGCTGGGCCATCTCATTTAAACTATATATCACCTAAAAATGTTGGATCAGATGATCCTTGAGGTCCCTTCCAACCTGGCATTCTATGATTTTATGATTCTATATGCATATTTACTGGATTATGTAAGTGTTTATCAACCTCAGAAAATACGTGTTTTAAGAAATAATTTCCTAGAGTGTTTTCCAAAATTTAATGTTCATGGAGATTGCAACATTTAGAATATTAACAAAGCAATATGAAGAGTTTTCTCTCTAAGTTCATAGTGAAAAACCAGTCTTATTATTAAAACGCATGACAAACTATAGACTTTTCTCTTAGTTTTGACATAGGTTTTATTGGTAAATCATACCACCTTTCCATGCTACCCAGAGAAAAGGAAGAAAATGTTTCTTATTCATATTCTCACCTACACCTTCTACTTAGATTCATTCTGTGCAACCCTTACAGCTAGTCACAGAGGTGATAATAAGAAGAGTAATGATACTGGCATGGACACAGCTCCAATACCAAGCAGTGGCTGGTAAATTTGAGATTGTACAGCCTCTACAAAAAAAAATAATTGTGTTTTCTCTTAAGTTCACTGTACAGTTTCATGCATCATAATTTGCACTTTTACTGTCACCTTTCCTGTAGTTCCAGCAAAAAATCCAAGCACTCCCTTAAGCTACCATGTTATAGAGCATTCTATAAAGTGTGATTTGTGCATATGCCTAGATTTAGTAGATAAATGCGATGCAGCAGATGGCACACAAAAATATGTTGTACACCGTGCATGGGTTCTTTTGTGTATATCTTTGCATGAAGCACTTTAATTATTACTCTTAACAGTTAACCTGGCAAATCAACACCAAAATACAAGACAAGGGTATGTGGTCTGCCGATAGTCCTGCATTGTATAGGAGGTTTTGCAATCCAGGGCTCACAGCCTAGTGTAGGTTAAATTTACTTCAACTCTGAGCAAAACTAAAAATCAAAAATTGTAATAAATATACATCCATGCAATTATAGTCATTGTCAAATCTGAAAATTATACAAAGTCAGCTTCTTCTTCCAAATGAAGAGACAGTTGTTATCTCCCAGAGCAAAGCAGGATTTTTTAAATTTAAAGTTCAATCAGCCACACCATTGCTGCTGAATAAGGCCACTTAAATGCAAGAAAATTATGATCAATGAAGCTCCTTGAACTACTGAAAGCCACATGCTAATAAAGGAACATTGATAACATATCATTATTTGTTCATTTTTATGTATCCAGGTGCATAAATAATGAAGAGAAAAAAATGCAGATTGTTTTCTGTCAGAAACATGCATAATACAATACATAATATCATACATAATGCAATACAGTTCAGTGATTCATCTCACATGCATAATAGTATAACCAGTTGCTTAAATTGACTTGAAAAGCATAATCTTCTTTAACATTTCAGCTCTTAGTCACTTCCGTCACCCTTAACGCCTTTATAAATTAATTTCATCTTTCACAAAGTTAGACCAGACTGTACACAGTGTAGAACTGCTTCCAGAATCTAGAAAACTCCTATTTAAAAGCTTTCTTCTCCTCTGAATTAACATTCTCACCAGAAATGTAACAGCCTTGAAAGGTAAACGCAGGTCACTCAGAACAGCACCTGACAATGCCCAAAATGTAAATGCAGGTTACAAATATAAGCTGAATTTCATTTTATGCAGATAAGCCATTCAATATATTAGCTGCTGTATTATATATCAGCCTTTGTTTCAAAAATTATTCAGACTGATATACCTTCGGACAATCATGAGTTCAGCCCTGACTTGAGAGTGAAGTTCACAGAAACAAGATCCCCACTCAAAGTGAACTTTCATGGTCACCTGGCACTAAATCCCAGTCTTCACTGATTTTCCTTTCTGTTAATGACTAGCACTAATGAACTACTTGAAATTCTAGGCTGAAACTCAAATGACATACTATGTTCACAGGGATAATACAGTAAGATCTCCAAATATATTTCACAGCCCAATAGCTTCAGATAAATACTGTCCAAGTTAAACCTAAGTTTTAATTGATGCCAGAGTCTTTACAAGGACATTTGACAGCACAATTGGACACCAGATTGTCATTAACATCATATTTCACTGTGTCACACTGCCTTTTCCAACAGTCATGGACTACTCCATAAAACATGGATAAAAGATGGAGCTGTGCAAAAATCCAACATGAAACATCTGTAGCTAAAATAACAATAACTACAAACCATACCATGGCTTCTCAGTGAGAAAAAAGCATCACTAATTTCTTAGCCAATAAGAGTACCCTAACAGACCCAGAAAAAAACCCTATCATTACGATTTCACAATGATATCAAAAAAAACCCTTATAGACCCAAGAAATATTAATGAACAGTCCCAATCAACAGTTATCACAATACCTCTCTCTGCTGCAATATATCTGACTGAAGAGAAGGAACTGAAAGACAGATGTATGCTAGGTGAAAAAAGAGAATGTAGGTAGACAGACAAGAAAAAAAATAAAGAAAAATAAAACAGAATAAAAATCAAACATCAGGCTTGTAGAAGGAAGTTAGGGGGAAAAAAAACCAAACAAACCCAAATTTGTTGCTGAGGAATTACTGCTGGGGCACTGAAGCTGAGAAAAAGAGTGGGAGGGCTAAGCAACGTGGGGTGACTGGAGGGGCCTGACTAGAATAAATCCATTTGGAAATCTGTCTGGTGAGTGCATACTAACTACCCCATGTAAAACATTACAAAATCAATCACCCACACATACAGAAGGTAACACTTTTCATAATTTTTTTGTGAGGATTTCTCTTTTAAGATAGTACACATGGTAATGAAATTATTCCAAAATACTGAAAGAAACTTCATGAAACTTCCAGCCAAAATTCAAAATGTGTGTGTGTGAGTATTACCACAAAATTATGTGGTGGGTTTGCCCCAGCTAGCAGCCAAAATCCCATCCAGCTGCTTACTCACTTGCCACACCCTCAGTAGGACAGGAGGAGAAAACAGAAAGAACAGGAGGAAGAAATCTCATGGGTCAGGACAAAGACAGGGAGATGACTTACTAGTTACTCTCATGGGCAAAACTAATTTAACTTGGGGAGAACACTCTTCATCCGTTCCCACCTTCAACTTCACCACAACTCATCTCCTCCCACTTTTTATTGCTGCAGATTACTCTTAGTCTCTTCAGTGAGGCAACATGCAGCACAAGGTATGGCAGAGTTGGGGGTCTTATGGCCTTTACACAGTAGTTTCCTCTGCCACCCCTTCCTCCTCTCCCTTTTTCTCTTCTCCAGTGTGGGTCTTTCAGGAGCTGTAGTCCTTCAACAGTACCTGCTCATCTCCTCTTTCTCCTCTGACCTTGACGTTCCCTCTAGTGTTTCTCACTATTTGGTTCTCCTTCCTCGGGCTGTCTAGCATTTTCTTCCCGTCCTTAAACATGTTTTCCCAGAGGTGCCACCATTTTGGCTGAAGGGCTCAGCTGTGCCCTGTGGAGGGTCCATTTGGGCTAGCTGGAATTGTCCATTTTCAGTATGCAGTAGCTCTGGTCTCTCCTCATAGAGGCTGCCTCACACTCCCCACTGCCAGCAACTTTCTGTAGATGCCCAGTGAAAATTCAGCAATACAGGTAATACATTACTGTGTGGAGTAAAGTGTTTGTGTGCATTTATGAGTGTAATATAATCCATACTGATGCATTTTGTATATATTTGTGTCGACAGAAATGTAACACACTAAATAAACAAAATTAAGTCAAAGGATATTGGTAAAAAGCTGCCAGAAAAAAAGGCAAAAAGAACTGAAAAATCATGGCTTCAAAGCATTTTGATATACTGGTTCTCGTACTCTTTGTATTCAGTTGGTATTTAAAAGGACTGTCAGATACACAAATAACCTGTGAAATTTCATTGAAATCCAACATAAAATAACAGGACACTGAAGATGTGATTGCTGCATGCCTGCTATTTGGAAGGATTTAGAACTTAGTATCGTTTTTTAGTCTGTTAACATTATTAAATTTCAGCACGAGCTAAAAATATTATGTAGGTAGTCATGATGTCACTTCTTTTGTAGTCCGTGTAGAGCTGATTTGTGCAGCTGGAACTGGTAAAACTGAGGAATTACTGTGTCATTTGAAGTCAAAATTATTATGCTTGAACTGCTGCAACTGTAGATTCTCACAGAACTACTGGCCTCCAGGCTAATGGAAGATAAACATACTGCTGCTAGCCAGGAGAGATTAGCAAACATATTGCTCGTGCTTCAGGAACACCGTCACTGGATACTCTCCCAAAAGAGAAAGTTCTGATGCATATTTTAAGAAGCAGCTGTTCAGCATCCTAAAATATCCCACACAGATTTATTCATTTTATTCTCTGCACAGAGTTCTTTTAATCTCAGTTATTCACAAGTGTGGTACAAAAGTGGAAATTTGACATAAAACTGAGTGGCTGTTGGCACTTTCCACAGCAGAGGAGAGCAGCCCTGGAAGAATTAGGTGATATTTAAGCAATAAATGTGTGTTGCTTGCTTTATCTCTTCTCCCATATCCATGCTTTCTCACTCTCTCCCACTGAAAACACACACACACACAAACCTCCTACCAGTGCTTCATCAGGACTTAAATATTTGCCAGAAAATCACAGACCTTTTAGAACTGGAAAGGACGTCTGGAGATGGCCTAGTCCAACCCTCCTTTTCAAAGCAAGGTCACCAAGAACAATTGCCTCAAGTTTGTATTAAATTGAGTTTTAAGTATCTCCAGCAATGGAGACTCCACAGTGTGTACAGGCAGCCATGGAGATCTGATGCTCCAAGTCCTCCATCATATCTGTGATCCTTCTCTAGACTCATTCCATTTTCTCTGTGTTCCTTTCATACAGGGGAGACCAGGGCTGTAGTCGCCATTCTTTCCCAGGTGCAGGACTTGGGTTTTCTCTTTGTTGAGCTTCACAAGAATCCTATTTGCCCACTTGTCTCTGATGTAGTAACTACGTCTCCTGAGTTTGTGTGGTCTGCAGACTCACTGAGGATGCACTCTACCACATTATTCAGGTCATTAATGAAGATATTAAGTAATATTGACATCTTTATTTACACCTTGGGTGCAGCACTAGTGGCTGACCTACAACTAGACTGTGCTTTGCTGGTCACAACACTTCAATTCGAGGAGTTCAGCCACCTCTCAGTCCACTTCAAAGTATGCTTATCTAGCCTATACTTCACTTGTCTAGGCATGATCTTAGGAAAAAGTTCTTCACTGAAAGGGTGATTGGCCATTGGAATGCACTGCCCAGGGAGGTGGTGGAGTCGCCGACCCTGGAGGTGTTTAAGAGGAGACTGGATGAGGCACTGAGTGCCATGGTTTAGATGATGGTTTGGTGGTATGTTGGGTTATAGGTTGGACTTGATGATCTCAGAGGTCCTTTCCAACCTTGTGATACTGTGATACTGTGAGGATATTATGGGAAACCATGTTGATAGCCCTGCTAAAGGTGAGATAAAACACAGCCACTGCTCTCCCCTGATCCACCAAGCTAATCATCTCTTTTTATAAGAATATCAGGTTGGTTAAATATTTTTTGCCCTTAATAAATCTATGCCAACTACTCTCAGTCACATTCTTGTCCTGAACATCTTTGGAAACAGCTTCCAACAAGATTTGTTTCAACACGGTAAAGTTGACTGGTCTATAGTTCCCCAGATCCTCCTTTTTTCCGTTCTTGAAGATAAGAGACAAAATGTTCATATAAAGTTCATCTGCTGAAGATAAACTGTTAGAATGCAGGAAGAAGAGATTGAGAAAAGACAGAATTATGGATAAAGATTAGAAAGCTGGAATAATGCAGGAAATATGCAAGATTTCAGACTTCTTGATAGCAGTTATCTAGGAAAAGTAAACAAAAAGGTAAAGGACAAAGATTACACCATACCAGCAAAGAAATACTTCGACTTAAGAAAGAAAACACTGAAGATGAGATGGCATCTCAAAATGCTCCTCTCATACAAGAAAAACTGAAGAGCTGTTTCTCGAAAGTGAATTTGTGAGTGCTAGAAATGAAGAGGTTAAACATAAAGTTATGTAGAAGTTACTACAAGATTTAAAATATAAAAACATCCCTTTGACCTGAAAAGACAATGTAGCTGGGGGGTAGGAGAAATAAAATTGTACTATCCTAATTTCATGGATGACCAGGAAAGATCAGATAGAGAGAAACAAGTTGTTTGCAAAATTTACCCTACAGATCATGTTTCGGTGAGGATCTCAACAGAGACAGAATCATATAAGATAGTGCAGAGAATAATGTTTTTCCTTTTTTTTTCAGGAACAGAAACCATGTCTTTAGATCATCCAGTTTTGGCTCCTATTTTTTCAACTTTGTAGTCTAAAAAGATCTTTGACACCGTCTTTGCATAAATATCCTGAAAAATATGTAAATAACCACCAGCTTCAATGAGTTGGTGCTGTTAGATAACAGGGGATTCCATTAATGTCAAAAGGATGAACTGGATTAAAGGTTCATGAGTAGTACGAAGAATCACTATCTGAGAAACATAATCACTAACAGCATAGCATAGATCACTTTTTCTTTCTGCAAAAGTATAACTTCCTCTAAAATCATTTCATGTATCCTTTACTTCTCTGACTGCAGTCTAAGTTACTTGCACCTGACACTTTCACCTACACAGGTAGAAAGCACAGAGAGCACTAACAAAAGCATAGATTCAATTTCTTGAAAGTCAGTCATATATTTCTGTTGAATTTTTAGCACTATACCTTCAGAAGAGCCCTGGATGGGCGCTCCTTTAAATGCGTGTTGGTACGTGAGTGCATAAAAGATACAGATTTTTGTGAAACATTTGCATGTATTTTCATTTTCCATTGAAATGGAATATATTTATCATCAAATGTTTTATTTGAAAATATTCCAAAGGGAACTTTACACGTATATTTTGTTAGCTGAATTACAAACAAAGTCTGTAAAAAAGGGTAATAGAGTTTTCTTTGTTCTTTCTTCCTGGTAGCTGGTGAGTTAATAGTCCTGGAAGAATGATCTCCATTATGCCAAATTATATAACACTCTTGCAACAAAACTGACTTTTTATGTCAGAAGTGTTAGGGAAATGGCATGGTCTCAAATGTTACTCACAGCACCAATAAATTACTGAAATAAACTCAGTCATGCTATCCTAATTCTCCAGTTCACAGTAATTTGGACAGTGTATCTTCATACACTATCCTGAAAGCACTAAGTTTATAAGAAACTTTGGTTTGCTTTGCTTATTTATGTGCTGTAAAGATATGATGGGAACTGCAGCAGATGTGTGTGTTCAAGTCTTATGTGCATGATTCTAGACATAGGAATAATTGAAGAATTATAATTCCAGTAATTGCTCAGTACAGTTAAAGATATCTCAGAGGTAAAAAAAAAAAAAAACTTGATATGTTGGTCATATTATTTACACCAACTTATGACAGCAAGTATTTATCTTGAAGCCTAATGTTATTTTTTTCCCTAAAGATTTACTCCATGTGTTAAACAGATAGTGTGAACTTGATGTCAGATTTGCAGTGAAAGCTCCAAGGAAGCTGGGACAAACTTTATGGGAAAAAAAAACCCAACCAAACAAACACAAAATTCTCCCCAAGATCTGGTCATATGTATAATATCTTGGACTTTTACATACTCTCCCAGTTTTCTACCAGTTTTCTTCCCCAGAATGCACATTTATATGCACATTTATATGCATTTTTATTTGTGTTTTTGTTTTCCTTCAGCTTTTCTTGTGTCAGAGGGCATTTTTGTCTCTGAAAAAAATCAATATACATTTTAGCTCATCAGTTTCAGTGGTCTGACCAACAAAAAGAACTTTGGGGGAAAGAAAAAAACAAAACCACAACCCCCAAAAACAAAAAAAAGAAAATGTGCTATAACTTCAGGATCTAGTTCTCTCATGTGCATTGCAAGCTAAGAAACAAACTTCATTATTTAACATCCCAGAATCAAGCTTACATTAGGTTTTGAGTAGAGTACTGAACTCCTGTGATCAAAAATTATCATTTAAATATATGTTAAAATAATGCAACACCCAGAAGTTTATAGCCCTGCTGTTCAGTCATTCTTCCTTTTTTGGAAAAACAATTCTTTTTGCTTTGTTACAATTTGTTAGACTGCTGCAATTTCATCTTTCAAAGAAGAAAAAACCTTCCGATAAGCGAAGTAAAAGTCAGGAAGATACAAAATTAACAATAATTCCTAAGAGAAAATGTGAATTTCAATACTTTGCTTTAATAGCATGATTGAAAAGACTGAATTGGCCCATTAAATTTAATTCATCACTGCAAACCTTTCATTCTGAACATCCATTGCAACTACCTGGGCCCCTTCTTAAGCATTCTTAGCTATGCCATTCATTCTGCCTTACTTCTAAAACCAAGAACAAAGCTAAAATTTTAAATGCATATTGTAACTGAATATGAACCTTCCTTGACATTGAATAATTTGCACTTTCCATTAGCGTTCTGTAGCTAAAAGTAAAAGGTTGCATCAAAATAATGCTTTTCCTATTTTGCATGCTTCCTAGGTCTTTAAACAAATCCTATAGATGTTTGGAATTTACATTTTTTATTATATATTTCACGCATCATTACTTTGAAAAGCTCTTTAATTATAACAATTATTATGCTGAAATGGAGTTGTTTTAGCCTGTTAGGAAAAAGAACTGTTGTGTAATTACCAATATATAACTGAACTTTTCCTTGAACCATGCAGTTCCTGCACTCTAATTAGGTGTTCATATCTCATTTACATAATTTTTTAATACGGTGATAGAATGGAATTTGCTGTCCTCAGGACTGATAACAATTCAGTAGTAGTAGTAGAGGAATTAGAAATTCAGAGTGAAGATAGCTCTCACTAACACTTCTGCTGCATCCAAACCAATTCATTCTGTTGAACACAAAATTTCAGATCTCAGTAGCCTCTCGCTTTCAAATGCTCAAGTGACTTATCAACAACAAAGTTACCACCTCAGCTTCTCACATTATTTATAATGTAAGTAAGAAATATTCTAGTGCTCAGCCGAATGAAATATGGAAAAATGTGGTGAGTGAAGGATATTTGGAGGGCTGTGGGCTATTTTTAGTTCAAATGCACATTGACATATTCTTTCCCAATGCCTTATCTTACCTATGTCCTTATACTAAATTTCTTACCATGGTATCTCTGGTTTTCTGTTTCTGTGAGCGTTATTAAAAATTAGAGAAGTCCTGACCCAGGCAATGCTAACCTGCAGTCACAGAAAGTGATAGCTGTACCTTGTCCCCTTGCCTAGAAAAAAAGGTCCTGAGGGCAGAATTAAGCAGGAGATACGCGATGGGCATTTTAAGTACGCAGCTGAGAGGCAGTAGCCCAAAAGAGCCTCCAGTTTTTTTCGTCCAATCCAGTTAAGGACTGTCCCATTCTTTCAGCACCTGGTAGATTTCTCAATTCCCTGTTATTACCATAAATCAGGATAGTTGTCAGCAGTCTGCAAGTGAATATTCCCATATCCTTTAGATTTGTGGTAGTGGGATTTCTTCCCACCCTGATAGCCACACACAACACTGTGTTACTTTGCACAACCTTTTTGCTGCAGTTGGGTAAACACCTTCTTTCCCTTATTTGGCCTATCATCTGATCCTGTGGAACATAGTCTTTACAGGGAAAAAAATTCTTGTTGTATGGAGGCAGTCATCCAGGGTGCCAAGGCACCCCCTCACCTTACTTGAAACTAGTATAAATGTAAAAGAAACTCTGTAATCATCTGAAGAAGGGGGCTGATAACCGGTCACCTCAACCAGGCACGGTGGGGGAAGAAGACCCACTGTTACAGTGCAGCAATCCAGAGCACTTGGACACTGCCCCAGCATTCTTGGAGTCCTGTGTGCCTGGGAAGAGGCCCCATTATCACCTGAGAAAGAGACTGAGCATCAGTTATGCCCCCCTGGATTTCCAGATACCTGGATCCTGGGTGGAATGAGGTGGCCTGATGAAACTAGTGGAAAGTTCCTGTAGTATATTTTCCAAGTGCAGCCAAAGGGAATACTAAAACATCAAAATGAATATTCAGATATCTTTCAAAAGTCAGTTATCTCAAAACTGTATAGGTATGTGTTTATATAGAAGGCCCTTTGAACTCTTCTGGATCACAGCAGTCTGAGACCGGAAATCTCTCGCTGAGTCTGGAAGTCTCTCAGGTGTAGTGCACAATCTCATTTGTGAAAATAGCAATTGAAAAGGCCTTAGGCAAGATTACCTTCCCTTGAGAGCAGATCATGACCTGTTGGGAGTGCTGATGCATGGAATGTGGGTATTCTCATCATTGAGATCTGACTGCTGACTGCTGAGAATGCTATCGCGTTGTATGTCAGTATTCACACCAGATCTCAAGAGGGAAATTTTCAGACTAGTCTCTCCCTTTCTGTCATGAGGCGTACTTCTTTTATGCCTAAATGTTAACATATCATTATACACATGTATCTCTATCTCTCTGTGCTTGCATACATACTCATCACACCATGTAGTAAATAGGAGTGAATCCTGTTATTTTTTAATCTGATTAAGTTGATGATTGTATTCTTACCTTAATAAATTCTAAATTACTGATAAACCAAAGTTTTGTAAATTCCTATCTGTGATAGCATCCAAATTATCATTTTTCTGGAATATAGAAACAAATCATCAAAGCTGCTAAATACTTCACTTATATCTCATTTTGTCTAGCTATTGAAGCAGTTAAACCAGTTATCTATTAGTTGAGGAGGAAGTAGTGTTTACAAAGGCCTGAATTACACCTTTTGCTAATTAGAATGTTGTGTTTAGAGATGCTTAGAGATGTTCAAATTCTTCATTGCTAAACTCTCTCCAGTAGAGCAACATTTCAAATATCTGTCCCAAACTGTTATCTAGCCTTCCTGTTGCACTGTAAATACCTCAATATTTTTAAATTTCTTAGGAAGAGACCTTTTACAATGCATCTCTCTCTTCATTTAGTTTTAATTCATAATGTATGTGCCATATGTCCTCTGTATTTTTTTTGAGTTTTGAAGTTCTGTATACATTGTGATTACATGGAACTCCAATATAGACACTGATAAGGAAATCAGTCATTTTCCTCTAATTTAAGAAGTTTTTCCCTTCTGGTTAATATGTAATAATCTAATCTCATTAATATATGCTGACTAAATATAGCTGCTTAAAAGTTATTGAAGTGGGTTTATGAAGTTATGGAGCAGCTGTTTTGCTTTGTTTATTTTGGTTTTTTTTTTAAATTTTCTCCCAGAATTAACAATACATTTCCTATTACCTAAGGTTTCAAATGCATAATGGTCTCTTCTAACTTTGTGTAATCCCATTAATATCCTTTACATCTATGGATTCATACCCTCACTCTAACGGGAGAAAAATATTTGTGTTTTGACCCTGTAGATACTCTTAATGCAATGCTATTGAAGAGGCCTGATTATGTATATGAATGTGAAAACCATATTGAAATGTTGGATACTTATTTTTTATGGAGTTTTGTACTGCTTTATTTCAGTACTTCACTGTTTTACAGTGATAGTGATAAGCTTTATTATCACTTTTTAATATTGTGCTATATCTTCAACATACTTAAACATTACATATATTCATAGAAAACACTTTTGCTTCTGAAGTCAATGAGGACATCCTTGCTAATTTCAGTGATTTGGGGTCACACTTGGACAGAATTACATTTTCATATCCATGCTTTCCAGACTGAAGAGAAACTTTCTCTTACCAGTCTCAGTTCACAGCTCCCAAGCATAATAATTTGCAAAGAATAGCTGTTATACTTATGGAAGGAAATTAAAACAATTATTACCTCTGGTAAGTATTCTCAGTTTCACATAGCTCAGAAATGTAGCATTCATTAAAACTTTTTATTATGAGTCTTCCAATTAACTATTTTAAAACTTTTGTTTACAATTTGTTCATAATGAGCTTGATGCAAATTTGTCATTATGCCTATTAATACTCCTTGAAGGAAAGGCAGATGTATTGTCTGCATATATCTGACCAAATTAAAATATAAATGATTCATTTGTGTTCTAGTATTTTAGTTATTTGGTGGGGCAGACTATGTAGATTATTGATTTTAAATGAGAAAAAAAATCACTTTCTTCTAAGGGCATAAATTTTATAAAACAAGATATTCTGAGACATTCAACCATACAGAGGACTTGTGAAATTTTTGAATACCTGTTATTTTCTGCAACCAGAGAAAACACTGCACTGCATTAAAATTATTGATAAATTAAAATTATTTAATTTCAGTTATTTAATTATTTGAATGTCCTTAAGCTTTTCACATCCATTGAGAGTTTTCCAGTAGTGGGAAAACACAGGAAATAAAGAGTCTTTAAGCCTTTTGAAGGTAGGTGTTTGTAGGGTAGAGAAAATTCTTCATATAAATGACAGAGGAAGAAAAGAGACTCAGTCAAAGAGTAGAAGTTAAACAGTGAAGCGTGTAACACTGAGAATAAACATCTAAGCAGCTACACAAAAATACCTGTGCAGTTATATCAACTATGGTGTAATTCTGAAATCTGGCAGTCTTCATCAGATGACAAATCACTTAGAAACAGATTGCAAAATCTTGGAAAGAACATCTTGGGCAATTGAAACCACTTCGCTGAAGCCAAGTCATACAATCCTCTTCATAATTTTGTTAAGTTCCCTCCTTAAACCAGCTAACCATAAAACACTGTAAACAACAGAATATTCAGTCTACTTTTAAGCTTACTAGCAACCTTATTCTGATTTTCAACATTTCTCATCCATTCTCACACATTTTCCACAGCCAACATTTTTTTTCATAAGCAGATGGTCTCCATCCTTGGTGTTTACCGAGGTGGTGATTTATCAAGGAAGATTATGTGAACTTTAGTTTTACATTAGCTCCTGTCTGCAGTATGCTGCTTCTCATCTCCCTAATCCCATATGCCAGGTTTACAAGCCAAGAAGAAGGTGTGGTGCTGACATGCAGGGAACTCTCTCATAGAAAGAAGGGAGGAGATGGGGTTTATTATCTCTCTGTTCATGGCTCCCCTCTCCACCTCCTCTTAGCAAGACTTGTGTGAGGAGACATCAACAGTATAAACAAGTGGCATCCTACTTCATTTATGCTTTTACCTGCAGAGAAGAATAGTGTCCTCTGAGATGTTTCACTGGACCAAGCAGACCAAGCTCTTTCAACCTGCTCGCACAAGAGCCTCTCCATTCCTCACTGCTCTATTTGTTCTCCAAAGGGAGGCTCATCAACACTTGATACTATAATTTTAACACTGTCCTAACATGTTCTGGATCTAGGAGCAACCCTTCTTGTTCCATCAAAATATTATCACAGAATGAAAAATGTTCTTTCACTTCTTTTGTCCTCAAATCAGACTCATTGCCCAGTAAGCAATATTTTTAAAGTATAAATTGTTTCAGTTCTTTAAAGTTTCCCATGACCAGGTGAACCCTAGATCAGCATTCAGTATTTAAATAGCATGCAAATAATAAAAAACACCTTTCTCATTTTCATATTCATGTACATATCAGGCATAGTTGAGTAGCTAAGACAGAACAACACTAATTATACCTATTGTGAATTTTTGCTTTTGGATGGAGTATGAAGTGGATTTGTATGTTTATAAATTGCTAGATTCAGGTGAGCTTCAAATTTCTGCAGGCTGATCTCACATTAGAGCTTTGAATGACCTATATTTTTAATTTGGCATGAAGCTACTGAAAGTTACATAGTGAAACTAATGAGGCTGCTTCAACTGTGCAGAGCAATAATCAACAGCTACTTTATTGCTGGAAAGTGTATTAAGTCTACGCATGATGCGAACTGAGAAAAGCATTTTCTTTCAGAAAAAAATTTGGAGTCTGTTCACACGTTTTCTCAGACAATAAATAATGTTAAAAGCAGACATCGTGAATGGAAAGGGGCTAGGATCATAAGTTATTTTGATGTAGACTTTTGACAAACCAAGGAAAACAAAATCTGCAAAATAAGCGTAAAGAGGAATTCAGAGCTGAAGTATAATCCACGGACACAAGAAGCAACTGAAAAACAAAAGCCAGTCATCCAAGTGGGGGCTTTTCACCATTGGTAAAATTGAGGCACATCCTCCCTCCCATGCTGCAATCTCATGCACTGGAAATAACTGTCTGTCTTGATGCTTCCTTAGACAGGCACAGGAGAATGCCCTGCGCTGTGATGGAGAAGCCAGAGTCCTGCTGCAGGATACAGATGCATTCTTAGAATCTATCTGTGTATTGGGTGACTGCCCTTGTGTTGACAGTAGTGGCCTCTGTGAGAATAGGATAGGAGCTGTCCCCGGCTGGACGCAGCCGCTTCCAGCTGTCTCCAGTGGAGAACCAATGCTGGAGCAGAGGAAAAGTGTGAGAAGAAAGGAATTGAAGAGAAAAGCTGCTGCATACCAACCACCCCCATCCCCCATTCCCTCCTGCACCACTCATGGAGGAAGAGGAGCAAGAAGAGTGAGGGATTGAGGTTAACCATGGGAGAGGAAGGAGAAAATGTGTTGTTTTAATGTTTGCCTTTGCTTTTCACTGTTCAAACTGCTTTAATTGTAAATAAATTCATTTTCCCCAGGTTGATCAGTCTTCCCAGTAACAGTACTTACATGCAATATACTTGTCTTTATCTCAGCCCATAATCTTTCTCATCCTATTTTCTCCACATTTCCTGCAGGGGACACTGGGTTAGTGAGTGGCTAGCTGGCTGTTTGGCTGCCAGCCAAGGCTGACCCACCACACTCCACCACCCGAGTACATCCAGCATTCAGATTTTTTCTTTTTTTGTGTTACCAGCAGTAATGATTCAGACTACTGTACACCACGGAGTTTGTGATACATATAACAATTAATCTAATAAGGTGCAGGCCTGTGTCGCACTGTGTTGTCCTGCACACAGAGCTGTGCCTTCAGGTCTCTGCTGTGCTTCACAAATCCCTTGGCACAGGATAATCTCAGAATGCTGACTGTAATGGAGGAAATTCTAGGCAGCTCTCACATAGTACCAGCAATGAGACTACCTCTGAGCCCTCGTCTATATCTAAAAGCGAAGTAACATGTTCTCATGCAAACATCTTTTTGCTTGACAGTAGAAATGATGAACAGAGCTATTTTCTTCTAAGACATCCTAGATGCTCTCCAAGGACGAGATCTATACTGTAGGCCACGCCCTGATGGGAAGCCTGCCTGGCGCTGC
Source organism: Dromococcyx pavoninus (assembly GCA_033558185.1). Taxonomy (NCBI): domain Eukaryota; kingdom Metazoa; phylum Chordata; class Aves; order Cuculiformes; family Neomorphidae; genus Dromococcyx; species Dromococcyx pavoninus. Next base: position 826,838 of record JAUMJL010000047.1, read on the forward strand.
TCAAGTTGGGATTCATAGTACCTGAAGGTATGTAAGATTATCTATTTTTTTTTTCCAACTTGTATTAGCTCTGTTAAACGGTATTTAGAGAATATTGCTGAGGTGGGTTAGCCTTGGCTATCAGCAAAATGTCAACAGAGATGCTCACTCACCCGCTTTCAAGCAGGGTGGGGGGAGAAAACAGGAAGAACAGGAGCAAGAAAGTTCATGAGTTGAGTCAAAGATAGGGAGATCAGTCAACAATAACCATCACAGGAAAAAAAGACTGAGGTTGGGAAAATTATTTATTGCCAATTAAAATGTAATTACTAATTCTGGTAGTGAGAAACAAAAAGAAAAAAATGAATTTAACATCTTTCCTCCTCACTTTTCAAGACCTAATTTCACTCCTGACTCCTCCCCGAGCAGCACAGGGAGACTGGGTAAGAGGCTTGTGGTCAGTATGTAGAGGTTTCCCTCTGCTACTCCTCCCTCACACTTTTGCTCTGCTCTGCATGGTCTTTTACATAGGCTGCAGGGAATCTGTGGTACAATGCCTGGAGCACATTCTACCCTCCTCCTCTGACTTTGGTGTTTCCCCACAGTTATATGTATATTATTAAATGCTTCTGTTTTCCACATAGTCTTCTGGACCAGAATGAAGTGTTGGGCCTTCTAGTGAGCCAAGAAAAACTTGCATTGACTCTTGTTGCTATTATGTGATGTATTTACACTATTCAACAGCTGAGTATCAAGAACATGTAATAGTTGCTCAGAACTGACTATGCATCCTCACATCTGCCTCAGCTCTACTCTAAAGGCAATATGGACTTGCAGCTCTTTGAATGGTTTCGGATGCTGTTTTCTCTATGCATTGTATAACCCAATATGAAATTAAAACACAACTGAACTGGAAATATATTAATAACTAATTATTTGCTTCACACACCAAATAAAGTTAGTCAATAAAACCAGAAAAAGTACATTCACTTTGATATAAAATCAAATTCCTTTACTTTTTCAGGAAAAATTAAACACTGAATCTGGTGTTACATTAAATAAGGGCTTATCTTTATGAATATTTTATTCTCATCTATTACAAACTTAGGTGAATTTCACAACAAAGCATTGTTCAAATTTGAAAATTGTTTAGCTGGCAGTTAAGAGTGACATAATTGAGAAGTTAGTGCCTCCTCTTGAATTAATGTTTTTATGGCTAGTCAAAACACTTCTATACACACACACAGAAACAACTCAAGACGCTAAGAATGGTGTTAGCATAAAGCAATTAAGCTTTTCTTCATGAAGGTAAGACCAAAGTTGTAAAAAGAGCAGCTCCAGTTTCCTAATTTGCTGGTCTTTTACCAAAATAATTTTGTTCAGTAACATTACAGTTAACATATTATATCTGGCAGCTAGAAATGTACTTTGATTCATCACAGTTATTTGACTCATCAGTCAAAACTGTCGAGATTCATCTCTCTTCTGTGACAGGGCAGGAAAATGAAATGCTAGAAGTCTAAGATCTCATTATAAAAGTGCTGGTATATAAATTACCTTAGCATCATATGCTAACAGTTGAGATAAAATATCTGTTTATGTCCAGATACATGATATTGTCTGCATGTACTATTACAGGGCTGAAGAAGTTGCTGCATCCTTGCTATCCACAGAAGCTATTAACTGACCATTTCATTCATTTGAACATCTAGGTGCTGTTCTACATTATTTTTTCCTGGTCCTACTCCCATTTCCCTAAAAACACATTGCTCTTGTCCATGCAAGCAATGTTCAACAAGCGAGTGTTGAAAGCAGGAAGCAAGTGATTAGGAACACATAGGCACAGCTTCATCAGCTCTACGGGCTACACCTAACAAAGTCTACTTAATGAATTCACATGGTAATACACTCATATACTCCCATGCAATGGCTCAAAAAATGATGGAGACATTCCTGGCTTCAGAGCTTCATGCTCATGTGGCATAAAATGTCTCATTTCTCCTAAAGCACCGTGTCAAGCAATGGTGCTCCCAAGCACTTAATGTAAGCGGCAGGCCAGGATATAGCTGAATGACAGGGGGCTGTATCAGCTGAAATCTACAAGCTATTCAATGTTCAGCATTTCAGCCTTCTTCATTATCCCCAGTAGGTTCAGGCTCCAAGGGAACTCTTTGCAATGTCTTGTGTACTCATTTGAGTTTGCCTTTCAGATCCAAGCTTCAAAGTAAAATTAATGGTGCTGAAAGAGTATAAATGCCCTGCCTTCTTCATTCTTCCCCTCAGTGATCATCATTCACATTCTACTGAGTGTGCTTTGCTGTTCTTTTAAGCTTAGTGGGCCCTGATATATCTCCCTTTATGGGATCCGAGTTGCGAGGTTGTTCAATTACTTAGTTAACTCCAAAGTTATTAGTAAATAAATGATGTACAGTAAAACTCAACATACACAGTGGTTGAAAATGACTGCAGTACCTAACAGCAATACACACAGACTCAGCATTCCAAGCATAGTAGCCTTCTCTTCAATATAAATGTATTCTGGTGCTATTGCAGTTAAATGCAATATCATGCAATTAAAGTAGATGTGCAGTTGTGCTCCCTGACCTCAAAATTACATTGCCTTAATTTTTTGTTTGTTTGCTGGGTTGTTTGCTTGTTTTTTCAGGTTTTGCTTTTTTAGAGAGGAAATGAGAGGCTGTATTTATTCATGCACGTGATCCACAGCACTTAACAAAGAAAAAGAATATTTTTTTTAATTCTACCAGAGATGCTGAAGTTTGTCACTTTCCCTTGAGTAATGTGCGCTCCCTCTTGTAGGTCTGCTACCTATACTGCTACTCAGGACTAGAGAAGAGCAGCCTTTCATCCTTCTCTCCATCTACACATGTGGTAGAGAGCTGTGTAGAACTGTGCATAAAGAGAAGTACATTTCTTCATATGCAGATTAGTGTATTTTATCAGTTTTTAGGTCTCACCTACCTACACCAGAACAATAAGGAAAGGCTTTGAAAATCTAAATTTTGCCCTGGAAACACAACAGTTTCTTTACTTATGACTACTTCACACCATTAATGCCTATCCTCATCATATTAAAAACCTGTTACACAGATATTTAGGTTTTTTTCAAATGGCTTTAATAAAGAAATAAAAATAGATATAGCATCATCCAATGGAAACTCTACAGGATACAACAAGGCTCACAGATTTTTTAAAAAGTCTTGAATTGCTCCTCCTACAATGTCTAAATTGTAAATTAACATATTTATTCAGTCGCAGCAGTTTATGCTTGAGTGATGACTGTCAAAGAAACAACATCATGTCTAACACAAAAAATGTGCCAGAGGAGTAGCTGCAGAGGACTGGAAAACTAAATTAGTTGTGTGTCAATGGTAATTATTAAGCTACAACGGTGTGCAGTATTTGGGTTGTTTAAACTCAAGAAATAGTAGCTATTATAGGTAGAAATGTTAACATGCAAAACCAAATGAGCACAAAGGAGCATACATATGCTGCACATCACCTGTAACTGGAAAAAATTCTCGTGAGAACAGCTTTTGCATGTGTTAATGAGATTGACATCTGAGGCACAGAGAATATGTAGCAAGAATATTCATTCAAAATTAATGTGAATTTTAATGTGATAGTATTCTTAGACTTATTTATTTTCATCAAGAATTTGGATGACAAATGAACACAGCAAATCCGTTTTCACTAAAATGTTCAAATATTCACTGAAGGGGTATGCAAAGTGCATGTTCAGTCACATATATTTCACAAAATACTGTCTTTTTTAGTCATATCAATAACACAATGTGGCTATACTGAAATGAGCCAAACTTAAAGACAATCTCAGAAACAGGGATTTTAATGTGACATAACTGAATTCCAACACTGATTGTCTGAAGATTAATGCATTACAATTTGTCACATCTATACTAAAGAGTAGAATTATAGTTTTCTTAACATCCTGCTTGTATGCAGTCTTAAAGAATTTAAATTTTCCTTTGGGTGCTAGATGAATCTTATGGTACTGAAACACTGAGTAATTTGTAATTCCAGTAGCCCAGCTGTAGTTCAGAAAGTGAACAATTTAACTACCCTCGCCATTCTGGTAACAATTTGAGAGTATGTGTTATACAGGGGATCTAAGAAACAAGACAAAAGTAAAAACTTAGAAACAAAACAGATTTCCAAGAAAGCTTGTAGTTTGCAGGAATTCTGTGAGTCATTTACTATAAGAGATTGGTGGGAATCAAATTTTTAAAAAGCATGGCTATATAGATTTATAGGCTATTTCTGAGTAATGTGTGCTTTATTCACTTTCTCTTTGCTGCCCATTATCTAATGGTGCTAAGTCTTCCTAATTAAAGAGATGATCCTTTCATTGTTAAATCTATATTCTCTTATTTTCTCTATTTATTGCTCAGGCTACCTTTTTCTAAACATGACGCTTGACTTTCACTCCAGGTTGATTATTAGTTTTATCAAGGGAACTCTTACAAATCTTCTCTTCAAGAAGGAAACGTGTTAGATAAAATTAAATTACCTCTTAGGAGGACAAAAAATAAATTCTTTAACATGAAAGTAGACTGACATAGAACAGCAACACAAATATTAATGTAAATGTAAACCACAGAAGATTTTTCTCTACATTCTGATTTGACTCTTTTTCATGTATGTTTTCAGGACATAGACATTTCCAATTAAACATGTTTTCCAACACCTATGATTGAACTTCTGGTTTCAATTTTTTATCAGAGTTCTATACCTATAGCATGGTACAATTACCTTGAACATACCAATGCTAAAACTGTCCCTTCAAGACACTAACTCACATTCAGGAAAATCACTATACCAGGAGAGAAAAATTTCCCAGAATTTCTGTGAGTGTGCTTCCTTCAATATTATTAAGTATATGAAGCAGTGTTTACACTACAAGTCAAGCTAATGCTAAAGAAGAAATAGCTGCTGTCCAGCCTTTCTCTAAAGCAAGGTATTTTCAGAGAGCACTGTGAGTTTCCAGTATGACAGGACTCCCCTATGCTGAGAGAAAGCAAGAGACCTGCAAGTTCCTCACTTTCTCTTTGACTGTGCACCTAGGCAGAAATCTACAGTTTTAGTTAGGAGTTTAATTAGAAGTGAGACTCACATGACATCATGGAAATGCAAAGGTTTTTCTGCCACCACCACCACTTCTCTCACTTACCAGGGTCACATAGCACAGCAGATGAGCAAGAGTGACATATGTAATCCCTTTTCATTGGAAAGCTGAAAGTAAAGTTCAGGTAATACAGTAACAGTGTTTGTCATGGGTAGAAATCAGAGCTATGGGAACAGGAAATGTTAACTGACTTGACAATTTGTGTTTGCTCAGCACATTCATGAAGTTAATACAACAAGTTTCAACAGCACATACCAGCCAAACAGACCATAAAAAGCACATCTCTTTTCCCTTCTGTTTGCATCAATTATTTGTTAAAATAATATAATAGTAAGATAAAATAAAAATAGTCCTTGCAAGTAAACTCCACTTTTCTGAATGAAAATCCTTGACACTTTTAATGGAGTATCTGTTAGGATCAGCAACAAGTTTGAACTCCATAGCCACAAGCTTGAAGACTGAGTACATTTCTCAAAAGAAACCTTTCTGCTCACTGCAAGGCATGAAGAGAAAACATTCTCACTTGCTCAGATCTGTGCTTTAACCTTCCTCATCTGTGTATACAGCTACATCTTATAACAAAGGTGGCAGATACATAAACTAACAAGTAGAGACATATGCCACCTTTTTTATTTGGGCAAGAGAAAGAATGAAGATGATAATGTAATTCCTACTGAATTCTCTGTTTATATGATTGAATCAATGAAGAAAAGATACACTAACCTTGTGTTCTTTATTTAGGAAAGTATTGTCCTTGGTTGCTTATTTTTTCCCCGTGTGAAATCATCTAGCTCTTGTTCATGAAGCCATATTAAATCTCTTTCTTGCAGTGCGCCTTAGATTCTTCCTTTTTTTTTAATGAGAAAATGTTCAGAAACAGTCTCCTTCTTGGTGAAAAAAAAAAGAGGTTGATTTTAGTGGGTGAAATTATTTTTGTGACCCATCTGCTCCATCCTTTAGACTTATAGGTTATTTTGTTTCTTAGAAGGTCTGCTAGGTCTGTTTTGTTGTGTGCATCCTTACCTTTCTGAAGAACACCAAGTTGCCACTTCTTTTAGATTCTTAGTCTTCTGAGTAGTTAGTCCCATCTTGAATCTTACAAGAGCTTAATGTGCTGTTCTGACCGAGGGGTTAATGACAGAGATTTCCAGACATAGAGCTAAGCTACAGGTTAGCCTGTACCTTTGCATACAATTCTGCTCTGATCTGTGCAGTCAGTGTTGAACCTGTCTCAAAAATAATGTAAACTTATACAGAAGTCTTTAGTATGAAAAGAACAGACACATTAATGTTATTTTTATTTTCCTGCTCTTGCTTTATTATCTTTCTATCAAAATTTACACATTCCTGAATGAATTTGTAGAGAAAGTTCTGCTTCTTGGTTTTTTTATGGTACTGTAATTTTACTAGGACTTGTCTTCTGCTTATGAACATTGCTTACTGTCCCTCTTAGAGAGATCTGTTCACCTGGACAGGATTCTTCATACAACAACACCACTAATTATTACAAATTCAATAACATACTTACATGCCACAAAAACCACAGCAAGGCAACTTAATCCATATAATAACAAATCCTTTTTCATCAAAACTATGGGTATGGACCCAAATGCCAAAACTTCGAGAGCCACACTCTTCTAATGGAAATAAGAAAATGTTCAGCAAAGGTGACCAAGGCATTTTATATTAATCTGAATTTTAATTCAGAAGCACTGGAGTAAATCTTTCTGTAAGGAATAAATAAACAGTGATAGCTGTGCCTCACAGATTTGTACTTTTACATCAGTTGCTGTAAGATTATTTAAATAGTCTTAGTTGTATTTCTTCTATTAGTAGCACCTCACTCCCCAGGTGGCTAAGACACAGCAAATCAAAACAAATTGCTGCCTTCTGGTTCTTTTGCTCTGTCAGCTGCCTGTTTTACAACACTTGCATATATATGCCAAAATATCTATCTAACACATATGAAATATGCCAGTACAATACACTGAGATCTGCAATAAAATTCACCTAATGGGACTTAAGCCTGTACTCAGTCTGCAAACAGATTTCATTGGGCAGCAGGGCCTATACTTTCCTCATTTCAGGTTTGGATTTATAATCCTGAAGATGCCTGAAAAATTTCAATAGACTAGTATGATAAACATAGAATAATAACTGAAGTTGGACCCTGAAGATTTTTAGACAAGTCATTTCAATACTGATCAAGCAAGAATATCTAGAAACTTATTTCAGTTGCAGTTAAGCCCTCACTACCATGACAAAGTTAACTATATCTTCACAGGAATCAGCAAATATAATTTAAACTTGGTTTTCACCAAGGCAAAAATAGCTAACCCAAGACTGACCATTCTGTAGCTGTGTTATGAGTGTATATCACTTGAGTACGAAAATGCAGTTCAATGATTTAAAGAGAGTGATTGATTCCAGTGTAATGAATAAATTTATTAGAGCACAGCTTATATGTCGGGGTGACTCTCTTTTTCAGTTCTCTTGACTTATCAAGTGTTGTCTTCATGAAGATCTAATGTTCATTGTTTCTCAAATAATTCAACATCGTCTCCATGATATAAGTTTCAGCCTATATATTATAATGTTGCCTTTTGTATCTCAGAGATGTGATGGGCATAACAACAATGCAAATACTATAACTAAACTATTTATGTTAACATCAGTCAAAATCAAAATGCATTGCCTTGCCTTTTTGGCCAAGTCAAAAAACAACTATGAAGCTCAAGGTTACTTACATTGCAGCTGAATGAGAATATGTAAAAAATTATTCCTTTCATGAAATATGTTGAATAATTGATCAAGGGAAAGTTTAACTTGAATTTAGGCAAAGAAATGTGCAAGATATTTTATCACAAAACAGAGTTGTTGTCAGGGTTACTTTTTTCACTATTGCTATTATTATACAACATATGCTTACATAGTATAACGGCAGTTTAAACCATTAAGTGCTTTTTATTTGTTCTTTAGTATTTTTTATATATGTCATACAAAAAAATCAGGATCATAGCAACTGAAGTTATTTGAAATGTTTGTACCTCCAAATGTAATAATTTAAATAACTTTTCCGATGTGTTTAAAAGTGCGTCAGATATCCCAAAAACATAATATTGAGGTTATGAAGGTTTGAATCAAGATAGCAATCTGTAAGCTTACTCGATTTCCTCTAATGCACTGTTGTCTAAAATAAAAATATTTTCAGTCACGCAGTTTCAAGCTCTGTGTTCATGTGCCCTTGTTTAAAAATTCGAAAGTTTTATGTCTGAGTCATCTTGGAAATTCCATGATGAAGAGAAATCAGCATTTTCAGAACGTAATTCCTAAGCCTTGTGTTAGACAACTATCTTAGCAAAGCCAGTATACTCTCACAAGTGGTTCTTGTCTCTTGACAGATTAACCTACATCTCTGGTTGTCTTAGACATGAAAGTCTAACCCTTTTAATTCTAAAATTAGGTGAAAGTGAACATCTGCCCATTCTCTTCTCAGTAATATAAATTACCCTTTCAATATTACTCTCTGAAATGTCTAAAATGTTTGGTAATATATGTGCTAAAATTGATTTAAACATCGTTAGATCAAACAATAATCAATAACAAAGATACCCCTGCAATATTCAAGTACTATCCATACCAGTAGTTTTTGAAATTCCAAAGGCTAAGCTGGGCATTTGATAGCACTAAACAGATCCTTTATGTATTCCACGTTGTGCTATGGAATTTCAAGTATTTTGTAAAATCATAGAAACATTAGTTGGAAATTATCTCTGAATATGACCTACTTTGGACCATAATCAAACAAAAGTTCACTTACTTCTCCTGCTTGGAGCACAACTATTGAGAGAACTAGATTGGTTCATTCATGGCTTTGTGTTCGTGAAAGCCCCAAGGATGGAGAGCCCCTGCCTCACTCAAAACCTTTTCCAAATTTGAAGAATCATGATAGCAAAGATTTTTTCCTCATCTGCAACCTGAACATCCCAAGCTACTACTTGTTGCTGCTACATTATCTACCATCAACACTATCAAGAACAGTCCACCATTCCTGTAACTCCCCTCAGTTAACTGCAGGCTGTGAGTAGGAAGTCAAATCAATGGCAATATACATCCAGCTCAGGTGTTTTCTATATACTAATCAGATGGAGGGAATTACTGCTTTCCTGTGTCTAAAAAAACCCAACCAAACAAAAAGATAAATTGTGGGCTTACAAGGAAAAGAGTAGCAGTAGTTGGGAACTACAGTGTACTTTTTGAGAAAGTACAGGTATTGCTGTACACACCATTGACATGAGCTCATATGAGTTCTTATAAAACCAAGATAAAGAGGAATAGTGTGTATGGTCTAGAAGAAAAGTACTAGCTGAGCTTTTTCACTAGTCTAGGAACAGAAGCAAAATTTAAAGCTGAATCTTTTTAATTATGATTATTTATAGTTAGTCCACATCATAGCACATACTCTCATGACTCTTACCTCACCACCAAAATAATGTGGTCTCATCTTTACTTACTTTGGGAATTCTGCCTGGTAAGTAATTCTTACAGATTAAAAAACTAGTAAATTCCAAAAATGAGTCTGTGATATCTTTGTGTCAGCATCTCTTCTGTCATTTTCATGTAAAAGACATAAACAACACAGAAAGAAGCAGGGCTACTGTCAGAACTAACTACAGATGCTCCTGCTCAGGAAAAAGAAAATACTCCTAAGCCTTTCTCCACTAAAATCCCTGAATATTCCACCAAGTTATGTGAAAGGAAGGGAAAAATTACTCATTTTAGACTGCTGCTTAAGTTCACCATACAAAGCCTGGTTTTGGAAAGCCAGAATTAACAATTATCATGGCATGTTGTATTACTTCTCTTTATTAAAAATGTGTCTTGCAGATAGCTAAACGGGAATAAAATGAGATATCCAAGATCCAAGATAATCCAGACTTTGACAAACAAATGTGGGTTTTCTAGTCATATAATTTAATTGGTCACCTGAATTAACTTGAGCTGAAAAATTGGAGAGGATTTACTATTAAATGAGTGAGGTTCTGATAAAGCCTTTCAAGCAGGAAAGCAGGGAGCTGATGTAGGATCCTGATGCCTTTTCAGATAGGCTTATATGATGGTGCTTCCTGCTGTACAAAGGCATTGCGTCTTCAGGATCAAAGAGATTTGTCGCAAACCCATGTTCTTCTTTCCTGCTTTTAAAAACGCACCTTTATTTCACTGTAGAAAATAATGCTGTCTCCTCCTGCAGCATGAATAATCTTAAAGAGTAGGAACAATATTTTGTCTTTGATTCATATTTCAGTATTTCCTAGTCATTTATGTTTTAAATTATATGTGAACTGTCTATCTCAAAAAGAACTCCACTATTTTGTTTCTAAGAGTTATATTACATATAACGAGCTAAACGTTACGGCTCTTGTCATAAAACCGTAATATTTTGCATTAAGGGAAATTAATTTCTTTTACTAATGACTGCCTTTTTTCCAGAGACAATTTGCACACTGCAGTTTATTTTAAGGAGAGGAAGATGTAGTTAGCTAATGTAAGCTGGATTAAAAAAAATACACACAATAGGGGATGAAACTTCATTGTCACAGTGACAATGATTCATTCTATGCTGTATTTCCTTCTAGAAATTTTCTAATTAAAGTCTGGAATTTTAAAAGCACTTTTTGTTCTGAAACTGCATAGCAGTGATGGACATGGAACAGATTACCAAGGCAAACACTATGGCTCTGTTAACGTTAAGCTTATAAAAAAACTTGTATAATCCTCCAACCTTACCCTCTCTCTTCATTCCTCAGCAGTCCCTTGCTCTCTCTCACTTAAGCTACAAAAAGCACTTCTGAGCCATGCAACAAACTGGACTGAGTTAAATTAACCTTTGTTTCTCCCTTTTTGTTGTATTAGTTTTAACTTAGATCTGTTCCTGGCCTAGTTCACTGTCCGGCTACATGGATGCTAATATCAGCACTAATGACTGGAGAAAAAAGAAGGAATGAGCACCCACATATAAACAGAAGACTTGTCCACATCTTCCAGCATTTGGAGTAAGAACATCAATGAATCACAACATCAACATTATAGAGAACATATCTGTAAAAACATACCACTGGAAATAAATAGTATCTGACCTGGAACTTAATATTCTGCATCACAGAATCATTTAATTAATAATAAAGTTCATCATCAAAAAATAATTAAATGGTATTATACACTCAACACTCAAGAAATGTTCATATAACATTCAACTATTTGTCTAAAACATATTTATCACAAATTATATTCATGTATTTCCCTGGGCAATGCACTTACTCTCCAAACTCACAGATTTCTATGCACTGCTCAGATAGTGTGTGACTACTTGGTGGAAGTTAGAGAACAGAATATTGTTATCAGAGGGTGGTAGGCTGTATCTAATGAGTCTCAATTTGCAGAGTTAGAACTCAGCAGAAACCTTTACATTTGTGTCCACACCTTATATTTTGTTCTATTTCACATTATGTTATTTTAAATTTTATTTAATTGCATATTCACATTATTAAGCTTATCAAATTTTCTCTAAGCTTGTTTCATGATACTGGGGCTTATTCAAGTCAGATTATTCCTCAGAGCTAATACTGATTGGGGATTTAGTTGTCACGTGTAGTGAAAATGTCAATGGCAAGGTATTTTTAACACATAATGGCAGCTACAGATTTAGTCCCCTTCAGTATTAATTCTTGACAGTTGTTGTCACATTTAATTTAGGAGAGAATTTTAAATGTAGAAGTTATCATCTGATGACTGAATGTTCCTTTATCTCATTGGTATCAATTGTCGGTGCATAGAAGTACGTCCATGATCAATTCAAATGTATGAATAGTTGTGCTATCTATGAAAATGTGTGAAAACTGTCTGAATAGAATAAAGAACTGATGAAATGCCTGTCCTTTTTTTTTTAATTTTTACTGACATCCACTGCTAGGGAAGACTGTAGGAACTTGCAATTTGCAGGACTGTGCTGTGTCAAACTTCAGAATAATTCAGAAGTTCTGACTGATAAGAAAAACTGTTTTGCAGTAGCTTGGCATGGCAATCTTTTAAATTTTAGATCTGAGTCACATATTTCACTGAAACATTCTAAGAGATGAAGATTAGAATTTTAACTTTGATTAATAGGTAGGAACATAGAAAAAGAAACATAGGCCAGTATAACAATTAAATCTTTTGTTTCAAACCTGATACCATGGTCTAATCTCACAATAATTACTTTAAAGAAATTAATGAGTTTTTTGATTCAGTGTTGATTTTTTTTAAAGCTTACACCACTAGAGCTGGAAAGCCACTATTCAAGTTTTCTAATTTCTATAGAATCATAGAATCATAGCATGACCTGAGTAGGAAAGGACCCTCAAGGATCATTGAGTCCAACTCCTATCCCTGCATGGGACAATCGCCAACACTCACACCATGTGTCTGAGGGCATTGTCCAAATGCTTCTCGAATATTGTCAGGCTAAGGTAATCTACAGGCAAAGTCCTGAACTCTAGTGAACAGTGAGTGGACAGAACACATGCCAAGATTCTTGCAGATGTATCAACACACAGCTCACCTGTACTGTTAAGGGCCCGGTGTACTCTCTAGCTGCCCAGCCACAGATGCCCTCCCTCCCCAAGAGGCTTTGCCTCTCTTGTGCTTGTGGAGTTAGGCAGATTTTATCCTACAAGAGTTCAGAAAGTGAAGCAATGACTTTTACTGAATGAATTTGTCAGACCCTGTGCTCTTACACAAAGCATCCTCATTGAGACAAGTTGTCTTTTACTTGGCTGAGATGAGATATTTCCAGAACCAAAGTCTCCTGCAATGGAAACCTTCAAAATACGGAGTCTTATGTCCCCACTATAATGCTGTTGATTCACTTCCTTTAGAAAGCTCTCAGCTTTTTATTTTCTCATCCTTGTTTTCCAGAAAGATTAACTTACACTTGCAAAGCAACCCAAGTGAGCTTGGGAACTGTCATCACAATATAAACAATAGGCTAGATATAGGAAAGTGACTCCTTAGAAAGGTGTTCATACACATCCTTGATTTGTGGTATGTGCCTCGATATCATGGGTATCAAAGCATAAATTTAAAGCTAAGCATTCGATAATTGTTGGGGTGAAAACAAAGATGTGCTTAAAGTCATCTCTATCATTACATTCTTATTATTAATATTTGAATAAGTAATATTATTAATGTCTAAATACACATTTCTAGAACTGAATAAAATTAATTGTGATATGGCCCTAAGCATTGATCCACACAGCCCATATCACACATACTTTTTTTGTTGTACAAGTTCTTGCTGACATGTTTTCACCAGTGCCAGCTAGACTTCAATGTCCAGACACACATTGAACGATTGCACAAGTGAGGTTATTTCCAGTGGGTGGGGAGGAGGAGATTGTGCCAGGTCTGGTACCCACATCTCTTGCATTTGTCAACACTTCCCCAGGATGCTTTTCACTCTGAAACACGACAACGTGCCCTCTTGCAAATCCCAAAGTCATGGAGGAATATCCTCTTCCACCCACCACTGATACTGCTTTCTCATGGTTTCTCATTTAGGTCAAGATTTATTTCAGACTCTCTAATCTGAAGACCCAGACAGATTAATATTTACAATTTAGGACCGTAGAAGGACCCAGAGAAAAATTCCATGGAGCAAGTACATATACAGCCACTTGACTACTTAGTAGGGGCAGCGTGCCCTTGCCGTGAAAAGGGTTAATTGATCATAAGTAAATTTGCGGATGACACCAAGTTGGGAGGGAGTGTTGACCTGCCAGAAGGCAGGAGGGCTCTGCAGAGGGACCTTGATAGGCTGCAGAGATGGGATGAGTCCAATGGGATGAAGTTCAACAAGGCCAAGTGCTGGGTCCTGCACTTTGGCCACGACAACCCCATGCAGCGCTACAGGCTGGGGATAGAGTGGCTGGAGAGCAGTCAGGTGGAAAGGGACCTGGGGGTGCTGATTGACAGGAGGCTAAACATGAGCCAGCAGTGTGCCCAGGTGGCCAAGAAGGCCAATGGCATCCTGGCCTGTATCAGGAATAGTGTGGCCAGCAGGACGAGGGAAGTGATCCTTCCCCTATACTCGGCGTTGGTGAGGCCATACCTTGAGTTTTGTGTTCAGTTCTGGGCCCCTCAGTTCAAAAAAGATATTGAGGTGCTGGAGCGGGTCCAGAGAAGAGCAACAAAACTGGTGGAGGGACTTGAGCACAAATCCTATGAAGAGAGGCTGAGGGAGATGGGGTTGTTTAGCCTGGAGAAGAGGAGGCTCAGGGGAGTCCTCATCGCTCTCTACAACTATCTGAAAGGAGGTTGTAGACAGGTGGGGGTCAGACTTCTCCCAGGCAACCAGCAACAGAACAAGAGGGCAGGAGTTTAGACTCTGCCAGGGAAGGTTTAGGCTGGATATCAGAAAAAAGTTCTTCACAGAGTGAGTAATCAGGCATTGGAATGGCCTGCCCAAAGAGGTGGTGAATTCACCATCCCTGGAGGTTTTTAAAATAAGACTGGATGTGACACTTAGTGCCATTATCTAGTAATCATGATAGTGTTGGATTAAGGGTTGGACTTGATGATCTTGGAACCCAGATAATTCTATGATTTTATGATTCTATCTTTGATTGCGTTAGAAGGACTGCTGCCAGCAGGGCTGAGAGACATAATACTCCCCTGGCACTGGTGAGGCCACACCTGGAGTACTGTGTCTGGTTCTGGACTCCCCAATAAAATAGAGATGTAGAGTCCAGTAGAGGTCTGCCAAGATGACCAAGGGACTGAACTACCTCTCTGAGATTACTGCTGAGTCTGTGAGCTCAGTGACAGAACCAGAGACAGTGGCCATAAACTGAAACACAGGAGTACCCATCTGAACATCAGAAAACACTTTTTTACTGTGAGAGTGACGAAGCTCTGAACAGATTGCCATGGGCAGTTGTGGAGTCTCCGTCCTTGGAGATATTTAAAACCTGCCTCGACAGAGTCCTGGGCAACTGGCTTTTGGTGACCCTGCTTGAGTACAGGACTCAAACCAGATGACCTTTAGGGGTTTCTTCCATCCTCAGCCGTTCTGTGAGTCTGTGACCTTTTTCTTCCATGTATGCAGCAGTGAGAATGTTTAGTGGGTTTTCCTTCATGGAAATGCTGCCATTTTTTAAGAATTATGCTCTCCTAATGGTCAATAATGTTGTCAAAACTAAAGACAAAAAAGACAATTGTGATTATTTCCAAGTGTATACACATATATTTGCATTTCAATCAGGCGGATTTACATTTCTATCGGGCATTCTCTATCAGGGCAGAGTCTTACCTCACAGTTAACAGATATTTATAATCAGATCTTTATGACCCTTGGTAAAATCTTTCTATTTCCTTCATGTCCTAAACATGTAATAGGATGCATAACTTTTTCTCATGTATTTCATTTTCTAAATCATAATTTTCCAAGACAAGAAATTCATTTCTAACTTTATTTTTTTTAATAGCTGATCATTATTTCTTTGCTTGCTGGGTATTCTGTATAAAATTCCCTCTGGTACCTTGCCACTCACACTTTACATATATTATTGAAATGATAGAGATTAAATAAAATAGCCATAAATTATGCCTTTCCTAACGATATAGAATGTTTTAAATACATAAAACTGAAGAGTCCATTTCATGTTTATTGAAAGCCAATATAATTATTGTGGCAATTTCATACAGTAGTATACCTTGGACAGATGCAGAATATGACAGCATTATAGTAATTCACGATAGACTAGGTTATGCGTTTGTCTGCTCTACCATGCAGGACGTAAGAATAACTGCACTCAGTATTTTCCTTTTCCACCCAAGTCTTTGGGTAAAGGAATAGAGTCTCAGATCTGCATTTACCATGGATTCAAGCTCAGGAGAGCTATGACAAAAGGAAGCATGCTTCGCTGGAAGTTTACAACACAGTTATATTCCTTTTCTCTCCTTGTTGTTCATAGAATCATGGGATATTCTGGTTGGAAAAGACCTATGAAATCATCAAGTCCAACCACACCCATCATCCGCTAAGCCATGTCCTGTAAGAACTCATACATCCTTCTTTTAAACACCTCCATGGATGGTGACTCAACCACCTCCCTGGGCAGCTGTTCCAGTGCCTGACCACCCTTTCGGTAAAGAAATTCTTCCTAACATCAAGTCTGAACCTCCCCTGACACAACTTATGGCCATTTCCCCTTGTCCTGTCACCTGTCACTTGAGAGAAGAGATCAACACTCGCTCTCCCACAGCCCCCTTTCAGGCAGCCATAGACAGCGACGAGGAGCAAGATGAGAATGAAAGACAGAGAGATAGAAGTCCACATGCAGGTTTCTTAAGTCAATGAAATTTGGAAAGTGGGTTCAACTTTCCCAAAAATAGATAAAACCTTCAAGTTTTGCACACTTTTGTTTGTTACAAAAGTTTATATTTTTCCTAGCTAGTGTGACAAAACATTCAAATACTTGATATACGGAGCCTGGAGTCCTCAGAAAACCCATTAAGATATAAAAGTGTTCCCAGCAAAACTTCACCTACTTTTTGTTTTCTTCTGGATGCTCCCCTCCCAAACTATCAATACAGTAAGATTTGTTTGATCCATTAGTCAAGTAATAACATTTGCTAAAGTTATTAGCAAAAACGGTTTGTTTAATATTTTGTGCATAAATTAAGTTTGAGGATCATTTTAAGGAAAGAGAATCTTCACTTTCACAATAAGCCAACTTTTCTTCAATACAGATTCACTAGATTCACTTTCTAATCACCTCCTCCAAAACAAGAACACCCATCCTTTTGTTCAGATACATTAAGCTACTCATGCTACAAGGAAACTATGAAAGATCTCATTTCATGTTACAGAGAAAAGCTTGACCCTTCATCCCTGGATGACAATATATTTGTTGAATCCATTATAATTTCACATCTTGACATGTGTAGATGACTATTTGCCCAGTCCACAATAACTCAACATGTTCTATCTTCTCTGTATTGAGTAGATAAAACTCCACATTTATAACAATTGCTGTGTTGTTGAGGGTCCAAGGCATAGATTAGAAAAACACTTTAGTCTTTCAATATAGCACAATATTTCTTTTCCTCCCTCAAAAAAAATAGTTAAGCAGCATCTATATCACAATGGTGTAATTTTCCCAAATGCACATGGGATTTGCCATAAACAAACAAGTTTTTATCATTAAAAATCTGAGTATTGGAAAACAGTATAAATACATTATTTCAATGCTATTCAGTATCATAGGCATGTTAGCCAAATTAAGACTATTTTTTGATAGTTCACTCTATATTTCCTAGTAGTCAAATATCCACATCCTTGTACATATTATATAGCTATTACCTAGATATTAGATTGGTTATTTGATATTAGGTTTTAGATAGATGGAAGATACAAAATGATACATTTTAGATTAGAAACATGTATGACTATAGGTGATCCAAACCATACGCAAGAAACTGTTCTATTTTAACATCAATAACTTGAAAAAAGTATACACGTCTCTTCAATTTATCAAATATGTTCATTAAAAGTAACCTAATTTATATATCCCAAGGACTGTGAAAGATCTGCTTGGATTGATTTCAAGCATTTCTGAGCTAAAAAGTTTTATCGAAGTTTTATATCAATTTCCTAGTCTACAACACACCAATAGCCGGTGGATATAGATTTTGAAACAACTACTTTAAAAAAACCTGTGTTTTGTGAAAAGGCAAGGAGAAAAATGTATATTTTTAATATTTAATTGAATATTTCAGATTTGGTTTACTTGCATGCTGTACTACTACGACTGTGCTAGCGAGGTCTGTTTAAAGCAGGATAGTTTGAAACATTCACGAAATTTGGCAGGAGGAGAATTTCGATATAGTACAAGAATTGATTGACCTTGTTATTAATTGCACTGATGCATACCTAAAATTCTAGTGATTTTACACATGATTCTAAAAAATGGGGGGGTTCCAGGTCTTTTAAAATAGATTTTGATTGTTAATTTAAATATTATATTATTAAACAATATACAGTCATTAGATCAAATCTTAGAATAAAGAAGTTTTTATTTATATACATAATGCAAGATATCAATTTTACTGATGCTCATTTAAAATCTATTTTTCTACTAGTCACTGAATATTAGAGTTTAATAACGGTTTTGTAATGGCACAGAAAAAGCTCTAGGAGATACTATTTTGTTCTTTTTAAATTGCTGACAAAATCAGTCCTAAGTAATTAAATCTGACTTTGATTCTAGGATGTTATTCTCCATAGAAATTGGCCAAAACAGAACTGCAACTGTATTTCTAAATTGCCGTAGTCCCTCGGGGAAATCTCATCACTTTCCATTGATATAGCAATTGTTTTTTAGCTGACAGAAGTTTGATTAGTCTCCTGCAGCAATTTCATTTAAACAACCTGTAAATAATGGAAATGCACCAGTCAAAATACTTGAAGTCATTTTTAAAGTACTTTAACATTTACCTTCTATCTGATTGCAGAACATTAATGGGTTTTCTTAATTTCATAAATTTGAAAAACCAATGACTCATACATAGAGCAGATGAGGGGACAGATGTGATAGATCTTTATATGAAAATTACACCTTGATATCTAGTGGTTAATGAACAGTTATAGAGATTCTGAGTTTGTGAGAAACTCTATTTAAAAATAACAACATTGACTCTCCAAGGTTCATCCCTTTTGACCAGCCACCTGTTGAATTAAAGACTAACCTTTGTACTCTAAACCACAGTCCACCTTTCTTACATATTTTTTTCCAGCTCTGCCATGTTCAATTGTTTTGTGTTGCAGCAATAGACTGACTTAAAAAAACCCTATTAACAATATTTACCTACCATGAGATTTGCCTGTTCATCTTCCAATATGAAATATTTTTTTTTTAGTTTATGGATGTGATTAACACATTTTGTATTTTATGAGACTTCTGAGACACTGATTGTAGTGGTAGCTCTTGAAAAGAAATGCCAAATAAGGCTAACTAAAAGACAGTGATTAGTTCCTCTCCGGTTTGTTTAACCATCAAAGAATATTTATGAAAATAATCTATGTTATATTTTTTAATATTTTAATATTTATTTACTTAACAGAAATGTTAAAAGCTATGATTTTAACAACTTCATAAAACAGAGACATAGTTGTTCAGCTGGTACACACCGTTATTTTATACACAAATGATCTCTGGCATGAAAGTACTTAAAAGACTTTGAGGATTAAATTGTTCCAAATTTTTTTCCATATATCTTAATTTCAATTTGAAAGCCAGGAATTCTTCATTTTCTTATAAGGGAACTTGTTTCATTGAGCTCCTTATGTGACATGAAGATTTGGAATGCAGAAGAAACACCTGTCAAAAGTGGAAGAAATCAGGACATGAAGCCACTACTTAAACCACATTTTGTTATGGAGTCCTGTATCTTCTATGGAATAGAGGCTTAGTATGGGCTGAGAGTCATTTTTGTTTCAAACTGCAAAGCAAAATGTTTTAGGTGTATCTCACCGACTCCCTTGCGACACCTGGAGCATCAGAATGATTCCCAGATATCTTGTTACACATCAAAAGGATTTTCTGGTTACTGCTAGTTGCTTGAAGATCCTTATAGCAATACACAAACCAAGATTATGCATTTTACATACGTAGATGTTTTAGCTTATTAGATGAGTTAGATAGAGGAGCTAAGCTTCTCTTCCTGTGTCCCAGGAACTCTTTGTTAAGGATTATCACGCCCACAGAAATAAGAGTTAACTCCCCAAATTAGATAGATAAATTGAAGTCACCTTTAACAAACATCAGTGCAAAGTAGAAGCAAACAGAATTTTTTATTTACGAAATTCAAAATAAACTACAGTTTACAAATATTTATCAAGAGAAACACACACACAAAACTTAAAGAACCATGTATCTGTCTTGCATTTATAGTAATTTAAGTTAAAATAACTCAGGGTACAAGTTAAAACACACCTATTCAGGGCACCTGGGCTCGTCTTTAATAGTTTATATATTTAACTAGTACATCACCTTCACCTAAGTCGTTGGTTGACAGACAGATATTTTAGAATCATAGAATCATAGAATCTTCTAGTTGGAAAAGACTTTTGAGATCATTGAGTCCAACCATACCCAACTCCTGCTAAACCATGTCCTTCAAAAACTCATCTACCCACTTTAAACACCTCCAGGGATGGTGACTCAACCACCTCCCTGGGCAGCTGTTCCAGTGCCTGACCACCCTTTCAGTAAAGAATTTCTTCCTAATATCTAGTCTGAACCTCCCCCGGTGCAACTTATGGCCATTTCCCCTTGTCCTGTCACCTGTCACCTAAGCGAAGAGATCAACTCTTGCTCTGCCACAGCCCTCTTTCAGGCAGCCGTAGACAGTGATGAGGTCTCCCCTCAGCCTCCTCTTCTCCAAGCTAAACAACGCCAGTTCCCTCAGCTGCTCCTCATTGGACTGGTTCTCCAGCTCCTTCACCAGCCTGGTCGCCCTTCTCTGGACGCGCTCCATATGTTCACTAAATTAATGAGGTGGTCATAGATTTTAGCTTCTAAATTAAACTGTCAACAGTTTGGGAGTTTATATGAAAAAAGTGTGTTTATGCTCTTAAGATACATACAGAATCATAGAAAGGTTTGGGTTGGAAGGAACCTTAAAGATCACCTGGTTGGAAAAACCTCTTAAGATATTGAATATGTCAAGGAATAAATACAATTCTTCACCCAAGAAGGGTGTCTAGTCGCCACTAGCAGCCATACAGACAGTAGGAAATTAGAATTTGGTTAATATCTGATTCTAAAATAACAAGCAGAACAAATGTTTTGGACATGTTACCTGTTTTCCAGTAACATATTTCTTATTACACTTCAGTCTGACAAGTCTGATCTGCCTCCAGATTAGAATCTTCCTGCTTCTTTTTCTTCAGTATTTGATCTTGTTTTAGATGGAGAAAAAAGGACAACCAAAACCAAAATTAAAAGTAAAGTGATAGTAGATCCTCGTGTTTTCTCTAAATTATCTTTAAGGTGTCTTTAGGTCTTGCTTCTGAAGATGAATTTTTTCAGGTTCTCCAGGGTAAATAACAGAACTGAGTGCTCAGACATGACTAAATATGGCTTTCATTTCACTTTCTTCAAACAATAGATACTTCTGGTAAACTGGCCTCCGGAAATGTGGCTCATTGTAAATACATATTTTCTAAATAAGAATCATTAAGGTTCAGTAATACTTGAATAACTTCTGTGATTATCTTATTACTACATCTTCACATTGAAATTATATGAGCTTTGAATGCTTCATCCCAAGTTTGAAAAAATAGAAGTACCTTCCAGCATTTTCCAGCACCTCACTGTTTCAGAGTGCTAGTGTACTGAATTTATGGAATGCACTAAACTTGTTATTGATCCATGAATCGTCTCACAGAATGGGTTTTGGGTTTTTTCATATATCTATATACAGGACTAATAAAAAGTGCTCAAACCACTAAGAACATATTGCCAAACATGTTTATAATCTTGTGTTCCTTCAAAAAGGAGGGAGAGACAATATTTTTAAAAAACATCCATTGGTGCTCCAAAAGCCAAAAGGAAATCACTGGGAGTGTCAAACAAATTTTCCCCTCATTATTATCATGGACAGCAAATATCTTGGGAAAAATATATAAGGAGCCTGATCCTGCAATGCTGTCACTCCATTGGCTTTGTTGGAGGAGCAGTGTTCTACAGCAAGGTAAAGGAGGATTAGGTATTTATGACTACAGAGCATTTAGCAGATGCCATTACTATGCTCAAATGTTGTATTTAAATATGATGTATTTATTTAAATAACTTTAGGGACATATAAAATATCCCTATATAATTTTTATTCCTTTAATATTATTTTTTAAATTTAGTCATATGATATAGAGGAATTCTTTACATGTTATCTTTATTGCCCAGTCTTACTTAGAGGTTCTGCGGAATAAACAGCATTGAAAACAGATGGCTGGATTTACAAAATGAGGCTCTGTGCAGATGGACCTGCAGATATCAGTGCCAGTATTGTACCTTATCCATATGGACTGCAAGATTTATGGCAGAAGTAATTCTTTTCAAATTCATCCTTGGATGAAAGCTAATGCCTCCCTCTTTGTATGCTTCTACTACTTCTGCTTTCTAGTATTAGAGAAGAAGGAATAATTTAAAATAAATATTAAATATGTGTTCACAGTAGGTTAACTGCTGGTTTAAGATATTTTAAGACAGGAATATGATTCTTTTGGGTGTTATGCTTGATCTTGGCAACATAAAGCGCACAGGTAAGCATGAACTGTGGCAGCTCAGTTTTTTCACATCAGAGGACTTAGGTTCCTACAGACATAAATTTATCTGAAGGAGTGCTCTTCCTAACAGGCAAGAGACAGAGAGTTGGTGGCTCTACCTAGGACAGGAAAAAGTTGTCAGGGCACCTTTAAGAGCTGAAACGTGTGTTCAACATAGAGCTGTCCTTCAGGACCTGGCATATTCAAGGGTATAATGGGAACATCCTTAAATCACTTCTCCAGGGGTTACCTAAAAGGATGAGAAAAGAGTTAAGGAGAGATGCCTATAGAGAACAGTTGCGAAGGTACGAAGATGAGGCCTAAACACAACACTAGCATGACAAGTTTCTAGCAAAGTCTTTTCTGTAGCTTCCCACCAACTGTTTGTACTTGGGAATATCCACATTTCTGACTCAATGATCACTAATTGCAAACAGCCATGGAAAAATAAATAAGGAAATGTAATTTATTACATTCACAAACACTGGGGTAGTCATATCCATTCCTAGATGTTGATATGCTTGTCTTTTAATATGAACATGATTTAAAGTGTGGATGCTTTCATTTACAGATCTGTAAATAGATAGCACACATGATTTTCCGTTTCTACTGTATCTGAGATATACAGGTTCATGAATAGTGGAACAAAGACCCAATGATCTTTAAAATGAGAAAATTAAGAATGTTGTCTTTGCCCTTTAAATTTTGCTTTGCCCTTTAAATTTTGCTTTGCTCTTCAAATATTTCCAGTTTCCCGTTTTGTTCTTCAATTACATCTATTGCCTGATTACACACAATACTGAGTTATTCTCTAATGCTAAATGTTTCAGGACAGTGGTGTAGTTTCAGGAACCAAAACATTCATATAACTGGTATTTGTAAAGTGGTTTGAGATCCACTGAAAAAAGACTACCATAAAAAATATTATTCCTGTAACAAGTTAATAAAAAGCAATCTCTTGTAGAGTTTAACACCTCAATTTGAAAAAAAAAAACAAAAAAACCCAGGTCACATTTAGAATAAGTTTGGGGATTTTATTTCTTTTGTCTTCAGGAGGAGTAACAAAAATCCAATAAAGAGGAACTAAAGTAAGTAAAAAAACCATCTGAATAAGACTAAAAAATAACCAAGAGAGCAGAACAATATAGAACAATACAAATTCTCCTCCACGTAATCGTATAGAGCATTTCAAGCTAACCGAGCATAGCAACAAAGGTTTAGTTATGAATACTTGCAGGGGGAAATATATTTCAGAGGCATTTGCTTCTGAAATTATGGCAAAAATACATTTTTTCTATAGAAAAAGTTCTCTCTCTAGCAAACTAAATAACTTTATGTTTAAAAACAACTTTTGCTTTCTGCTGAGCTAATTTTGTCCTTGGCTACCATAGGCATGATTTGCTTAAGCTGAAAGGAAATAACAGCTGTGAAGTTGTTCATATATGATGAATGAGACCATAAAGTAAAACAATTTACCTACACCAAAACAAGAAACAGAACATTGCTCAGCTTAAAGCCTGAATCCATATTACATCCCTGGTTGTTCACTCAGAATGTTTTTGTGCGGTGTACTTTCAGAGGCCTCAGAACCTCTGACTATACACATATGCAAATGTCACTAAAAGTGGAACACCAGATTGTTTTAGGAAGAAAGTCACAAGGCAATAAAGTAAGCATGATGGTATTAACAGATAAACACATGAAGCATAATTAATAAAAAAGTGGAAGTACCACTCGCTTTTGAAAATGACATCTACATGTGAAGTATTTAGCATCTTAGCACACTACATTTAAGAAGGAGAGTTTTCAGTTTCTGTGTTACATTTAAAAATTTTTCTTACCTAATAACACAGTAGCTGTAAAAAATCTATCAGCCTGATGACACAAGAAAAAAGTTTCAGAAAAAGTTACAGATGAGTGATATTATTCCTCAAAGCTATTATTCTTCAGGCTGTTGAAAATATCAATATAATTCCCTTTGGTCTAGTCAGTTTTTCTTCTGAAGATTAAAAATCAGCTCAATTTATGCAGAAAAGAAATAAGAAAACTTCATGGTCCTCATTTTGGCACAGCAAAGGCCCTATAGCATTTCGGGTACATTACAATGTCTGTTCAACTGCATCACACTTGTGCTGTGCTTTGGGAAAAATAAACCAGCCTCCAGGCCCTAAGGACAAAGCTATTTACAGACAACTAGAAGCCATTGTGCTTTAGCACTGATGACTAAAACAGCTCAAACAAATAGGAAACAAATCTTCCATGCTGCAGTATAGTATTCTGTGAGGAAGAAGAGCGATCTATGTGGATGAATTCTGGCACAAAGATACATGAATGGTATCAGGGAATATACACTATAAAGAAAGGAGTGCCCTCTGAGACATGGCAGGGGAGAGGCTAGGAATGTAGAGCAACAGAGAATTAAAAAACATACAGACAGTTTAAACTAACTGAATGCTTGATACAATGAAATAATATTTGGTTAAATTATTCCAAATTCTACAAATTAATGCTTTGGGTGTACTGCAGTTTGTGATAACTTGCATTAGTGAGTTTACTGTCTTTGAGAAAAATAATGTTCTAGGAAAAATGCGTGTGAAATTACTTTCTTGATGTTTTGTATGAGCAATGTACTCTTTGTGAAATAGGATAACACATGTTTAAAAACAGTGTTAGCTTTCTCTTATACATGGGATTTTCAAAGAGATTTTGAAAGGAATGTTCAAGGGAAATAAGCAGTAGCAACCAGTGTCATTTGGGTAGCAGTTAGTTTGTTCACAGTATGGAGTTTAGAGTCTTGAAATTGCAATGCTTCAGATTTCTCATGCCTTTTTCCAAAAAAATAGTATTATGGCAGATGATGTTGAAGACAGTGATTTTAAGGAAGAGCATTTATAAATTTGAGGGGCTTATGCTTGGCTCTTTATACTTCTCTGCATATTTGATTACTATTCATGGTTTTGTTCATACATATGCCTTCAGCTACTTAAATAACCTGCTTGACAAGGCAATACAAATTGTAGCTACTGTGAAACAACCAATTGGAATTGTTCAGAGCTGTTCAATAAATTTTATGATCCTTTCTAGCAGTCCCTTTCCTAGACTGGGTTAAAGGCTTTGTTTAGGTTATTAATTTCTTGTGAAATTCTTGCACTATGCTTGGAAAGAGAATTTGTTTCTAATTGCAACTAAGGTGGTATTTTAGTCATGCTTTGATGCATCAGTATAGGAATACCTGGGGTTTACTATTTTTGCCTCTTTCCTCACTGCTTCCTGACATTTCTCCTGCCCTTAGGGCCATGATTAGATGGCTATAGCTATTCCAAATGTAATGTCAAGCATCCAACAACTGTGCTGAGTGTGGAATGATGCTCCATGTAACTCCTCTGGGATCAAACTCATCTAGCTGCAGCATTAGTGGACTAATCTGAAACATAGTAGTGCAGAGGAGCTCTCTCTGCACCATCCTCTAAGCCTAAAATTCACAAGGTGGCACATCTCGTCTCCATCAGGAGACTCAGACCTAGCAGACTGTCTGTGTATCATCCAGCTTGTTTAGTCCTGATCCACCAGACTTTCTTTAAAGGCAGGTCTTGCACTGGCTTCTGTAGAGCAAAGCAAATTTCATGAGAGAATAGCTGGATTTTCTCACTGCCAGCAGATCCCACATTTGAGAGTGAGCCAGCAGACCAGGCTGACTGCATACTGTAGAAAAGCAATGACATATGGTTAGAAATAAATTTTTAAGCATCAAACCAGAAAATAACATCTTTGGTCTGGCTAAAATGGTCACTGAATTTGTTGACCTCTCTGAATTATTTCAGCAGAGCAAAACACTTGAAGTAATTGTGAAAAATTTCTTTGCCCTGGCATTTAACATTTGAATTACTATTTCAGTGATTCAAAGTTTATTTCAAAGTTAACGATAATTTTTTTTAAAAAGTAAAACATAGAAATTGTCTCATTCAGGCTAAAGACGTTTCAATATGAAAGGACTCTTTCTTGATCAGGTGTTCACACAAATATTTGTATGAGCAGAGACTGTTGCAAAACAAGGGAGTAGTCACTGAAAATGAAAATGTTAAAAATTACAGACCATTAGGGAATGCAGTTCCAGGACATTGTGCATTTATGATTGTGATAATTTGCCTGTTTCAACATAAACACTTTCTGTCAGGACTAATTTTTCCAGAAGACACCACTGTCTCATCATGGTGAATTGCAGTGGTAGATGATATAGGTCCTACTCAGTCATTTCTCACATTTATACCTGAATTAGTGCTCTAGAGTGTCATTCCATTCATAATTCTACTAAGGTGATTTTTCTCCAGATAGTAAGCAGTAAATTTATACACAATGTTTCAATAATTTAAAAAAATCAAAACTATTGACAATCATTTCTAAAAAAGAAGACAGAAATAAAGCGAAAAGTCCACTTTACTGAGATATTGAGGAGTAAAGTAGAAAATGCATTTCTCCTTTTTCAAAGGAACCCCTAAAATATCTTTTTCTATAGATCTAAACCAGTGCTTTTTTGTCATTTTCATTTGTTTCCTTATAGTGAATTAAAAAAATACAAATATTCAACCTACTTACAAGAGAATTTTTTGTCGCATTTGTAGATAAAAAAAACACCTTTGTTCATAAATTTTTCAGTTATCGCTTTAGCTCAGCTGGTCAAAATAAAACAGAGGCATATTTGATTATAAAAATACAGAGAAATGTATAATAAAGCGCTTCTGTACAAACCCTAAATGTTTTAGAATAAGCAGACCTCTTCCTTTGATTTGAAAGGTCCTTCACTGAACACATACGGAATTAACATAGCAGCACTACCTCTTCTTGCCAAGTATTTTTTTGGTCCTACAAGGAAAGCCGCAAGCCTGCTTAGCACCAAGGATGAATTCTACATAATTTCCTTCAGTGAGTCTCCTATTCACATTAATTTGACTTATCTGGGTTTTCTTTTTCTTGTGGGAATCTCTTTCCCCCAGAACAACTCTTTTCCAGAAGATACCTATTGCCACCTAGATTGTGTGAAATTACCCACCGCATACCCAGCAATTACAGAAGAATGGCCATGGCTTTGTTATTGTCCTTCCACTTCTTTACCAATCTACTTCTCATACAGAGCCTCTGATATTCAAACCTTCCGGATCACTTTCTGAAAGTCTACTGGTCTCGTCCTTTCTGCACAGAGACTTGGTCCAGGCAAAACTTTGATTTTTACAGGTTTTCTGTCTCCTGCAGCATCACCACTGTAGCTTTTGCTTACAAGTATTTGTATTTCCTTTTCTTTTCAGAAGATAATATCTGTGTTTTTAGTACACTGCTCTCCTAGTGCATGTGGAACATGTCACTATATTTCAGTGAATCATTTGTAATTTTAAAAAAGAGCTCACAGTAAGGAAAAAAAGGAAACCTTTCATTATTCTGATGCTCTTAAAAGGGAACATCTGTATAAGGAGCTACTTTGAATTCTAGTATTCATTTCAAATGTTGTATTTATGCATGACAATATGGACACTAAAATCAATACTTCTGCTAAAGAATTTGTTTCTGGTGTTGGTTGTTTTTTATTTTAGGTTGCAATTTTAACTTCATGCAATGATTATTTCACATCTCGTCTTCACCAAAAAACATTCTGAAAATCTTTCTTAGTGGTTTTTCATTAACTGGACAATGCACAGTATCTGATCAAGGTTCTGCATCCTATTGACATTTAACTATTTAACTGGAATATATTGAATTTGGAAGGGGGGGGAGGGATAAAGCAACTAGGATCCATCTGTTACTTTAAAAAAAATATAGTATTTCTCTTCTCACTACTGTATGAAGAATATACAGTTGTATCACAATATTACACTCTGGAGTTGGCCGTGGCAACAATTTCAGAATTATTTTAATTATTAAAAATTATGCCAGCAAACGTAAGCTGAAAATGCTTTAGTTTGTAAGAAATTGAGCTCTTGGTTTTATTACTTGTTTTTCTTTTTAGGAAAAAAACCTTTTAAAGCTGCTTGCAGTGTTAATTGTGCATTTATTTCCTGTCTTGCAGAGTATGACATAAAATCAGTGATGTGTTTGTTTTAGTTTCCAAAAGCTAATGTAAGAGAATAAAATCTACTTAGCATGAAGTCAATCCTGCTTACTGTAAAACACTTTTATTGTTAAAACATTGCGATGCATTGCTTCTGCATAAGAACAGAAGAAGAGGAAGCTAAGAATACAAGATCCATTTAACATAATTTGTATTTTTTTCCTCCCCTTACTGAACAGTGCAGAGGAGTGGGGAATGGGGATTATGGTCAGTTCATAATGCTTTGTGTCTGTCACTCCTTCCTCTTCATGCTTTTCCCCTTTTCCAGTGAGGGGTCCCTCCCACATGATACTGTCCTCCACAAACTTCTCCGAAGTGGGTCCTTATCACAGGCTGCACTTATTTATGAACTGCTTCAGCATGGGTCCTTTCCACACAGCGCTGGCTTTCAGGAACAGACTGATCCAACATGGGTTCCCCACAGGATCAGAAAGCCTGCCAGAAAATCTATTCCAGCATAGGCTTTCCACAGGCTGCAGCTTCCTTCATGGTACACCCACCTGCTTCTACATGGGCTACTTCTCAGACCACAGTGTGGATATCTGCTCCACAGTAGACCTCCATGAGCTTCAGGGGGACAACCTGCATCACTATGATCTTCAAGACAGGCTGCAGAGGAATCTCTGCTTCAGTGCCTGGAGCACCTCATCCCTTTCCCTCTTCTCTGACCTTGGTGACTGCAAAGTTGTTTCTTTCACACATTCTAACTCCTTTCACTCAGCTGCTGTTACGAAGTGGTTTTTTATCCTTTCCTAAATACGTTATCACAGAGGTGTTAACAACATCACTGATTAGCTCGTTGGCCAGCGACAAGCCTGTCTTGGAGCCAGCTGGAACTGGCACTGTCCAACATGGCTTCTGGTGTCTTCTCAAAGACACCATCCCTGCTGAGCCCCTGCTACCAAAACCTTGCCACTTAAACCCAATGTAGCCATCAACAAGCATCTTCCTCTGTACACAAAGTTATCCTTTGCTACACCTTCCTCCAGGTGCTGTACCTGTGCTTTTGAGTATCCCAGCCAATTCTGTGTGTGGCTGCAACGTGATGTTGAGTGCTGCTCTAGCAGTTCTGATGTCATTTTGAATTTCCCAACTGAACATTCATTAATACAGTTCAGCTGAGAAGAGATGAAGCAATGGTAACTAAAGGCAGATCACTGTTCATCAGATTGAAATGCAATTTTCTAGCCAAACAGAGGCTGATATGGTTTCTTCAAAAGGATGGCGTTTTCCTTTACTTCCTTCTTACAGCAGGAGACCATTAAAACAAACAAACAAACAAACAAACAAACAAAAACTCCAGACCACTAACATGGAGTAAGGTCTACCCACTGCTCCCCTTGTCTTTCCTTTTAAATCCTCTTTCTAATCTTTTTGTATTATCTGCACTGTATCTTTACTGAAATATTCCTATCTTCTTCCCTCAGTTTCTACCTATCTATGGTGAGACTCTTCCTGGCCAGTTCAAAATGATTTTATAATGTTATGTAATAACCTAAAAGCATTCCACAATTCTCAGCAGTTCACACCAAAGGGTGATCCCATTAAGTGACCTCCCAACACGCTGTGAACTGCAGCAGGATGGTTGAGTGTACACCACACGGACTATTCTCTCTGCGCAAGAAACTTAGAGAGAAGACTACTTTTTGCCTTCTTAGTCTCTCCCCTTTCTCTTTCCCACCTACTTCTTTTCAGGGTTCAGGTCAAGATATCGCTGCTTTTTTTCAGAGTATTGTAGCGTAGTGCTATTTGAGGCAATTCAATAATTTTCTGTCTCTTAATTTTTCTTTTTCTTCTCTGAAACACCAGGAACATACATTTATTTTCTGACTTTTCCTCTATTGCCTCTAACTCAATATTTTTGTGTATAAATTGTTTTCTCTCTTATTCTTCCCCTCCCTTTCTCTCCCTTTTCTGTAATCCTTATCCCTTAAAGTGATTTCCTTTGCATTATGTAGGAGATTATGTCTCTTTCACATGTTCTTTTTCATTAAAATCTTGCTAGATGGAAGAATACAGATCACTTTTTTTGCAACTCTACAAAGGGC
The DNA here is from genome assembly GCA_033558185.1 of Dromococcyx pavoninus. Lineage (NCBI taxonomy): Eukaryota > Metazoa > Chordata > Aves > Cuculiformes > Neomorphidae > Dromococcyx > Dromococcyx pavoninus. The sequence goes on from JAUMJL010000047.1 coordinate 857,488, forward strand.
TAGGATCTAGATATTAAACTGCACTGACATCAAAAAATGGATCTTGGTCAAGAGATATCTGTGATAGTATTATGTTTCTGAAGAAACAGAAGGAATATTAAGGGATAGGAATAAAAATTCAACTTAAAAGAATCTGCATTGTTCAATATAACTAAGACCTTGTAGGTGAACACAGGTTACATTACCCAGTGCAGTGTGGAAAAGAAGTTCTCATATACCGTGCAAATGAAACAGACACTTTGAAAATCGCAGCTTCTGAACACAACGCTGATATCAAACAACTCACATGCCAGGTACCTATATTAAACTGCAACAATTCTATGGAAAATGTTTGAAAATAGTGCTTTCTTCCTCCTCAGGTCTATTCCCTCTATGTCTTCAATGTTACACATACACTCTCCAGGCTAAAGCTGAGCTTGCTGCTATCAGACTTTGAAATTAAAATATGGCTATGAGAAGCTGAATTAGATTCTACATCCTTATGAATCTTCAAAAGTACCGGTATTTTATGTTACAGGTAGTCACAGATAAGTAAACAATAGGTTTCATCCGTGTCTATTGTATCAGAATTCAAAATCAGACCGTGGCTGAAGGGGGTTATTGATCAATAGAACCATTATTACAGTTTATAATAAATGAGAAATAGATTACTTCAAGGCATCTCAATTAGAAAATCTTAAGCACATCTACTACAGCAGACAGAACCTAGCATTTTTCCCTTTCAGGCATTTCTCCAGCACAAATCTTCCCCTCAAAAAGAAAAAAAGTGACCTGAATGTAGCACTGTGAAATAGTTATTAACCCACTGCACTTGTTCTACAAAACAGCTGTCGCCCATCTCAGAGAACAGCAAATTGGTACCATTTTAATCCCCATTGCAATGAATGCCTCCATTCTGAGAAATTCTTGTGAAACAGAAAATACTGTCTAATTAATCCAAAGATTTTTGTCTCTTAGAATATATAGTTGACAACTTTTTACAACATAATACTGCAGCTTGCTATACACTGTCTGCTACTTGTCAAAAGACCAGAAAATGTATAAACACTGAAAATAAAATTGCGTATGTCATATCTGAGAGAAAATATGTTCCTTGTTCAAAATTGAATGAACAGTTTATAGAAATATAGAGTGTTCTGGCCCATTAAGTTTAGTTACCCCAACTTCATTTTATTGTGTTGTCTTGGGAAATATATTTATGTCTCCATTAGAATAAAATAGAAATAGAATACACTACATTGTTTTTAAAGTGGAAAAATAAGTAAAATCACATATTAGCAAGGCCAATGTTGAATAATACCAGCAGACACAAACCCATTGCTAAGCATTGTTGGAACACCATCCAAGTATTCTGTTCAGTTTTAAGCTCTGTTTCAATGGATGATTGAGTTTTCCTCTTCCCTGTGACACAGCAGGGACACCCTGGTTCCTCTAACTCTTCTCCCAGATTAACTCTGACCCACTGACTCTTATTGTTTTCTCTTCCAATCAAGGCAAAAATGTGCTATGCTCTCAAGAGCAAGTTACAGTTTATTTAATGTTCTGTGTGAGCCCTACAGGTGTCTGCATATTGAACATTCAAACATCAGTCTGTTAAACACTAACAAATCTCATGGAAAAAGAAGGTATTGTGTCTGGCATTCTCCTCAATGTGGAAATACCCTTGGAAAAGGAGAGCTGCTGCATATTATTTCATTTCAATTAATTTCAGCCATCCGAAATATAGGTATCTACTTTTGAATTAATTCTGCTACATTTTCTTGTCTTCTTTATAGTCCACAAAGACGCATAGACAATTCTAGTGCATGATTAATTTTAAATGTCAACAATAGGATGACATGAATTGCACCCTGGGGTGACTATTAGTCTCCGCAAACTCTGAAAAGAACCTGAGGTGACTAGTCAGGTAGTACAGACCTACACTATATATATAAACATTTAATCAAATTTAATCACACACTATTTGTCTTACTGAGTTTTGTCAGAAGGAAACTAACTTAAATTTCAGGCAATTCCTACCTGACTGTATAGGTGATTTGCTGCATTATCAATGTTATCACCTAAACTGTCCAAGAACATGAACAAACAAGTCACACAGGGCAGACAGATGATGTTATAATTTAGATCAGGCCAGGCAGTGTACACAAGATGCAGCATTTAGGGCCTTATCTCACCAGAAATAGGTCAAAACTGTCCTCATGTAGTTGTGCTCTAATACAAGCCTTTCTATCTGGGGATTTTCCCCAAGTCACTACCAACTAAAATAGGGCATATTGCAGATTCCTACAGATTCCTGTCCTCCTGTTGTCTTTGGCATGAAAGGTACTGTTTAGTTGAAGAATGAAACAACTAAATGTAGGTTTCTGCATAAAGGTATCTACACGTGTCACAAGTGTCTATCCTCCCATTTCAGCTGATACAGTCTGGTTTCTAGTTTCAGGAGGACAATTCGTCTGGTCAGCCCCAGAAGCACAATTCAGTTGTCCGAAGGCAAACATTTAATGCCATTTCAAATGTCACAGAGTATAAAAGGAATTCTCTAAGGTCTGGCAAATACGCTTTAGAGCTTTCAGGATGTCCTCATTTCCAAAAGAAGCTACTGGGGCCAAATGGTGCAAGCAATCTGTGTTATGACAAATGGATAAAGGCTATGACCTCTACTAAGATTGCCAGAGACATTTAAAAGGGCGTATGTTAGAAAAGTGCACATGTCAGTGACTAAATCTCACACTGAATGACACCAGGAACCCAATCTCTGATGTTGCTCTAGTGGATGTTGCCTTTGACACCTCTCCTGAAAGAAGGCTGTGATGAGGTGGATGCAGGTCTCTTCTCACAAGTGACAGATGATAGGACAAGAAGAAATGGCCATAAACTGAGCCAGGGGAGGCTCAGATTAGACATCAGGAAAAATACCTTCACTGAAAGGGTGGTCAGGCATTGGAACAGCTGCCCAGGGAGACGGTTGAGTCGCCATCCCTGGAGGTGTTTAAAAGGTGGGTAGATGAGTTTCTTAGGAACATGGTTTAGTAAGGGGACAGGTATGGTTGGACTTGATGATCTCAGAGGTCTTTTCCAACAAGATTATTCTGTGATTCTATGATTCTAAATAGAGTACAAAGGTTCAGTCTCTTGATCTCTATTTCAATCCCCCTTGCAGTGTCACCTATGACTTCCTAATGTTCTAAAACACATGTAACATGTTCTGGGCAGCTTTCCCCAACACCCTGAGCTCAGTTAAATGGTTTGCTAATTAGTATGGTTTATCCAGAATTAGCCTGTATCTAGAATATCTCTCTCTAGTGGAGAGTAACGCTTTCAGATAAATTATGCACTAGTATGAGAAAAAAAAAGGGTTATAGCTTAACCATCTGTAAATATAGAGGAACTTAGCCAGGTGAAAAGGTTTAGAACTGGATGATAAATATTTAATTATAACATCATTATTAAAAATTACTTCTGTTCCAGCAGCCCTACACTTGACTTTCTATACAGTAACAGGGGCTACGGACTAATGACCAAATAGTGTATGGTGTGTATTTGGAAGTTCTAATGTTTGGTACACTTTGATTTTATGAGAATCCAGCATCTTTACAGTTCCTTGTGCTTAAGAGCTAAAATTCAGGTATCTATGATGTCTTTTTTGAACGCAGATAGTTTATACAGTCATCCAAAAGCAGCAATTCTATCTATTTCATTTTTGTCTTCTGTGGTAGCAATTCAATATCAGTACATATTGGATTAAAGAACATGGAGAATCAGCATAACAACAAATGCAGCTAAGATGATTACCAACAAAATCAAAATAAATAACTGTGACAAGTTAAAAAATCTGTAGAAAATGTAAGTTGGCACTGACTGCATGTCATATTAGTAGAAAAAGTAGCTTATGAAAACCTAAATGAGGAAAAACGTGTTGTCTTTGAAATAATCCAGTTATTGTATTATTTTAGAAAATGTGCTGTTATATGCTACAGGCAGCATCCAAAATAAAAATGTGGAAGTTTACACATGGAACATGTGTAATGTAGCTTGCATACATGAAGTGACTACTATATTGTCATGTACTTTCTCATATTGTCATTGTATTGTCATGTATATTGTCATGTATTGTCATTTTGAGCAGTGTTACCTGTATTTTTCCACAGATTAAGAATGTATTAGGATGTAGTTTCATGATCATGTTTTGTATGTGGGACTGGCTCACTACTTAAGTTAGGAAGACACTTAAACCAACAGGTTACTTCAGAGTACTAAATGTTCTTATCTTATACATTGTTTTCTGTAGGTCAGAGATGCAAACAGCAGAGGATGGAGTGGATAGATGACAGCTACTTCTGCCCCTTTTTTCTAGTGTGATGGCAAAAACTGCAAGTCCATTTATTCAACCTTTCTGCCTTTAAGCTCTCCATCACCACTACACCTTTTATTTCCCTTCTGTCTTTCTAAGTTGGCCTCAAAATCGTATTTTCACTCTGGGTGGCCAACATCAATTCAAATTCCACAGTAGTTTCCTGCATATTTCTATAACTTAAAAGTTCATTATATTATTTTTAGAGAAATGTATGCCATACAACATTTTAACAAAGATTACCAATAGTAATTCAGCCAAAGGGCAGTGATCTTTCTTTAATGGAAGGTTTCTGTCCCCACAGGATGGTGAACAAGATGTTGCTCACAATTCAGTAAGTAACATGATAATTCCCTCTGAGCAAGAGTTACAGCACTTTCTCAGCATAACGTTTTCAAAAGTCCCTTTTTTAGTATAGCTGCCATTTTTCAAAATTAGTCCTACTGATAACATTTTTTCCAACAGCAGGCTCTCATTTTCCTCTCAAACTCTCAGTTTATCTTTTATTCAGGTTGCTATTTATTTATTAAATAGTTTTCTAATATTTCCTTTCCATATTCCTTATAACATGTAGGAAAACAAAAATAAGCAACTGCTGAAACCACAAACAAGTAATTTAAAATTATCATCTATTTTTCATATGCTTCATTCAAGCTCTTTGCAACACTGTGTCTGAACAGGCTTGCAAAATTACTTGGGAAGCATTTCACAGTGAGTGTAAATAATACCAAAGGCTATTATTAAGACTCACTCTTTGTTGTCTCATGATGAAGATTTCCTCCTCATGGAGAAATAAACCCTGGCCACAAGGAATGGTGGAGGAGTTGGAAAGAGTCTGACAGTAGACCTTTAGCAGGTCATACGCATGGTCAAACTTTACAAGTAACACTTGTCCATAAGGTTGCTGGTTCAAACAGGCACTGAAGTTCTCAGTCTCTGCTCTCATGTTTGTAAACTCTTCCATAGGATAGACAACTGTGGAGGTCAAAAGAAACATTAAAGTCAAGATGGTGACAGCCACACTGGATTAAGGCAGAAGGTCAGAAGGTCAGTAGAGTTAGACTCTACTGACTAGATTAAACAATTCTTCTGTAATAAAAATTGCCAGCAAATTACATTTCTCAGGATATTTTTCAGTCACCTGTCTAGGTTTCTCTTGGTCAGGTTTTCCATCTTATATAAATGTGTGCTGAAGCGATAGAATACTAAGCATGCTGGTTTCATTGTACTCTCAATTACTCTTGTTGTTTATATTTATTATTCTGGCAGCAATATGTCTATATACACTCAAAGTCATAAATCTGGACCAATATTCTGCCTTTTTTCTGCCTTTTTTCTCCCCACATGCCACAAGGGGTTCAGATGTTGCTCTTGGACCCTAGCAGTTTACAGTACTTTGAGCTGTCTTCCCCCTCTTTCATGCAGTCTTGCCAGTATTGATTCAACATTATCCCATGAAAACAGAATGCACGTGGCCCTTTGGACTTACTTGTGGTCCTGTTCAGGTTTCATTCACTTTGCTTACTGCTCCCCTTCTGTATTCTCACCTGTACAACTCACTTTGCCTCTTTGCCTGCATTTCTCTTATTCCACTTTTTCATTCTGTTCTCTCTCATTCTTTCCTTGGTTCACTTTTCTTCCCTCTCCTTTTATACCAGTTCTCTTCTCCCTGTGTCATCATCTTCATGTTTTCTCAAGCCTCATTCTTCCTTTGTCTCGCTCTTCTCACATCTTTGTCCAGATTTCAGCGTCAGGCTCTTTCTTTCCCTTTTGTCTTTGCATTTAGAAAGCTCTAGAAGTGCTTCTCTCCAGCTCATTGTTAACCTATGAGTCCATTTATTCAAGCTTAGTTCATTGAGATTTTTCACTGGTTTTGTTTCCAGACTGGTCCTGTAAATTAAAAGGCCAAGACAAGCACATTTATCTCTTTGCTAGAAAAAGGAATGGATACAGGTCAAGCAGTCTTAGTCCATTTCCATCACCAGTAAGATCACAGGGCTCATTACTGGAATGTGGTGCTAGCAGCTGCAGCTGGCAGCCCAGGATCCAAAATATATATGAGTCCTGATGGAGTAGTGGAATGGAATTGGAGTGCTGACATCTCTGTCCTGCCTTAGGGAGAAACGAAACTCTAGAAGTGTTAAACATTGCATCAAGGTTTCTGTCGCTCTGGGATAACTGAAGGGCTCTTTTTTCCTCCTAGACTGTACTGCTGTGTTATCATCAACCATCTGACCATAGCCTTTTTAGGCCTTGTAATAAATATTGTTGGTATATAATTCAGTAGAAGGTTATGAAAAGGTATTAGAAGACACTAGAGATCCTGATAATCAGTGCTTTTTTTTTCACATCTTTCTACTGCTCCTCCTTTTCAGAGAGAAGACAAATACATTCCAAAGAACATAGGATAAAATCACTAGGGAAGGAAGATTATTTACTAGTATAGCCTCTCTGCAGATGCATAAACTCTCATTGAAAACAACTGTACTATTTAGCTTTTGAGTATCATTTCTCTGCTGTGAATTAGGAAGGCAAGTCAACATTCAATAGAAACTTAATGACTATGTGACTGGCCCACTTTTTTAGGTATGATTACTCATATTAAGTTTTGATTTCAGAGGGCTTGCCAATATGCAAACAGTGAAACACAAATCCAGGTAAAATGTCAGATATGAAAATCAAAGTCTATTGTCAGAAGTCATGAAAAAAAACAAGGCCTTACAGTATAGTTTAGCAGAACAAAAGTACTGAGAAGACACCTCAACACTAGGTGAAGAATTAGCCAATCCTAGAATGCAACGCCTGAGAGGACTAAGCAAGTAGAAACCTTCTCTGTTTGGTCCACAGTGAATGCAAACTCCCACAAGGCCTACACTGTATTCCTTTCAGACAGCTGTATTACCAGGGTGAATAACTGAACAGTTTTTGGACACTAAACTTTTACAATTCTTCATCCAAAAAGAGGGATATACACCCAGTTACCTGGACCCCCTCAAACAGGAGAGGAAGCAACCAAAGGATTCCCCAGAGATGCAGGGAATGACTGGAATAAGCGTACTATGCTCTGTTTCTTCTCGTCATGTGAACATTTGGCCCCTTTGATTTCAAAGACAGTTTTATTCCTAACTGAGCAAGAGCAGAATTTTACCACTTACCTTCAGTTTCTGCTGGTTCTGTGTGGCCAGCTGTGTTGTAATCACAGACATCAACGAAGAGACACGGCTGATTGAGGATACAAGAAGCTGAGCACTTGCCATTCAGTCATTTCAGCAGAGCATTGCTGTTAGCTGTTTGTAACTCAGTGGTACCTACAAGCAGGACTAAAGTCCCTCAAATGTCCATGCAGGAAGGCAACCCTTACTCTAAAGGCATTAACATGTCTTTTAAGCAAGACACAAGTGACTGAGACGATGCAAGTGATAAGATGATGATGAATGGTTAATGTAATGTAGATATCATAAAACTATATATGCCTAAAATTAATTAATTTATTTCTTATTAATTAATTTGGATTTTATCCACAACACAGCCTACTGATGCTGGCCTGGTTGATATATAGTTTGCTGACTGTATGAAAGTCCATTAATTTAAGTAGTATCTACAGGCAGATGATACATGCCTACAGCAAAGTTTAGATCTTATGCATGGCAACGTGATAATGCTCTAAGTAGGTTATATATATGGGTTCCTTAGTGTGTTGCATGCATTTATGCATGGTTTTGCAGAAAACACTTTTCCAGACCCTTCAGAAGCTTCCCTTCCATATACCTTCTGTAAGTGTCATAATTTTAAAAGGAGGCGCTTTTTTAATATATTAAGCTTCTTATTCTTTTTACTTCTGTATTGCTTCTGCAGTTTTTTTTTCATTTCAAGTTATTTCTACTCCTATTGAAAGTGCATGCATGTGTATGTATTTATAAATGGTAATTACTATACCTATCAAAAATTTAAAGCTTTGATGAATGCTTCAGCCAAGAGTACACACTTCCAAATGTCCTGATGGGGAAAGAAATTCTCTTTCTACATAAGGCATGTGAAGTAATGCAGTTATCTTCCTCACACGCACTGGAATCTGTTCATTACCAAATCCAAAATGTAGGGATAATACAGGGAAACTAATCTGCCTGGACTGAGAAAGCAACTATTTGGAGTGACATATACCTTCATTTGAACCTCCTCAAACTTCATGAACTTTAGAAAACTCTATTAGTACATCTGGACTAGATGACCTTTAAAAGCCACTTCCAACCCAAATTATTCTACTCAATGAAATGCAGCTAGCAGTTACATCATTATATCAGTTATAACACTACTATACTTCTTTTCAGGTTTTTTTCTGCCAACTCTTCCCTATATTGTTCATCATGGAACATGTATTATTCAGGTATGTTCCTGCCACTTTCAAAAAATTGTACTAGAACTACACAGTTTAAAATTGCACAGTGTTTAACTATGCTTTCTTACTCAGCTCATGGCTGATAACAGGCTTCCACTTCATAGCTTGCCCAATATTCTAAAAATGCTTGTTTGCCATTTTCTTGTCAATGGAATGATCTTCAAGAACAGGACCATCCTCAACATCCACTTTTAGGTCACTGGTATATTTTGGGGCAGCACTGAAAGTCTAGTCTTCCCCAAGGGGATAAAATAAATTAATTTTAAGATATCCAAATTTTGTTTTCTCCTGAGTTCCTTTTCTGTTGCTGCAGGGAATGACTGCTGCCTGATCATATTGTGACCACACTATAGCACGGGAAGTATAAATGCTGAGCATTAGCTAGAGGGAAGATTGGCTTGCAAACAACAGCAACAGCTCATGGCTAAAGCTTACCAAAGTCCTGGTTCCACCAATCTTACGTTCTGGGAGCATATTCCCTTTGTGTGATGCATATTAGAGTATATTCCTACACCAGCCTACCAATACAACTACAATTAATTTGCTTTCATGATGTATGATGCCACATGGAACAGGTAAAAAAAGTTTATTCTAAGCATCAGTAACGGCATGTGAATATAAAATACAGACAGCAATTTAAGATAGTGGTGACATATCCTACACCTTCCACATATCAAAAAATAAGTTATGTAGGTATGTAGAAGAGTCATCTCTCACAATTTTTTTTCCTGATATTAATGAAGTTATTTTTTATTTACACTGGTATGCAAAGACAGTGAGGTCTATTTTATACACATACATAAATGTAGGGGTGTGAAAGAGGCAGACAGCTTAAAAACTCAGAGAACTTGAAAAATGTTATTATTAAGAAGTACGTACTAAATCACGGCAATTTGTGAGTACTTGTCTCAGAGGACAGTATGTTAGAAATAGTTGAAAAGTTATCTCTAGATTCATGACAACAATTACTACAGCTATATACTTTCTGGATAAATCCTAGTGGTAAAAAAACTGTACAGATAAACAAGGCAGTATATCTGTGTACAACTGCTGTTTAAGTGAATGGAGTAAATATTACAGTCTACTAGTAAATTCCATACAACTCTCTATTACTTCCGCCATCAAGCTTGATATATCACATACCACGAAGAAAAGCATATATGATGGAGCGTTGTGATGTGAGAAAAATAACGTGTGCTTGGGATCAGGCCTGAGGAAAACCAAGGAACAACTCACTTCATAAGCACTTTCAGCTACCACTTGTGTTTTTCCAGCAAAATCACAAACACATTAAAAAGGTTGTTACCAGAAAATATTAATTCTAAAATCAGAAAACTCCACAGAAGAGAATATTAGTGTTAATTCAGCTTTGATGAAACACACACACAAACACACCCTGAACCTTTGTCATTTTCTTTCCAGTTCACCTTATGATCCCTGTGGCCTTTCAGAAACCCTGCTGCTTCTGACAACGTTTCCTCATGATCATGATATAGATTCCCTTGTTTGAAGGTCTCGAAAAAAAACATCATGGAAAATACCCATCCAGGTCTAAAAAAAAAAGCTGAAAAATATATGGCCTTATCAACACTCTCAATAATACCATTTCAGTAACCACCAATCTCAAACAGGAACTGATATAAAATAAAGAGTCAATGAGGAATATTTATTATCACAGTCTAGGAAGAAGTGGAAGATTTCCCATAGTATATTTTCAGTTAATATAAAAAGAGGTGTCACCTTCAATTTATTACTATTTTGGTTTGTATGCCAGATTTAACATAAAGATAACTTCTTTTGAACTGATGGAAATTTGAATTATTCAGTAAATGTCGAACTTGGTAGCTTAAGTAGGGCCAATAGATTACATCTGAATACACAATGACTCCATCCTAAAATAGAGAGGTTTAAACAAAAGCATACATGCATTTGTTTAAACTATTTCTTTTTTGCTTTGGTGGATTCGTCCTTTAAAAATAAATTATTGTTCTTTATGGCAATATTTCTGTGCCTACATCATTGCTGTACTTGAGATCTGAATGCTAATGTCTCTTTATAGACAGAGCAAAAAGGTTGATATTGTTGTTTGGTTTGGTTTTGTTGGTGAATTATTTTTTTTTCCTAAGTGTGTCTGTTTAACTGTTCTGTACCAATGTTAAATGACCAAAAAGAAGTTAATGATCTGGTACAATGCAAAATTCTTCTTTCTTTCACAGATATGCTAGTTTCCTTGTGGCTATGTACCAGATACCATGTTACAACAAGCTCATATTATGCTGTGTAGATGAATAAGCACTTGCTGCTTCTAGTTAAATTTAAAAATAGAAAAATCACAAGTAAACAACTTTATCGTATTTGGAGGCAAAGACTTGCCATATTAAGTAGGGTTTTTAGTTTTATATATGTCTAAATACATACACAAAGTGGGAAGGGTTACATGGATTTAAATTCGCCTCTGATTTTTTTTAAGTTTCTAAAGTTAAATAGGAGCATACTTATGAACACTTTATGTTATTGAGCTTCATTCTTAGCCTTATTTCTGTTACAAGTTGCTCAAGAAATTGCGACTTTGATATGTCCACAGACAGGAAAGAAAAGTAAGATCTTGGAGGCTGATGATGAATGCGGAAGATAAATGAACGTCCATGGGCTGTGCTCGTTTTTATTGTTGTTTTTCACTGGACCATAAAAAAGGATAGCATTAAAAATAAATCTGAGCAAACAGCACAGTTTACACAGTTGCTATTATATACAAAATATTCAAACATCTGCCTATTCAAAGAAAGTCACTGGCAGGACCTACAAGCTCTTCATTTAGTGCAAGGTTCTTCATTATCTAATGATATTATTTTGCCTTCCCCAAGTTTCTAGACATTACCTTATTTTTTACCCTTTACTCCTCACAATATACAATAACTATCTGACACTATTCTACTTTTGCTTTATTATTTAATTTCTATATTTTAACCTTTACTATGGTATTTCCACAGCCTAGTACCCCTGCTAGGTTAAAGCTGGTTATGTTTCCAGAAAATTTTGGAGCAACAACAATGTACTAGTCTTCATTTCACAATTGATTTCTGTATAGATTACGCTGTGTTAAGAGAATTCCTACAGTTTGAAGGAAGAAAGGCAAGAGTTGTTTGTCTTACTCAGATCTTCTTCACAGTTCATGAATATTGCTAGTCTGAGAGAAAGAATATAGAGAGAAAGACCATGTTTGTGTTTCTGAAGAAGAAAACAATCCTACTATTTGTTACTTCTCAGTTCAGGATGCAGAAATGAATCCACTTTCTTGTATGTAAATAAGATGATTGCACCAAAAGTATACTTGACTCTCATCAGTTTAGCTGCCTGAAGAAACAACTTATCAACTTCTCATTTATTGGCTGGTTTCCAATAATACTTGCTGTTAGTTTAGTCATTATAGACACAATTACATATGAGTAAAGACACAAAATTTATAAACTCGCTACAAAACAGAAATATTTTAGAATATTTAGTTTGAAGGAAGGATTTTTACCTTCCTCTGAAAATACATTACATTAAATTCAGCGATCATGGAACAATCATGTCCCAGAAATTTAACATGGAAGAGAAATACTTTCCAGGAATCTATATTGAATAAAGTCCACAGAGTTCAGAGTTGCGGTCTGAACATTAGATATTAGAAAATTTCATTATTCACCAAATGCTCTTACATGACAAGCCTTGTTTGAGAGTTAAAAGTCTATATACAGTTCTTTTCACTTTATTTTATACTTAGTCTATTTTTTTTAAAATATACTGATGACTTTTCTAAGGTATGTAGTTTTCTATCTTTTAAATCCTAAAACAAGAACAAAAAAAGGAACTCCAGTAATCCCACTACTATCAGTTCTTAAATTTAGAAAGCTGGTTTGCATAATGAATTTTTTTCCCCAGGAAAGAGAATTGTAGGGGTTTCTTTACAACCCCTCTACTAGATTTAATTGGTTTAAACATTCACCTCATCAGATAGCAGCAGCCGGTACCAGAAAAGGCCTCAGTCATGATAGAGCTTCATTATCCTCCACAGCAACATTTCTGTCTTTGACTCATGGATTTTTGTGAAGCTTGTAGTACCTACAGATTCATATATGTTGCATCATTGCTGGGACAAATACTTGTGTGTATCACCTTTCCTACACACCCTTACAGTTTATTTTTTTTACTTTCTGTTTCATTTAGAAACACACTCTGAAATGCAAATAAAGATTTCAGTTATGAAAAGAGTCAAGATTTGTAAAATGGGCTGAACTGTTGTTTTGACGGCTGACTTTGCAAGGCTAAGGCCTGATATGTCAACGCTAAAATCTGTCAGTGAGATAACCTTAAGTACTCCCTGATTAGATATCAGTTTGGGATAGAATTAGTGCTCAGATACTTTAAAGGTATTTATGATGCTTCTGCTTTCAAAGAGTAAGCTAAGGCCTGATCCCAGCTGGTTGATCCTGATGGCTGGTCTGTTCTTTGATGGTTGGGATTAGAATTAAGATTTTGGAAAATGCAGGCCGAAGATCATTCCAGCTGACAGCTAATACACATTTAAAAAGAAGAATGATGTGAAAAGAACTAATGATTTAAAGTTGGTACAAGAGTGGCAAGAATTTTTGATCAATTATGTTTACAGCTCTTAGTAATGTATGAGAAAGCATAATCTCAAAAATTCTGTTGGTAAAGCCTGAAATACTGGCAGTGTTCAGTAAAAGAAGATGCCAACAGATCCTCTGATTCTTTTGCCTGATGAGGAGCTGTTGATCTCATTTTAGGGTTAGAATTACTCTTTAGCAATCTCATCAAGATGCTATAGGTACTGACACATTCTAGACAGCTTCTATGAGAACTTTGAGGGCTCAGGCACACTGAAAAATCTTACAGATCTCCAGGAAAAAGAAGAACATCCAGTTTATGATTAGGGAGAACATTCAGAAAAGTGAAGGCTCAAAATTATGTTTACCGATTATTCCATAAAAGCTGCAGAAGGAAGATGAGGAACGGCAAGCGCAGGAGCTGATTTCTTATTGCTAGTATTAACTTAGTTGTTAACCTTAATTTTGGTTTGAATTTTAAGTCAGAGTTAAACTGTCTTCCAAAGCCACCTCTACACATTTGCATTTACTGGTGGGTCTATTACAGTTTATGAATATAATGCTGTCTGTTAGTAAGAGAAATAAGTTTCCAAATCAGGTGCAATTACATGCCTTTGATAAAATTCAGCACTGTGCTGAGATTACAAGTTGGTAAAGCAGAGGCTGAGAGATCTGTGTATTTTGATTGACCTTAGAAGGTCTTTTGCTACAGTTTAAGGGCAGATAATAACAGATTTATTGCTCTTTCAGACACGGGTCTGATTGCTTGATCAGTAACTGAGATCAGGGTTTGAAAGTGAATGCTGAAGATTTTAATGGAATATTTCAGAAAGAAAAATTATGGCTATGTCTACCTGAGATTTTTATTATTTGTGTGGGGGAAAGACTGCATTATATTAAACCTTGGCTTACAGCTTGAACCGATGAGACCATTGGTCTCAGTGGCAGAAAAAATCTTACGCAGAAAATGGGGGGTTTTGTGCTCCTGATGAATCCCAGAAGTTTCGTGGGACTAAAAAAGTAACTGACGAAACCAGGAATTTAAACCATACTGCAGTATCTAACTAGGAAGTGGTCACTTGTTTGGCACATCAGGTAGTGTTTGGGCTAGAACTGGGTCTCATTACATTCAGGTCAAGTATGGGAAAACAATGTGTTTGTTGGAGTCTTCTCAGTTGAGCTGTTTTTGAAAGAGTTGAAGTTTTATTGCCAACAAAGTTCTCATGGGTAAGAGGTACAGAATGACAATTAAGTCTGTGATAAAGGACAAGGATAGGGCTATTACTTCGGAAGGTAGAGTGTCCTCAGTTTCGTTGAGAAGAGGCCTTGAGGTTAAGGTGAGGACAGATGTCACCTTAATCACATGGCTAAAAATACATCTTATACTCTTGCATGTTGAGTAGGCCTTCAGTAGCCCTAAACTCTGTTAAACTGCAGAACTTCAAGTAAAAATTCATTTACAGTCAGAAGTTAAACAGAAGTTAAAATAAGAACCCAGAAGGAAGAGTTATTCAGAATTGACATAAAGACGCACTCTGTTACATAGAATTGTTTAGCTTGGAAAAGACCTTCAAGATCATCAAGTCCAACCTTTAACATAGGACTGCTAGGTTAAGATCTCACAGAGATGAGAGACACCAAGCAAAGCCTAGTGATAGGATGATGTTTATCATTCTGTAACCAGAGGTTGTCAAAATTGATGTTATAGCCTAGTTGAAAGAAACTGTTGAGACAGATGAGAACAAGCATGTGGCTGATACAAATTTATAAAACTTAATCCTCACTGTAACCATAATATGAACCTTGACCTAGAATTGATTGATTCAAATGAAGCCTGTATAGTTTGTCTCTTTATAGGTCTCCTCAATACTATATATGTTTCTATGACTTCTTCTTTCCTGTAAAAGAATCCAAACTTCAGCTATAACTTTAGCTCTCTATCTGTTTTGTGTCTTAAGACAAGACGGTTTTGTGACTCCTTCCATGATGAAAAAGGTGAGTTTTCCCTCGTAGAAGAAATGTGATGAAGGCAGATCCCAGGTTTCCAGCCTGTCTTCAGAGGTCTTTTGAGGCACTGTATTTGAAGTGAATTCTCTGTGAAAAAAATTTTTCCTCTGCCTATCTACTAGACGTCAAAAGATCATTTCCTTCAGGTGGGCACTCTGCTGGAGCTCTCTGCAAGGGGAAGAGGAAGGATGAAGGAGATGAAGCTGTGCTTTCTCTGTAAGCCTCAGAACTAACAATAATTCATAAGTCTAGACTGGCAGCAAGATAGGTAGGTAGATGGATAGATAGATGGATAGATAGATAGATAGATAGATAGATAGATAGATAGATAGATAGATAGATAGATAGATAGATAGATAGATTGATTACAGGGCTTTCAGAATACTGCTGTTCCCAGAAAATTTAACAATAATAAACAATTAGCTCTTGTTGAAGTTAGCCCTCATTCCACATGAGGGATATGCAGGATGCAACACCACCAAGTCATCTTATACTTTTCCAAACCCTAAAAAGAATGATCTCTTCTCAAACTATATTAAGAATGCATCTTCTCCTGCTGTTCATGGCACTTTTTTCACTGTTGAAGACATCTTCAATCTAGTTTTCTGAAGCAAAACTTAATCATACCTTAGCATACCTTAAACTTAACCATACCTTAAATGAAACTCTATTCACTTAAAAAATATTTCAATTGTTTGAGACATAAATAGTGAGCCTGAGGAACAAAATGCCTAATTTCTGTGCTTGGAAAGGGAATACAGAGAGGCAGATAATTACTACCCTTTCTCAACTTCACTGTCTTCTGCTTCATAGTAGTCTTCAAAAGCCTTAAAGTTTGTGTCTTTGCCAGATGTGAGTGGATTTTCACAGAGAGAAAGGAGATGTCTAACCCAAAGTTTGGCTTCCAGCCACATATCTGTTGTCTCCTTTAATACCACAGAGAAACTACAGCATTTAAGGAAAGATCACTGGTGCCTTCTCTCATTGTGGTTCTTGGAACAGCTTTACTATCTTGGCTGAATTATCCAGAAGCAAAATTCAGTTGGATACTGACAACTTTTCTTAGAAAGTTTCAGCCCCAGACTGCAGAATTTTGACAGACTCACAAAATCTGAAAAAGATGCTATTATTACATGTGCCTCAGTCCCCTCTAGAATAATGACTACACAAAGACCACATTCTGCATATTTTTTAACAAGAACCAAAAAACCCAAATTTAAATGAAAAGTGGAAAATAAATTTTTCATTTTAAAATTTTAGCCTTAAAAGAGAGATAACTTGGAAAACCTGAAACAATAAAAACTCCTTCAAGCTATCAAGTATTAACCAATCCCAGACACACAGTGTAAGCCTAGACAAGCTTCTGGATTGCAGTTGTACTGTAGACAAGGCAGTGTCACATCCCTAAATTTAGGAAAGAGCAAGCATTGGAATCCCTTTGCTGAAACAGGCTGTCCTCTAACCTGACAAACAAGGCTTAAGAACGCATTCCAGAAAGTTTTTCCAACTTATAGCAAACACATGAATGGAATCATTTTCATTTCTTATTCAATAATGTGGTAATAGTCAAAAACTTTTGTAAGCTGTTCTTGAACCACATTAAGTACTAGAGCACCTGGAGAATTTCCAAATGCAGGGAGGAGAATATTGGGGTCAATAGGATTAACTTCTAGTTCTTAGACTTTACTGTGCCAACAGCACAGAAAATGCAATAGGTGCTAAGAAAAAATGACTTGTTCTTCAAGATGCTAAAAGGTTTTTTGTTTGGGTTTTTTGCTTTGTTGGTTGGGTTGGGTTTTGGTCTGGGTTTTTTTGTGGGGATGGGGGAGGGGGATGTTCAGGGTTTTTTTAACTGCTACTCTTACTCTAAGGTACTATTTAAAAGTACTACTCTGCCATTCTATCAGGGAGAGGCAGCTGATAAAGCAGAAGAAAAAAAATCTGACCTAATAATGAACAAACACTCTAACGCACTTTTAACAAGCAGATTTTCATTTTTATTGACCTAATGTTAGGCAAACACTTTATAGAAATATGCTGTTTGACAAATAGAATGTAAAATAAATTCTAAACAGGTGGAAGATGAAACGGCATGTTTCAGATTCAGGTCAAATTTAAGCAAGCATTATGGGAATTTTCACCAGCCAAGTCAAAGACTTCAGTAATAAAATAACACCCCACAAAAAAATTGCAGCAAACCAAGTTCTCACTCCCCAAAAATCTACTTTAAGTTTTAATTTCTTGATTCCAAAGAATCACTCTGATACAAAAAAGACTGCTGGGAAAAAACACACTTTTTTTTGAGGCTACTTGTGGGAGTTGCAAATAGAGTGACAGAGAGGGAAAAAGGATCTGGAACTATTGCTCAGATTCAAAAATTGAATACAAATCGCTGCTATTTATCTGAAACTGAGTTTTCTGCTGAATGCATTGTCTTTTCAAAATTACTTATTTAACTAATCTAAGTATACCAAAGACTAGAGATGGCAGGCTTCGGATATCTATAGGGACAGGATGCAGCTATGAAGATCAACCCGAATAGTCACAGAACCTTGGAGCTTTTCAGGTCCAGAGGACAAGCCTCACCATTCATTA
This sequence comes from Dromococcyx pavoninus, assembly GCA_033558185.1. Lineage (NCBI taxonomy): Eukaryota > Metazoa > Chordata > Aves > Cuculiformes > Neomorphidae > Dromococcyx > Dromococcyx pavoninus. Next base: position 875,447 of record JAUMJL010000047.1, read on the forward strand.
ATGTTTTCCAATGAAAAGTGACACTACTGGTACAAGCTGAGTGTCTTTCTGTCGTTGGCTGAGCTTCAGTGGGGTGCACACATTTGCAACAATTGTGGATATCATTGGTGAATGTAGGTACTGTTATTTCCATACGCAGGAGGTGTTGAAAGGCCAGTATCTGACATAAAAACATTTTTTCCCCCTGCTGCCCCCTGCTGACATCTCCTAGGATCCAGCAACGGGGGAATATCAGCGTGTCCCCAAAGCATGCAGTGTGAAATAGGCAGAAGAGATGGCTCTGTAAGCTCAACCATGCTCACTATAGATTTAAATTTCCTTCTTTTAGCTCAGAATCAGACTTGTAGTTGTCTTTCCCTTGGGTTCAAATCCAAAGATGACCTTTTGCAGGAAGTTATAAACAGAAGCACCAAGATGGAAATAGATTGTCATTGTGTCTGTTGATACTCCACACTCAAACCAGTATACATTTCTGTCACTTAATTTGCCAGGTTTCACGGAGAAACCAAGTGACCGTCTGAATCTATGACTGTTGAACATCAAAGCTACCATGGGAAAGCAGATCTCAGAGGTGGTTATAGGCTGACCTTTCTAAGTTATTCTAAGAAACTCTGGCTTCTTCTGTCGAATCTTCACCTTTACAGGGGAACACCCAAAAATCCTGTCTTAAGGAAAAATGGAGTCCTGCGTTCCCAATATACAGAGACCAATTCAAACCTTTCCAGCATAATGATGTCTTTGAATTTATTAAGATTCATATATATTCCAGTATGAACAGGGAGAACTACTGAAACCAGAGGCAAGATTAACCAATGAGTGCTGGATTGACTCACATAATGACATTTCCCCTTAGCTATTCTGAATAATTTCATTCACTAAAGAGAATCAGAGCGTCATTTTCATTTACTGGTATGTCAGGGATTTCTATACAGACTTTGAATATCTACATTCATTTAGCTACATCCCTGTCTGAATGAGGCTTAGAATGATTCACAAAGGCGTTAGAGCTGTCATTTCCACTTGAATTCTGGAGGTTAGTTTCCCCTCTGCATTCACAATGAAAATACATGAAATAAAAGGGTGCACTGGCTACAGATAAAGCGTAAGTGAACTGAGCAACATCAATACAAGGTTATGCCACTCCCTCTACTTTACCTCATTATTTATTCTTTCAAATAAGATCACAGCTAAGGCTGCACAATGACTTTTCAGTCAGTTCTATGGAACCAGAAAAAATTGTGGGTTTTGCAGCTTTCATAAACATATTTTCCATTTCAGAGTCCATAGAATACAGTGTGGTGTTCTCTTACTTCAGGTTTCACCTTCTTTTTGAGAGAATGCAGACATAGGTCTTTTTCTACTGAAAGCAGCCCAAATTAACGTGGAAAAATCTGTGTTTCAAAAAATAGCATTTTCACTTTGCAGTAGGAAAAGGAATCATTATTTCTTCAAAGGGTGAAAATGTTGGATAGAGTGAGTGTGGCTGCAACCCTGAAGGGCATGAGAAGCAGTGCCAGTGGTTCCCAGACGTTCCAACATGCTGAAGAAAGCTTGAGGGCACCAGTACCCCCAGCCCTGGGGAGGTGCTCTTTCCGTGCCCTGAGAAACATCACAGGGAGTGACACACTATGAAGGACACATGCTTTAGTCCCTGCTCCCTCTCCAGAGCTGGGGGCCCTCTCTCCAGCAGGCAGGACATATCTGCCTGTATCAGGACGTGGACCTGTGAATACCATCCCAGATGGTGGCACCTAAGCCACCCCACTTTCTCACACAACACACTGCAGGAAGAGGAAGAAGTGGATAAAAGGAATAGACTCGTGACTGTCATGAGCCTGACAGAGCTCCCCAGGCACACAGACCTAGATCCAGCACTTCCTCTAAACATTCCCTGGGTTAAATAAGGAGGACCTTTGTCCCAGCCCTTCTTTTGGGCTGGTGTGTTTGTGTATGTTCAGCTGTGCACACGTAGATTCTGCAACCAGGATATACTCAGTGTTAAAAGTAGAAAGCAGTGGCAAAGTAGAAAGCACTGACTTGTTGGCTAAGCCACACAGAGGGCAGCTGGGGCTGAGTGAGCTATAAGGCTACATAGTAGCTTGCTCCCAGCCCAACAAGGACCCTCAGGATCTTTGCTGACCAGACAGACACCAGTCCTGCAAGGAAGGGTCAGCCTGCACAGCTCCTGCACTGCAAAGCTGCCGTCTGCCACCAGCTCCACCAACACTGACGACATGAACCAATCACCCAATGAACCTCCTTTCCCCCCTCCCCACTTCTTCCCTTTTAGGGTTTTGTATTTCCCTACTGGGTTTTTCTTGTGCTCCTGAATCTTTGAGCTACTGATGATCTGGTCTCAACTCTCCTATTTCTGGCTGTAATTTTATCCTTCTTACCCTTCAACAGAATTTCTTACAGGTCTTATTCATAGGTGTGAGTAAGGTTGTGCAGCTGGGCCAAGTCAGAGATGGTCTTTGGAGCTTTGGGACACAGGAAATCACACACAGGAGGGAGGGGAGGGGGAGTGTGGTCTGGCAACAGCTTGTAAATCCTGGCTAGGATCATGCAAAAGATAAATATAAGTGATTCACAGTCATTAAGATGTATATATAATAGCTGATATTTAGGGTCTTACAAACCAAAATTTAGATGCCTGCAAGGCAGGCAGGATTTTGAAAGCATTGCACTTAGATTTAAGTACTTAAAGGAAAAACAGTGACCCAAAAATCCCTAGTGACTCTGCAGAGTTGTGTGTTTGGGTTTTTTATAACCTAGAAGGCAACTTAGATGGGGAAAAACAACACTTACTGCAAGCTACGTGCCAAAGAACAGGCAGCAAAGCACATTCTTGTGTAGCTTCTTGACTTTTTCCAGTACATACAAAATGTATCTAGGGAAAACTTCCTTGTCTTATGAGGAGATCAGAATTTCAGTGCCCATTTCCTATTCAACCCTTTCTCCATTTGGAAAGGAAATTCTAGAAATATCAGCCAGCATTTCTAATTGCAGAAAACCAGGGTTGAGATATTCCAGTACAGAAGGAAAATAATGCAGGTCAGGTATAATGACAAATATTCCATTTGCCTTTATAGAACTAGCCAATGTCTGTAATAAATTTACTTATGTACGTCTCCAGAAAATAAAAGGTTGTGTTTGCTCAAACCACATTTGAATCAGCTTTAAAAAAATGGTATCATTTATGTCCATTAATTCAACTTCAATTTCAGCAGAAGGGTTCAGTGGGTTCCTGTTTCCTCTGAAGTACTAAGCTAGGTAATTGTTATGTCCGTGAGCTGCAAGAGGCACCCAGGTGCTTCACATATTTCTATTTTTACTCAAGCTTTACATTTCAGGTAATTGACACGTAAAGAAAATCATAATCACAATCCATCAGACTTGTTTCAGCATGTGTCTAGCCATGTACAGACTCAAACAGACTTCAAACAGGGTGTCATACTGAACTGAAAGCACAGGTCCTGTCAAAACAGTGGGAGTCAAGAGGTTGCATGCTTCTGGGCTTGAAGTCTCATTTAGAAAACAGGTCTAATTTTGATCCTCAGGAACTGATTCATAGGACTATATGTTTATCATGTTGGCTAGACCTGCACTTACCATTCAGTTTACCTTTATACTCAGTTCAAAGAAAAAAAACAACCAAAACCCCCACATTTTTTAAGGCTCAGTTCGAAGTTTACATCTAAATTAGACCACAGTGTCAGCGGTATATTTCCATAATAAAATCTCCAAGACTGAAAGTTCCTTATTGCAGGTTCTGTCATTATATGTTCTTTGTTGCACAGATGTAGTAAGTGGCACAGAGCCACATTTTTATTATTGTCACATCGAATAACATAAGTGTTGAAGAGAGCTGTAAGAACCACCGTGTTTTATTCAGAGCCTGATCATGGCATCTAAACCTAAAACCAAACTATTCAGCCAGGACAGCACTCTGTTATAACCTGCCCTACACATCTTTCCTGCGTTTCACCTCTGCCTTGAAAAGACAGCAGGAAAAATGATGCAGACTGAAGAAGAAAGAGGGGGAAACTAGATACTAAATTATATGCATGAATGCTATTACCTCACATTTTTAACTACACATTTTTAGTAGGTCTCCAGCTCTGCAAGGTTCTGGTTCACCTTGGAGCACTAGGGAAAACACAGCTGAGGCAGGAACCACATGGCAACCACAACTTTTCACCTCAGATCTAATTCACTTAGTTGACTGTTGTTTAATACTTTCCACATACAAAAAAATTCAGATGAAGTATCTCACATGGGAAAATTTTAACATTACTTCTAATTATTAAGTAAATGTATTAAGTCTAAAAGAACCAAACAGGACTTTTACTTCTCTGACATGTTTTCCACTGGAACAGAAAGGGAAAAAGAGTTAAAACCCACCGATTAATGCATGTCTAGTGATACTTCATTAATTAAGGCAAATTCCAGCTTTCACTAAATATAGCTCCACAAATGACTCTACTACTAGTACTAAGTAATTGAGTCTGAGGTACATTTTTACATATAATAGATTTTAACGATGCACACTATACCACTAATGGTCTCTACTCCCATGAAAACAATAGGTTCCCTCAGCATCATCTCCCTGTGGCATCACTTGATCCTCCAACAGGTACAGTTCACTCTGTGGTTTCAGAGGATATTTTTAAAACTATGTAGCTCAAGCTTAGTTATAATGCCTCTGTTGTAACCTGTCATCTAAAAAATAAAATGACTTACTCTCCCAAGCAAAAAAAAAATCATTTTAAAGAGTTGTAAACATTTAATTATTTTATGATTTAATGCATTTTTTTACCAGAGTAGCAGTTTTGATCATATATATAAAAGCCCAGGCTGAACAGCTGATTCAATATATCTGGCTGGTAGTACTGCTTTCAACAAACATATTTGATGAGCAAACATGTCCTCCTAGCCACCTACACTCATACCATCTGTTAGCATGGCAACATGCCTCTGCACAAGGTAACATGCCAGTATTAGAAGGCCAGAGAAACAAGCCAAAACTAGGGCTAAAGGGGAATCTAAATAACATTGCACTTCCCACGTCTCCTTCCTGAATTTCATCCTACTCGTAGCAAGCAGTATTATAATACTGCATACTGACTTTTTGGATTTGATTTCAGTTGTGGACGATTACAGGAGAAGCAGCACACAGGAAAGAAGAATTGGTTGGTTGGGGATACTCACAGCTGCCAAAAAGCCTAGAGATGGATTACAGCTGGTAGTCGAGAGGCCCATTAAGGATATCTATCAATTTACTTTGAACAGCTAGAGACAGCAGCTTCTGCAGGTGAAGATAATTCCCTGGAAGACCATACCACCTGGGAGAGTTGCAATCAGCTCAGAGAGGCTAACTACAAGCTCTGTCTCTATAATGACAGCCTGGAATGGCAAGATGTATAATTCACGCAGTCTGAATCCCAAACCTTATTATAAGTTTGTTTTACAAACCCATGCATTGTACTTCTCAAAAACCCACAAAATCTCAGAAAACTTTTTATCCATCAGTAAGTCTGGAGCTCACGCACTCAATTCAGTTGTTTGTCTTTGCCACTGTGAAATGGATAGAAATCATTCTGTATTCTGCAAAAAAATAAACAGACCGGCAAAACTGTTATTTTACATTTCCAAGCATATAATGAGTGGATTTTTCCTAATTTTGAGGTTTGCACTTTAGCAAAAATAATTTCTGTATTGATAGAGCTCCTTTAGGGTTTTTCATAAATATAACATTGCCTCCAGCAGCTTTTAGCATATGTAGCCTTTTCTTTTAGAAACCAGATCTTTTCAAAAGATCTCTTAACAAAGCTGAAAATTACAAAAGTATTCCTTTATAGATAACCTGTAAAATTTTGCATTTTCCACTTTGGCACTAGAACTCCATTTTCTAAGCTTTGGGAAACACCAGTTTTAATTACTCTGATATATGCCACTGTGTACATTTCTTTTAAGTAGAAAGCCTTTGCTTTGGGAACTCTTCGAGACTCAGCTACTCTGACACATCCAAATCTCCCATTAACTGTATCACACAGTATCACAAGGTTGGAAAAGACCTCTGAGACCATCTAGTCCAATCTATGACCCAACACTAGCACCCACTCATCATTTAAACCATGGCACTAAGCGCCTCATCCAATCTGGTTTTAAACACCTCCAGGGACGATGACTTCACCACCTCCCTGGGCAGCGCATTCCATTGGCGAATCACCCTTTCAGTGAAAATTTTTTCCTAATATCAAGCCTAAACCTCCCCTGATAAAGCTTGAGACCATGTCCTCTCGTTCTGTCACTGGTCGCCTGAGAGAAGAGACCAACCCCTGCCTGCCTACAACCTCTTTTTAGGCAGTTATAGAGAACAAAACTATTTAAAACATAATCCAAAGCCCATGGGAAAACATTATTATTACCCCTGCCTGGTTCCCCTTGTCACCATAGCTGTGCCCAGTGGGGGGGTACAGTTCCACCCTTTGATACGATTAGAGTTAACTCTGAGATTCTTCATCCTTTCTGTAATAGAGCAGAGACAAGGAAATTATTAATTTTAAAATGTTTATTAATTTTTAAATGTTTTGAATTGTGAGAAATCTGTGCCAAGATGAGTCCTCCAGTTCTCCCTGAGAGGGACAATGCCAAATATTACAGCCAGCCTATGGCTTGAGAAAACAACAAAGAAAGGATAACTGCACAGAGAGGAGGACAGGGAAAGAATAAGCAAGTTTTCAACTGTGTCAACCTCCCTCAAGCTTTTTTGTCCAACTCAAAGCAATGCAGGTTCCTTTTGTTCAAGAACACTGTAGAAACTATTAAGATCTATATTTTCTGATGAAAGTTTCTTGAAGAAAAAGGGAGTAAGAGGAAACCAGACAGAGATCAGAACTCCTCCAGTAAGTACAGAAAAGAGGAACATCAAATTCACGTCTGTTTTCTACTGTCATCTTTATGGGTAGTTTATGAGGTCCAACACAAAAAAATACCCCAAAACTAACCCTGTAGCTCAGGAACCAAGAGTGGGAGGGGGGAGACAAAGAGAAAGCGATAGAATTTGTTTCAACCTGTCACAGTGAGACGGACTCAACTCTATCACTTCACACAGTACAAGTGGACACGTGTTCAATAATAGTCATTTTCTTACCCTGTCAAAAATATTGGTATGTGCCAGTCCACAGCACTTGGTCTGTGAAGCAGTTTTTAGCTAATAACATCACCACTGTGCTTGAACACACACCCTATTCACCAGATACCATGCTTCTTCCCAAGATCAAGTTGGCACTCAAAGGAACCCATTTTTTGTCAGTAGAAGATGTGAAAGTAAAAACAGAGATCCTCAACAGCCTTCCAGAAAATGAGCTGCAGAATTGCTCTGAACACTGGCAGCATCACATGTAGCTGTGTGTCCACTCAGGAGGGAATTATTTTTAAGGTGATTGTAGCTGATTTTCTTAATTTGTTAACTAAAGAGTTACAGGCACAGTCTGGGGTTTTTCGTGTCAGACCTCATATATTTTATGTTGAACATCACGTCCTCTACAGTAGCGTACTCGCTTCTTATATAGTCACAAAAAATTCTCTGCTCTCAACTTTACAGAACAAAAATGACTTCTATTGCACCATCCTCTTTTCCACTCCTGCTTCAATGATAGACCTATCAGGGGAGGGTGTGCCTATTTGTATTAAGAATAATGTAGGCATTTTTTATTTGCTCTTCATTTTTACATCTTATCTAGCCCAAAAGGGATCCATCTTCTGTCCACTCCTTTAGCTAATATACTTGAGGAAAGATCAGTTACATATAATCTAGAAAGACCATATACTGAATAGAGAAATATTAGGCTCATTTCCCTGAGTAGAGGAGAATTTCTGCTCTAATGTTTGTTTTCTAACTGAATACTGTATTTTTCTGTAGGTTGTATTTCTCACTGCTTGAAAACTCTACATTTTCTTCTCAGTTCTTCCAAGCTGCTGCTTAGAAGTTTTGAAAAATAACTTATCTGTACTAACTCATAGCTTGGAATTAAATGGAATAATATAATTTACAATCCAAAATAGGAGTCATACTATTTTGGCTTGTAGGTTCATCTGACAGAATATGTCAATTAAATCATTATTGAATTGACAGAGTGGAGAAAAGTTGGTTCTTGTTAAATCCAGTAAAGGAAATGTAAAAGACAAAGTGCTCATAAAGCACCAAAAAGGGAAAGCTTTATTTTTAATATATCTTGCTGTCTCAGCTCCAGAGCTGAGTCTTCTAATCATGCACTGAATTAGTATCCTACAAGCAGTGTTCTTAAATTTAAAATATACAGTCAGCCTGATACCTTGCTGTTAATCTGCCTAATGTACTAGATCTACTTCTAAAATCCAGTAGTGTTTTCAACTGTGCAGCAAGCTTCACAGGTAATAAATATAATTAGACACAATGCAATTTGCTCATATACAGTATCCTTCGTGCTAGAGGTAAAAAATGCTTTGTAGACACAATCAGTCATGGACTAACTAGAAAGGGAATATTTTAAGAATTGATTTAAGTAAAGGGAGTAAATCACAGATCAGATGGCAAAAAAAACCCCTTGTTTCATTTTTAAGTTAAAAGGCAGCTGGGAGAGAGCAAAAAGTCAAGTGCAGTGGAGTTGAAGAGCAGTTTGGAAAGAGCAGACTGTGAAACCATAGCAGAGGAAAATCACGAATAATTTTAACAGAGAGGGGTCTGGAACTTCCAGCATATCACACATCATTCTTCCATAAACCATAGTGTACTGCCTGTAACTTCAGTTGACTTAAATATCAAGGCACTTCTGAAAATTTCTCTCAGTTCCTATCCACAAATGGTACGTGGCATAGTAACAGAAGCATAAAACACATAAAATGTCAGGAGTCAAAATGAACGTTGTGCCACCCAGAATCTCTGTTACAATCTAATGACAGAGGAGGAAATATATGTTTGGTAAGTGGGTATGATGAATGGGTTTTATCACTTGCAGTTTCTAAGGTTCTTCAGCAATCTGGGAATTATGGCTAGCTAGGAGGCCATTTAAGTAACATACTGAATAGACAGACCAAGGAGATTATAAAATAAGAGAATCTCCAAGAAAAGGAAAATAACTGAACGTGTTACATTAGTTTTATCTAATCCTTTTCCAAAGAGTCATTGCATAATGTTACCAAAACTACCCACCCCCTTCCCATAACAGAACAGAGAATACAATTGTGAAATCAGAGAGGGTGGGATTCCATCATCAAAGCAAGAAAAATTTACCCTACAGCTGGTTCCGATTCTGTGTTTGTATTTATGTTCCACTTTTGTGACTCTATAACCGAGAAATCAGTATTTGCCTTACCAAAGGGAATGAATCTTTAGCTTTACTTAAACTTCTTTGTTTTAAGTATATTTCTGGCTAAGTAAAATCTCAGTTAATGCTTGCAAGCAGAAGAGTGTTTCTTTGAAAACAATACATTCAGATAGGAAGGCATCACAGAAAAGCCATTGGAGCCAAAGCAAGATTCAGGGAAGAGGTTCCCTATAAACATCAGTAAACAGCACCAAAAGAATTTAAAAACCATCACATGGAGGGCAGATTTCTCAAAGAGACATTATCCAGTTCTTGTCTAGCATAGAGTAGGCAATAGTCGGGGGGGGGTTCTGTTTCCAGGAAATCCTATACTGTCACATTTTGTTCTTCAGTTGCTTTCTATAAATAAAGCTTGAAAAAAAAAATCCTCATTTTCTGTCTTGAGTTTCAGCAACTTACAAAATCTCTGAGTTTGGAGATTGCCTTTTAATGTCTCAAGTTATTCCTATAGAGTCTGAAACAGATCATTTACCTACAAGTCACTATCTCAGTAAGAGAAACAGACAAAATTCATTAAGTCTGATGAAATCGAAACTTGAATAAGCACATCACACAGATCTACAGCCAGAGAAGCAGCAGAATCTGTCAGAACATCACATGTCCTCGTGGTCATGCTTCTTGACTTTTTTTCAAGAGAGACAGAAGTAGATTTTTAAAATGAATGCAGGTGGGACCAAGCAGAGACTTTACCAGCAATTGCTTTCATCATTCAACAATTTTTCTTAAGCACAGCAGTCTCTCATGAATAATCTCAACACAGCATTCAGGGGCTCTGTGATTATTCCAGGACTGAATAAATATGACTGATGGGAAATCAGAATACTAGAACACTTGAATGTTGTGCAATCTCACCAGGCAACATTGCTGTGAAATTGTTTACCATGTTTGGTTGTCCTCAAAGTTGAAACTACAGACACATTTTAAACCCCACTAGGAATGAAAATCTGTCTTTCCTTTCTATGAGTAGGGAAAAAAAATCCATATTTGTAGTTTTAAAGAACTAGTCTATATCTATATTTTCATTTATATTAATTATTTTTATAATATTGGCTTGAGTGACAAAGATCATTTTCCACTTAATATCAGCAGTTTTCTATCTGAGCAATAGGAATTTGTAGTAAAATAATGGATATGGTTTATTTATTTTGAGGATATTCTGGACTGTCTTTTACTGTGTCACCTGGAATAAACTTTCATCCTCTACAATTTTGCATATGAATCTCTCTAGCTGGTTTCAGATGTGTAAATAATATCACAGGCAAGTCAAGGAAAGACTGCTGAGCATTCAGTAGAAACACTAAATGATGCATAGTGGAAAGGAGGGTCAGATTTCTAGATTTTGCTTAGACTAAGTTTTCTTCATGTGTGCTCAGTTGTAAAAAGATTTATCAACACAGATTCTGCCCTAGCAACTCCATTTTGTGCATTTCAGGCAATGTTATGCCTAGCAATAACCTTGAGAAGAAACCTTTTATTCATTTGCCCCATGGTATATTACAAATACTACAACTCTTTTGTTTTTAAGTCTTTTTAAGCATTTGTTCACTCAGATTTATCAGATCCAGTATTAACTGTCTTAAGGGAGAAGTTAAAATATTAAATTCTACTTTAAAGATAGTTGTTAAATGTATTTAAACTGGATTTAACGTATTAAAACTAAATGTAACATATGCATTATCATTATTGCTCAACACACTTTTACAGGACAGTCTATAAGCCAAATATGATAAGACTGCAGGATACTGGTATTGAGGATGAGAGATGATCCCTGTTCCAATAGCTACTCATCACAACAAACAGAAATGGGCAGAAGGGGAGGAATATACCGTTCCTGCCAATGCAACAGTGAGGTGACTGCCAGACCCATGGTAATTCCATGACATTCACTCCTTTTTCATTACTTCAAGTTTTAGGTAAGAATCACAGAAATCAGCCTTAATCCTTCCATCTCTGTGTGAACACTTTTGCGTGGCTTTTCTGCCAGCTCCTTTCTCAGGTAGAAATGTGATTTCTGCTTACTAATCCAATTCCTTCTATACTTTATGCAAGACATAATAGAAATTTACATCCTTTGAAACTTTCTAGTGATTACTATGATCAAAGTCTACAACTGCAATTAGGTGATACAGTAAGTAGGGAATTAACCACATATGTCCTTTAGAAGAATTTGAGAAGTCTAATAATGAAGAGTACTTCATAAATGACATGTTATTTGTAATATTCAGTGCTTGAAAAGCAGCAGAATTAAACACTTTACTACATTGCCTTCTTTCATGCTGCACATCATACTGAAAGGGGCAGAGGGAGAGGGGAACAGCTGCCTTAGACACCAGCAGGAACAAATGGTCCCACTGAGTTCTACTGTTTGGGCTACTGATCAGATCAAATCCAGACACGTGCTTCTGCTGCTCTTGCTCACCTGCAGTATGCACTGAATTAAAAATTACTTCCTTCCACTCCTGTCCTGCTCTCTGTGGTCACCCTAGCCCTTTTGCTTCCATTTGATCTGTCTTTCATGCAGGCCACTTTGTGATGGTGACTGGGCTTTTTTCACTGCTCAAGGTAATCAGAATCCAGAATAGTAAATAAGAAGTTAAAAGCCACTCAGTTGCTTGTCCAGCTGCTTCACTTACTGTATCACTCATCTGGAAAGAGGATATGAGGCTTTTGAAACGTTTTTGAGAATCCTCACAGAGGAGCCAGTTCCTGGAATGTCTATCACACCCACCTTTTGCACCTCGTTATCATTCATGTCACTCCAGGTGTGTGTGTAGGTTGTTTTGGAGAGGATAGGTTGATTCCCAAACACATATTTTTCTCAGAGGGATTATGCCATTAGAAATGAGATTTTGGATTTCTGTCTCATCCTTTTCAACCTGAAGTGCAAGCAATGAATTTGTGTTTTACAGAAGCAAGCCAAAGTTATCCAGAATAAAAATCATTAGCAACATCTGTATCTCATATTCCCCTTGTTTAAGGAATAGTAAGTCAAACCTCTCAAGGGTGATTTCAGTCTGGGAAGACAAGAAGATGATTTTGAGCTAAAAGGAGATAAAGCAGTAATATTCAGAACCCTGAAAACTAAAATTTAAGAACTTTTTTTTTTTTAAATTAAAACCGTTTTGAAAACACTTCATCTTCCTCTTCAGAAAAACTCTGACAATTTTCCAGCTAAGGCAGTTATGGAATGGCTTAAAGCAAGGTATATATTGAAAGACTTTTTTGCCTGTAACTTTAGAAAGCAGAAGGGACCACTGAACTTTTAGATGGAATTTGATTCCCATAGAATATGCAATTTCACAGAAATGGATAGGCTCAACAGAAAGAGTGTCTCAGTGTAAGAAAGACCATACTGTGTCAAGCTGAAAATCTAGCTAATCCAGTATCCTGTCTCCAGAAACAGCTGACAGGAGAAAATTAAGGAAGAACATAGGAAAAGGTAAAACACACTCTGTGGCTACTCAAATTTGGAGGTGCCTGAGACAGAGGCAAAGTCTTTTCATTTAAGAGTTTATCATGGATTTTTCTTCCATCAGTTGTTCAATACTTTCTGAAATAGGTAAATTGGATCACTCAAAAAACAACAAAAAAGTAACATATCATCTAAAAATTCCACTGTGGAATTAAAATATTTCAAAGAATTTTGATAACTCATTTTGAAATAACTTCATTTTGATTATTTTTACCCTACTTTGTAATATAACTAAAGTTTTAAAATTCAAAGATGAAGGGAAATATTTCTATTTTATTGACGTTAGGGTTCGGTATCAATAAAAACATTTTTTTTTGACATTTTTAACATTTAGAAGTGTATTATGCCTTAGAAATTTAGCCAAATTTTTCAAATCTTGATGTCTTTGAAAACAGAAGTTCTAACATACAAAAAGTTATAATCATTGCCTCTCTACCTGCACAAATCCTTAACGTGTATCTATCTTGGCTGTTGTGCTTTCTAAACTCTCCAATCATTAACTAACGCTATTTGAGCATCATCAAATCCCTCTGACAACTGAGCGTACAGCAAACAATGTGCAGTCAGAAAATGTGCAGAGAAGGAATGGAAAGCGCAGGGAGGAAATTACGGTCACCTGAGGTGAAAGTAATTATTGATAAAAATCACTGAAAAAATAAAATACATTTTCAGGTTACAGAGGTTTTATATTGTCATAGAAGTGGTTGTTACCTAATAACACTTTAGCAGTTTTAGGAAAAATTTCCCCTATACTAAAAGATGTTTTCTCCTCAAGTAACTCTCCTAGTAGTATATACGCCTATTTCATAACACGTGACTTGATCAGTCATACTTGTTTTAGTAAGTGGTTCATCCATTGTTCTAGATTGTGATGGTCAGTGGTCATGCTTCTGAGTGTAAAAATACCTTATTCTAATATGCTTAAGGAATTCTAACACATACCTCTCCAGCATGCAACATGCTTAGGATACTTGATAAAGCAATTCCAAATGAAAACATGCAAGGGACAGGAGAGTGATGGAAAGTATACTACTTTTAACATCCTGAGTGGAACAACAAAAGACCATGGCAATAAAATCATGTCACATCTGCTTAGACATTAGAACATCAACAGTGTTGTGAACTCTCGTAATTTTATCACAAAGAAGTCTTTTGTTTCTTAAACTCAAATCACAGCCAAGCCCTCTGAACCAAAAAAAAATTAATGAAAAATTTCTGGTTTCAGTTTCAGATGGAGAAAAAAAAAATGTGTATTTTTCCAAACTTTTTTACTTTCAAAGATATTGGGTTCCTGGCTGGGCTTCTGAACATGTCAGTGCACTCCTTGTTTTCCTGCTCCCCGAACCCACCAAACTAGAGGACCTAGGAATTGCACTGCTGTTGCCATCAGGTCTGTTAAGGACAGTTTCTTAGAAATTATTAACAGTGTGCACAGGAGCAAAAGAGGCACATGTCCAGGTCTCATCTCAACAGATAATGTCCAGATGAACACTCAGACCAACATCTAGGAAGATGTCCTGGGTCAAGTAACCTAGGTGTAGCCAAACACAGACATCCAGCTTGGAAATCAACAAAAAGAAGAAGTACTAAGAATAAACTTATCATTTAAAAAAATTAAAAACCTTTTGTGAATCAAGCCATTCCTGTGATTTGGTGCTGGCCAACAGCAGTTCTACCAGTGCCTAAAAATAGTAAGACAACTTCCCCTACCCCAGCACAGCTGTGATGCAGTGCAACTATGGTGGGTAGATGAAGAAAGGCAGACCAGTCTGTGCAGTTCATAGAACTCTATTCAGCTTTCCATTTAATGGTAGCAAAATGTTTGTTCTTCTTACCGCCCTACAAGTCAATTTGAGCTTTATGCAAAAGTCCAGTGTAAAATACACAGAATTTGTCCAGCTTTTATTCTTGTCTTTCCTTTGCAATAACTCAAAAACTTACTGCAAGTTGGAGAAGGGATTTAATAATTGACTTCATTTTTTTTTCAGTCAGGGAAAATAGAACTTTTCTTTAAAAAATAGATTAAACCTCCTGATCCTGTCTGATAAAAACTGCATGAATTATGCCACACTACATTGCAGAAGGTCACACTGACATCTGGTGGCCTTTTGTACCAACTAATATTGTTTGCACCAATTTCAGTAAATAATTCATGCAAGAATGATAACAATGTCAAAATGACATTGTGGTTGTGTTTGTATCCTCCTGGGTGTAGTGGGTTAAGAGTCCATTCTTTGGTACCATGCTGAAGTACTACCTTTTAATTAGTTGCCATGTTAAGTCACATTTGCTGCTGGCCCTGGCTGCAGGCATCAGAAGCTTTCATAAACAACAATTAAGGGTGCCAGATCTGCCACATCTCTGTGGCTATTCCAGGAGTTATCAGAAGATTCCACAATGACCCACTGCGTTAAACAGAACTGAAGCCAGTGGGAGTGAAAGTGTCTCGTTACTATTGTAGGATCTGGTAGATCTAATCATGGACCCAGACGCCATCACAGAAGGCTCTATACAAACCATGAAAACAATGGACCTGCCCAAAGTAATCTACAATCTAGTTATAAGACAAGGAACACTTAACGGACTAAAGATGCTACAGACCAAAATAGCAGAGCCTAGCCTCTTAAGATACAATTAAATACTAGCTTTTCTAATTAATACTAATTTCTTGTGGCAATGAAGGAATATAAAATTCTGGAAAGCAAGAAGTTCCTTATTCCTGCTAAGAAATCATAAATATTGAGAGGGAAATATTTCAGGTTCATCTATGAGGAGGACTGTTTATGTTACAGGAGACAAGGTTCCCCTGAATAAAGTACAGCAAAGGTCATGGGAGACATATTGCACCACTAAAGAGGGAAAAAAATATTGCCTTCTCCACTCTGAAACAAACAGGATTCTGTCCTTTTGCACTCGCTGTCGTGAAGAGTCTGCTAAGACATTTCTACAGCTCTGAATATCTCTTGTTGGAGAGTGGAAGAGAAGTATCTGGCCCACTTCTTTATGCATAGAATGGACAAAGAAGACCAACCGAGCTTCTGCTGTTAGCTGTCATCAAGAATTTCATTTTAGCTCAAGAGAAAAACCATCCTGTCAGCAAAGTTTTCCTTCCATTTCCCAGGCTGCTGACTCAATCATAATCAGAGATTATCAAGAACTGAAGACCGCATCACAAAGAACCAGGATCCACCAGAAATTTTATTAATCATTAACATAAGCATCATTCTGAACCTGCCCAAGGGGACATACGTGGATATTTCCTGCAGAGAGAACATTCTCAGGGACATCTCGTAGTGTTAAATCTCTTCATTTCTTTTGTGCCACTTTGGTTCATTTAATTTTCTCTGCTGTAATGTTTTAAGATTAAAGGTGAGGTAGCCAGCCTATGGTTTATGGGCTACATCTACAATAGTGCCTGAATAATTTATTCTGCTTATAGCATAATAGCTACCAGACTCTTTCCCCAAAGTCCTTCAGATGCAGGCAGAAAGCAGACCATAAGACTGAACAAATTATTCTCACAGCCCAGCACTTCCTTCCTGAAGCCTGTCACCCCGTGATCCCCATTCATAGAGTCAAAATGAAAAGCACATCTGACTGTAATTCCCAACCCCCGTGAACATTTCTATCTCATGGCCTCTACAAGTCCATTTCATGAAGGGGCACACACTTTTTTGTGGTGGCAGAACAGACGTCCATTGAAGTAACAGAGCAGGGGTGCATCACCTTTTGCCTGCAAGTGACGTGTGCCAAAGTAAGTAGGGAAGTAGAGCATCAGCATAGTAAAATCCTAAGTATAATCAGTAGCATTTGCCAGTGGATACAGGTACTTTAAATTTACAAATTAGTATTTTCACATTATAATGCCTGTTTGTATCAAAAAGTCAGGAGAAGATGAATAGAAATGACATGATTGAAATACAATATATGAACACTGCTACAATACGTAGACTTTACTTCGCTTTTTGAAAAATGTAATAAAAATCAGCACCTGCCTGGGAAACATTTCAATTTTGATAAAATCACCTTTTTGACAGAAAACAGTTCTGTTTAAATTGTTTCATTCAGTTCCAGTCAACATGTTATTATTATTTTTTTTTCAGCAATAAGAAGTTAAGGATTTTAGAGGCAGGCATAAGATACAGCTGTTCCCCAGAAGACCTTTACAGTCCAAGTAGACAATACAAATATAAAGGGCAGAATCTACAAGAGGTGACTACTCTTCAGCACTGTGAATTGTTAAAGGGTGAGAAAAATGGGAAACACTCTCAGAAATTACGGATTATTCCCAGAGTGGAGAAAGTATGAAAAACTGAATGAAAGGACTTATTTGATAGGAAGGTGTGTCTAACTGGGAGAAGATGTGAGGAAAGGTTTGTGAGACCAGCAAGAAGCAGGCAAGGAAAGGAAAAAAGGGAGTTGATTCAGATGGATTCAGGAGTTGGCTTTGTTAGACCACCTGGACATGAGCCCATAGTGTTTCTTCAAATGAAGCCAATAAGGGGGCTGCAAATGATCCAAAGGAAGGTGATCTTGAGGGAATGAAAATATTTTCCAGCCACAGAAATACACCCAAAAAAGGAGGCATGGCATAAAAAGGAAAATATAATCTAGGTGTAAACAACTAGTTTCTTAATGGGCATGGATAAGAAACTTTTAAGTAGATGCTGATGAGCTTCCAGAATATGAATGCATACTGTGACTGCCCTCCAGGCAAACCACCAGTCGCAGTTCTTAAGTTCAAACAAAAAAATATGGATAAAGTTTTTTATGATAACCAACCACTGATGCAAATACATCTAGCTAATAATCTAAAACTAATAAAATATCCCAGTTATTCCATCAAAATCAAAGCAATATTTATTAATTTTCTGACAGTACATTTCATGATACCACAAGGCACTTACACCTGCAGTAAAAATTCCAATATAGTCCTTTAGCTTCTTACTGATCCATAGGCTTTTAAAGTCTTGCAGTTTGCACTATGTTACCCAGTAGACACTTAGAATAATGTTATGTAATCGTCAATACAAAACTATTTCTGAAGTGAATTTTTTGAAAGTATATGATGTTATCATATTTTAAGGACAAGTAACAAAATCTTTGTGGTACATTCATCTGATGTATCATTGCTTTTTAAGCAAGACAGTTCATTAGTTGTACATTTTAAGCCAGAGAATCAATTTAAGTTATTGTCACTACTGTTAAATTCAAGGATGTCGTGCATTTGAAAAATTAATATGTTTTATTCATGTGCTAGTGTGTTAAACCAGCAAATCTATCAGCATTTGTGAAAGTCTAAATTACAGTAGGAAACCTTTGAGGACTTGTATTCATCCTTTATCATTTCCTATATTAATATAAAACTGAGATATCTTCAACAAATTCTAGTATACTAGAAACCAAAAATCAAACCTGAAGAGAACATCCCAGTCACAATCACATGCAGAAAATCTAAAATAAATTTACAGAGCAAACTGAAAGAAGTGGATACAGATTAATCCGAGAAGTCCACTTCTTACATGTATCAATACACAGCTGCTTTTGAAAAAGCAAAGCTTTGTACATAAAGAACAGATTATTCAAAGAAGAACACAGAAGATGCTGCACAGAACCTGCAGTTCCAGCATCTGGTAAAAGAAAACATAAAGTTGAAACAAGTAGCATGATTTAAGAGCTGTTTCACATCCATAGCCTCATGAGATTGCTAGAGAGAAGCTTTTGGCGAAACGTATGCTGACTTGGTCAGGAAATTCATATCGCTCCTCACCTCCCCAACACCAAATGTTCATTCTATGGGCAGTGAGGACAGCCTACCACTCCGAAGCTCTAAAGGCCATGAAGAGGTTTGTAGCTGAGTTATCCATGTGTTTTCTAACTAAATCAACTAAAAGAAACTACATCTGATAGAAAACTTCAGGAAATGTTAGTCAAGTGTTACTGAACTATGAAAATAAACAGTGGCAGGGCACAGGGGCTTGCTGTTTGTATATAATTGGCATCTCATCAGGAAAGAGCACTCAAAAGATCTTGAGAACTTGCAGACATTATATTGAATTGGATTATCTTGTAGTGCTTCTTTTCCTTCAAAACATAACTCTAGAAGGTTTCTTGAACTACTCAGCAGCAAGCCAGATTAGCCCCATCAGGTAGTGAGCTCTTGCTTATAATACATTGCAGTGAAATTCTGGGCCCATTTTGTTTTACAGCTTACATTGGAATAAAGCCACTGAAGGGCAGAGATTGCCTCTGGCAATCACTAATACAGCAAGTCAGGCTGGGTCACTCCAAAGGTCCAACAGCACACCTGGCAGTAAGAACTGGTTGGAGGAGTAAAACACCTTTGAGCACCAGCTGAGCCCCCAGATATTTTTTTCTCCTCTTTTACAAAATCAATTATTTTGGGGACATCCACAGAGACTACCTAAAAAACTGTCTCTACAACATAGGTGGCTTGCCACACTCACACACATGCATGCAAACATTAAAACAAGACTAAGTAAATTCTTTGAAGGAGAAAAATTGATATGATCAGTCTCCCCATTATAAACAATATATTTGACTCCAGGTTGAACACAAAGCCATAGTGCGATCTGGTGTTTGATACAAATTATCTTAGATAAAATAATATTGTGGGTGATAATTGTGAGGCTCATGTCCCTAGAAAAATTAAGAAATTGATACTTGTGAGTAGCTATTTTTTTGTTGATTACTCCATAAGAGTAAGGCAAAAAGATTAGCTACTAGGAATTATAATTTCCCAGACTGCACCTTCTGCACCAGTTTCTCAGCAGCAGAAGGAAGAATGTACATATGCCCCAGCTCTATCTCAGAGCGATAGTTCACAAATTCAAATAAAGAGTGTTAGAGCAGCATTAACCTTGGGATACTTTCTGTTAGAAAATATTCCCCACACCTTCTTAAGTACTACCATTTGTATTTACAGAGTATGGTGGAATTGTTAGCATTGCGAATTACTCTCTTACATGCTCACCCTAACTTATCAGCATCTGTTTTAGCATCAAATACCCAGTACAGGACACCAAACTCCAGCTGAAACCTATCCCAGAACGACACTTCTCGTTAATGGTTTAGCATTGTGCTGTTTAGTCAAAACAGCTTGTACTCACTCATATCCTTCTTTTCCATGTTAACTGTAGCACTTTTCTTCATAGTAATTCTTAGCAATGAGTCCTTGTTCTGCCATTTTGTACAATGTCTTCTTGATATCCATCATTAAATCACCCTGACACAGAACACTTGTATTCTCCTTATCTTTGCCATGCACCCAGACATATCACACACAAGGGAAGAGTGTTTGCAACAGTATCATTTCACTTTCAAAGCAGCTTTAGTAAAATAATGAAAAAAATAGTAGAAATCACACAGTCCAATATATTCTAAACCAGGGAGAGTGTTGACAACCCATGAAGCAAATCTTCCCCAAAACAGTAAGCGTTCCAAATTCATGAAGATACCTAGATGATCAGGCTAGGTAGAAATTGTGAATTAATACAGAATGTTATTAGAAACAACAATTTAATTGTTTTACATGCCTAATTGCTCATGTGTAAATTATAAACCATGTTAAATTAAAACAAATAACTGATAAAAAGCACATATCTCTAATATATGTTCAGGCAATATCAGGGTAGACATAAAAAAGAACAACGAAAGAGAACTAGAATAAAATGGAAGTGTCTTAGCCAGGACAAGAGGTAATTAGCCCCAATAACAAGGCAGCAGTCTGCAGAAAGAAGTTAAAAAAGAAAGGCAGAAAAGTGAAGGTGCAGTTAAATGCAGACACCACATCAACTGCAACTGAAATTAAAAGAAATAATATAAAGGAGTGTTAGAATCCATTATAAGGATTATTTCTTGCTGTTACTAACACACAAGCTAAGAAGAAAAGAAACCAAACCAAACCAAAGCAAAACAAACTAAAAACAAAAAATGTACAGTATGGAAAAAAATAACCAGCTAATAAAGGACATGATAGAAGCACTGAATCATCCAATCTTAAAGTGAGGACTACATCATGATTTCGTGTATATATATATATATATATATATATATATATATACACACGCAGAAAATGTCACTGTAATCATTACATAGTAAATTGCCAGGGACTATTCTTTGTCTTTGGAAGAGCAGACCCGGAAATGCCATTAAGACACAAAGATTGTTGTTCTGGAGGTTTTCCTTTTTCTCAATTATATTTTCCCTTTTTTAATTCTTCCTTTGGTTTTTACTTATATTGACATATGCATTTTAGTAATTAAATGTTATCAAGCAAGAAAATACGGTTTTATTTGGCAGAGGAGAAACAAAGTAAGTAAGGGCATATTTTTTTCTCTGATAACCCTTAATTGACATGGTAAATCAAAGTAAAGACTGCAGTTTAATAATGTATAGGCTGCATCATCCAGAGAATAGACCAAGTTAGTAGAGTCTTAAAAGACATACTGTAGGATCCCTTCCAAAACTACATTTACATGAACCTTGTGTGGGTAAGGAGTGGACTTGCGCACTGGCAATACAAAAATTAGGACTTGGCATAGATAATTTGTCCAAGGACCTCTATACAGAAATACTTCACAGGTTTCATTTCATCATGTCCCCATTTTCATGTGAAAGAAAAGGCACAGAGAAGAAACCTGGAGGTCTGAAGCTACATAGTTATCCAAATTCAAGAATACTCGGCTCCACACAACTGTTTTCAAGCCAGACTTTTTTTTGTTTAATTATTCATCTAAAAGCTAGCTGGACAACCGTGGATCTAACTCTAAAGAGTTAAATTGGAGTGTTTACTCCAATTACTCCAATGTGCTGTAAAAGAATTTGTTTTATCAGGGTTAAGTCAAATCCACAGCTAAAGTAAATTCACAAACAGCAGTGGTGACCAATGCAGATTTTTATAATCTCCAAGTGCCCAGAAATCTTCATTGTTTTCTCCAACATAGGCTTTTCAGGACTCATCTATTCTCTTATCTTAGCTTCTGACTAAATCAAAGAGCACTCCAACCAAAGCCCACACTAAAGTGTCAGCATCTATACTGTGCGGTTCTCTAAACTTCGACTAGTATAAATTCCTACAGGCACATGTCACCTGCTCAAAGGACTGCGCGCCATCTCCTTGATTTCATGGTGCAACTCAATACACCAGGTACTATGTTTAATGGCACAAAACTTTGTAACCTGCACTCTGAAAGAGTATCGTCTCTTATTCCCCAGAATACCATGCAAATCACCCTGAGGCCGCATGCTGCTTTTATGACTGTTGTGCTCACTTCTCCACCTATGTCAAAGAACATGAAACACAATGTCTCCATCACATTGGAGCCTGCCTGCAGCCACAATATCCTTTTCTGTTCATCTCCCTTTATGTGCCTTCTTTTGCCTCCCATCTCTTTTTGCCTGAACCTTTTTCCTACTGTGTATTTTTCATCTATTTTATCCTACTAAATTTTATCAGTGGTATAACAGTGAAGAAAAAAAGTGTATTAATTCATGTTTTGGATTTCAGGCCAAGTAATGAAAAGTAGTAGCCTCTGTATTGTCTTATTTGCATAATTGCATTTCTCTGTTTACCCATACTTGCTCCTAGATGTACAGCTGTTTTTTCCAGCTTGCAGCAATAAGCTATTGGGAACCAATGATCCATGTGTGTTCAGGACCAAAACCAGCAATAAATATAAAAGAGTCTCACATAAGAGTTTTCTACCTCATTCTTCAATTGTGCATATGTGAGCTGCTCCCACAGGTTGTCATAGTAGAAGAATGCAACAATTACAACGTTGCTCCCTTTGGAAATTCCTTGAGGTCCATGTATATTGAGGGTAAGGAACAAGTAGACAAATAACCAGCAAAAGACAAATTTTTCTCCCACAAACAAATAACTCAGGAAGGAATGAGCAATGTCAATGCCTTTTATTTTGTTTTGTGAATCAGGACTGTATAAATGTTTTTAAGCCAGATTTGCAAAAAGAGGGGATTAATTCCTTTCTTTTAAAAGCAAGAAAACAAAAGACATAATGAGATTTTCAGGATCATCTATTTTTTTCCAGTTCATGAGTAAAAAAAGTGCCATTACAGAGAGACAGAATTACTGAATGGATGAGGTTGGAAGGCACCTCTAGAGATCATCTGGTCCCATCCCCCTGCTCAAGCAGTCACCTAGAGCAGGTTGTGCAGAGAAGTTTGGATAAATCCAAGACCATAGATTCCCCAACCCCCCTGGGCAATGCATATGAGTGCTCAGTCAGCCCCACAGTAAAAAAAATGTGTTTCCTCATGGCCGGTAGGAAACTCCTGCATTTCAGTTGGCGCCCATTGTTTCTTGTCCTGTCACTGGGGACCACCAAACAAGCCAGACCCAAATCTCTTAGCATCCTCCCTTCAGATATTTGTACGTATTGATGAGATCCTTCCCAAGGCTCCTCTTCTCCATGATCAGATGTCTCAGCCTTTCCTTAGAGCTGAGATATTCCAGTCCCTTCATCATCTTAGTGGCCCTCTGTTGGACTATCTCCTGTAGTTCCACATCTCCCTTTCAGAGTCCAGAGAAAGGTATGGCACTCCAGGAGTGTTCTCATCAGTGCTGAATAATGGGAAGCATCACTTCTCTTGACTTGCTGGCAATACTTTGTCTAAGGTGTCCCAGGATACCATATTCCTTCTTAGCTACAAGGGCACATTGTTGGCTCATGGTCAACTTGGTGTCTGCCAGGACTCCTAGGTCTTTTCTGCAAAGCTGCTTTCCCAGATGGTCACCCCTCAGCAGGTACTGGTGCCTGAGGTTGTTCCTCCCCTTGTGCAGGATGTTGCACTTCCCCTTGTTGAACTATATGAGGTTCCCATTAGTCCATTTCTCCAGTCGAGATCCCTCTGGATGGCAGCACAGCCTTCCCACTCCTCCCAGTTTTGTGTCACCAGTCTATGTAGTGAGATTACACTCTGCCCCACCACCCAGATCACCAATGAAGATTTTAAACAGAACTGAGCCCAATATTGACCCCTGAGGTACACCACTAGTTATTGGCCTCCAACTAGCTGTGGCATCACTAATCATAACCCTCTGGGCCCTGTCACTCAGCTGGTTTTCATTCCACCCTGCTATTTGCTCATCATGTTTGTAAATTGTTTTTAAATGTAAAGATTTTTTATGGATAGTTCATTAACACTTGCCCAATGCTCAGCAATCAGAATTTAGAATCAGTAAGTAGCACATATGTTAAAACCAAAGAGGTTTTTTACTGTGGTTTAGTAAAATTGTAGAAAACCTTTTTAAAGCTTTGACTGCATGCTAGTAGGAAAAGGCAGTGCTCAGAACCTGGTTTTGTTCCTATATAGTGGACAGGAGTTTTGACACCAATTTCAAGCCCAGCAGAATCATGTCCCAACAAGACGGATGTCAATAATAGAGTGTATGAACGTAGCAGTAAAAGTTCATATTCTCACCCATAAGAAAATAGACGATATTATGTTTTTTTTTTTCTTACAATTACTTCCAAGAAAACGGTGTGTCTTAAACCTGATATATTTTGTGCTAGATATTGTGCATCATGAACGCCAAATGCTCTACAATAGTCCAAAGCGAAAATCAGGCAGTGTTTTCTCTTCAACTTAGGTTGTAAACTAATTATGGTGGGGGCATATTTTTCTAGGACTTGTAGGTGCTAACATAAAATCAATTACTAAATGCAGACATAATTATGATTATGAAGTCCATCACGTAAATGAAGTCAAAACTATTAGGGTTTTTTTTCAAAGTGCAATATTTATCTTGCTATTTTTTAATGTTCTAACAAGTATATTAGCATAAAATGATAAATGTTAATTTAGTATTTGCATTGCTGTATTTCACCCATTAATGAATAATTGTTTCCATCCTCCAATATATGAATAAGGAGCTGAACAGTAAGTCAAGGAAACCTATTTATAAATTAAGTAACCCATAGAAAAGAGCATTATTTTGCATGCTTGTGTGCATAGGCAAGAAAGTAGCCCCATTCTAAATGGGACAGTAACTATGCTTCATGCTACAGTGTCACACTGCAGTTATGGCATAGAACCAGCAGGTTCTGATAGGGAAGCTCTGCAAATCCACAGAAACCCTGCATATGTGTTTACGTGTGTGCATATAAACTCCCACCAAATCAGAAATCCTTCATTGCATGCGTACTTTGTATGAGGAGAGAAGAGCATGCCCTGGCTCCTTCTTTGTTACAACAGGCAGTAAAGAACACAGGAATACATTTAGGCAGACTGTAGTATCTCAGAATATTCTGATTAGCATATCCTAGGGTGAACAAGAGACTGATGTAATGCTCCTATTTCTAGTAATGAATCAACTCTTCAGTGTGATATGGGTACCTATTAATTGTGTAGTGCTCCCATTTTACAAAATCTGTTTGCAGACTCCTTCTGGAATACTAATTAGTTTCATAGTACACTTTATTTCTCTCTAACCTACATACAGATAGCCACTGTTACTCACTGTTGTTATATTTAAATTCTGTTTACATTGTGTAACTGCTAGATCTTCCCTCATTTTATTGTAAACTTCTCAGGCTCAGCTACAGGTTCCCTAACCAGGGTTCCTAAAAGTGCTGAAGATCAGTGCCTGACTCATACCTGAGCATGAAACTGGGGCTAAGGGAGGGCTTCACACTCAGGAATACATACACCACAAAGGCAAAAGAAAGCATAATCATACTCATCAAGCCAAACCCAGGGTTCGAGCCTAGATTAAATATCCACATAGAAATATTCTGTGCAGATAACCTAATGACACCACCTTCCTGGTGTCGTCGTTGTCTTACTGATATTATGTTTCTCATTTGAATTCTCAGGGTTACTTATATATCACAGTGAGTTATCCTATAGCCGTTGACAATCGACATTTTAACAAGACACTTGCTATTTGCACTTCAACTTGCTGTTTTCAAAGACATGATTCTCTGTTAGAAATAGGTAAAAAAATTTCAACTTTTAGTGGCCAGCAAGAGATTTTCCAATTACCATAGTGGGATTTGGTCACTACCTCGATAAGCAGGCCTGTCCTTTGCACATTAATGGAAAAAAAGTGTAATTTTTCCAGCAGACTTACAAAATGAATATAGACGAACAAAAGAAAGAAAGACTGTAATTGCTTCTGTTATTCAACTTTCTATTTTGTACAATCCATCCATTCATATAAAAACACATTTTCATTCAGATAAGACACAAAATTGAGATATCTCTGTTATCCACATGTAATTTCTTAAGTGAGAGCTGAAGATAAAATGGGAATCAAAACATTCTAGTCCCTGAGAACTTACTGCTCTAGTTCTTTAGAAAAATTCATATTTGAGGTGGGGAAGAAAAAAAGTCAGCTATTAACAACTTCAAGGAATTCTATCAGAAGAAACAGATTCTGACTATTTAGTTAACAAAGAGCAAGAATATCATGTAAGATGCTTTCAAGTAATACATGATATGCAAGGGTAAGAGCTGGCATGTTTGCACTATGTAATGTGACCACAGAAAAAGTTGTTGTGGTGTTTTCTTTTAGTCATTCTCCCACTCGTTAATAGATTTCTTATAATATACAGAGCACTGCACAGCATTAATGTTACATAAGAAGAACAGATTTCCCATTATTTCTGTACATTGGTAGATAAAATTCATTGAATTACACCTCATCCTATGAAAAGGAAAGCAGATTTTTGTACAAAGATATCAATTAGATCAGCACTGTAAATTACATTGAGCATGTCTCAGAGGTGTCATCCATTAACACTTCCCCTTTGTTACAAGACACATTACTAAGAAATCTCTGACAGACTGTGAGTTGTCCTAAACCTTTTTTTTCAGGCAGTTCACATGGAAGAACTCTGTACATACGTTATTCTTTTCCCCACATCAGTTTCCATTTTCTTATCTACTCTCTGCTTTCCAACTTAACTTTTGCAAAAGTTACATTTTACTAGCTCTGGGATCTGAATGTCTTTCTGTTCCATTTATACATCTGGAATATTTCCAATTGCTCCCTCAGAAATCTACAGACACATTCTCAGACCATTTGTCCCTTGACTAGTTGTTAAGACTATCTAAATTGCAGTATGTTCTTATTTTAGGTCTCCAGCTAAGTCTAAGTCAGAAGGTTATGAAGAATCACTGAATGAGATAAAATTCAACGTCCCAGTTCTTCACTTTGTAGGGTCTGCACACAGTTAAGTTTGAAGACTTGTTTCATTGTGTTCCTGTCAAGAAGGCATTTAAATTCCATAAGGAGACAATCAAATTCTTTCTTTAAACAGAGACTTGTTAGTTCTTTCCCCTTCTTTCAGTGAAGTGTTAGGTCAAATTAAGTACTTCTGGACAAGACTGTTATTCATCTCTTCCCTTCATTTCAGACACTATTTTAACTTTCTAAGGTCATTTCTGGCAGCCTTTTCACAACCTGTGGGCATGAATGTGAAATATTCATTGATCAATTTTCAGTCCAAATGGTACAGGTTATCAGAAGCTTGTGCACTTCTACATTATACCCTAAACATTAAAAGCCTTTCAGGGACTGATCTTTCAAACACTTAATTGTGCAATCAAGTTTAATGGGGTTGCTCACATGCTTGAAATTAAGCATCTACTTCATCATTGTGCTGAACTAGACCCTAACTCTTCTTTACTATCAACAGTTACTGAAGCCCCACTTTTGCTTTTAATTTTACCTAGTCTGTTAGACAGGTAAAACCCATAAAACCCAATCTGTTATTGTCGTTCATATGTACAATAACCCTCAGCTGATATCACCTGAGCCTGAAGTAGATAATAAATAAAGAAGCTCATAACTGCCAGGCGTAGAACAAGACAGTAACACCAATGACTCTCGTTTTGAAACATTTTAAGTCTTTTTAAAATATAGCAAGTGTAAAGAAAGTAAGAAAAGGAAAGCAAATGAATGCTGCCTTAGAGGTACCTCTCAAGCTACCAAAGAAATTTCTGACATCACAAAACACACAATATCCATGGAAAAAAAACTTCTGTGATGAAGATACAATGTTTGATGACAACATTCTCCATACTTTTCAACTCTGATATGAAACATTAATTTGTGTAAAGGCATGACCCTGCAAATCTACGTAAGTAATCAATTTCTATTAAATTTCTGAGAGTTTATGAGAATGGAGGGCACCTGAATTTCAAAGAAGTCATTCCATGTCCTTCAGACCATCTCATAATCACTCCTCACACAAAATCACATATTTGAAAATCAATGAGTCTTTCAATTCATCTTTGCATTTTGCAAAAAATCGAGGATGGCATTTGAGGCTAGCTCTTGTCAGATGCAAGCCAAGCTACCTTTGTAACTTCCCACTCTGTATTTATCTTTCCAGGATTTTCTCAAACTTAGTAGGCTGATACCTTCCAAAACATATAAATTCATACCTGCCAGAATACATGGAGTCACACTGCTGCTTCTTTTCACACTCCATCTGCTACACTTGTCATTTCTGACCACACTTCCTGCCATGCAACCTCCCACTTGGGCCTATTTGTCTGTAAATTGGAAAATGTTTATAACTGGGCTCACCTTGGAAATTAGGAGTGATTCTTGCCTGCTTTCCCGTTCTGCCTCTGCCTACATTAGATGAGAAGAACATCGTCATCAACATACTTTCTTCTGTATTATAATGCAAGATCCTAATTGTGTTGTTACACTAGAATTTCTACAGAGTTCCTTAATAAACACAAAGAGCCAAAAATGGGAGACCAGCCAGATCCCCAGGCACCTGAGGACAGCACTCATGCCTAGATCACTGCTCCTCTCAGCTGAAGTATTTGCAGATCTGCAAGTAAAGAATCTATTTCCTGATTCACCCACGAACAGTTCAAACTGATCCAAGTTTTGCAACAAGAATAGTCTCTCCGCTATTTTTAATATTGCTGTACTAAAGTGATACCAGTAAAGCCACACAAGACTCAGTGTTGTGTCTTCAAATATTACCATAGCAATACTCGTTACATACTCTATGCCAAAACAAAATGCTTCAGGTTACTTTGAAAATGTGAAAAAAAGCTTGCAATTGTTCAGCTTTGTCCTAAATCTGTCACTGCAAGAATGACACAAAATAGGCAGAGCTTTGATTTTTTTTTCTGCAATCAACTTTTTACAGCAGTATTTTTCCAAAATAAGCTGTTCCCAAAATAAGCTGTTCCCAAAATAAGATGTTTTGTTTACGCCTCACATTAAAAAGAGATGGAGGGGAATGACACAGAAGCCGAAGTCAAAATAGCATTAAAAAGAGGGAAAAAGAAGAAAGAGCATAGCAGTAATTGAGAGAAAAGGAGTATTTTATTTTACAGCGACAAAAGGAATATAGACAATTAGCTATAAAGGCAAGATATACATCGACTTGTATTTATGAAAGAGGAATTCAAATGGGAACAAGCTCAAAGAAGCACCGTCACAATGATTAAGAGAAAGAATTTCTGAGAAATCTTAATATGTGTTATAAAACAGGTTAAATGACTTTCACCTGCTTAGCATAGCAAAACAACTATTGGAAAAAGATATGATAAGCCTTTATGAATATATTAAAAAGAGTATTTGAGAAGGATAAAAATTATCTGAATTAAAGGATAATAGATAGTACAGGCACAAAAACAACTCTCTATAGATTGGCCAGGAATATATTTGCACAGAAAACTTGAAGATTTCTTGTTGTGTGCAGGGCTGATTACCTTATGATCCTATGATCTTTTCCAATACGAAAATTAGGACATTTAAATCTGAGTACAGAAGGGTAGAGATCCCCCACCTCATTAACAGCTGCTCTGAGCCTGTGTTTTCCTCTGTCACAGGATACTGGCTGGGCAGCCATGCACCTTCACCCTGTTCGTCCTCTGTATCATTTTGATCGGAGATGAGTCTGTTTCTTTCCTATGGAGACTCTTGAGGTTTTGAAAGGCATTGCCTAACAGGTAGAAGCTTTAGCAGGGAGCTAAGATGGCTTTGGCAAAGGCTCCTTTAAGGAAATCTGTGGTTGCTCTGCTAAGCTGCATGTATTTTTCTAATAATGAGTTTGTATGAAGTGTGAAGCTGTTTGGTTAATGATTGCCACTAGCATTGCTCTGAAAAACCAAAGGTCATGGGTGATCCTAAATTTGATCTCACCAAAATAATCTCTTTGTGTAATCCTGAATATGATATCCCAGAGCAGTGGAAGGCAGGGCAAATTCTGGCCGATGATAGGGGTATTTCGGGAAGTCAGGAAGGCAGAGGTTAATGGTTAAAATCTAGGGAAAACTCAAAGCTTCCCACTTGACCAAGCAGGGCCAGGAACTCAAACTATGCTTTCACTGGTTGACAAATCAGCTAAGTTCACACCCTCTGCCCTAAACACAAGGCATTCTCCCCTATAGGAATACCAACAGCTGTGCCCATGTATTGCCTGGATAGCTGGCATGGGCCAAAGCCAGCACAGGGAAAATGTGAACAGTTAGAAAGTACAGCATGTGCCTTGAGCCACATAGCTGCCACGTACAGATTTAGCTGGAGGGGACAGAATTTGCCCTGTGCCTTTCAACCTGTTACAGATCTGCAGCAACCTTGGCCTGTTTGTCCCTGTAAGGGAAAGTAGTGCACAGTTCTAATGATAATGCACCCAGGTGAATAAAATCCAGCTGACACCACTTAGTTATATTGTTTCTGAAGTGCTAGCAAGACTAAAAAACTAGCAAAAATTGTTACCAGCAGGCATGTTTATGAACGCAGAGGGGGAATGGATTTGCTGAGTGTGGAGGTGCTGTCATGTTTTAGAGCACAGCTTCTCATGTAGCGTCCATATCCCCTAAATTTAGCACGGGAAATATTGTCCACCATCAGCTCAGCAAGTGCTATATGAGTCAGATCAGTACAGACAATTTTTCTACAGGAGGCAATCTTTAATGCAGTGTTGAGTGAATGATACTTTTTTTAAGCTATTCTCAGAACAGAACAATATTTCTTATTTACAAATAACACCGCTGGTCATGCTTTAATCTACACCTTTCATTCATTATGGATAGGCCACAGCATATGGCCATAGATCTCTCAGGCTGGGGATCCATTAATCTATGGTGAGTTGAGAGGTGGTTTTCTCCGTGGGATAGAGAATTCTCTTGGGCTCCTAGAGAGTGACAGTGCTACCACTGACTTCCTCGCCATTGTTCCCCAACGTTTATTCCTCCACAGATGTCCAGAACCAAACCTATAATTCTCCAGCCAGCACTGTAATCTCCAGCCACAAGGCTGTAATGCTCAATTACAGCCCAGCTGAAATATGTTTGAGGCATAAATCCCAGGCTCCATCTCAAACCTCAGCAGCAGCAGCCTGACTATAAAGGACATAAACACAGAAACACAGATCATAGGTACGTTGTACCATAAGGTGCCAGACTACTGTTTCCTAGGTTGTTGTTATTATTGAGGTGCAGGACAAAGGTCCCCTGGTGTCACATGCCCCAGTGTTCTCAGGCTGCCACAGCCCCACTGCAGTGGCACAGCTGTTGAGCAGCTGGTTTTGCCAGCACAGCTCTAGCCGCTTCTTGACATTTGGTAGGTCTCAAACCATTTCTCTCTTTTTTCATCTAATGCTAGAATGCCAAGCATCCACCTTCACAACCCCACAAAAACTCCTGTGACATTTTTTGATGGAGAAGATAATTCTGTGCATGGGTTGGTCTAGATATACATAGATATACAGAAGGATGGACAGGATTTTCTTGCCCAAAAGTACACAGATTATTATTTCTCTTGGCAGTTTATGGCTATGTTAAACTTTCTGTTGTCTGCAACTGGAGATGAAAGTACTGCCATCCCAATCTCAAAGCCCTGGTTTACAGCCATTCATGCCAGAAGCTTCTTTTATTTGAACCGAGGATTAAGCCTTGCTCCACAATGCAGCAGTCAGTTGTTTGGCTGAGTGTCAGCAGCAGCTGTTTATATAACAGCTTAATTTGCAGCCACCTCCTGATTTTATTTTAGTCCTTCTGCAGCGCCTGAACTGTAATGAAAAAAATAGTGGACAGTTGCCACAGAAAGGTTTGCAACACACAAGAACAGATTTAATCGTTGGAAGGAAGGGTATATCTTTCATTTTCCATTAAAATAAATATGTCTTCAGCTCTGATTGTATGAAACGGTTTACCTACATCTCATAAAAACTACATCCAGTCTGAGAATTAAAGATTGCCCTGCATCACTATGGATCTTATTTTTCTTAAGGCTTAACTTGCGAGTTCATGTTGACTCTCCCATGAGCTCGGACTGTTCAGCACTGCTTCCAATCACATCCTTCAGTTACATCAAATCAGGGCATACAAATTAAGTAAATTCCAGTCACATAACCAGGTGGCTGTGCACTACTGCTCTCTTGTGGTCCAAAATTTTGTGTCCTAAGGGAGAGCTGTGAAGCTACCAGCCAGTTTCACCCTGGAGGAGGGTCTTCACAAGGGGCAGATGGATGGTAGACCTCTTTGGCAAAGGATGCTGTATATGGGGCAGCATTAGGCTGCCAATTAGACACCCAAAGTACCTTCTGGAGACAGGAGGCAAGAGAGCCAGGCACAAGAGGGGAGGTCAGTGCTGGGCCCTCTGTGCTCCCACCCAAAACAGCAGACAGAGAGCAGAATGCCCTACATTCTGAAGGAGCAGGAGCAGGAGCAGGAGCAGGAGCAGGAGCAGGAGCAGGAGCAGGAAGGGGGGGTGGACAACCTGTCACCCCAAACAAGCAGCAGCAGCAGATAAAGGGTTTTCTTAGGAGGTTTTCCAACAGCCAGCTCTGCAAAACTGACCCCAGCTCTGCTCTGCCCAGGGCCCTAGATTGGGCAGACACTAAAGAAAAGCTACAATCATAACCAGCCATGTGGATGTATTTGTATAACTTCGGCAATGAATTCAATATCTAGTGTTTTGCAGGAAACAAATGTGATTGCTGTGTATAAATTAACAAATGCAATTGGCTACTGAATTGCTTTGAGCCATGGAGGATACAGTTGATGGTACAGCCTGGAAGGAGGTAGACAGCAGGAGAGTGAATTATCATTTTGTACCTTACGTTCTCAGAAAGATAAGTGAGCTAAGGGAGTAGAAACAGGGCTTGTGAAGCTTCTGCATGGAGATATAATAGGAACTAAACAGCTTAGATAAATCTGCAGCAAAGAGGTAAGGCTGTAATGGACTGTTATATTTTAGGTTTTGTTCTGCCTTTAAATGGGACCATTTATTTAAGGAAGGACTGTAAGATATAAGGACTAAATATAAATGAGAGGAAAAGCAGGGAATTTGTTACTAAGAGTAATAAGGCGTATCCAAGTGGACTTACTTCTACACATTTAGCCAGCTACAGACTCCAAATAACCACAGAAAGGCTGCAGAACAAAAAGTATTTGCAAAATGAAAAAACAATCACCACAACCCCAGAGGAGAAAAAACTATATTTATGAAACGAACTTCAGCCTCAAATTTACATTTAATGAGTTTGTAAACACCTGAGACTATTGAGTAAGAGGCTGCAGGGCAATGCAAAATTTGGTCATTTGGAAGCAAGAAAAGTCAGACAGTTAAAATTCCTTGAATGGCAAAACAAGACTGGGGACCTCATTAGTTTTTGGCTTGTAGATTTTCTTCTTAAAGAGATTTCTTTTCAAATTATGTTGTGTGTTACTGTGAGTTTATGAATCCTCATCTATTCAGATTCTAATTTATCTATTTCCTAACGTAAGGCTAAATCATGAGAGAAAGCAAAATACATTGACTATCTGCACACGCAGCGGCTTGTGCCCACTACATCTCAGGCAAGGAAGATTAGAGCAAAAGAGAGCGTCTGGAAATCTAGGTTAACGTCTTGCATTTGTTCACTCATGGAGGAGACAGTGTTACTCGCTGAAGCTTGATCCTATATGAGCCTCTAACAACCAATTCCAAATACAGAGGGGAAGAATGAAGGAAACTGTGACTCCATGTATCTCTAATATACTACAACACCCACAGGTTCTTTACAGGTGGTTCCCATGAGTCTTGCCTTGCTCGGTGCCTGAGGTTACAATCTAAACACAAAACATATGTTAAATTACTCAGGTTTTGTTCAGTACCTGGAGTCAGAGTCAGAATTTTAAATATCAAGATAGAAAACTGGCAAAGATGATCTATCTACTTCACTAAAAAACCCATAAACACAGGCCCAGATTCATGCTAGCTAAATGCCAGCATCAACGGTCCATAGGCTGGGGAGAGCAAGGTATCTCCAAGAAGCATCAACCACCTGAGTGCTGACATGTCAGTGTCTGTTTGACCCATTCGGGGCCCAGGTCCTCACAGGTCAGAAGTAGTTTCTGCAGAGGCTAACATTCAATGAATACTGAGCACTCCTAAAAGTAAGACTTGGTCTCAAGGTGATAGACCCTTTCTCACCTCCTTTCTTTCCTGAAAAAAAATAAAAATGTTCAAAAGCAGAAGTTTAAACAATTCACTTGGGAATGACAAAAGGTGAGGATTTCTAAGCATTAAATAGCAGAACCATCTCAGCGAGGCCTCAGTGGCTGGCTGTGCGCTTCAGAACATGTTCCTGATGGTTACTTTGCAGGAGCAAAAGCAGAAATTCTCAAAAGGAGAAAGGCAGTATTTGCCATGGAAAGTAATGAAGTAGTTTTGATGAGTGGAGCAGCAAGGTAACCCTGTCAGACCTATGCACCTATCATGTTAGCACACACATCCTAAAGTAGACTGCTCAAAAGATGCTATTATTAGGAAAAAAACATGTCATATATAAGTAAAGTGGTTTTATTCTATTTACATACATTAAAATGTAAAAATATCTTAACAATGAGCCTGAAAGAAGAAACTCCTGGGTTTTAACAACAGACCATTCTTGAACAGCTGCATTAAAATAATAAAAAGCCTTCACTGCATCAAAAGTACACAAAAGCTCTCAATTATTGTACAGTAACGTATTGGACTCCCTTTTCTCTCAAAAAACCCCAGCAACTGTCAGCAGAAAAGCCCAAGAGAAACCCAAAAATTTCTTCCCAAAACCAGACTATTCACTTCATAGATTTGTCAAAAGGAGTCTGGGCATTTTCAATTAGCAAAGATGATAATTTTCATTGTAGACAAGAATGAACACATCTAATTATTGAATCAGTTACACAGATGAGCATGGTTTGCAGAAAATGCTAATTTGACTAATGCCTTGTTGCATATCAATATCTCTGCCATATGGTAAGGGTTGAAGATAAATTGTTGTTCCTGTTTTGTTAACAAAAGAGACATGGTTGAACTATGACATCAAATTATGATGAGACTGAAGTAGCACAGTGAAAATAGTACACAATATAAAGTCGTCTGTTTGTGTTGTCTGCTGCAATAATTTCCTTAATCTCAAAAGAACATAACTGGTATCACATTTGGAGCAGAAAGAACAATTATGCCCAGAGGTATTAACATATGCTTAAATGATTTAACTGAACATCTTTAAAATTTCTTCTGAAATTGAAAGGAATTTTATAAAAACAAATGCCAGCATATTTGCCACGATGATACCCACATGAACATAGCACATCACTTAAACTCAATCTTAGATACATATTTTGATGTTTCATAACTGTGTCTGTACTCAAAAATCAAGCTTATTTTAACACAAATACTGACTTGCTGAATTTAATACCCATATGTTTCAATAGAAGAAACTGACAAACAGCAAAACATGTTAAAAATGTTTTCACAGAATCACAGGGCTATAACATGAGTACTCAGATATGTTAACTTTAGATTCAGGAGACCGCTTCATTCCATCAGTTCCAGAAAGAATCTTATGAAACTAAATAAATAATAAGGGGGGGAGGGAGGCAGTGGAGGCAGAGTTTGCCCATTTGCTGAAAAATTCTCCATTAGAAACATAGAAAAATATAGGAAAGCCAGAAGACTCAACATTTAAAGATATTTTTAAAAGGCTGGGGTGAGGGAGGCAAAATCAGCCATGGAAAATCTAGAACTAATAGAATGCCAGAACTAAAACTATTTTGGCAACAATACTTTCCCCCTTTATGTCTGCATACTATGAATACTATCACATATTTTTAAAATATATATTTACCACTCATGTTGCTGCAGGATGTCTGCCTCTCACATTGCACGGGCAGTACAATTTTGAAGGAAAGTATCATGGGAAAGAGAATGTAACTCTGTAATGAAGATGTACTCATCTACTGTCTATGAGTGACATGGAAAAACAAATCTTTACCTCCATTCTGATCTGTCCTTGACTGGAAAGTACCTGGTAATTGACTTGAGCACTTTTAATGGCACTTTTAATGGAAGACAAATATGACAGCTTCAAGCTATGAAATTCAGTTTGGCTTTACTTACCTTAGGTACAGAGTAGATAAAAACATCAAAAGGTTACACCAAGGCATGAGGTCACTAAGAGAGATCAGAGAGCCTGATAGCTCTTTAAGATTAGTAGCAGTTCACAATGTCACTGAGCTTGCTTATTTTGGGAGGAAAGAAGTGAAATCCTAGAAAAAAAGACTTGTCCTGTACTACGAACATGCCATTATTTCTGGCGTAAGAACTGAGAAATAGCAAATGCATAGGGAGCCTTATGAGATGGATATGTGTCACCACCAATGCCCTTTTTGCAGACTTTTGAATACAGAGATTTACAGGTTCCATTTTAATTAATAACAATAAAAAGTATTTCTTGTTTTACAGCAAACAAGATGAAAAAAATTGTAGGGAATATTTTTATGTATCTTTTTTTGCTTTACAACTAAGAAAATTTTTCTGACAGGCCATTCACTGATACATACGGTGTTATATTTTTATGTGGTGGCTTTCTTATATAACATCACCAAACACTTCAAGGGAAGGCTTTTTACTGAAGAGATTTTTCCATTTTTAGCCGACATGTGAATGAAAATAAAGAAATAAAAGGACCATCCAGCCCATATCTTTGTTATTCAAACTGTTTTGAAGAACTCTTTAACTGCTAAAAATATGCTGAATGAAGGTGGACAAAATAGGAGGCCAGATTAACTTTGGGTTTGTATTTCATAGAACAGGTATTTTGCTGGAAATCACTCATTACATTCTCACTGGCCAAAATACATCCAAAAACAGTTTCTCAAAAATTATTCTCAATTGCTATGTTACAGTAATTGCATGCAATTGTCTAAAGTAGTGAAAGTGTTACAGATAAAATTCATCACAAGCTTTAGAATACATTTGGATGGATGCCAAGAATTATTTCCTTTCTACAGCTAGGACATGGGCTGAATTCTGACTGAGCACCATATACCTGCCAAGCAGGCAGCTTTGATCAATATCTAAACTTATTTAAATTATTCATGCCTTTTAAATCATCAGAGACTCCAAGCATTACATGAAAACTACACAGACTGAATAATAACTTCTGCACAAGTTAAAGATTTCCTTGGGAAAAGAAGACCTATTATTGCTGCCTCCTAAGGGGAAGAACAGCTCAACAGCTTATCTTTTCAATGAGCTGTCCTGTCTTCTTTTTAACCAAGATAGAATGTTTTGCTCCAAAACCAATCAATAAAAGACAGCCTCACAGAGATGCTATGTCTGCCCTCTATCTAACATTTTGCAGAACATGAAGCCTTTCAGTGCGAATCTTTTATGTATGTTCACATCAGAGAAATATAGGAGAAGAAAACTATATGGGAACTAGTTCTTCTCATCTGTAAAGTAATCTCTTCCTGTGGTGATGCCCAGTAACATGAATCAGTCTGAGATAAGAGTAGAGGGAACAGGCGAGAAAGAAGATTTGCATCAGTGCTCTACACTAGTTGAGCTTTAGCCTTCCTTTCAGCTGAGGCATTTTTGTGTACGTATTCCAGTTAAGAAAGACCATACAAACCCTGTCATGCGAGGTGAAATCACAGCAAAATAAAGTCATGTTTCTGCAAGTTGAATAAATCCTGTAACAGACACTGATTCAGCTGCTTCCTGGTATTTTCAATTTAATGAGGTACCTTTCACATCTATTTGATATAGGTGAATTGTTAGAAGACAAGTAGATATATTAGATAATGAAGAGCTAAAATCAGAACTAATTCACCCCTGACAGTCTTCAAAGGCTCTAAACATGATGTCTACAGGAAAAGTTTACTCTGGTATCATCTATCATGTACTCTTAACCAGTGTAATCTTCCCTGTGTATCAACTGTCCTATTAATTATTTACTCTTGGACATATAAATATTTCTTAGGACTGCAGATATAGAACTTCTGACATGATTTAGAATTGAATTATACAGTTTATAAAACTCTGGCTGATGTTTTAAAACATCTGTTGCACATATGGGAAAATAACATACTTAAACACACACAGTTTAGTAGGATGAATGTATGCAGAAACAGTGAAGGTGACAGATCCAACTCTCTTGATCAGTACATACATACTCTATTTGCTTTATGGACACTTTCCAAATAAAGAAATGCCAACATCATTATAACTGTGTCTCATAACATTGCACAGATATATTGCTTCATCAAAGTGGGCATTTCACTGCACAAATGATGAACTAGCTGAATGTAGGTATGTTATGTTAAGAATTTAATTTTGAAACTTCACTTCAATTAATAAATGTCTGGGCTAATTCATTTTAAATTTCATATAATATTTTTTAAATTAAATATCTTCTTATCACAACTACTGTTGTAAATTCTGTCACAAGCTCAGAATTCAGCAAATGAACCCAAGAATTTCCACATAAACACAATTCTCAAGTAACCAAGATAAAAATAAATATTAAAAAAAATATCAGCTAGAAACTGATGCTTATGGGTTCCTCCAATAGTCATTTTTAATGCTTAAGAAAGAGGAAATCAGAGATGGATATAATATGTCTTTGGAACTGTGTATTCATCGGTGGCTACAAACTACTGGAACCACTGACAGCGATCATCAGATGTTGTTACAGATGCCCTGATAGCATTCATAAGGACGACTACTACACATTCTGCAATGAATAGAGGAGAGTGAGAATGATACAATCAAAACGTTATTTGCGAACTTACACATAAACTCCAGAGGCTGCGTTGTTGCTCTCAAACAAACATTAGAGCATATGAGTTCAGACTGGGTGTTTTCAGAAATACTGTGATGGCTTTTGCCTCAGCACATGCTTACAAAGGCTAACAAAACTTATTTGCACGCACCAAAGAGTACTCACTCTTCAGGCTTTCATCATCCGTTTACCCCTTAAAAAAAATTCCAGGTGTTCAAATGAGAATCTGAAACAATACTGCATGACTTCAGTGCTCAGTCCCAACATGAATAGTTAAGGGCAGTTACCAACAGGAACATTTTGGGAATGATCTGTATAAGGAGTGTTTTTATCTAATGTATATAAACCATCAGCAAAAAAACATGGCCAACACCTTACTCCTGGGGGAAGAGGGGTAGATAGGCTCTTCATCCACATAACGGTGGTCATATGGAGGGATGCAGGGGAAAGTGCTATCCCACCAAATCCTAAGGCCTTCCATCTTCTCCCACCTTATATCTATTCCTCATACCAGATGTGTCTACAAGCCAAAGGGAAATTTTCACAGACATAGAGGAGTCTTGAGGTGCTTATGTTCCATTGGATGCCAATGACAGCTTGAGGTTTAAGACTTTTTTGTACCTTTCAAGATGTTATTAAAATACTTTTGATGATTGAAGTATTATATCTATGCATGGAAAGTAAAGTTAATTCTGCTTTCTGCTGTTCAAATTTCATGTAATGAATTTTGCACTTTACACATTACATTAATAGTCCTTTTGCCATTTAATTGCTCTGGACTAGCTCTTCAGAATTAAGGAATGTATTTCCCTAAGCATTATAATATCTTTGGATACACAAAAGAATAAATTTAGGATTAAAGTTTACATTTGATTTAGTACTTCCGGGCTCCTGATCATTTAAACCGAGTTGTAAGAGCATTTCTGTGGCCAAATCAACTTCTTATTCATACAATTCATCCACCTTTTTCGCTTACAAGTGAAAAGTTGTAGGTTACATAGGATTTGCAAAATATAATTTAATTATGCAAAATTTAATCAAGAAATTATGTTTTCTTATAGCTTGAAGTAATTCCTAAAACTCTCATTAAAATCTCTTTAATTAGTACTGGCATAATTGTTCAAGCATCAAAGGAAATCATATTCTCCATCTCTAGTAGAAATTGATAAAACCATTTTGCAATTTATATGCACTATCACTCTTGGGGGAAAAGTGGCTGTCTGGCATTTTCTAAAGGAAATGTTCAAAAATGTTCTAAGAAAAAGCATGCTCTGCGTTGTTCTGGCATTGTGCTGTACAAGGTAAGAATAAAGAAATTGTGCTTATTTCAGCAAAAATAGCATCCTGAGATGTCAAATGCCATGTCCGTCAGCATTGCTATCTGGACTGTACACTGATTTATAATCAACAGGGTGAGGTGAAGTTCTCCATTCTGTCTCATAGTATATTCTTGTTTATTCATTGTACAATAATATTTGAAAATTTTATTTGATCACTGTCAGAAATTGAAGGGATGACTGACTAAATCTCATCCATCCTGGTGACAGTCAAAAAAACACGAGAGAAGAAACTGGATGGGCACAAAAGAAAAAGCTGCACAGGTACACCTGTTCTTGGAAACAGTTGCGTGCCTTAGGGACATGCACACAGAGAAAGGCTTGAACTTTGCAGCGCAGTAATTGCATCCACACAGCCTTTCATCAGGTGTGCCACAGAGTAAACAGGTTACTCGCATTTTGCATCTCACTCTGCCAGCTGTAAGCTGCATGCCCATCATAGCACGCTCCATAGAAAGGGTTGCAGCTGCCACAGCCTCCAGCCACTTCTCTGAATGTCTTTCCAAATCATGATACAGCCTTCTGCTTTCATGGCTGATATTGAGTCAGATGAAGCCCATCACCTGTGCCAGCATCTCAGGAACATCCCTCTGCCAGAACAAATAGCGTAACTGCAGTGGCACCAGCAGGGCTAGAGGGGTGTGCACAGTAGGAAGGCAAGAGGGAAATAAGGGAAGGAGAAGAGGAATGGAATTAGGGTATAACATAGTCAAAAGAGAAATTGGGCCACAGAGAGCCAAAGACTATGTCCCTGGGAATTTACAATGGAGGTGAGGGGTCACAGAGATTCCCCAGAATTGAGGAAGAAGGATTGTATGGAAACAGAGAGTCTGTAAAGGAGGGAGACAAAGGCAGGCAGCAGTTGGAAAGGCATGGGAGAGATGCGTACTCAAGCTGCTGTTGATAACTTCAGCGAGCTCAGGCAACAGAAGCTCTGAATTGTGCAGCTCGTTAGTATTTACTACGAATAACTCTTAGGCCAAAATCACTAATGCCTTACAAGAGTCAGGAAGAAGAACCAAAGTTTTCAGGTTAACCTCAGTGCACCTTTCCACATCTGAGTTGCTCCACTGCTTTCCATGCAGCATGGCAGAAAAATACCAGCCACCACTAAGGAGTTCTCAGTCTCAGTGCACTGGTGTTAATGTCAGAGCCATCCTGCTGTTTGTCCTTCTTCAGCTTAGTGGGAACTAATATGGAATGTGAGTACAGGCATTGTGTACCAACAGATCTCTGGCTCACAGAGCAGAAGCACTGTCTTCTTCAGTGGGAGCACTTCAGTACTGCCAGTCATGGAAAAGGATATCAATGTGCTCATGCTAAATAGCCAGAAATCAGGAGGGCAGCAAAGGTAAATAGATGTACAGAAAAACCTACAAACACACATTCACCTCTGAAGTAAATCCCCAACAAAGATTTCTCCTAATCCCATGAGAAATTGTCTGATCTGTGTTGCCTTCTGCTTTCCCTCAGCCAAGAAGTAAAGGTATATGAAAAAGTTTGGGGGCACAGAGCTGAAAACAAAATAAGAGATCAAAGTCTGGTTGATTACAGCTCCCCTATA
Organism: Dromococcyx pavoninus; assembly: GCA_033558185.1. Taxonomy (NCBI): domain Eukaryota; kingdom Metazoa; phylum Chordata; class Aves; order Cuculiformes; family Neomorphidae; genus Dromococcyx; species Dromococcyx pavoninus. Next base: position 917,254 of record JAUMJL010000047.1, read on the forward strand.
GCTCCTTCAGAAATCAAAAAAAATGAGTTCCATCTTCCTTTTGAATTTACTTTCCCTGCTGAGGGGGAGAGAAAACCTACCCCTTCCTGAGTAATTAAATGATTTCTAGCAGCCTCATTTTCTTACCATTTGGTGCTTTGTTAAGACCTGAGCATCAGTTCTACCTCCTTTAGCTCAGTAGGCTCAGTCTTGTTTGGTGACTACCTCAATTAGCTATTAGTACATTGCTCACATTAACTGAATCTTTCAGATTAATATTTGAAAGATCTCTGATGTATGGGAGAAGCTGGGAGGTTGAAATAGAGGATTGAGCATCATTTGTATGATTGAAATCCGATGCTTTCAGAATTAGCAGACATTCAAACCACAAGATTTTCACAACAAATTATGTTGTTTCTTACAAGGTGTGAGCACAGATGTGCTGGGGGCATCCGTTGGTGACTCCTCACTTAGTTGCATACTGGCTGCTGCTATGGTTCTTGCGATTATAATTAATGCTAATAATGGTAATAATGATATTATCTATAGCTAAGTAGAATTCTCAATTTGTAGCTCTCAAAATACTTTCCAGGAACCATTAATTCCTCAGTTTACCATTGGAACAAAATAGGACTATCTTAAGAGCCATTTACTTTTCAATGTGTATCACTATCTGACAGTAATTAGGGTGACAATGGCCTTTAATCAAATATGTGACCATAATTACTTATGGTTGTTGTCTGAAGTGCTGCTAGAAACTAAGAATTTATAAATCTCAAATATTTTTAAACAAGTTGCCTGCCAGAAGAATCAGGAGGGAGATCAGCATGTGAATTCTTCAGAGACTCAATTTAGTCAGTGAAATGTTTCAGTCAGTTTATCCTAAGTTTGGGGTTGTTTTTTTCTCACCTTGAAAAAGAAAATTTCCATGATTATCAAACTACTTCTTATCACGTGTTTCTGTTTAAAAAGTTTGGCATATAATTAGCTGATGTCTGGTACAAAGCCAATGGCAGCTGCGGATCTGGGCACCTGTGAACTACTTCTGACAGCCATGCTAGTACAGAGCATCAACCAGAACATCAATGCCACAGCCACTTCCACAGGGGTTAGCCCATCTCAAAAGATATACAGCTTGATTGCCCCTAATATGCTCTGCCAAGGGAAGCAATTAGCTGAAGTATAAAGCCACCTGGATGCAGGTACTTACCTTTCAAGTTAGTTTAAACTTTTTTTTTATTGTGATTTGGAAACAGTTTTCAAAGTGTTATGTCTTGTTCCTTTTATTATGAGTATGGGGAGAGGATAAAAGACCATGAGGATGAGTTAGAAAACTGTTATTTATATATATGCACTGTAAAATTATCTGCTGGAAGCATGTTGCCATGTAAAATAGTAAGTTTTGTATTCAAATTTGCAGTATTATCCCTAGTATCTTCATTTCTTTTTATAATCAAGTAAAAATTTCCTTTATTATATTCTGGTCTCATATCATAAGCAGTAATCACACTTTTAATTAATGATTGCAAAGTTAATTATACATTACACGATTCAGAACCATGCTTTTATGTAATTCATGTATTTCATACCATAAAAACACATAGTGAACACTTAGGTTATAAAATTTACCCTGGCAATATTGTTGTAAAAAATAATACACAGGCTGCTATCTCCACCACTGCAAATGAAAAAAAACTTTTACATCGAGAATGTAACAATAGACATTCTGTTATGCAGGCAAGCTGGACTTGGATGAGGGTGAGCTTTGTGGCCAGGCAATCAAGGGGTCTTTTGCTTCCAAAAATGAATAATTTTTACACCCTACTCATTACAGCTACTTTCAGTATTATCCTTAGCCTTGTCTCTAACAGTGCATTGGAATATTTGGTCTGAACCATGAGTCTGTTGAACAGTACAAGTGCACATGCAGACTCATCACAAGGCCCAATGCTGACTTAAACCTCTGCCTTCATTTCAGCAAGCATTACTAAAAATTGCTAACAAAAGTTGTGGGAGAACTGCATAGGACCAGACAGAACGTGAAGGCACATAAGTTCTCCCTTTGCATACTTTTCATGGACTCACTAAGACAGCCAAAGTACTTATTTCTGCTTTGTATTTGTTTTAATTGCAAGACTGTGTGTTCCATGAATGTGACTGTTTCCCCAAATCCCTGTGCTAAAATTGCCCCCTTGATTATGCAGAAGTGTCACATTGCACTGAACGGGAAATAATAAAAGTATCATTGTAGGAAATAAATGTTGGAAAAGGTAATAAATACATATTCTTTTCCTCACGGACATGTTCAGTTTCTTGTTAACAGTAGGGTTTTATCCTATGTGTTACGTGTTGGGTTTTTTAGACTGAAACAGCCCATTACTAGCAGATTATTCATTTAGCACTGTGGAAAGCATAACTCTCCTTGTATGAATCACCCCCTTATGTATGCTAAATATTGACAGCAGCTGCATTTAGGAAATTTCATTGCTTCCTCATCGCTCCTGAAGTGCAGGAAAGCGCTGTGCACATCTAGGCCTACAAATGTTTATAGGCTCCTTTTACCAGCCGAGGGCAGTTAATGTCTGGAGGAGAGGAAGTGCAATGTGTTTTTGGTTTGCTGTTCTCAGTCTCAAACATGATTTTCTTCAATTCTCCTGCATTCCTTCCAAAAGTAAACAACTGATTGTCTGCTTTGTATTCCCCAGTGGCTCTGCTATTTCAGGCTGCTTGTCTGAAACTCCTTGAGGAATCCTGTTTCTTCCAAACAGTCAGACTTCAAAAGGGAAGTATCAAGGGTGCAATAGCTGTCACTTTCTGTAAGTAAAGATTACTTTTTCATTAGGCATCCTCTTCATGCATTTCCATACACTGATATTTTTTCATAATCTCAGCTTCCTCCTAGTTTGAATAAATCTTCATCTTCTCTCTCTCTCCTGTGTTTGCCTCCAGTAGTATGGAGGCAGAACTTTGATGGGAGTACACACCTGTGATGATTACTGAGGGACCATCTGAGGAAGGAAGAGGTTGGAGGCGATGTGCCTAGGACAAAGAGGTTGTTGTTGGTAGAGGTGTGAGAAGTGTCCTGAAGGACATGCTCCTCTTAAGAGGAGTGCTTTGGAGAACACGACAAGACAATTTAAGGTCGGATTTTAAGAAACAGAAAAAATAGAGAAAGATTAAGAGAAGAGGAGAATATGGCGATGAAGCTCGCTGTGGGATGAGGATTAGAAGGTAAACAAATTCAGAAGGTAAACGGGCATTCAGTGCTCTTTGAGATACTGTAGCGTACTTTAGATACCTTCATGGAACTGGTAGATAAAATACAGGATACGAGTGAGCTTTCTTCCACTTGCAGGTAAAGATTTCCAAGGACATTTCAAAGGGAATGGATCCCTATGTATGTTTGAATTATCCCTGGTATATATACAACACATAGACATTAGGGAGAAAGAAGGGGTGATCTGAAAGGAAAGAACAAAAAGGTGGGCACAGGAAATGGTAAAAGCAAAGTACAAAAAGAAAGGAAGACTAGACAGGTCATATAAAAGGGAGAAAAGATGCTGAGGAGTAGAAAACAGGGAAGCGAGAGTTCTCTGGGGTAACAGTAAACAAGCAGAATACTGCAGTGCTAGTGCTGTTTTAAAGTTTAAGATACATACTCCATTAGCAAGGTACTGGCGGACATTCAGTACACAAGTCAGGTTAAACTTCAAAAATATCCATGTCCCACAAGCCGCTATGTTCAGCATGGCTATTATTCTGCAATGTCAGACACTCATCAGTGGGTATATTGAACCAGTCTATGGAGGTTCAGATGATACATGACTACTTTTTTAAAGATATTACTTCCGTTAGAGTCTAAAATAAAAGCTAAAACTAAGGCCATTCCATAAATGAAAAACACTGGACGTTCTTGAGCACCTATAATATCACTGCATATTACAAGTGACCAAATATCTGGCCTCCTATACTATATGCTCGAGAATGTCTCTACAACACCAAAAAAATAAGATAGTCTTTTTTGTCAAATACATTTTAAAAGATTGATCTAAATTAATATCTTCATAGGCCACTGCCCACACTGTTTAGTTGACATTTCTTAATTTTTCTATTTGCCTTTCAGTCTCAAGAGAATCTGAAAAAAAGAGAAAAGTTATATTAAAATAGGGAAGAATAATACAAAATTAAAGAAAAAAAAAGAGAGCTATTGAGGCACTTATGTCCAAAAGACCCAAACCTGAAACTGCTGTATTTTCCAGCTGTATAAGAAAGAACTGCAGTGATATGTTTGGATCCAGGCCTGAATTTGGTATTTTTCCCTGTGATTTGCATTTGCATGTTCACTGCAGACCCTGTGTTAGTTTGTTTGATAAAGAACTTGAAAATATGTTATTTAAGAGCAACTCTGTCTGGATAGACTATGAAAATAAAGACAGACAGCAACTAATTCAGCCTAATGGTTTTCTTTATTGCCAAGCAGCATTTACAGATTTCATTACTGCACTCACTGCTAGTGAACCTGGTAAATTTTCCTATTAATATTCTTACTTTGTTGTATTAATATTTATGTACTATGCTTGGTACACCTTTTTTTTTACATCTTTGCATTCACCAGACATTAACTCAGCAAGGAAGTGCATCATACTCACTGGATAACAGCTACTAGGTAATTCTTCACTATTCCATGAAAACAGAGAGGTGTTCAAGATGAGGAAGAGATTCTAAGGGCTTGTTTTCAGTGGCCCCAAATTGCATTCTAGTATTAGTCTGACAAAATGCCGATGTACTGCAAGGCAACGTATGAGTTTACTGCAACCCTTAATGTTTCACCGAGAAACCAAAATTCTGTAAAACAAAGTTGTTCTGTTTAAGGCGATTTAGCAGGGAAGATACTGGATTTAGCATCAGCCTGGCTCTGGCAATGACCTGGTATGTGATCTTGGCTTCATGAGCTTGTTCTCTTGCACCTTGTCCATTTTACTTTCACTGCAAACCAGCTGTGGCAGCTACAAAGTGTTATGTAGTATTTAGAGCCTGACACAAGGAGAGTCCCAGATCCCACAAGACCTATGAACACAGGAAGGGTATTCATAGCACCCAACTGTATGATCCTAATTTAGCCCATTAGGTTATTTAGTCAATAAATGATAGTTCATCTGAAGTGCCTACGGCTCTTGATTTGTCAGCAAGAGTTAAAAGGTGTTCTGGTAAATTTAGTGCCTTAGGTCATGTACTCTCAAAATAAACGAAGCATGTTTTGGAGCGGTCCTGTGGGCCTGAGTTGAACCAGATCAAAAGTAAAATTAAAATTCAGTTCAGCTGTTGACTGCCTATCGTATTTCACACAGAGGAAGGAGAGTGAGAAGAAAGTTATATCAATATAGTTCCTATTTCAGAATAAATGAGAACCACCCACAGATCTGGCAAAAATTCATTGTAGCATACAGTCATTTAATTCATGTGAATAGCACCATTGGTACCAGCAGAACCACTGCCTGGGAACACAAGCAAGTTTTTCTGTTTTTAAAAGTTTATGTTTTCTCTAAGCAATTAAAGTAACATTAATTCTTCACAAATTAAAGTCTTCTAAATAATATCAACATTTTCAATTCGTCTTAAAACCTTGCCTTCTTCACCAGGGTAGACTATAAACAGGGCAATAGGTCTGCTAGTGTGCCACTCTGCAGAGAACAATAGCTGAGTATCTCTGACAAAGAAGAACTGTCTAATTAGTCTACATTTTTCAAAGAATAATTGCCTGTCAACCAGTTAAAGCATCTTCCTGGAAATACATTTCCCAGTGTAGCAATTGAAATTACAGGTATGTTCATGTGGATGCTTGATAATATAAATCTTCCTCAAAAGCTGTCCTATGGCAAAGTATATTTTCAGTGTTACTTTATATTTGATGTGCAGGCCACAAAAATAAAGAAAAAGGGTTTTCAGGGCTCCAGCAACAATACTGTGCAACTAATGACTTTTTTTATGGCATATGGTAAATGTTCCTCATTTAGAACAGTTTAAAACATTGTTGTTAGTTTTTCAGAAGACATAAAGCCCATATATTAACAGTGGCACGAACAGAATAATACAAAGTTGAAGAAAAAAGGATTGAATATTAATGCTGTCATTCCAGATAAAGATGGAAGCTATTTTTGGATCTTCCTTTTCAATTGTGCTTAGAGCAATAATGTATTCATTATCAGACTCCGTGGGGCCTTTTGCACAGTAAAACTTATTCAGTCTGCAGTATTACAGAGGTGAAATTACCTTAGAAAGTATAAAACATATTTCAGTAAATATCAGTATCTTTAGCAAAGCTCAGGGGAGATATTTTCCAATACTTCATTATGTATCACACCTTCTTATTCTAACAGTAATTAGGCACCAGGGAAGGAACAGATCTGAAACTGGGATAAACAACTAAACTAGAGATGCCATATACTTGCTTTGTTCTAGTTATATCCCTGAAAATGAATCTGAGATGATGTAATCAAGAAACTGCTAAGAACATAGCAGAGAATTCTGCTTACTTATTTATTGGACATTGTTTTTAATATGACTTAGATTTGCATAACTCAGCTTCTACATTTCGTGTAGTATAATTTGTATACTGTGATTTACAAACCATGCACAGTGAATTTCTGATTTTATTAAGGCCAGGGTTTTACAACCTTCAAGTTTACAGACTGTGGAAGTTTGGACATTCAAACTTACTAGGACAATCAACAATGCAGCTTTCTACTAAATGTTTATTCTCTTGTTGTTATCACCCAAAGCACCACGATATTTAAACACAGGCTACTAACATTTGCTAGGAAAAAAAAAAAGGTTTTTTTACAGTAGCAGGGAAAGGCTAATTGCAATATTTGGCTTTCCAATAAGTATAAGCAGAAATAAAAATCTCTGCTAATTTTAGTTGCCTCTGAAGCACAGAACTAATCACTATTCTGAAGATTACACACTAGAAGCCAAAAAACTCTTCGTCTTGCCATCTGAAGTGGCAGACAGCGCATGTGGGGGTTTTGGTATTCATTTGCCATTTGTTACTAGACATCCTTGAACGTCAGCCTTCAGGCATATTTCTGTCACTCTATCTGTGAAGCACAAATCCTGATTTTCTTTCAGATTTTCAATACACAAAAGATACCACATAAAGCATTACACATGGAAAGAAAAAATGCATTGAGCTTAATTAAATTAGTGATTATTCTACTACAAGACCTAACGTGAACATTTGTCAAAATACTATATTCATTCTTTTTGCTAAAAAACCCCCACAAACAAACAAACAAATGCCCTTATACGTTGCTTTTAGGTACCTATTTAAGTTTTACCTTGTCCAGCTTCCAAAATTTCAAAAGATACTCTTTTACTTATACTGCAAGTATACAATATCGCCTTACGACTCCTTTCATTTGAAAACTAGTTCTAGGACAGGTTTTGTAGTTGCTTATATATGTTTATCATGTGCAAGACCATTCAAAACATTGCCTCTGGGAAGAAAAATGTGATATTTAGTTAGCAATAGTAAAAAAATAACTTATTTCTACACCTCAAAAATATTCATTATTGTCTAATAAAACAATTAAGCCCATGACTTGGATTCTCTTTTCTGGATTTCCAGAGGGTATTGCAGTATTATTCAGTAAATATCAGTCTATTTCAGACTTTGTTTCTCAATATTTTACAACTAATTTAATTTATCTCAAGATAAGTAAGTGTGAAATTCAGAAACAATAATCTTCTTCCTACCTCCACCTTTCATTTTAGTTTCCAGGGCAGTATTTTGGCCACCTACAGACCAGCCTGGCCATTAAAGCCTCCCAAGAGAACAGGCTCCTGTAGAACCTTGCCTAGTCAGCTGTGCCAGCTGATACTTAATATCAAGCTCCTGGCTCTGTAGAGACATTTCTCCAGCTGTCTCTGAAAGGTGTCTAAAACAGATGCGTCCTTTGCTCAGGCTTTGCTGCAGTCATGCCTTCTTTCACTGAAATACAGACTTCAGTATATACAGTTTGGTTAAAGTTGAGTGTTTTTCCAATCAAGAAGGATTTTTTATTGTACGTTAATAGCCTTTTTTTACTCCCCAGATAACAGATACTAAAGGATTTAGTAAGGTTGTTGATTATTTTGATCTAAGCAAATCTTCTTTTATATAGAAGCATGGAAAGGATCAGCTTTGCTTAGCAATATTTTCATTCTTAGAAGGCATGTTGCTGTCAACAAGATAAATGACATAGACAATCTGTGTCAAAGCTATTTCCTTCCTGGCACGGTAACACCAGGCATTCTCTACATGGTCAAATAAAAAGGTCACATTACCCATATGTACAAAGAGGTAAAAGATGGAGAAACTTCCAAGGAATGCCTCACAAAGACTGCATCAGAAAATTCATTACTCCCTTACAGTGACAAAAACTTGTACCCAGTTTGGAGCTCTGTGCAGAGCACTGAAGTGGAGCAAGATGAATCTGTTTGATGAGAATTGATGGGATAGGGAAAGTGGTGACACAAGTTTTCTTTGTCTGTTGAAAGTATCACAATTATATATAAGAAGATGTATCAGACTTCCACCCGTACACTTGCTGTACACTTACTGCTAATGTGTCAGCAGAGAGTTTGCCTTTCTTTCTTTTTTTCTGTCCTTACTCCCACAAACTAATGAAATTTCTTCTGAAAGTTACCAGGCCCATAGCCCTTGATTTAGAGCCGTTACCACGGGTATTTTCAAGGCTCTGTCAGCACTGTCATTGCCAAATCCAAGCTTCATTTATGTTGAGAAAAATCCAGCACTTATGTTCCTTCATTATTTGTCAGCTTGTGTGCTGAGTTACAGCTTTGTGTGGATGGGTACCCACTCATCAAGTTGTCAGCACAGAACTGTGGTTATTAACTGACTGGGGATTTATCTGTGACACATACAATCAGATCAAGGAATAAAATAGCACAGGTTTTATTTAAAAATGTGTACTACTCAGTTGGACACTTCCCAATGAGATTAATTCACTTTTCTAAGCAAAGTACAAAACCATGAGAAAAATAGCTCATTTTTTTTCTTCATTATGCATTTGCTTTTCCTCTCTCCAAACTTACGAGTTCTGAAGAGAGATGGGTGTTCTTGTCTCTTTCTCTTTTCTTTCCTGTTGCTATTTCTTTTAAGAAATTTCTTAAATTCCTTTAAGTCCCATACTGTACTTTTCATTGGATTACTCTGTCTTTCACTGAATTTTCAGGAGCATGTACATCCATCCTATTTCAGTCTTATCAAACCAACTAGGTACAGACCATGCTTACAGAGCACAAGCTCTACATAGCTTGCAAATGCCACAATTGAGGACAGATCTTCAGGACAATGTGTCTTTTAATATGTAATCTCTTCACATCAGAGAGACCTGGATTTAAATCTAACTTCACAGTGAGTTTGGCATCCCTTTGCCACATCCTTAGGCAAGAACCTCAGCCATTTCAGAGAGGTGCTACCACTCTGCATATTTCCAGGCATGGGAGTCAGAGGCTGCCTTTGTCCTGTGTGCCTAAGCAGTGAGAAAATTGATGTGTGATTTCTGATGGCTTTGAGTGTCCCCAGCCTTCCCCATGCCTTCTTCCACAGATGATACATCATATTCTGCACACTCACTGGCTCGTGTGATCTGGGACCAGCTCACAGCTGCTCATGGGCTGCCTTGCAAATGTCATCAGCCTTTCTCTCAGTAATGGAAATCTCTGTCATTTTTGAGAACTTAAACATGCTCAGGACCTCAGTTCTTCTCTGAAATGTGAATCCTGGAAAAAATTTTGAAAATTATTAGGAAGGCAGAGAAGGACATACAGAAAAGACAAGTGTATATTCTTTTATTTTTTAGGAAATAAGGCTAAATATATTTCAATTTTTACATATATCCTACCTTTGTTTGTTCTAAAAAAACCCCCAAATAAGTGGATTTAGAAATATAACAACATTTTTCTGTGTTAAATGGACCATCAAGCCTCCATCACAAAGATAATACTGACATTAGTGAAATCTTGCTTTTGCCTTCAGTGGGAGAAGAATTCAGACAAAAATAGACAAATACATCAAACAGCAACAGATCAGACTGCTTAGATGAGTGTTAGGATTTTATTATATTTTGGCTATAATATACAGACCTTTGGGGCTTACATGCTATAAATAACTAGAGTGGTAGACTTTGTGAATAGATAAATGGACTATGTAAGACAATATTCTTGGTTACACCTGAAAAGATGAGACCCTAAGTATGAAAAAAACTTGGTGTACTGCATTAAATGTGACAAGCAATATATTAATCAATTAGACTACTCAGAAGCTATTTTTGCTGCAGTGAACTATGGAAACAGGTTGCACTCTGCTTTTGTATAATTTTCAGAAGGAACTCTGGGCATGTCTCCCACTCTCATTCATTCATGCTGTCAGCAATGCTTGGTATGAGTCTTTGATGTCTAATAGAAAATTGTCTGCAAAATTCAATTCTGCTGGAGCCCACTAAATCAGAGCTCTACTTTATCAAAGCAAAGTGCTTATTACTGGTCTGAAGTTAAAGTTATTGATTTGGTTCTCAACAGAGATATTATAAATCCTCAGACGATACAGAATTTTGTAGGTCACGCATGGCCATTCTGAAGAAACAATTCATAAACTTGCAGTCCCCATCAGAGTACAATTTCTGGAAACAATTGTTCAGACAGGAGGAGGCAATGATAAAGAGTAGCATCCCATCCAAGAGATGCTAAATTACACAGGGATGTTAGCATGGGAAAAATCACAAGAAATATTGCAATCATCTATGTCATTTCGCAGAGGATTTACTTTACTATTGTATGTTATATATAATAATAGTAATAATGTAAAAACAATGACAAAAAAATACAGTTGAAGAAAAGTTTTTCAGTGAATATGAGGATGAATTTAGCAATGAATGTAAGAATGAGTAAAGAGTCATCACTGCAAAGGAGTTACTGAATAGGAAATAAAATAGATGAGGAAATAGTCTTTTAGAGATGTTTCTATCTTCCCATTATAGAATCAGCACCAACCAAGACTTAAATCTCAGGGGGTTTCAAACTTATTGCTATGTAAATTGCTAATGTTTCAATAGGGGAAAAAAGTCTTAGTATAAGCGATAGTGCAGAAAGGCACAGCACCTCTTAAAACAGGAACTTCTGTATTGCACCAAGTTCTGGAGCAATTGTTTCACCACTGGGGCCCATGTTAGACTCTTACAGCTCCCAAAATAATTGAAACGGTTTATCTTCCCAGAAAGAAGATAATCTTCACTGCACTACTGTAAAGAGCATTTCTCGCCATTTCCTCTAGCCTCCTCTTGGCTGCTGTCCAGTACCTCATAGACAGCTGCTGTGCCGCAGTACGCAGTGGAATTTTAAGGCTTTACTTCAGGGACCACTGACGTGTATACTTTTACCATTGCATTGTGTCACTAAAAGGAGAATAAGCTTCATTGCACATTGCACTGGCACATATCTTAGATGTGAAAAAGCTGTTTATCACAAATTTTTTTTATGATCCATTTAGTTCTCCAGAAATACACACCTGGTATTAGCCGCACATCATAGTTACCTCATTCTCTATTTTTCTTCTAGAATATAGGCTGTATTCATAGCTGTAATATATCTTCCTAAACAGCACATGGTACAGGTCTCCGCTGGGGAATACACACTTGTTTATAAAGTGCTCTGGAGATTAAAGCAATCAGTACGTATACAGAGAACTACCTGTTGGCTTCCTAGATGTTCTTGTGGTTCCCTTTTGGTTTACTGATTTATAAAAGACAATAATTAAAACCTGCCTCCACTTATAGTTAACTAAGAATACGGTTTTATTTAAGAAGCGTGTTAATGCTCAGTTTTGGATTTGAGGCCAGTTTAAGCTTAATGATGAGTCTTAAAATCATCTTATGAAGAAAATTTGAATATAGACCTAATGATATTTAAATAAAAATGTGTGAAATGTTGCTCCAAATTAGCTGAAGTGTCCTAAGCTCACCTACATGCTTACATGAGACAATGTAAGGAAGACTCTTTTTAAGAGTGTGATGAAACACTGGCACAGGTTGACCACAGAGGTAGTAGATGCCCCATCCCTGGAAACATTCAAGGTCAGGATGAACAGGGCTCTGAGAAACCTGATCTAGTTGAAGATGTCCCTCCTCATTGCAGTGGAGTTACATTGGATGTTCTTTAAATGTCCCTTCCAACCCAAACTATTGTATGATTCTGTCATTCTATACAAGCACTCCTCAAAGTTAATTCAAATCCTAGAGCATTTCAAGAGCCTCATGTTCAAGGCAATGGTTCTAGTGGCATTGATTAAGGCATTTCTTTCTCCCACTAGAAGTGGAGGGGCAGAAATAAATAAGATGTGCATCCTGCCTCCAAGATCTACCCTCTCCTGATGCATACGGTAAATAGATTTTCAGGAGAATAGTAGGTGGTGTATTTTTTAAATTAAGTGACAGAAAACCTTTTAAAAAAATAATTACAGAAGGTTATATCTGGTTTGCTGTAGGTAAACATCAACACTGTCATTAAAATAGCTTTAAGGTACCAAAGAATAGAAAGGGCAGGTGTGTATAATGAAATAGACGAGGCAATAAATCATCTATTACCAGCTCTGCTGCAGAAAAACTAAACAGTTTCAAACAATCAAAAATCAGTGGAGTATTTCTTATAGATGATGAAGCACAGCAGCAGCTCACCATATTCATATATGAGCAAAACTCTACCGAAACTCTTCCCCTAGATCAGTTTCCTGTCATAGGATACATCTACTTAAATACCATCATAATTAAAATAAAATAAACTTCTCAGTTAATTCAGCTTTTTTTTTTTTCCTTGAAGCTAGGAAAGAAATTTGATCGTTACCACTTCTATTTTTAAATCCCTGTGAGGCACTCTGATATTGCAATGACAAAAGTACACAAATTCTGAGCCAGGCAAATAGATTTTGTAACTGAAATCTAAAATATTATTATCAGGTCCTCCAGAAAATGTAATTTTAGTCCGAAGGGCAATACACTGATGGGGACACATTGCTACACATTATAAATTACATAATTTTTTCCGTTCTGTCCCCTCACCTCCCTTGCAACATGTGCCCCTCTCATGCAGAGAACTGAATGGAAAGGACTGTTTACCAGAAATATTTGTGCCTTGAAGGAATAAAATGTGCTTTCTATGTTATCTCTGTAGAAAATGAATGGTCTTTCCTGCAACAGTGACTAACCAGGTACTACCAAATCCAGACATTAAGTCATAAATATTTCACAGCGTTTTCAGAAATGGGCAAATTAGGGGTAGGGGCCAGAAACTTTTCAGGCAGATGATATGGCACTGGAGCTTCCATTTGAATAAGATATCAGTTGAATGTCCAGAAACACAGGCACATTTCTTCCTGTTAAACCATGAGTTATATAAAATAGAGAAAAATATTTTTCTCAAAGTAAGTATTTGGTCTCTTTAGTACATTCAATTCCCCACCTGCCTAAATTACTTCCCTGTGAAATAATGTTGAGTAATGCTTTGTAAAAGAAATTGTTGCTTAGTCTACTATGTATCCAACCCAGCAAGGCATTTCAGCATGTACAGAAGTTTTATCTCCAAGAAAAATCATCATATATTCTTTATAATATATGGACTAAAGATAGTCATCAGTACACTGTCTGCACAGTGCTTTGAAAAACTAATATTAATTCATCCTCTTACATAGTATACTATGCATGCACTGACAGGAAGGCTTTTAAAGTAGTCAGCCTCACAGTGGAAAACACCAGTTAACCTATCCTTCAAAGATATGTTTAAAAAATTTGAATTTATATTAATGTGTTCAATAGAAAATTAAGGCACAAACCCACTAAATAAATCTATTTTTGCAGTTAATTAAATATTTTTGTGATTGCAAACATTTATCCCAGTATACGGAGCATGTCTAAAGTCAAAATCAGAGGCTTTTGTGAGGAAAGCTTGCTGAGCTACAAGCTGGCCACAGAATACACTGACAATTTAAAAGACACTTTTTTGGTAAAGTCATGGCTTAATAAACATTCATCCTTAATCATAACACCACTGAGATGGCACTATATTTCATTACCTGAAGAGTTGAGCTCAAGATCTGTGTTATAATTCACTGGTTTGTAGCATTAAACTGAATGTATTTTAAGTACAAACTATGACAGGCAATAATGGAGTATATTTAACTACAAACTGTTACAGGCAATAACCTCTATTTGGTTTTCAGTGAAGTATTAGACTCTCAGAAATTTTGAAACAGTAGTGAGATAGATTAACACAAGTATATAAATCTAGCGAAGACGTCTGCATTAGTCTTTTCGCACATGACAGTGACAATTTTCAGGCCATAGCTATCATAAATTTAACTTATGACAGCTTTCCTGTTAGGGTGCATCAACTACTAGACAGTCGTTATAGGTCTTCTCTGAATTGAGTTATTTTTCCAAATATAGAAAAATGTCATTTAAAAGGTGACTGAGCAGTTTTTGCTCCTGACCGTTACCTGAAGTCCCAGTCACTTTTTTAGTGTTTATAGACCTTTGATCCGCTAGGATCAAAAGCTGGCAAAACTAATCTTGCAACCTGTTAGAGACAGGTCGTAAGAACTTTAGAACTGGTATTAGTAGTGACAGACTATATACAAAATGCCTCCAGTGCTTTCCAGTTTTTAATTCCAGCAGGCTATTATGCTGAAAAGTCATTCAGGAAATCCTAATGATCTGCATAATGACAGTGCAACTTTATTTACGATAAAATATTTGTATAAATTATATATCTGTTTTGTTAAATTACCACAATTTTTACGATATTCATAACGTTGTAGCATCAGTCTTGTGTCACAGATCACTATACCAAAGCATTGTTCTCCTACAGTAAGCAGCCTATTAGCTAGATCTATACACAGAACTTGGCAACAGCTGAGCCCATTTTACAAAACTTATCTGACCTAAATCAGAGACAGATGACAGATGGAAAATAAGATATATGCATCGACTTATATTGTACCCTGCAAATGCACTGTTTGATAACTCAAGATTAAATGTGTATGACTAATGCACACCCCCAGATCAGCATTACTTAAATCAGTAGAGCAGATTTGGTAATTATGGCTTATTCATAAAGCATTCCGTTGGATGTATTCATGTACTTCTATGGTGAGTCTACAACATCTAATATTGACATGTGCTGTAAGTACTTTGATTGTAGCTGATGAACTCTTCAGTTCATGCTTTTCACCATTTTAGGCAGGACATACAACTTGAGGCTGTGCAATGGAAAAATGAATAGGGTTAGTCATTTGAAAGGATTTTTGCAACTGCTTAGTCCCTCCTGTAAAACAAATTACAGTCAGATCTCAATTACTGGAGGGTTTCTTGTGACACCTGAAACCTTTGGAAAATTAGGGTGAATTGGGAAGAACTGGTTGGCTGCACTGATCCTGTCAGGCACAGATCCGCAGTCTAAGATGTTCTGCCTCCACAGCTAAGAGACTGTTGTGGCAGAAGAGTGGGGACAGCTTGATTTCACAAGAGGTACATTTCTTTTAGTGTAAGATTGAGGCTCATTTTTACCTCGCAGAAAGATTGCAGCCCCCTATGACATGGGATAGGGATGAGGATATCTTGGATTACACAGATCTCCATGACTAAGAACACTCAAGGGAAGGTCCCTTCTGTCTTTTTCAGATGCTTGTCTACCCAGCTTTCAGTCCACCTAAGTTAGCATGCAGCTAGAAAGACAATTCTAAGCATAAAGGTATCTTTTCCCAGGTATCTAAACTCATATTAATCTCCCGGTCTCTGCCCTAGAAACTGCAGAAGTTCCCTACCCCTACTCCAGGCTTGCTCTTGGCTGGCTAGCGGAAAGCCTGCTAGAAAGCTGCAACGAGTTGTAGGAGACTGGCAACACTAATTTCAACAGAGTTTGGAAAACTGAAATTTCTCTGTTTCTGACTTTTAGATATTTTTATTTCGTATTGTTCATTTACTCATTCTCACTCCCAATTGCAATTGCAGCACTTGAAAAACTCGTTAAGAATCTGTTAAAAACAGAGGACTTAGAGTTATTAAAGAAATACCACAGGCAAGGGCATTGAATTGAAAAAAAAGAATCACTTAGAATACACAGTTGTTTCAATGTGGGGTTGATGTTTTGAAAATAAACATTCCTTTCACATTCTTATCAGGTTACAAAAAGAAAGAAGAGGGTGAGAACATCAGCCAGCATCCAGAAGCAGTGCTATTAGAGCATTTCTACAGTGCAGAGCCTACAGGCTGAGCATTGCAGGGCTGTTCTCACAGTGGTGCCCACAGACATTAATCTGGGAAAACCAAGAAGAATGAAAGAGCATCAAAAACATCTTGAAGATTATTCCCTTTCAGAGATCAGTATGGTTGAAAGAAATTAAAGCAGTTATCAACTCCTGGAGCTGTGCCATTGAACTAAATGGGTCTAGTACAGAAACTGCTACAAACCAGTGACACATAATTTTTCCTTCAAATTATCTCCTTCAAATAAAGCAGTGACTCTGCAATAGTGGTAATACTTTGACTTACTAAAATTTTGCTTTCATTATAGTCTTTTCTTATGGATTTTGGAGGTACACTGGAAAAGGTAAAGCTCTGGTTTTAGACTGAAAGCTTTTGAGACATTGAATGACCAAATTTCCTTGTTCCTCAACAAGCTCACTCCAAATAATGGAACTTAACCAGATTTATATCAATAAAGATATCAGTACTTGCCCTGGGCTTTGCTAACCATGAAAAAAAATCACTAAATATAGAACATTTCTAACACCTCTGCTCATTACTCTAATATATTTTGCAATTAAAAAGGCATAGATGTTGAATTAACAAAAATGGAGCATTTGCTCATTGAACTGTAAGGTACTGTTCTGCCAGAACCATTACTTTGCATTGGTGCTAGGCTAAAGGAAAAGACAGGTAAAACCCAAATAAAATTAATCAGAATAAAACATCTACTCTGCTGATTATTTGTGAAGATTTTATTTAAATCTTCTTAAATATTTTTTTACTTACTCCATGTGCCCTTAAGATCTTATTGTATATTTACTTCCATTTTTGTATTTCACACCCAGGACTTCAATCTTCTCAACACTGCATAATATTTTTTTCAGTCATAATCCCTTTTTCCTTGCCTCTGCTTATGATCTCAGGCCTTTTTCTCCCATTCAACCTCTTCCTCCCTCTTTTCCTCTACAGCCAGGAAAAGGTCAGAAATCTCTCCAGTATCATAAGCCTTTTGGCATTTCATCCATCTTGCAAAGGTCTGAGTCTACATCTGATTCAAAGAAGTTTTACCAATTGCCCAGATTTATAGGTTAAGTTTGAGGAAAATCAATACATTCATCACATTTTCTTCAACTCCTCCATCTATATGGTGTTAAGGGAGAAAGGGTGACAGGTTGTGAGGCTGGTTTTAAGCTCCTTCCTTTGTCTGGCTGGTTTCTGCCTCTCCAGGTGCTGGCTCTGCTTTGAAGAAGGACTTTGAAGGATCCACTCACTCACTGCCGTGACACCCACTGGAGCTTGTGCCTGCACAGGGTACACATCATTATTATTAGAAGCTCTTCCCTGGGAATTTTGACTCTGCCTTGAGGCAGAGCTTGCAGTCACCTATAATTGAGCCTTCTAAGAGCTTTCAGTGATCATACCTCTATTGTCCTTGCTTTTATTCATGTCACCTTCATCAATATGTCATTCACTAAAAATACCTTTTTTCTTCTTGTTTTCACTGCAGGTCTGCATGCACTGCATCTAAAACTGCAGTGATCCTGGTAGTTCCTGTTTTACCATTAAAGAGTAATACTAGGATAACAAGAGGCTGCATGCAGTGCTATAAGGTACAAGAACAGAATGTTGCAATACTTGCTTTATGCTAGGCAGGTTTTTTTTGACAAGTGTCAGTTTCCGAGGTTTGAGTTAATCATGCAGAGACAAGCAGCAAAATTAATCTTGCTCTATACCTGCTTACTCCTACCTATAGCATTTATTTCATATTTCTGGTTGGTTTATACATAAGGGGAGGGGGGCATGTATCAGTATATACATACGAAAATCAATTGGGTGTAAACAAAGGCTTAATCTATTAAAAAAACATGTTGGGATGATTTTATGCCCTGATGAAGACACCCTACTATGTTTGATGGCAGCTAAGCTTCTAGTTTTGGTTGATTCTTTGATTGCTTTATATGCCACACATTAAGACGAATTAAGCCTTGGGACTGATTCTCCTGCAGTGAAGAAAGATGACATTAATGACAGAAAAGTGCTGAGCTGTTAGCATAGGTGCCAGGTCCATTGGCATTTTTGTAGTCTACTATTTTCAGTATCTCATTAACATGCTAATTGGCTCCTACTGATATTGTTTCTAATCTGAGCAGCATTTATTCTTAAACCCTTTCATCTGAGAAGGAGTGTTGTTCCCATTTTCACAGGTGGGTGCAATGAGGCACAAGGATTTCTAATTATTTGCCCGGGATCACAGGAGTTCCTGCTCCTTTACAGTGTAAGTCTGAGCTACAAATGCCCTAGTCAGCTCTGAATTCTTAGATTCCTTTGATGAACAAGCAAACCGGTGTAGTGTGCTGGTAGCATCAGTCTAACATGTGGCCACACATCACTAAGGAGCACACAAGCAGCAATGAGGTTACAGCAGGCCATGCTGACCACTTCTTTTCTCTTCTTGCTCAGCTCTCTGCCTTATCCATTAGGCTTTCACTGGCAAACAGAAATTCTGGGTCTAACACAGCATAAAAGCCATTCAACTACTGAAATCAAGGTTGTTGTACAACAATAAAATGGGGTGAGACTACAAGGAGTCTGAAGCACCCTGCCAAGTGTCCTAGAATTGCACAGACACTTGGGAAAAGGCAGGTTAAGCACAAGTTTTTTACTTTTTCATCCAGCTGCAGCTGCTGCAACGAGCACACAGCTTAGGCCATTACAGGCAAAAAAAAACAAATTGCAGCATAAAAGAAGGCTGCTGCACCACAGTTGTGCTTTGTTTATGCAGTGCTTGGACTGACACTTTTGGTTGGGAAGAGAAGCCTCTTGTGCCCCAGGAAGACTCCCTAGGACTTCTTACAGGAAACAGCAACAGTCACTAGACATGAACAAGGACATGAGATAGAAAAGGTGTTTTGTCAAAGTGACACAAGATCTCATTTTGAGATTTGCTATTGGCCCTGGGAAGAGAAGTTACGGGCTGTACTCTTGAATCCTCCCAGTTGGATAAAAGGCTTCTCTCTGCCCTGAGGATATAAAGCCATCTCCATTTAATAGTGCAAATACATGCTTTCTGGCTGTCTTTGAGATCCAGAGAGTATCTAATGAAGAAGCTGAGGAATTTAATGTTCTTCCCTTTGGCTCTTGAAAGCACTTGCTCCCACAATTACATATGTCACCTAGAACGCCACTTAGTAAACCTCCTAAGTGCAGCTTAAATCTAAAACTGCTATAAGCATTGACAGCATAAATCGAGCTGGATAGAGGCTTTGTGCTAAATTCCAGTACAGGCTTTCAGAGGTAGCTCAGGGAGATATTCCCAGGTGGGAGATCAGGCTTAGCCGAGCCTTTCTGCAGTCCCTAGCTCCCAGGAAGAGTGGAGTGCCAAGTGAAGGATAAGAGTTTATGTCTGTAATTTAGGAGGAGTTTTAGAAATAAGAAGGCCTGTGTTGATTGTTTTATGGGGATAGATTATGCTGGGATATTTTTTTCCTCTTCTCTCATTTAGGCTTCAGGAAGATAAAATAGCCAGTAGCTTTGCCATGCATGTCCCTGATGTTTCGGATGTATGAATATCCTGTAATTATAAGATGAAAATCTATGGAAGGATAATATGCTCACTTTCTAGCCCCAAAGCCCACTACAAGGAACCAAAATTGCTTCTTTTATTACTGGAAGAAAGATAGTATTTAATATTAAAATTAGTTTATTCTAAATCTAGTAGCTCCAAACAGTTCTATTGATGCATAACTTGGTAATCTAACTTCATTTCAGTTGCCTGTGCATTTCTCTCTCTAATAAAACCGTACAAATCAACAACAAAAAAACCCCACAAATCAATTACATCAAATTTCTTAGTGGCCCAATCTGTTAATCAGCAAGTTTTGCTGAACCTGGCAATTGTCACTCATGTCTGATATTATATTTAGGTATTTGCCTTCCTTCGTTTCTATAATTTTTGATAGATAATATTTTATAATAGCTTTTAAATTGTCCCATCCCCTCCACTATATCTTCCTCATTAATGACACTCTATCATGTTGAATATACTGCATCTAGTAACAGTGTTTGATATTCTCTGACTACATTAAGTTTACAGTTGCTCCTTTCCTCCCCGCTCTCATAGTATATTGTCATATTTTGACCCATGTCTCCCATTTACATCTCCTAAACTGCAATAGCTCTCGCCTTTCACTGCTGTTTAAAATGTCCTCCAAGCCATCCATCATTTCAGGTCAGAGTGGTGCAGTGAGGGAGATGCAGTGCTGCTCTGTGATTGTACTGAAACCATTACAGTGCTGAGCCAGTCAATAGAAGCAGAAAAAAACCTGCAGTATAACAAACAACAGCTCACCAGACTGATTCCAGCAATAGAGAATAGTAATGTCTTAAATTAAACGAGTCTGAAGGTATCCTCAGCTATTTCTTACATCTGATGCCAGGCTATACTTATCTTCAGCACAGAGCATGACAGCCTGCAGCATAATAACAGGATTGCGAGAGCCCCAGTCCAAACAAGGGGAGAGGAGGCGAAAGGGGATGAAGGACTGTGCCACTATTCAACTGTACAGCACAGGCATCAATGCAGAAGTATGCTTTCTGTCATCTGAAGCTAATGGAAAGAATAAAGGCCCCTTGTCCCTGCTAGTAAATCTGTGTCTGGCTGTATCTCAGATTTCCTCAAAAAAAAAATCAACACAGCTCATTCATCTGCCCTGTAGTTTGCATATGTCCCATGCATTTAACCTGTCATGGCTAAGAGGTATGGACTCTTGAAATATTTACTCATCTTCCAAAAGTTCCTAAAATATGTTGCATTTGAAATCATGAGGCAATTGCTATTATTCAAATGTATTCCTAAAACATACAGCCTTTTCCACAATGGTTATTTGCAGTTTCTTAACATTCAAGCTAGTTTTACTTTAACATGATAAATACATAACATTTGCTTGTATATGTATAAGAGTATTTCTGTATACAGACAATATTTCTGTTTAGTTAAGCATGAAGTCACTCCTCTGATGAGTAAGCCCTGAGCTTCGGTGGTTCCAAATATGTAAGTAGGAAACACAAGCCTGGCTCTTCCAAATTTGCTGAAAGTTTGTTCCATGAATTCCGAAAGGGATTTGATCATGATGCTACTTAAAATAACATCAAAAGTGCTTCTATCATCAAAAAGCTTTCCAGTCGTCTTTTGTATGTGGCAATAGGTAGGAGTTTTTTCTCTTAAGGTTAGGGGACAGATTCCAAATTTGGTGCATGTTGAAATACTGACCCTCTTTGATTGCATATGAATTTGTTTATTTAAGGCTTTGGGATTTGCCATGTCATTACGAAGACAATATTCTTATTCTTCCTACACAGATGGAGGCAAATAGGCATATTATCTGAACAATAATCTTACTCCTCCATATTTCTAGATCATCTCCTGTTTGTCTTTCATGCCTATTTGTACTTGCATAATACAGGATCAGATTCTGTCTGTCTAATCAGTTTGAGTGGGATGTTGTTTTTCTAGTAGTTTCATCAAAATAAATTAATCTACCAGAGAACTAAGTGCTAAAGAATAAGAGTAATAAAGCATACTCTCATCCATCATTCACATTTTACGAAAGCAAAGAAAAAAAATCAGCAGGAATCACTGAGTAAAGAAAAACAAAACATCTACATAAATGACTACAGAACTGGCCTGGTTTGTACATTTTCAATTCTGTGTCAGTTTGGCTATTTTACCTGAAGTTTTGGAGCCAGAGAAGGAAGAGGAGACAAGAGTAATTTTCAAAAAAAAAGAGGTCTCTTTCTTTGAAAAACCAACTTATTCTAAGTTGATGGATATTTTCTCTTGAAAGCTGAGTTTGATGGTTTACACTTAGGCTTTAAATATTACGAGTACAATAAGAAGGATTATGCACTTGTACAAGATCTGCTAGCAAAATCCTGTGAGCCATCACCATATTTTTAGGGAACATGATTTTCTGCAGCAGTAGAATGCCTTATGAAGAGGTGCCATAGAGTAAGGACGCTTGTTGCCAAGAACATATCTCAAGTGTTAGAATAAAGGAACTAATTATTTTGAAGAAAGAACAGGAAAGTAGGATTGGTTGCTGCAATGATTATGATACATTTTTTCAGTTTGCATGAGAGTCATCTCACCTAATTTTAGCACACTGAAAGTTATTAAATTTGAACTACCCATACAGAAGCTCTTTTCTCTCTCAGGAGAGAACGGCCTTTAAAATATAGCTCGTATTCTAAGATAAGTAGTGTTAATTCTTCTCTGGTGGAGTTCTTTTTCTACTGGCTCTACCATAGAATTGGCTGTACAAGCCTAATTTTGTTTAGGCTAAATGTGTAACATCTAGATGGCTAAAGCCAGTCAAGATGATGTGAACTACTAATATCAAAGTTAATCTTGTGGGTCTTATAAAGGGAAATACTGAAAGGATGGAAGAACTGCAGATGCTGTTTCTCCATTTGAAAATACTAAAAAGGATGACCTAGTTAAGCATAAACTGGTTAGTATGACATCACACAAGTAAAGTTATAACAGAGTTAACAAAAATTCAACTATCAAATAATATCGTAATATGTAATTGTAGTGAGTCAAAATGGGAATTTAAAGAAGATAGGTCTTGTCATATAAAACTGGTTCTTTCTTCTTTGAGAAAATTACAGGGCCAACTGAAAAATTATTGTACGGTGATATTTTTCCAGGTTTTCATAAGCATCACTTTTTATCACGATATTTCAAGTAAAAACCCCTCACAACATTAGAGAACACCACATTTTCATCAAAACCTAGGTCAATGATGGATTTTTAACAGTTGTTTTTAATTGCTAGATGCAAATGTTTTACTCATAATGACCCTGCAGGGATGAGTTCTTGGTTGAAATCTAGCTTTTTCAAGAGAATTAGATGATATCAGGCTTGAGTTCTCTCCTTGAATTGCATCCTTCCTTCACAAGAACTTTAGGTTTTGGTAGGAGCCTCCTTTTTTTATCTCTACCAGGAATTAGAGAGTTCTAAACATTGTGCTAAACTTCTCAGGCTGGCAACAAGAAATATAAAGGTGCTCTTCAACATTCTCTAAAGAAAACAAGATCAGACTGGCTGATCCCAGCAGGAACTTCTAGTGGAGTGGCAGGGGGTGTCTGTGAAATTTTGTGATCTATTATGTATCTGTCAGAGCAAAGAGACAGACTGATCCTCTCGGCAATGGCACTGTTGATGTATGAAATTCAGAAGCCAGACAATGAATTAGAGATGGTGCTCATCCTATATAGGTTCCTCCATTTGTGTTATTCGTCCATATGGTCATGTTCTCATAAAGACTGCTGGTAGAAATCAGAGAGGCAGATCTGAGCCTTTTTCTCTATATTATAATAAACTGACTAGGTTTCAGCCAAAAACTGGAAATTAACTGTAGCTACACCAGATGCAACCAGAACTTGTTATAATATTTTATTTGATCTGTGTAAGTCGTCGGCATTTATGAGTTTGACACTATGGTACATTAGTGTCTTGTGTAAGACAGACATTTCTCTGTTGTTCTGTGATAGAACTCAGCTGCTAAACTCAGTACCATCTCCTGCCTTGCTAGACTGAATCTTTGTTATGAATTAAGAACAAAAGAATGACTCATTTAAATATGTTTCTTCCACTAAGTAGAAAGGCTCAGCTACACTTTATCATATCAAGGACCAATAGTTCACATTAGGTGCTCATCTCCACTAAATATTTGTTTTCTCACTAGATATAAAAAATAACTTTTCTCCTCAGTGACTCTTCTGAATGCATCTCACAACTCTTGGCAGTGAAGGAAACACATATTTTTTCGTGTCTGATGAATGTCATGGTTTTCAAAATAATATTTTCCCTCAGGCAACATCTCCTTGAGGGACATGTCGCATCTGGCTGTCACAATCACCACGTATTATTCCATGTGATGGAATACGGCACAAGTGAGCAACTGGTAGAAGCATGTTACCCAGGAAATCTGGGGAAAGAACCCTTCCTCTGGGTGCACTTAAGCGAATCTTTTCCTATCCCTTAGATATGAAGTATATGTTCCCTAGAAAGTAACAAGAGTCTAACATAAAACCAACTAAAACACCAAGGTGTACTAGCACATTTTGTAATTCTGTTTGCCCAAAAGATTCATTCCGGATTGAGAAAATAAATAAAGCATTCTTTTTTTTTTATTTCTTCCCCCCCACAAATTCAGGAATTTGACTAAAATTTTGCTAAAGGAGAATATAAAAACTGCACCATTGAAATGCAGATTTAAGAAAACTAGCAAGTATCTCAGTCTCTTATTTTTAAGAGGCACAAAATCTACAAGCTTACCCTTTTTTTCTTATCTGCAGTTTAAACCATAACTATTGTAATAGGCTTCAAGAAATGTCTGCATTGACATTTCTCTCTGCCAGAGAAGGGGCAATGTATGGAAATTGTATTATACTACATCTGAATAAGTCACTCGGTTTCTTTGATGGTCACTGGAGATTTATTTCTCCCTAAAGCAGGTATTTAAAATAGATCTGGTGATTCATGTTTTAGAAGTTCCTGTGTTTCCTATTGACTAAAAAGGGATAGCTGCAAAGTATAGGTGAGATGTATATATATATATATATATATATATATACAGTCAGGTGAGATTGATCCTACTACAGGGTATTACTATGACTTGAACTCATTCCAGGAAGAGGGAAATTTTACCTTCACATGCATTACACATGCACACATGGAAATCTAGGAGCCAAATTATCCTCTTGTTCCTTTATTAAGCCTAGCATATTAAAATCCTAGTTTCAGTGAAAATTGCTGGCAGTTTTATCAAACTGAAGAGAAAACGCTGAAGACAAAAGAGGGAAAAATACACCTTTCCATTTCTATTCTGCATTTCTTCTCCAGGTAAAAACCCTAGTTGGAGTTAAGCCTTAGGACACTATTACAGAATCACAGAGGATCACAGAATGGTAGCAGTCAGAAGGGACCTCTGGAGATCACCCAGTCCAACTCTCCTCACCCCGTTACCTAAAGCAGACTGCACAGGAGCGTGTCAGGTGGATTTTGAATATCTCCAGAGAAGGAGACTCCACATCCTTCCTAGAGAGCCTGTTCCAGCGCTTCATCAACCCCCCAGTAAAGAAGTTTTTCCTCATGTTCAGGAGGAACTTCCTGTGCTCCAGTTTGTGCCTGTTATTCCTTGCCCTGTTACTGGGCATCATTCAAAATTTTTGGCCCTATCCTCTTGACACTTGCCCTTAATATATTTATAAGCATTGATAAGATCGCCTCTCAGTCCCCTCTTCTGCAGGCTAAACAGAGCCAGGTCTCTCAGCCTCTCCTCATAACAGAGATGCTCCAGTCCCCTAATCATCTTCATTGCCCCCCACTGGACTCTCTCCAGAAGTTCCTTGTCTTTCTTGAGTTGGGGAGCCTAGAACTGGACACAGTACTCCAGAAGGGGTCTTACTAGCAGAGAGTAAAGCAGGGAGAGAACCTCTCTCGACCTGCTAGCCACACTCTTTTTAATGCACCCCACACTACAATTTGCATTCTTAGCCATGGGGGTAAATTGATGACTCATGGTTAACTTGTTGTCCACCAGGACTCACCAGTCTTTCTCCCCAGGGCTGCTTTCCAGCAGGTCAATCTCTAACCAGTGCATTCCTCTCTAGGAGGAATAGACTCTGCACTTGCCTTTGTTGAACTTCATTGGGTTCCTCTCTGTCCAACTCTCCAGCCTGTCCAGGTCTCACCTTAAGGCCCACACAGCCTTCTGGTGTATCAGCTGTTCCTTCCAGGAACACCATCCCAGGGAGGTACACTCTGTCCCCTCATTCAAGTAACTGATGAATATGTTAAAAAAGACTGGGTTGAGTATCAACCCCTGAGGAACACCACCAGCTACAGGCTTCCAACTAGATTTTACATCACCGAACACAATCTTCTGAGCTCTGCCAAATTGGCCAAGAAGGCCAATAGCATTCTGGCCTGCATCAGGAATAGTGTGGCAAGCAGGACCAGAGAAGTTATCGTCCCCCTGTACTCGGCACTGGTCAGGCTGCACCTTGAATACTGTGTACAGTTCTGGGCCCCTCAGTTTGGGAAAGATGTCAGGATGCTGGAGTGTGTCCAGAGGAGGGCAACAAAGATGTTGAAGGGGCTGGAGCACAAGCCCTACGAGGAGCGACTGAGGGAGCTGGGGCTGTTTAGTCTGAAGAAGAGGAGGCTCAGGGGAGACCTAATTGCTCTCTACAACTACCTAAAAGGAGATTGCAGTCAGGAGATTGGTCTTTTCTCTCAGGTGACCAGTGACAGAGGGCATGGACTCAAGCTTCGTCAGGGGAGGTTTAGACTTGATGTTAGGAAAAAGTTCTTCACTGAAAGGGTGATTGGCCATTGGAATGCGCTGCCCAGGAAGGTGGTGGAGTCGCCGACCCTGGAGGTGTTTAAGGGGAGACTGGATGAGGCACTGAGTGCCATGGTTTAGATGACAGGTTGGTGTGTTGGGTTATAGGTTGGACTTGATAATCTCAGAGGTCCTTTCCAACTTTGTGATACTGTGATACTGTGATACTGATACTGAAATTCAGCCAGTTCTCAACCCCCCTCACTGTCCACTCATTTAACCCACATTCCTAAGCTTACCTATGAGGATGTTATGGGAGACAGTGCCAAAAGCCTTGCTGAAGTCAAGGTAGACACTGGTCTCCCCTCATCTACCCAGACAGTTTTTGCCATCATAAAAGGATATTGGATTAGCCAAGCATGATTTCCCCTTGATGAATCTATTCTGAGTACTCCTGAAGGAAAAAGGACTCAAACCAGGCAGGGCTTTGTTTAGAGAACTGCCTTAGCCAGCAGCGAGAATGGTGGCCGACAGACAGCATCTGAAAACATGCATATCCTTAGGCTTCTTTATGAAGAAGGAGCTGTGTCTAATCAGGATCCATAGGGCAATGCCTGGCTTCAGACTCTGTGCCTCAGGGCTCTTGGGTCAGGTCCTCTAGCAGCACCTAGGGATCTAAATTCCTGTACCTTGCTCTGAAGGAGCAGCTCTGCCCTCTGGCTATAGAGGAACTTGGCTGGAAATACTGAAGCTAAGGTGCCAGGAGCCTCAGGGCTCACCAGATACTATCTGCAAGTCACCACAAGGCTAGCAGAGTCCAGTGGCCTCATGGGCCAGGATGCAGTCTCACAGGGCCCAATCAAGAAGAGAAAAGCAGATCCAGTGGCAGAAAGCAGGGTCAACCAAGAGCATTCCACATCAACACCAGCCCTCAGTTGACTCCAAAAAAGTCCCAAGGGTCAGGGGCATACTTGAGGCCCTAAGAGGGCAGTGCCAGCACCCTTTTCATCCTTGTTTCATACAGTAGTGCATCGATCCTGCAACCTGTTCTGAGTACCTATATCTTACACTGTATGTGATCCCTTTCAAGCTGCCATTTTTACAGGGATGCAGGAACAGAAGCAGCCCCACCACAAGAGGGACATGTCCTCTAACTATGCACCCTCATATCAAAGGAGCTAGAGGGAAGGTGCAGCCTGAGGGGCAGCAAGGCCTGGTTTAGATGTCAGCACTGCAAAGGAAAACCAAAAACTGAGGACTAATAAGAGAATTAAAATTCTTCCTGCCCCACAGCAAATCACGTCTGGATCATGTTCTCTTAAGATTCTCTGGCCTCAGTGAGCTCTTTCATGATCCCATAAAACACAGAAGATGGCATAAAATAGAATTTAATAGAGAACCATGATCCCAGTATGATCTTAATCTCAGCAATTTATCAGACAAAATGCATACATTGGGAAAGAGTGGTATCATACTCTGTCTTAATTAATACTGTCTCCAGGCTGCAATTGAGTAATAATTAAATGTAAAAAATTTGCCTTTGTGTAGTGCTAGGGTTAATATTTTATGTATGCTAGGAGTGAAGAAGGAACAAAATGATATTATTTGTCTGCCAAGTCAGACAAAATTGATCTATGCAGAATATTTTATATGTAAAGAAAGAAACACATTGTTCACTGAAGGGTAAAAATAGGACTCACATCATTAGAATACTAGAAATAATCTAATTTGTGTCATAGATCATGTCACTGTAATTACAGTATTTTTGAAAAGTATATAATATAGTCTTGTTCTCTGTCTTAGGGAATTGTGTTGGTTTGCTTACTAGCGGGCACGTGTCCTGTGTTATGCTCCTGTAGCTTCAAATATAATGGACAGCTAATACTGCATAGAGCTATTCAACAAGATTCAAAACATGTAACTGCATCTATGCAAGAAACAGTCTGAATAGAAGAATTTATGTGAATAAGATGAATCACTGCCTATATTAGCAAGTCTTAAAGTGTCTCTGTTCTCGATTAAATTAAAAAGATCACCTTTTGAAGGGAAAGTGAAACCTCAGATGCTGCAATCTCATGGCCCCTAGTGTCTTCCCATGTGCACTTTCCTGACCTCTGCTAAAGCCCATCTTGAATCCTGCATCCATCAATTATAGTGACAGATGTCCCCATTTTACACCGTATTCGGCAACTAGAGTGAATCCTGTTCTGGAATGACTAATGTGACTGTAAGTCCAGAGTCTGCTCAAGGTCCTGGCCTCTGCAGGAAGGGATTTTTCACGTACAGTACCTTGGCAATTTTCTTACATACAGACAGTTTGCTTCAAAAATAACACAAATAGGAGAACCTCCCCCTCCCAGAGACATGCTGCTAGATTTTTAGAAAGGCTATTATCATCTCACCTTTTTCAAAAGCTGGTCCCTCACATCTACATACTTACCTCCTTATTTAACTTAGCATCTTTGCTGCAGTTTATACTACTCTTTCAGCAAAAGCTCAGCATTTTACCTGTCCCTTTGCACTAAATTGTACCTGCCATGGAGCCGCCAAGTCAGTGTACACTGTAGTTGAGCACAATGTTTTGCATTTGTAAAATAAGCTCAGGATTGCTTCATCTGGCACTCAAGAAGGATAAGGACTCTGCAAAGAAGGGGGAGGAAGACTTGACCTGCATCTACTTTGATACTTATCTCTATGTAGCCATCGAACTGTTAGTAATGTATGTTCTTATTTCTCAGTAGTAAAAGAAAACACATCCTGAAACACTCACATTCCATATCTGAAAATTACAACATGTATTTTGGATGTGTGATGACACTCTTTGCCTTGGAAAAGGCATATGTATCTCCTGCATATTCAGCTATCAGCACATTGGCTGCTCTTCTGGAATGGGGTTATTGCAGGATGGAAATTTGGGGAGTACTTTAACGCTCATGCACTATCATAGTACTCTTATATCTTTCAAAAAGTTATGCTGTGCTAACATGCAAATTACTAGCCAAATGGGATTTTCAGGAAGACATCTGTAATTATCTTATAAAAGGCAAAGATACCTGCACTTATTTTGGCTCCGAACCAACAAAGTATTTAATAATACATTTATTTTCAAGTATGAGACTGCAACAATTAATTTCAAGTGAAAAGATAAGGAAATACTTAACTGCCTTACAAGACTCAAGCTATGAATTGCATTATAAATTAGCGCTAAGAAAATAATCCTGTCTTTCTATGTGATAATTCAAGTAAGGGCAAAAGAACTGGTCAAGAAACGGAGTCTTATGGAAAAAAAATCGGCTCAATACTGGCAAGAGAGGAGGAGTGGACAGCGTGTGAGAAAATACAGACATCTCAGAGTGGTTGACTGAGGTTTCCATGCAAGGGTCTGATCCCTTCAAATCTGTAAGTCACTGGTGACTGCACCATTCATGCACAGAAGAAATATCTGAAGTTTTACAGGATAATGACGTTAAAGGCTCTAACCCAGATGTAGCATTCTCTACAGAACTACGCACCCTCTTGAAAAATGCAACCCTAGAGTAAATCCTCAGTTGACATAAAATGATACGCTTCTGAAGAAGGATCAGCTCATGCCATCCAGGAGTCTGCAGTGGAGGTCGATAAAGTCAGGGGAAAAAAACAGGAAGAGATAATAACAGAAGACTCTGTCCCAAGAGAGCTTTAATGTACAGCTCTGAAAGAAAACTTACGGATAGGTAGATGTACCAGTAACACAGACAGCAAGTAAAAAATCAAACCAACCAAAAAAACTCCAAAAGCAGGACAGTTAGAAAGTACAGGATGTTGAAATATTTATGTAAGACATTACAATACCCTCAGGAGGTATTTGCAAAGTTACTGAACTTGAACAGGTAATCTGAGAACTTCCACTCACACAGCTACTGAAGAAGGGACTGAAAATATGAGAACAACTTTGATTAGAGTGCTCCTACAATAGCAAAGATTTTGTTATTATCTTCCTCGTGCACCCAAATTGCTTAAAGCATCAGAAATACTAACACAAGACTCTTTGTTTTCATTTTAGCTTCTTTTCATTACCTGAGGTAATGAAAACCCAATTGAAAACTATAATCAAGCATACCAGAAAGTGTGAAAAGGAAGCATAAAATTCTGTTTATTATAGATTAGTAGCTAATATCCAAGCAGCCCAAAAGAGAGCTGTGGAAAGGTGTCATCCTTATGTTCTGTTTTCCTTCTGTGTCTCAAAACCCATCTATCATCTGTGATTAAGTTATAAAACTGTTCTTCTTAATGACTTAACAGCCAAAAAAAAATTCTACTCCCACATGCATCGTCTGTGGTAAAAAGCCTACATAACTTGTGTCACTGTGTTTTGGCATATAAAGAAGAACATATATCCTATCTTTATTATGAATGCTGGATTCTGTGATATTCTGCTGATATTATTCTATAAAAGTAGATTTTGAGTACTGCTGAAAATATCCTGTAGAAGTTAACCAATTATAAATATTTAAAATCTCTCACTGACATTCTTGAACAACCAAACCTCACCAATTAACACTAATTCTTGGGGATAAAATTAGTGAATAATGGAACAAACACATGAACAAGGCAAGGTAATGTATCAACAAAAGTTGCTTGTTAATTTATTTGTTAAGTACAGTTTTATTTCTTATGCGATGATTAATGAGTAGAGTCAACTAGAATTCTTTTCTTTATTATTGCTATTTTGGCAAAAATATTTTCAAAATGGAAATATTTTCAAAATGTCAGCCTGTTAAAACTGAGACATCCTGTACTAACATCTGTATGCAAGAGAAACATTTACAAAGAAAGAATGTACACCTCCCTAGCTCTTTGGCATTTTGCCAAAGGTTACTCTGTCCTGTTCAAACTACTGTCAGGTAGAAACACTGAGTCTATCTCCAGACAAACTGGCATTCCCATAGAGCAGAGTTCAGTGTTATCCAGATCTGATGGGTCCCATGTTTGCACAAACCTCTGCTCATACAACTTAGCCCAGGCAGTGCTGAGTGCTATACACAGTGCATCAGGTTCTCAACCTGGCTGGTTCAGAATGGCCTTGTGCCACACAGTTGCACACCCAGAGATAACCAACAGCCTGGCAGCTCTTGTTCAAAACTCCAGCAGAGATTTTGTAAAGCCTGAGAGCACCTTCTGCAACCTCTTGCTTAAGTATATATGTATAACGACAGCAGGATTCCTGCACCATGTGCAGTCCCTAGGGATGATCTGGACTGCTCCATTCGCTCTAAAATTAGCAAAGCAACTCATTTCTATTTTTCTAAACTAAAAATGTTGGTCTAGAATACTTTTTCCATAGAAGCTGTTTAAAATGTACATTTTTTTAAAATTCCTGAAATGACAGAATTCAGAAATTGCACTGCATGATATTTTATGATGATAATGGTACACTTAAGTCATAAAATTCAAACTTAACACTGTAGAAAATCTGAATTTTCTTAATTTGTCTGTGTTCTAAACTTGCTTCCTTAGGAGTGTCCATAATTTTACCAGCTGGACAGTGAAGGATCTACGGGAGTGCACAACAGCTCCCATCTCCCATCTGTGTTACTTTCAGGGTAATTATTGGAAACACAGCTTCCAGAAGGATTTGAATATGAAAGGAATCTAGAAAAAACTCACTTTCATGTAAAAATACAAGTTAATAATATTCAAGTTAGTAAAATTTTGCTTTAACACTTTTTCCCAAGATAAGATTGCTAATCTGGCATGAGAACAAAAAGTCAAAATAGAGACTATAGGTACGAAAGAGTAAGACAAAAGCTGACGATTAAATACAAATGTTGAGCTCCTATGATTCCTGTGTAACTCTCTGTAGAGGAAGTGCACCACTGAATTTACCTGCTCTTCTACCAGCTCTATCATAAGCCTATGCTGATTTACAGCCAAAAAAGGGGAAAATTGGCAGTGGAAGTTGTGCCCATAGAAGTTGAACAGGAAGATAACTGGGAGATGTCAACACAGATGGACAGGGACTGTCCACAGGCTCTCTTTCCCATGCCTTAGCACTGAGCCATAAACAGCTTCACCGTAGGAACTGAACAGGTGTATCTTTAAAATACAGAGCTGCAGGCAGTGGGAGTAGACATGGTGGTGCTGCTCTATGCAGGAATGGGATCCAGGCCCAGCTTGGCTTTCATCTTCTGCCAGGGATGTCTCTGCTGGCTGACAGCACCGTGTTACCAAAAGTTTCAGTGCTGTGCCTGGGTTTCCAGCCCACCCAGTGGTGCTCCCCCAGCCCATGAGAAGAGCTCCTATGCATGGCAGGGCTTCACCAGCAGCGATAAATTAGTGCACCTGAGCTTCATCCCCTTCTCTTCTTTATTAAACGGGGCATATGCACAGCCTATAAATAAATTAATTCTCTAGGAAAATTACTTTCTGTGTCACAAACTTTTCTATGGCCTCTCCTTCCAGAGGCCTGAAAAGGCTGGTACTAAGCAAACAGGCAAAAATAATTAACCTCTGCCTTTCCTATTGATCATCTGAGACCATCCTCCCTTTTTTGCAGCTAGCAGGAATAGGTTTGTGAAATAGTTTTTCTATGCTTTACCCTTGGTCACCATGTGGGAAATTATGAGCTCTACTGACGCAGAAAGAGCTTATAATTAACTACCTGAGATGTTCAAAAAGCTGAGCTAAAGGGTTAGAGATGAGATCTCAGCACTTATCATGTCTGGGGAAAATGACCAGCTCAGTGACAGAGTTCAGTCTCCTGCTGACAACAGTCTACTCTAGAAGGGTTTAATCCTTAGCTGCTGAAGTATTTTGCATGAGGAAATTCTGTTGCAATGATCTAGTGAAACAGTTTGAATGAACGCAGATTTGCCCTTCCAGTCACCCAGGCACAGAGCTTTATAGATATTCACAGGTGCAGTGTGATGTAGCTCCCAGAACAGCTGTCTGCCTCTAAGCACCTTCAACATTATTTATTAAAGCAGGTGTGGAATTGGTTCCAAACTTGTGTTACAAATAATTGCCTCAAGATTACACAACTGTATACGAAAACAACATCGATACCTTCATTCTGAACAAAAACTTCTGTAGATTGGACCGATGAATGGTGGAAATGGTTGTGAAGTGTTTTACAATAACTGAGAGTTTCATATGAAAGTCAGTGCTCTTTCACTGACAGGCCTGTGCTGCCCGAGGCTGATCTGCTGTCCTTATAATTATAAAACCAACAAGAACAATAGCTCCATTATTCCAGTGCTGACGTAGGAGTTCTTGTAACTGTTGTACCGAGAGTTTTTAGCTAGAGAAAAGGTGGAAGAGGTCAGAGGTCACACAGACTACTCTGATGCCAGTGGGGGTTTGCTCCAGAGCTGTTTAAAAAACATAGCACAACTAGTAATTCAGCGGTAGATCACAGGCAATGGGGACCTGTGCAATAAAATGCATTACAATTTAATTGTTACACTTGTGCGCTCTACTGAGGCGTACATATTGTATTTCTGAGAAAGGAGAAGTTGCCAGCCAAATAAAAACACAGGAAATACTAAGATGCATTAAGTTGATGCTAAATAATATGAAAATCTAGTGCTTTTTCAGTAGATGTGCAGTTTCACCCACAGATGGAGCTCACCAGAACTTCAGAAAATAAATGAATGCACAATATACAAACAAAAATCTCCAGTGGGAACTGGAGGAATCCAGCTACCTAGCTAGCAACCCTATTGCTAAGGTGGGACATGACTAATCCAAAGCCTCTAGCAGACAAAGTGCTGAACAAGGCAGAAAAACTCTCCCTAGAGGATAGTGCCAATACCAGTGACATTTTTCTTATTACTGCGGTCAAGCCTAGAGACATATTACTGAGATCAAGTAGGATCAGGCCTGAGGGTAGGAAAGTAAAGATGTTCACATTTCTATGAAAATACTACTGTTTCTTTTTTAAAAAAAAAAGAAATAACACATCCATAGAATCTTTCCTCCAAAACAAACACAGGCAGCCTGGTAAAGAGGCTGACGGCAGCCTGGTAAAGAGGCTGACAACAGCCATCAGATCCCTAGGAACAGCACCAGGATTCACTACTGACCTACTCTCTGTCACTCATGGCTGCTAGGTGCAGAGGAGAGCCTTTTCACATGTGATATCACTCCAAGATGGTTATGTTACCTGTGATGAATAAGGCACTTCAACCATTCCTCTTTGGCTTTTATATAAGAAAAAATACTTATTTCTCTTCCTTTTCCCTGCCACCCTGTCTTCCTCTGTGGAACAAGGAGAAAAATTCTTCTTTTATGGATTTGGTCCTGGGTGAATTAGATTTAATTATTACAACACTGAACTGGATTTTCAGTCATTTGCTTGTTTTCTGTATAAACAAAAAAGGAGAGATTTTTCCCAGGTAGTCTACAACCAAAATTCCTTTAAAAACAAACAAGGTCTGTATTCCAAAGCTAGTCACATATTTTAATAGCCTATCAATTCTATTTTACATACATACTTACTCAACTATACATGTGCATATGTATTATGTATATAAGGAAAGCCAGAAACAGTGCAAGGTGTGTACAACACTGTGATTTGAAATGTACAGCAGAGTCTTTGTAAGTAATAAGAAAATTATTGATTTTTGATTGCTCACGTAAAACTCTTGTTAGCAGAAACTAACCAGACAAAAACATGTATAAATGGCATAACAGTGGAACCCAGAGACGGAACAAAGAAATGCACTCAGTTATTTCACATAATTCATAAAATATTTTTCTTAGACAATTAATATTTTCATTATCAAAAGAAATTCTTTCATTAGCTCATGTAAAATTAATAATCTGTGTTTTCTGCCTTTCATTAACATTATTTAGAGTTATCTGCAAATACAGTGTTTTTGAAGACCTCATTCTGAAAAAAAAAATTACTTACACTTTCCAGCTTGTATACTGCATGGATGATTCTTTCCTTATCTGCCTTTTAATTACATTGATAAAACATAATGGCCAATTGCAAGCCTGCAATTTGGGGAATGTTGCATTATCTTTCCCTAGACACCTTAGTATTTGTTGTTTATTTACCTCTTACTCTAGTTACTGAAAAGATAGTTACCTTCCCAATGATTACTGGTAAGCTAATAAAATTATAAACGTCCATTTCTCCTTAGTTATGGGTTAGACTTGGGTAGGAAAAATCTAAATTATTATAATTATATAATAATAGAGGAACATTCAATGCCTTTTGCAGAGAGCTCTGTACAGATATAGCAAGCCAGTTTGCTCTGTAAATATCAGATGAGAAACAAGAAGTGGTTGTAATAATTGAAAAGATGGGGAAAGGTGGCAACAAAGAGCTAAGTGCTTTCCGAACACTATTCAATACCAAAAAAACAAGCACCAATAAAATAGAGTAATTGTCTAGCTCTGAGAACACTGAACAGGGCCAGCTGAACATCAGCTACAGAAGGGTTATTTTACCATTTCTATCTACTCATTTTAATTTGTTACAAAAAAACCCCTCACTTCAAGGGAAGAATCTGCCACTTCTTTACATCATTTCCACAGGTATAAGACAGTTTCTCAGCTTCTTCCATACACTTAAAGGACCATTATCACACTCAATGGCAATGAATGAAGGCTGAGTCCTCATTCAGCTGAGTCTGACAAAAGGAAATGGCCTCAAGTTGCCCAGGGGAGGTTTAGACTGGATATTAAGAAAAATTTGGTTGTTAAGCATTGTAACAGGCTGCCCAAGGAAGTGGCTGGGTCACTATCCCTGGAGGTATTTAAAAGATGTATAGACATGGCACTTAGAGACATGGTTTAGGGGTGAACTTGGCAGTACCAGGTGAAGAGTTGGACTTCATGATCCTAAAGATCTTTTCCAGCGTAAACACTCTATGATTCTAAATAAGCCTTCTATTTTCATTTACTTTCATAATTTTAAACTGAGCAGCTTGAAAATTATTTATAAGGGAAGATTATTTCGAGAGCATTGTAAATCAATTTCCTTGGACTGAAGAAGAAACTGAATTTGAATTAAAAAGAAAAAGAAACAAAAACTAAACATTATACGCACACAGGCTTTAACACAACAGAATAATGCTTTAGAGGGACAGGAAAACTTCCAAACACAAGGTGGAGGTGAAAGAATGTAATTCCTTCACCACATTACACCACTTATAGATAAGGAAAGGGCTCTGCCTCCAGCTTGGCACAGTATGTAATCATGTCCTGCAACAAATAAGATAGGGCAGATGATCTGGAACAGGCAATCGGCATACTTACTGGGCCTATTTTTGTGGGTAAATACGTAACATTTATGTTTGTTTGTATTATTATATATTAGAACATCAAGCCTTTGACTTATTAGGAAAAATTTACTATCCCAATAACAAACTGCACATTCAGGATATCTTTGCTATTGGTATACTTTTTCTTCCTTTCTTAACTAGCCTTCTTAAAATTCAGCATAAGTCCCTGTCTTGCAGTAATAGATTTTTAGAAATAAAAAAGCTTGTCCCAAGAAGTAGCATGGAAAACACATACATTCTGTATATTGTGCAGCATTTGGGCTATGGCTTTCACCCCCTCCTGCATTCAGCTGGAGTGAAGAACTCTGGCACTTCCAGCTGTTGATTACTGGCCCTCTCTCAGAATTACTATGCCACAGCTGGGTTTAAGCAGAGAATAATTTTGCAAACCACAGCCAATATGGCCATCTAAATCTATTACCTGTGGATTGTTTTGCTATGTACTTTCTCAACTGCTTCAGGCAAAATCTAGTCGACCACTTTAAAAGGGACAGTCCATCAGGGAATGCTTACATGTACTGCAGAAGTGAAAAGGCAACAACTTTCCATATGAGTGGAAGGCAACAGCAAGCAGCTGGAGGCAAGATCACCTTAAACCACTACAGATGCTTGTTAAACAAACATCTATCAACTAGACATCTGGAAATGGTGCAGTAATTGGGCAGTAGCCATCTGTGACGTTTCCACAGGGAAACCAAATTAGTAGGTTTCACTTATGGGAAAAGCAAGTCACTAGAACTCAGTGGGGAAACAGGTCTGTAGACAAAAATCAAACAGGTAGGATTAAGGGCTGTCCTCATGGGTGAAGATACTGCTAAAAAACCTCACTTGCTTATGGGAGCAAATCTAGCTATGGAAACATCATCTAATTATACTAAGAAAACCATCCTACTATAAAATGCAGATCTACCTTTGTTCCTCATCTCCAGTACAGTGCTGCTTTGAGCTGGAATTTCAATATTGCCTCTGACTAGACTGTATTCTCTGAACAGTGTTTCTATATCTTGGGAAACAATGCCTGTCTTGGAGCAAAGAAAAATGCATAGTCAAAAAAGCCTGCTTACCAAAGGCACACATTGGATAGCACTCTTCAGACATTATAGCCTACTGGAGAGTATTTGGCCATTTCAGTGTTGTTCTGCAAGATTACTCCTGAAGGTTGTCCTGGTAAAGCTGTTTAGTCTAAGGACTGCTCCAAGGTCTCTTTTTAGGGATATGCCTGAAGCACTCCATGCTAGCTACATTTCATGTCATGTTTACTCCAATGTACAACATCTATTCCAAAGCACCTGGGATATCCGCTATGACCTTTTGTCATGTACTGCTGCAAAAGAGTGTGCACTGCTCTGAACAACTTGATAGTAAAGGACTAATATTTGTTTATATTAAATAGAAAAGTAGAACTCATACTAAGTAAAAGATTAAAGCCCTTATAATCTAATTGTAAGGAACATCTTGGACATCTGGTCTGAAGAAGGACATATTAAATCAGGCCTTGTCACCAAGACTGCCGATTTGGCAGAGAAACATAAGAAACCTGCCTCCAGAAGCAGGCCCCCTACTCACTCTGCATGGGTAGTAAGGAATTTGTATGATGCAATAACCTGTAACTTCTGTAGCAAATTGAGTGCTTGATTTGTGGAAAGTCACTGAGCACCCAGACTTGCGCAACTCTGTAATAAAATCAGTATCTCAACTTGGGGCATGCTATTTGCGAGCCAGGTAACAAATCCAACTATTTGAACAACAGTACCACCCATGCCAAAGCTTGCTAATGGTCACTTTAGGACTCAGTACCTCAGCGATAATACAGATGGATACTATTTCTATCACACTTACAAACTCATGGGATGCTAGCATCGTTCAGATATCGGGTTACCAACAGCAGGCCTCTAATTTCTGGATACAAAAAGACACTTTTCATAGTCTCCTATCAGGAACTAGAACAAGCCATCAATAAAGACAAACTCATTTCCAAGTCATAGTCAGCTTCAAAAGTGAGTGGAAGCTCAAGATGGCGGCCACACACAATCCCTACAGATCTGCAGGACTGTAGTTCAGCAAGGGAAATTCCTCTGAAGATATTTGGCATCAGTGTCCTGGAGCTGGTTTAACTACCAGCATCCCCAATACAACTGCTGCATTTCAGAGATACAGCAAACCTAACTGTGCTGGGGGCACTGATGGAACAAACATTCCCATCAAAGTACAACTTTTCATTTTAGAGGGCCCACAATGTTACCTTTCAAGATAAATCC
Organism: Dromococcyx pavoninus; assembly: GCA_033558185.1. Lineage (NCBI taxonomy): Eukaryota > Metazoa > Chordata > Aves > Cuculiformes > Neomorphidae > Dromococcyx > Dromococcyx pavoninus. Next base: position 956,415 of record JAUMJL010000047.1, read on the forward strand.
CCAAATCAGCAACAAGGCATTCATGTGACCACATAATGAGTATGTACTAAAATAGTTCAAAACTCCATTAAGCTTCAGAAAAGCACCAACTTTGAGCATTCCTGTGGTTTTACTTGATAGTGAATACTTCCCCCAGTCTGACCATTCAATGAAAAGCTAGTCTCCTGGCCCTTCATCACGGTAGCATGGATAGTTACATCTTGCTGTTAGTCCCACAGCACAGACTTATTTTGTAACTCTCCTAGAAAGCTCAGTATCGGAGGCAAACCGTACACCAATACGTTGCTGCCACTAGATGGCAAAAAGCGCACATAGAAAACATCAACACATTTCTGAGGTATCCCTCTCTTCACTCAGGGCAGCTCTTTCCTTCCTCGGGCAGCACATGCAGGAAAGCAACAAGACAGCACAAAAGCACTGTCCAAGCATGCACTGTCCCTTTGGAAAAGCTGCATTGGGTCTCAGCGCTGCCTCATTATCCCCCTCCCTCTCTATCGAGTTGTGTGATAAAGCTGGCTGCCAAAACAAAAAAACAAAAAAGGCTGCAGCTGGAGCCCGCGCAAGCAGCATTGGGAAACTTTGAAATCAGGGCTCAACAGAGCTCAGAAGTCTGCCTGCAAGAGACTGTGAACCTCTGGGAAGAGTGCAAAAAGATGAGGCAGGGGGAAACCCTTAGCCATTCAGAAGGATTTACTCCGCAAGGCTCCTGTTTTCTTGCTGAACAATTATGGGAGACACCACGCGACGTGGACAGAGATTTAACTAACTAAAAATCACCTCACTCACCCGAGGCCTGGGGACAGACAGCACTGTGAGGGTCACCTGGGAAAACACTGGCACCAAAACCAAAATATCACAGTGATGGTGTTATAAGATTTCTTTCCCAAACATACTTATCTCCCTAACTTATCTCCCACATCTATATGACACCATCTCCTGTGAACACTAGGCTGGGCAGTGATTCCTACTGCCACTCCACCTCTGTGAACATAAAATGAGCTGTCCTTGAGGGTGAATGGCTGCACAGCTCACAAGTTACATGGCAGTGAGGACTTGTGCTGTACATCCCAGAGGTGTCTTATAAAGGACCATATTACTGGTTAGCTTCACTTCATCTAGCACACTGCTACAGACTAAGCACATTCATTCTCTCTTTGCTCTCATTTCTCCATGACAAAATGCCCTTTCCATACTTATTGGGTTTAACAGCCTTTGCAACACCTTGCTAAGCACAATAGCACAAGAAGAAGCAGATTGAAGAGGCCCCACTCTCAGCTGCACTATGCCCATGCTAAGACAGTTACAGGCATGCCAAAGAAAAGACAGCTTACATGGATCTAGTTGCTGATTAATACAATTTTGTCCTCCACAGTACTCAAGGACTGAATAGCACCTTCCTTGTGCTGACCCATGTGGACATATATAAGTCTGGTTGTGCTGTCACCCACAGGGACCTCAACAGGCTGGAGAAAATGGACTGAGGGGAACCTCATGCAGTTTGACAAAGGACAGAGTGAAGGACAGAACAATCCGAGGCACCAGTACCTGCTGGGGTATACCCACCTGGAAAGCAGCTTTGCAGAAAAGGACTTGGGGGTCCTGGTGGACGCCAGGTCGACCATGAGCCAGCAATATGTCCTTGTGGCAAAGAAGGAATATGGTATCCTGGGGTACCTTAGACAAGTATTGTCTGCCATTCTAGGGAGGTGATGCTTCCTCCTGTTTAGCAATGATGAGAGGAGCATTGTGTCCCATTCTGGACTCCTCAGTACAGGAGAGACATGGACATACTGCAGAAAGTCCAACAAAGAACCAGTTTTGCACTGTTCTTACAAAAACTGGAGTATAGAGGCCTTTGAGTTCTGAAATAGAAATCCTCTTAAGTCCCCTTATGAGGGAGCTGTGAGGTCATTTCAGGAGAAGGATGAACTTTTTAATTCACTTTTCCATGTAGGAGCAAATAAGTGGGTACAAAGACTGTCACAAGTCACGGAAAGGGTAGAAGAGGCAGTGTTGGTACTTAGAACTGCACTATAGGAAATTGGTGGAGGAACGGGAGATGCCAATATAAAAGATGATGAAGCAACACAGTTTGTGTTCATTTGCTAATAGAAGGGAAGTTTGAAAGTACTTGCAATGATTACAGTTCTTTGGGTTGGGGGTATGCACTGATATATGCAGTCCTGGAATTCTTCAGCAGCAGTTGACTGCTCTATAGAAAAGCTCACCTGACTACTGTGGTTTCTTACTGTGATTGCAGGAGTTGGAGGAACAGCATCTTCAGTTGGAGCACTGTGTTCACGACTTGAAGACTGCCTTGGATAATAAGGAAAGGGAAGCAACAGCTTCTTTCCAGAAACTGCAGCACTTTCTGTTGGCATCTTCTGGGACTGATACTACTATAAAATAACTGGAAGAACATGTGCAACGGTGAGAGAACAATACACTGAAGCAAGGTGTCTGTCACTTTCTGGGATTGTATGAAAATACCAGGATAGCCTGGTTGCATCATAGCAAGCTCATACATGATTTTGAATGTTTTTGTCTTAGATTACATTATTTCATACTGTTCTTTCAGAACTGGTGCTCTGGAGACTTCCACAATAAGACCTGTATTTCTTTTTTAGCCTTGAAATTGAAAATGCCAGCTTGGAAGCCACAGTCCAGCAACAAAGCCTTATGATTGAAGCCCTTCAAGGAGACCTGCAAGCCTCTGCCTCAGCAAGCTGATCACAGACTTCCATCTTTGTGAGCTCCTGAACCTAGTTACGTATTCCTGTGGGGAAATATGATGATGTTTTCCTTGAGAGCCTAGGGGAGTTCAGTTTGTGCATTCTACTGAACACAGGCTACTTAGAAAGCAGCCTGGTCCATTCCTCAGCTTTCTGGTTTTGAGAGTTTTCCCATGGTAATATAGCAAGTACTACTTAACCCTCCAAAAGGTGTCTAGTTGCACTAGATGCACAAAAGGTGTCTAGATGCACTAGTTCTTCATAGTGGCTTGTCTGGCATTACATTTTGCATTTGTGATGAAAACAGCTTTAACAACATAGTGATGATCTAATTACTGCTGAACAGTGCTTGCACAGTGTCAAGGCCTCTTCTGTTTCTCATAGTGCCTCAGCAGCAAGTAGGCTGGGAGTGCACTGGAAGCTGGGGCACAGGGGCACAGCCAGGACAGCTGACTCCAAATGACCATCCCATAGGGCATCCTAATCAACAATAAAAGCTGCAGGGAACAAGGAGGAACATTTGGAGGGACATTTGGAATATGGCATTTGTATTTCCAAGTAACCATTATGTGTCGTAATGCCTCACTTTTCTGGAAAAGGTTGAAAATCTGCCAGACAATGGGAATTAATGAATGAATTCCTTATTTTGCTTTTCTTGTTCACACAGCTTTAAATTCACCTATAAAACCACTTTTACCTCAACCCACAAGTTTTCTCACTCTTACCGTGCCAATAGTCTCACCTATCCCACTGGTGAGGAGTGGGCCAGCAGCTCTGTGGCGCTTTATCTGCCTACTGGGATTAAACCACAACAGATGGTGCATAGGATGGATGTTATGGGCAGGAGGAAGATCTGTGGTTGAAAGCTGAGAGGGGAGACTGGACTTGGGAGATCCATGTTGCCTTTGCAGCTTTGTCACATCTTGTCCTTGAGACCACATTAGCTTACTTTCCCATCTGTGAATAGCTGCTGGTTCCATCCCGCAGTGCAGGGAGGTTGAGATAGAGAATAATTAGGTGAGGTGATGCTGTCCCGTAACACACATTTTCTTACTCTCAGGAGCTGTACAACTGTTACACAAGCTGTGAGGGTAGGGAATTTCCTTGATGGGCACCAGAGGCATTTTTGTATTATAAAGTATGAAGCCTTATGAACTCCAGAGGACCTTTGGAAGAAAGTTGTACGGTGATTTTGTGTGTGTGTGATTACTCAAAGCTGCAACCTCATCTTGTCACTTCTAGAGTGTTCATTCTTTCCACCAGTTTCAATTGCTGTTCTTGATTATGTTTTCTGAGGTGTGTTTTTGTGTTACAACACTTTAAAAACCAGAGTGCAATCAGCATAAAAGCCCAAATTCTTGAATAGTCTGTGAAATCAAGTTTTACTTAACTTATTAAAACAAGAAAGCTGACAAATGATTAGTAGTAATTAACAAGTTAACAATACCAGCTTTAAAGACAGTGCATCTAATCATTGACATAAGAGAAAAGGCATGGCAATTAAAAGAGCTACATCACCGACTGTCTGTCATTATCATCCAGATCAGATCTGAGAAGCCTTAACAACGGGGAAAAAAGCACATTACCAACCATTTGTTAAGATCATCCAGATCAAATCTGAAGACCCTTAACACTTGGGAAAAAGAAAACAAAGTATACATCATCATTGCCCTTTTATTTTCATCATCCAGATCCGCAGTCGCAGGGGAGCCCCTTCTGCAGATCTGAAGAACCTGTCCCTGGACAACTGGGATGTCCATGCAGCGCATCCTCCTATGGATAGGGTCTCCACAGATCGCTGCAAGACGGTCCAGCTTTTATATCATTAAATAAACAACTTATATCATTCTAAAAGCAGGAACTCTGCTTTCAGCTGCTTCGTTGTCCCCTCCTCCTGGAGTTTGGCCAGAACTACAAAAGAGATGAGAAGGATTTCTTTCATCTCTAAACTAAGGAGGCTGTTTAAATTGCCTTCTCCCATTTCAGACAGTGTTCTGAAATGGTCAATGACACTGTTAGACTGAGAACAAAGGTGAGCCCTGGTTTGTTTGGGGTTTTCTTGGTGATGTTCTTTTGTGTTTTTTTTTTCTTTTTTTTTCCTTCGGACACCTGTATTACCCTTTTCCAAGAGTCGCTGCAAGGCTGGCAGGGTCTGTGATCTCACAGGCCCAGGAGCGGTCCCACAGGCCCTTGCCAAGAAGAGCAAAACAAGCAGCGTCAGCCAAGAGTGCAGATCTCCAGGCCAGTCCATGGGAACGGGCAGGTCTGCAGTCCTACCAGGATGTCACATTCACAGATGAGGGTCAGGGCTAGAGCAGCGAGGCCTGGCTGCAGCTTGAGGCTGTGGCAGCATCTTCTAGGTCTGACAGATGAATTCCCTCTCTGGAAGAGAGGGAAGTAACACCACCAAAACTCAGAACAACTGCATGAAATTGTCTTTGCCCAAAGTCACCCCTTGAGACCCATCTTAGGCACGAGTTGAGCATGAGGCAGTTGAGGTTTTGCTCTTCTAAATGGTGTCGTTGCTTCCCAGGACACAATGCAGTGAGGTGATGCAAGAAAAATTCTATAGCACAGCTCATTAGAAGCTGTCTCAGCCCATCTTTCCTTTGGCTTTGGGACCTAGAAGTAGAGTTCCCAGAGGGCTCTTTTTATCTACTTCTCCACTCATTGTCACTAAAGCAGCCATGGTTTAGACCAATGTTCATTTTTAGAAGGTGTTATTGTAGAGTAAATCAACTGCCTTTTCCTATTTTCACACCTGAAACGACAACATCATTAAGAATCAGAAGATGCTGGAGCAGATAAGTCCCAGCTCCAGAAAATGAGGAGTGGTTATGTTTGCCTTCCACTTATTAATTCAGGGACTGGAGTTGCCAGGCAGTGAGAAAGAGCAGCCACGGCCACCACATTGGCAGGAAGATGACGGTTTTCTGCTGTTAACACCCTGCATTTAATTCCAAGTATTTCGTTCCAACTTCATTTTTAATATACTCTGTGACCATCAACTTTAAAGCAGTATGTCTCAGCTTAGAATAAAATTTATTAATCAAAATCAGAACCACTAGAATGTACACATTTTTGTCAACATGAAACAAATCTCTCTATTCCAGTAGCATAGAATTCTGGAATCCTGAGACTGATGAATTCTTTGAAGGCATTTTGAGCTGCTGCTTGGTTGTGTAAGCCTGCTCTTGCAGGAAGCTGTCAAAATGCTTGAAAGCTGGTAATCAGTTGGAGGTTTTGATCCCATGGGAAGCTGACCAATTTGCAGCTCGCAAAAGGAAAAGGATTTAAGAAATTTCTCTGGCCTGCATCACAGCAGTCAAAGAGAAGTTCTGGTTTTGGTATGTTCTAGCATCCTTCCAGAGAAAGCAAGTGCAGAACGTCTTGGCCTTCACTTTGTGTTGTCATTGTAATGAACTCAGACATGACCTATTTTCAAGTTTGCTCCTAACCTGCTTTGTGCTCCCTGTTGTCAGTGAGATAGCAAAGTTCTTGGCTGGTGAAGGAGCAGAACAGAAATTCAGCATTGGCATCTGGTGTAACAGAAGCTGATAGGAGTGAAGGAGTGAAGAGAACTACAGTCAAAACCTTCACTCTAGTGTCACTGTGAGGATACTCTTGATGATCTCAGAGAGGCCACAGCAGTCAGGGGAGGCTCCTGAAGCCTAGAAGACAGGGAATGTGCAGCGCCGATGCAGGATCTTCATAGCATACTGCAACATGCAAGCAATACTTGCTCACAGAGAGCACCAGCAGAGTCTAATGTGCCACACCTTAAGACTGGCCATACAGAGTTGTATAAAATCCTACTATTAGCAGCTTTTTGCTCTTACAGCCAAAAATAAAACAAGGGAAGTATCTCCAGTAATTCTAAACTTTCAAGTTGTAGGCCCAATTTTACTTAAGCAGACTTCTACCACTAAGTAATGAACCTTTTGCCTGAATCTGGCCTAGTATTAGCTTTAATGTTAGTCTTTGCTTGACTGCATGCACCAAAGAACTGCAGAATTTATTCAACATCTGGATGCACAAAGGCACAAAGATGAAAACAATCTTCTGGGACACAAATTCCTGTTGTGAGGCATGATGCCATCAGTGAAGAATGGCCATAGATTTAGCCAATGAAATCTTGACCTCCAGCTCCAGGTGATGAGGAAAAAGCCTCATGGAACCTCTTCACTTCCCTAAATATTTCTTCTTCATCTCATCTGTACAGCTTCTGAGCTGTGCGATAGTGCCCCAGAAGCACTGGTCAGTGAGCAGTCTCTGGGTGGCAGTGCCAAAGTATCTGTCTCATGCTAATACCTTTGCCATTATCCGTTTATGCCTTCTCTGCTGTGGTGACTGTGATGCGACATGCAGAACCAGAATTGTGAAAAATCTCCAGTAGAAAGAAATTAGTATCTCTCAGCCAAATCAGTTTTCCACCATGCTTTTTTTTGCCAGGCCAATGCAGAAGGACCCCTCACTGCAAGAAGGACATTGAGATGTTGGAGCACATCCAGAGAAGGGTGACAAGGCTGGTGAAGGGGCTGGAGAACAAGTCCTATGAGGAGTGGCTGAGGGAACTGGGGTTGTTTAGCTTGGAGAAGAGGAGGCTGAGGGGAGACCTTAGGAGGCTCTAGCAGAGTGAGTGTTGATCTCTTCTCACAAGTGACAGATGATAGGACAAGAAGAAATGGACATAAGTTGTGCCAGGGGAGGTTCAGACTGGTTATTAGGAAGAATTTCTTTACCAGAAGGGTGGTCAGGCACTGGAACAGCTGCCCAGGGAGGTGGCAGGGTCACCATCCCTGGAGGTGTTTAAAAAACAGGTAGATGAGTTTTTGAAGGACATGATTTAGCAGACGATGGGTACGGCTGGACTCGATGATCTCAAAGGTCTTTTCCAACCGGAAGATTCTATGATTCTGAGGGAAGCAGCAAGCAGTTACAAGCAGCTGTTTCTCAAACTACTGCCAAAAATTATGTCCCAGCCTCAGACAGAGTGAGCAGACCCCAGTGGACACTGGTTGCTCACTAAGTGACAACAGTTGTGTTATAACCCTTGAGTGTCAATTATAGGTGGAGCTGCTCTATCCTATCAGTTTTCTGTTAACAGCTGCAATGATGTGCTTTCAATTTGATTCAATCAGCTTGATACAATCTGACATGCAGCCTTATTTTCATAATTTTGGATTTCTGTTTTCTACAGCGCAGTCTGAGATGTGGAAGCAGCGAAGAACCAACATTCAAGGTCTAGCTATTAAGTCCACACAACTAGTCCTCATCTCCTCAAATGCATGAAGACAGGCATTACAAATTCGACAAGCCACTTTGACAAGCCACTCTTCACACATACACCAAAGCATGCTTGGCAAAAACACATTGACATAATGTTCCACCTCTTCTCAAGGTAAACATCTGGGCTGTAAAACTAAAACAGCCTATGGAAGATACTAGATTTATTCAAACAATAAATTGTACCTGTTTTCATGACTGAGAATGAGAGCGCTGCTAAGAAGCAACAGTACTGCTAACTCCAAATGAAAGCCAATGACATAAGAAGCAGCCATAAGCTCTGTGATGACATTTAAGCTGATGAAATTTGGCTGCTTAGCAGTTTGATCAAAGATTATGCACTACCTGAGTAAACACCTTGCATTTGTATTTTGATTTGGCATTGGTTTCTTTTTGTCTGATGTGGGTTTCATTTTAAACATCAAGTGTGAAAAAAATATTTCAGAAAGCCTTTCAAGAAATTTAAGCTAGCTTGAATTTTTAAGAAAAAAAAAGCAAGTGATCAGTATGGGAGGGTCACATAAAAACCATTTACCACCTGAAGCTTTCAAAGCACTTTCTGGGAACAATTATGGTCCTTTTCCTCAACACCAATTGAAAACGATGTCTAAGCCTGTTTCAAACCCAAGTTTATCAACAACTGAAATTCCACTGGCACAAACTCTAAGCACAAACACTATCCATTTCAGCAGCCAGAGTGAATAATAAATACAGTATTTTCTCCCTACTCTGTTATTTGCTATAGGGGTCCACCGCTGGAATGAATAAGGTCATCATACCTCTCCAGTACAATGTTTCTCACAAATTCTCCATGCTCACAAATGCCTCTGGGCAGGGCTATGATATGAGCACTGTAGACTCAGAATAACCCATGTTTTATTTCAGCAGTGTGGATGCAGCAAACACAATCGCACCCAACAATAGCTCTGACCCAACAAAACATTGTAGCTCATATAAATTCACTAACATCATCTGAATCACTGATACACTTTACATTGAACTGGTAAAGTCTTCACCTGACCGGATTCTGAACGTTCAGCATTTTTCAGGATGATCAATAGACAGGAAAGAAAAATGAGTGAGACAGAGGTAACAAAACCATTCTCCTGTTGCTTCTTGGTATGAGAAGAGAATAGGAGAGGCCTCAAGGTAGTTAAGAGCTTTAAGTACTGAATTTCATTTAGGAAGGCTCATGGGGAAATTTTCTCCATTGAGAGGGGGTAGTAAAGAAGAGCAGCAGCCTTTTGGCCTCCAGTGACAGGCTAAGAGGTAATGGTCACCAACTGAAATCTGAAATGCCACTTAAATGCTAATCCCATTTCAACACAAGAAAAAACATTTTTAGTAGCAGTCATACACTCACAGGCATGATTTTTAAAAAATGTTAGGAATAGCCAGATTAGTAGGAATGTTATTCTTTGTTCCTTTGGGAAATGAAATCAATTCTAAATGCATTACAGTCCTTCTTTTAGAAGACATTTCTCACTTTCTTATGTTTTATATTTTGTAAGTAGTTCAATATATGAAGGAAGATGAAAGTTTTATTTTGGTATGCTATCAATTACAATGTAACTAAACCTCATAAATACAATCATGATCTACCTGGCTTCACAATAATACAGTCGAGTCCATTTCTATGATAATGTATACTGGTTGCTCAAAAAGTGTGAGCCAGTGAATCTACATGGTCCTGAATAGGCTAGTTAAGTCTCTCCTGTTACACACTAACTCTCTGCATCGAAAAGAAAATAATATTTCCTTTTTCATCACATAGAGGAAGTCAAAATAAATCCATTCCACATTCTCAATAGAAAGCTAACTGTTGATTCTACATGTGTGCATGGGGTACAGTGTGAGTATCAGACTAGACACCAGTAGATTCACCACACTCACAGACAGTACAGGGCACCAGAGGTGGCACGACAGAAGCACCACCACAGCCCCAGCTCTCCACACAGACAGAACAAAAGCTGGTACAGCCACTGCCTGCAGGATGTGTGTAACTACCCAATAGTCTTCACAGCCTCAGAGCAAGCAATGCTGAGAAAAGCAATCTTCCCAGACAGTTTTTCTGAGTTGTACCATACATCCTATAAATACAGCAGTTGCAAAGCAGGTGTACTAAAACAGATGAATACAAGCATATGGTTATCAGCCCAACAAGTATTACTGAAATCTTTCCTTCTTGGTAAACAAAATACACAGGGTGAAAATACAGATTGAAAAAGGGAAGGTTAGACAGCCATTTCATACCTCAGTAGTACAAAGACTGTGAGCTAAATTATCCAGCTACAGTGAATCACGTTGAATGAAGGGTGTACCTTTGGCAGACTAACTCAAATACCAGGGCTTATGCAAAGCATAAGCCACACTTAAGCCCTACTTGGAAATCTGTGGCGCACAGGTCTTGTGCAAGGTACCAAAACAGGAATGAAACGTTCCATGCAGACAGGAACAGAAACAAGTTATTAGATGATTCTGATAGCTACAGGTATGCTGCATAGAACACATTGAAAGGGCAAAGCAAAGCAACACAATAGCAAATACCAAAATCTAAAAAAAAAAGCCCCAACAAACAAACAGAAAAGGCACTATTAAAAAAAATAGACATAGGACTGGATTAAAACTGAAAACAAAAAAAATGGGTATCTTCAACATCACTACTGAGCCAAAGAGATTAAAGAAACACTATGGACAAAGGTCAAAAATCTGGCAAAAATTAATACAAATAGCTCATAATTGGTTCAATGACAGATTCTAGCTGTTCATTTGCACTTTTTTTGGATATTAATGAATGAACAGTTCCTGTTGTGCCCACATGACTATACCAATCACCACTCCCCTATCTTCAAACTGTGAATGTAAATTTGAGCTCAATCAGCTACCAAAGTCCCTACCAACTAATGCTGACTCTCTAATCACAGCGGGTTTTATTTATACCATTCTGAAACATTTGACATTTAACAGGGACTGTAGTGTGTCTTGGTCTTGGCTGGGGTGTGACCTGTAAAAAACAAAAGTTTTTTTGGCTGAGCATGTGTCCACTTGAAAAAGGACTTACAAAGAAATTCTTCCTCCTGGAACATAGAGATGGATTGCGTTTACTCTATGTTACCATCTTGTAAATAAAATCCTCTTTTCTTTCAGACACCTTAGAAGAAAGACAAACATACCCAAATAAAAATGCATTTTGCTCTCCATTTCTCCATTAAATGGTCAAACTGATTACAGAGATACTTCCAAAATGGCAACTCACAGCCATTTCCCAATACTAATAAAATTTAGCTTTCGCAACCTGAATTTACTTGGCTGTGGTTTCAGCAAAAGGAAGGTGTTCTATCTTTTTTAAATTATTATTTAAGTTTTTCCTTCCAGAGATCAGGTCTGAAACAAAAGAACACTGTTAACACACTGAGAAACAACTAATGAAAGTGACTGTACATCAGCCACTTTGGTCCAAGAGAATGCTGCCAGAAGTAAACAGGCTTGATAAAGCAGTGAATACTCATTCTTGAAAGGAAAAGTAATGTTTCAGTAGCTGTACTGTTATTAGTGACGAAGGAGAAGAAAATATTTCAAACGGTTGAAATTCCTCCTCCAAAAGTGGCACTGTATTCCTGTCCCATGGCAATAGATATTTTCACTGCTAGTCATAGCGAAGTATGTTCCTCTGTTTAAATTAGGTTTTGTTTGCCATCTCTCCTTTTTTCACAAATTCATATGCAAGAAGCAGTTCCTAAAGACAGGAAAAGTGTTCCAGCAAGGTGTCCTATTAGCCAAATAATCTAGGCTATACTGTACAATGACATTACCTCAAAATTGTATGGCATCTTATAATAGGTTTTCACTACTCCGAACTATCTAGCAGCATCGCTGCAGCAGCACAACATTGAGAATGATTCCTACCTTACCTATACCAAAGGCATGACCTGTCTTTTGATTCCTGTACCACAGTTTCATACAATCACTGTATGTGCATGTTTGCATTCTTCTGTGGTGGTGCCAACTCAGCCACATTTCCTGGGAAGCAACTTCTCAATTCTGTGATGAATAAAGCATGTACCTAGATGTCTGGAGTCCTCCTCCTTCCCATTTCCTACTATATTAACCCTTTTTTATTCCTTTGGCATCCATTCGCAGTACTCAAGCAGTAGTGCTAAATCATACAATCAGAATGCTTTGGGTTGGAAGGGTCATCTGCAGAAGCAGGGACATTTTTAACTAGACCAGGCTACTCAGAGCCTCATTCAATTTAACCTTGAATGCTTCCAGGCATGGGGCCTTCACTACCTCCTAGGACAACCTGTGCCATTGTTTCACCACCCTCATAGTAATTTTCTTTTTCCCAATATCTAATCTAAATCTACCCTCTTTCAGCTTAAATCCGTTACCCCTTGCCCTATCACTACACTCCCTGATAAAGACACTCTCCCCATCTTTCCTCTAGGCCCCCTTTAAGTACTGGAAGGTTGCTATAAGGTCTCCCCAAAGGCTTCTCTTCTCTAGGTTGAACAATCCCAACTCTCTCAGCCTGTCCTCATATGGGGGGTTGCTTCAGCCCTTGAATTATTTTCATGGCCCTCCTCTGGACTTGCTCTAACAGCTCCATGTTCCTCTTGTGCTGAGGATGTGGGAGTCCAGGTGGGGTTTTGTAGAGATGTGGTTGCGTGAGAAAGGACATGCAGGCAGCACACAAGAACTGCTAGGATAACAAACAAGAGATATATAGCAGGGGCGCCTGTCCTTGACTTCAGAAGACGGAACTTACAGTTAGGAAAGAATGCACAGAATTCGGAACATAACGGGTAATGAGAAAAACAAGGCGGGGTAGACATTTAGCTGAAGAACCAATATATTCCTTTGTTTAATGAACATGTATAACCATAGTTGCGACATGTATAAAAGTGTGTACTCTACTCTCAATAAACGAAGTCTGCTCATCTAGTATCTAGGTGTCACTCTTCCGTCCTCTTCAGGGTTTCACCAGAGTCGAGCACAGTGGCAGAAACACCTCCCTCAAGCTGCTGGCCATGCTTCTTTGATGCAGCTCAGGATACAGTTGGCCTTTTTTGGAAGCAAGATATAAGATTCCTTGGAGAAGTATTATGCCCATAATTCCTTAAGGAGATTTCCTCATTCTGGACTAAATGTGCTTTCTTCATTTGCACAATTCGCTTTCAGAGTGAACCTGGCCAAGCTGCCCCATGTGCGCAGTGCAGCAGGGAATCACACCTGCCAGCACCCCCAGCTCCCCCTAAGTGCTCCAAGGGGTGCACACGCCCCCAGCACCTGCCAGCCCTCTCATTTCCCGTGCCGAGCCCCATCCAGCCTCCTTCTCCACACCCAAAACGCAGCCTGGCAGAGGGAGAGAAAACTGAAGTGACAGGATGAGGGGGAATGGGTTTAAAATGGAAGGGGGAAAATTTAGGTTACGTATTAGGAAGAAATTCTTCTCAATGAGGGTGGTGAGACACTGGCACAGGTTGCCCACGGAAGCTGTGGATTCCCCCTCCCTTGAAGTGTTCAAGGCCAGGCTGGATGGGGTCTTGAGCAGTCTGGTCTGGTGGGAGGTTTCCCTGCCCATGGCACAGGAGGTTGGAACTGGATGATCTTTAAGGTCTCTTCTAACCCAAACCATTCTATGTTTCAATGAAAGAGACAGCTCTCACCACCTAACACAACATAAACTAATACTGAAAATGACAGTAAAAAAAAACGGTCTAAGACTTGTTTTGGAGTTTTAGAAAGCAACATCCTTTAATTTCAGTACTGGACACATGCGGGAGTCATTTCCATCAATCATGCGTAACAAGACAAGAGCTGGGGACAGAATATATTTCCCAGTTACATGCATATGTATAAATTTGCCCAGAAATCTCATGCACATTCTGTTACTTTCCAAGGACTAATTTTAATGTTATTATGATTTTCACAACAGCCAAATCTCTGCTAATTTGAGTCAGTTCTCGCATTTTTAGATAGACTGCAAACAGAGGACAATCTTTAAGGTCCTTTCCAACCCAAACCATTCTACGATTCTATGAAAGCGACAGCCCTCACCGCCTGACACACAGGATAAACGACTCAGGCGCCTGACCCTCCTACCAACCCTCCAGCATTCCAGCGCCCGCCGACCCTCCGCGCCCTCCCCCTGCCGCGCGTGCGCACAGCCGCCGGCGCAGGGGGCGTGGCGGAAACTCTGCCCTCCTGTCCCGTCCCGCCGCGCGTGCGCGGGGCTCGCCGTGCTCAGCGGCGGGGGGGGGTTTCAACCGCCGCCCTTGGGCTGCAGGCGAGATTGAGCCCCTGCCCTTGCGCTGCCGGCAACTCGCAAAGCCGCGGCTGCACGGCGCGGGCTCCGCTCTCCTCTCCCTGTCCGGGGACGGACTCAGCCTGCCGGGTGCCTCCCCCCCGGTCGCTCCCTCCGTTCTCGCCCCCGGTTGCTATCCCTGGTCGCTCGCCGCCGTCACTCCCCCCCCCCCCCCCCCCCTCGCTCCCCACCGCTGCTACCGGGGTGCTTCCGCTGTCGTCGCTACCCCGGACTCTATTGCGGTCGCGTTCCCGCTGTCACTACCCCCGGGTCGCTACTCCCGCCGTCGCTACCCACCCCCCCCACAGTAGCCCCCCACCGTCGCTGGAGCGGTCGCTTCCCTCGTCCCTATCCCAGGCGCGCCGCCCCCCTCCCCGCTGTCGCTAGTTCGGTCCCTCAACCGTCAACCCCTTCCCCGGTCGCTCCCCCGCCGCGGAACCGTGGCCACGTCCCCGCCGCGGAATGAAGAGGCTCTTCGGGTTTGGGAGGAAGAAGAAGGGGCCGCCGTCACCCGGCAGCGGCTCCCAGCCCTGCCCCGCCGGCGCGTACGAGCTGCGGCCGAAGGAGCTGGGCAAGCTGCACCGCGCGGCCGCCAGCGGGGACCTGGCGCAGGTGCGGCAGGCGCTGCGCAAGCGGAGCATCGACGAGCGCGACGGGGCGCAGCGGTAAGTGGGCAGCGGGCGGGGGCCGGATCGTTCCCGGAGGTCTCTGTGCTTCCCTGTGTGCAGAGGTGGGTGGCAGAAGGAGGCTCACGGCCAGTGCTCTGCAGCCAGGCTTTCAAGTCAGATTGCGATCCCAGGCATCTCTAAGCATCCGCGAGGGCTCAGCCCGCAGGCTTAGGAGCTGAGCTGGGAAAGCTGCACTACCTCGGCTGGGAGTAACTTGAGGAGGGAAGTTGAGTCAGTGCAGTTAGGAAAGACTTAAAGTGCAGAATCAAAGAATCATAGAATGGTTTGGATTAGAACGGACCTTAAAGCTTATCCATTTCCAACACTCCAATGCCATGGGCAGGGACACCTCCCACCAGACCAGGCTGCTCAAGACTCCATCCATCCTGGCCTTGAACACTTCAAGGGAGGGGGCATCCACAGCTTCCCTGGGCAACCTGTGCCAGTGCCTCACCACCCTCATTGAGAAGAATTTCTTCCTAATACGTAACCTAAATTTTCCCCCTTCCATTTTAAACCCATTCCCCCTCATCCTGTCACTACTTGCCCTTGTAAAAAGTCCCTCCCTAGCCTTCCTGTAGGCCCTGTTCAGGTACTGGAACATGTTGTATATTGATGCTGCAAACATCATAGTTGCCTGGTGTGCCTTTTGTGACTGCAGTGGGGCAGCCAAAGCAACAGTGTGATTTTAGGTGGCAGTTACTTAGTTGTTGACTCTGAGGCTTTGGTACAGCCCAGACTTTCCTAGGATTAGAAGATTTCGGTAGTAACTTTCAGGAGAAGCTGCTGGCTGATGTTATTGTGTGGGGTTTTGAGTCGGTCGCAGCAAGTACTTGGTGGTTGTGTCCTAAGGAGAAGCCCCAGGCTCCAGCATAGCTCCTACTGATCCATTGCAAGCATAAGGTAACCAGCTAAAGTTTTGGGTTCTTCTACATGTCAGTCCTTTAATGCTTTTTTTGAAAAAAACACAGAGTCAAAACCTTCATGATATTCTGAAGACATGGTTGTTTTATCAGAGTAGCTCAGCTTCCTAGCTGTCAATCCTAAAGGCTGGACTTTTGCCAGCCACCTAGCTTATTGCCCTGAAAACACCTAAAACCACCTAGATTTGTAGGAGAAACAAGGAAGAGCATGGTAAGCAGGCACTCTAGTAATGTGGGCTGTGTTTCTGAGTGTTTTCAGTGTTGTTAGGCAGTTGGAGATGGGGAATGTAGTTTAGGGTGGATTGTGTGTTGTGTGGATACTGTAGCTGCCTGAGGATACCATAGCTGCCTGAGTCAAGGTGCCCAGTGGCATTTATGGAAACAGCTGCTGAATGTTTCTCTGCCTTCTCTGTGACTGATTCAGTCCTTAGGTCTTAGCAGATCCTGGTGTGAAATTCGGCTAGTTTTTGCATTTTAAGTTCTTGTCTAGAATGCTTCATTTCCTCTAGAAAGGTTTCCTTTTGTGTGTCCCACTATTATCATTGTTTTAATTGGGCAAAAGTAACACACTGAAAAAAACCAAACCACAAGAGACAAGGCAATGTATGTACAATAGAACACTATGATTGTTTTGGCTTGAGCATGCTGCAAAGCTGCGGAAAAGCTTACTTAGGAGGGATTCAGTGAACGGAGTCTACCTGCTTGCTGCAGTCCCTGTACACTGTATCAGCCATGAGGGTTGCAGGCCCACCTATACCTTCTTGGTTCTTGCAGATGTGATACGTGGCCTGAGTGACTACCAGATGCAATTGTGTTTCAGAGCTTCATTGTGTCCTCCAGGGGCTGGAAAGAGAAGTGAAGAATAGGAAATGTGAGAAGTAATAGCGAAAATATGTGCATTGTTCATATGAATGTCTTTGTTCTACTCCTCAGGATTTTGAAAAGCAAAATCCTGCACCATAGACATGGCAGATATCACACCTAAAGGTTCCTTCCATAAAGTGGGTCCTGTAGCCTATAGGACCTCCTAAAATATGCATTTGAAACAGCATCACATCAGAGAAGGTAGCTTTTCAGAGGTGGTCTAGCAAAGCTTTCAGCCTGGCTAAAAGAGATGGGCAAAACTCAGCACAGAGCTAAAAGGACTGTAGGTATGATAGCCGCCAGTCATAAATCCTGGGTCAAAGCTAATCACTAAGAGAGATTTACCCTGTCAGGTGCATGTCAGAGTGAACTCTAGAGCTTTTCGCTGCTTAGCTTGAGTCTGCTGGGTTGTCAGCTCAAGTGCCATTGGAAGTGCATGCTGCCCAGCCTGCTGTTTTCCTATGGTCTTCCAGTGGGGTTGTTTTGCAGCTTCTCAGGCATCAGCAGTTATCTTCTGTCCCATGGATGATCAGCGTAACATTGCAGCAGCAGGAGGAACAGACTCAGGGCACGGTCCCCAGAGCTAGGTGGCAGAGCAACTTCAGTGTTACTGGAGGTTTTTTGCAGAGACAGGCAACTGGGAACACTCTGTTATTCTCTGCCATCCTGTTAGCTGAAGTGGATCTTTTGTGGAGCTCAGCAGGCCTTCCTTCAAGCAAAGCGACTTCTTTTTCTGTTGGCAGACTGAGAGGCTTGGTTGAGGAGGGCAGCAATGAGTCCACAGGTTTTCTGAAGGTTTTTCTGTTTGCAAAGCAGGTAGTGATTTCTTCAAGTTTATCATGTTTCCTAGTGCTTGGGAGGAGCAGCTTTTATATGGTCATGGACTCCTTCATGAGCAGTCCTGGTTGGCTTTCAGATACTCTCAGTTAGTTCTTTCTTCGGAGGTGAAGAATTCTGATTCAAAATTTCTCAGAAAGTGGGGGTAGTAGCTATTGACGGACTCTTCTGTTGATGCTTCAATCTGTTCCACGTCTGTAGCAAGACATTACAAGTTCTTTCAAGTTTAGTGTGTTTTCTTGCCCGTATCCTTGTTGCCATGGAGGAGGCTCATCAGCTGTCCTGTAAAAAGAACTACTTGCATTACAAATTGCTGTGTTTCTGCACCATATGCCACTGCATTTCTGTACCTCTCCCTTTCCATTCCCACCTACCCAGTAAGCCCTTGTGCTCCTGGCTCTAAGCAAGGTACCAAAGCAATTGCAAGGTTAGTTGAGCTTTCCTAAGTACAGTGAAGGACCTACCCACAGTGTTGTGATTCTAAACTAGTGGTGGCGTCTCCCTCAGTTCTTGAGGAACTGCAGGATTTTTATTGCATCACTTTCAAGGGAGGAAGATCCTGACTGTTTCCTACCTTAGAATCATAGAATGTTCTGAGTTGGAAGGGAACCACAAGGATCAACAAGTCTAACTCCTGTCCCTGCATAGGACAACACCCAAATTCACACCATGTGTCTGAAGGGACTATCCAAATGCTTCTGGAATATTATGAGACTTGGTGCCGTGACTACTTCCCTTGGGAGCCTATTCCAGTGCTGCACCACCTTCTGGGTGAAGAACCTTTTCCTAATATCCAACCTAAACCTCCCCTGCCATTCTTCCTGCCATTCTCTTCTGTCCTGTCATTGGTCACTAGAGAGGAGAGATCAGTGCCCGCTCCTCTTCTTTCCCTTGTGAGCAAGCAATAAAGTGAGATGAGGTTCCCCCTCAGTCTCCTTTTTTCCAGGCTGAACAGACCAAGTGACTTTACCTGCTCCTCATATGCCTTCTCCTCTAAACCGTTTACCAACTTTGTGGCCCTCCTCTGGACACTCTCCAGTAGCTTGATATCCTTTTTATACTGTGGCACCCAGAACTGCACAAAGTGCTTGAAGTGGGGCTGCACAAGTGTGGAGTAGAGTGGGGCAATCACCTCCCTTGACCGGCTGGCAATACTGTGCTTGATGCACACCAGGACACGGTTGGCCCTCTTAGCTGCCAGGGCACACTGTTGGTTTATGTTCAGCTTGCCATTGACCAGAACTTCCAGATCCCTCCTTGGAGAGGACTTTATCTGTAGTAGACTTTTTATGACTATGAGAGTTATACATGTCAGGAAGGTCAAATATTTCTTTCCTGCTCTCTGATTTGCTGTGTATTGTAAGAGGTGCTTTGGTGCAAGTGTATTCTTGTTTTTGCTGCAATAGAAAGCAAGCTAGAGAAAAAGCAAAAATTCTCAAAGCGCAGGGGAGCACTAGTATTCTTGCTATAGAACATATCTCCTACATCTCTGATACACTTCTGGCACATGAGTGAGGACTGAAGAACTTGGAGTTTTACTTGCCATACTCCTCAGATTCCCAGGTTTTTGTCTCTATTGCTGTGGAGTCTGTGTGAATTGAGTTCTGCAGTGAAGGAAATGTCATCTTGCTAACTGGACACTGTGGGAGCTTTTTGCTAGCTAGCCTCAGCCATTTGCTGTTATTGGTAATGAAAGAGTAATCTTTTCTTAAGCTTGCATTTGCAAAGTGAAACTTGTGTTCACTCCATTTATCACAGCCTGAAATGATTTATTTAGTTGTCTGTCTGTGCTTATTTAATGTATTTAATTTTTAGGACAGCTTTGCATCTCTCTTCTGTGAATGGCCATGTGGATGTCGTTAGATATCTAGTAGAAAACAAGTGTAAGCTAAATCTTCTTGACAATGATAACAGATCACCACTGATGAAGGTATGTGGAATATGTTATATTTTTGTAAGTAGTACTTCTTGATTATGCACAAAATGATAAATCTTGCTGGACTCTTTAAGTAGACTTGTGTGGAAACATGCGTATTGTGATTGACTTGAAATAGGCATATGTTGACTAATCTTTGAAAGTGCTCTTGTTTTCCTGCATTGGGAAGCTGGGAGAAATGTAGGGAAGTTTTTCCTTGTCTGTGTGTTGTTCCCAGGCAGTACAGTGCCAGCAAGAAGAATGTGTGGCTATTCTGCTAGAGCATGATGCTGACCCGAATCTGGCAGACACTGATGGCAACACTGCCCTTCACCTTGCTATCGTATCTCCTAATACGTCTGTAGCAGGGCTGTTACTAGAGCACAATGCCAATATTGATGCTCAGAATAAGGTAAATTTTTATAATTGTTAAGGAAGTTCAAAAAGCTGCAGTAATTTTTCTCTTCAAGGTTTTTTTACTTTGATTTTTAACTTGATTTTGTTATCTGTCCTTTCAGGAGGGTTATACCCCACTTATTCTTGCTGTCTCCGAACGTCATGAAGAGATAGTGGAGTTTCTCCTTAAAAAAGGAGCTGACGTGCATGTTCGAGATAACTGTGAAAGGTGAGGGGTTTGTCAAAACTCCACTTGAGTCTCCTTAGTATTCTTTAGGTTGGATTGACAAGGCATGAGAATGAGCTCTGGGGGTAAAAAAAAAATCCAAATAAAACCCAGGAAGCCACACAGAAGGAGCTGTTTCTGTGTGACTTGTGAAAGCAGGGCTGCATCTGGCTGCTATCATACCTCAATAGATGCTTTCTGCATTGAGGATAGTGAGAAGGCATTGTCTGTGGTAGCAGGAATGTGCCATTAGCTCAGCAGCATTGCCTTAATTCAGAAAACAATCTCCTGCATAATTTGTATATAAGTGTTGTCTGTGTCGAAGGTTTGTATGGAAATTGAACGTTTAATTGTTTTGACTCTGTCTTCCAATTTATTGTTGCTCTTAATAATTAATGAAAACATTTTCTTTTATTCATTTCGAAGTAATGGGGAAAATACTTTTTTGAGAACAAATAGAAATGAAAATAAATACATTGTCTGTGTAAAATCATCTATTTTATACCATATTTTATATGTTTCAGAACCCCACTTATGGCTGCTGCTTCTGCTGGGGAGCTTAATTTAATAAAAGTTCTTCTTCGTTATGGTGCTGATATTTCCCATAAAGATGCTAATGGATGGACAGCTGAGGATTATGCTGTTATTAATGGGTATTCTAGGTAAATTTTTAACTTTATCGTTAAAATAAGTTGTTAGTGATCAGTGTGGCTTTTGAATGCTTATGGTAACAGCAGCAAAGTTTAATGGTGTGTTGAGACCTGTCTTGAAGCTGTGCCCGGTGACATCTTCCAAAATGTATCATTCCTGTGTCTAGTGGTAATTTGGAAGTTGGGGAAAATTTCCACTCAGAATTCTCTTTTAGGTTTCAAGTTTTGTTGTTAAGCTCACATCTGCCCAGTATAAACTAAGAAGTGTCTATATATGACAGTTATCCAGAGGTAAAACCTGGCAAACTGAAATACTTATAAACCTTCTCCCAAGACCAGCACCCTTGTCCTTACTAATTTCCACTACAGTGACTGGGAACTACCAGCTTTTTGTTTCAGAGGAGCTCTAACTGATGCACCTTTTGTTAAAATCTTAGACAATTTTACTCCTGTTATGCATAGCTTTGTAGCTGTGGGTATTTCTTCTTTAAAGTGGTTATACATGTTTAAAAGCTAGGTTGAAAAAAACGTATCAAGCAGGAGTTAATAATTTCATTGGTGCGTCTATAGGATGAGCATGGCTGTAGTGAACATTGAAGTGTATAATAGTCATGCAATAAGTTTTAGATGTATTCCCTTAGTGAATATATAGCAGTATATGAATTCATATGACTGAGTATGTATAGTGGTTTTTAACTATTCTATTAAATGGTATATGCAAGTATGTGGTTGGTTTTACCCAATATATTTTCTCTCTTTCTCTATACATAGTCTTAGTAAAGAACTGGTGGAATATGCAGACTGGGAAAACACAGGAGAAGGTTCAGCAGGTGGTACACGAGGCATCTCAGTACTTGGCACTCCTTGTTCGGCAAGAGCTGCTGGATTTACATTAGGTGCACCTGCTATGGACAGAGGAGGTAGGATCCTTAACTGTGGAGGAGCTCATGAGGAAAATTACTATGGCGTTTTCTTTAGGTGGTTTGTATTATTAATGCTTGTTGTGTTCACCATTGACTTTAGCGGTGGCCTCAGATGGAGTAGCACAAGAAGTTTTGTGCCCTTATTTGTTGCTAGTTGGAAATGCATCTTGTTGGGCTGTGAAGGCATTCGTGGTTCGTGCACTACATGTCCACTTAATAGCATTGTTGCCTTCTGCCTGTCAGGTTGTTCATCTATGTAGATTTTCCTGTAGAGAGGGAGAAGGGGGTCAAGGAATCAACTAAGTGAGAGTGTTTTTGGTTTTCAGCCGTGTACTTTTACCTATAGGTGGCAATTCGGATTGTGAAAATCCAATTGCAAAAGCGGTAGGTTCATCCTGAGTAGTTGTACATTTTTCTGTAGTTAGGAAGCAACAGATGAGTTAACAGAAGGATATGTCATGTTAATTTCCACTGAGTTTGTGTGTCTTTATTTTAATATTTTTAGTTTGATATTAATAGTTTCACCTGCACTAAGTTCATTTTAATGATTTCTCAGTGTCAGAATTTTTTCTGTGTAGCTGCTGTAAAGACTTATTTAGGAAAAATTGTTTTCATCTTGGAAAAGTAAATTCACAAGCTACAACAATGCAGTGTCTGTGTATACTCGTCTTGGACTTTGATTTGCAATAAAAATACATATTACCTTGTGATCCAGAAAAACAATTAAATTGCCTTGTAATCAAAAAATTAACTCTTTCAATGAGTTTTTTAAAATCCATTCTGTGCTTATGAGCTCACGTGGCCCTAGAGGAAGCTTAGAAAAGTAGTATTTTAATATAAATAAAATTTATGTCTCAGACCCGACAGTGAGAATTTTTATTCTTTCTGATTTTTTTAAGGATGTTATATCAGGACAATGTGGCAAATGGGCAGCAGTGTTTAAACACAGTTCGTGACTCCATTTTAAGTATGTCAAGAAATGTGAGCAAAATGTGGGATATTTAGCATCACTGATTTTTCCCAGATATGGGAATCTTGTTTAGAGGCAAACTTTATTTCTTTCCCTTGGGAACAGTTACTTTCTCTGTTACTGCCTCCCGCGCATGTAGATAATTGTTGTGGTACCAGCATTGTAGTAGCTAACGGGCCTGGGTTATTTTAAAATATGTGCTTGAAGAATAATACTGTTGTGTTATTCCAAAACTGACATACTGTCAGGGAAATATGGGTTCTTGAACCAAATTATTTGCCCCATTCCTTGAAAATTACAATGGTACTAATATAATACCCCGGTATTATGGAAAATCTTTACTACTTCATTCAAAGAGGCATACTGAGTGTAAAGAAAATGTTACATGGGAGGAGAAAGAGTATGCTCTGCTCTCAGTTTTTTTCTAGTAGGGCTTGTTTTTCTTCTTGGTAGCATGAATCTTTTTCTCCTTGTACTCAGTCTCTTAAAAGGTGACCCCAGCATTTTGAGTGGGAAAGATTAGTAGTGTATACGTATTAGTTCTGCAGACTCTGGCTCGCATCCACAAAGCACGGGTCCGGCATCTTGAGAGTCCCTTTTATATGCTGGAGTAGTAGACTTTGAACCCTCTGTTAGAGGAGAAGCTGAGATTGTCTCGAGAGACCAGAGAAACGGACACTTTGGAATTCTTTTCTTTTGGTTTTCTGTACTGGTTTTCTGGGATCTTCAATGTTGTCCTTATTGCTTTTTCTCTTGTTGAATATTCTTCGAAATTTTCTCTAATAAGCAAGCTGGCATATTTAGGAAGTTGGCTTATGCTTATTTGAATGTTTTCTTTTTGTCAGAGTAGGAACCTTTTTATTAATTGCAGACAGAGTTGCAAGAACCTGCAAATGAATGGCTTCCTGCCTTAGCATATTGAATGACAGACTTCTTAAATTTGAAGTTGGGATTTCTTTGCAAAAAATAATTATGCAGTTTTTATAAAGGCAAGGATTCAGATTTCAGTTATGTCTGTGGTGGCAGCTTTTTTTTAGCTAATGCACTGCATATTACTGTTTTGTTCCTTCAGTGTTTCCCTGAGTCCCTACTGAAAATGTTGGGTTTTCATAATAGAATTCTTAAAAAAGAAATGAGTGCTTTAGTATGATTTACATTTTCTGAGAGCAGGAAATGTTGTCGTGTAGCACCTTTTAGGAAGACTGAGAAATGGAGAAGGAATGAGAAACCATCTTGAGGTCCTTTCTTAACTCTTTAAATGTATGTTTTTGATAGGAGTCCTTTTGTCACATCCATTCCATGTATTCCCTGTATTTGTGGTAAAATCAGTATAAATAGGACTCCTTTCTATTCTGAGACAAATGTTATGGCCTTGTCATGAATAAATTTGGTGTTAGGTAACTGCAGTAACAGAATCATACCATTCATTGACTTAAAATACAAAATTTCACTAAGTAGGGTGGGTAGAACAGGTGGGTAGTGATTTTTATTGTAAACCTTCTGTTCCACATGCATGGGAACAGAAACACACGTGCATGACACTCACACCAGTCAATGTACCTGTTATGGCCTCTCCTATAGCCCTAGGGGAACAGATAATCATTCTGTGTGCTTGTCATGCCTGCAGTCTGTCTGGTGGCATAGCTTCTGTATGTGAACTGTTTGGCTCGGTCAAATCAGCATAAGCAGACTCTTACCTTCAAACTGAGGCAGGAGGGGTCTATGCCTGCATCAGGTTCCAACTGATACAACTTTTAAGGTGAGCTGGTTTCAGGCAACAAGCTTCTGGACTGCTTTTTTAGTGAGGCATAAGAAAAGTGCTAGAACTGTAGCTTAAGATGAGTCAGTGTAAATACCATAATAGCTCAAAGTTGCATGGTGTTGTGAATACTGGAAGCTAAAATTGCCTTCAAAATTTCTGGATGATATATCTCAAAAGTTTAGTTGTTGGCATCTAAGGATTTTGGGGATGCTTAGAGGGAGGGATTTTAAGTGTGTTATATGCATAAAGCACTCTACAAACATGAAGGAATTGCATTTGCAGTTCGTGCTGGACATGCATTAGTCAGGTTGAAGGAAATATGAAGATGGCAGTAGAGTAAATTTCTGATAATCTGTTTCAGTATTTCAAAACATTGTAATATGGGTATTTTACTTGGAGAAAGTAAATTAACTTACTGTTTGACACTGTCCCTTGAGATATGAGTTCTGTATATTGTGATTAGTTTTGGTTTTAATACTAATAACTGTAGAGTAGGCTGATAGTCATGGTACATTCTCACATTGTTTTAGCTTTGTTAATGTACTGCTTATGTTTTCCAAATTTCTGGGAATTCATGTTTATTTTGATGTCATTGTTTCATCTATCCTTTTCATGCCTTTTCCTAAATGGATATAGGAATGCAACAATCTCCTAACCAGACATCAAGAACAGGAAAATCAAGGAAAGGTATTCTATATAGTAGCATTTTAAATATGAAACGTGTTGTATGAGATACAATTATTAACACATCTATGATGTTTGTTATCCTGGAGGTCCCATTTTTGATGGTTTTGGTTTTATAAATTAGACTTGAGGGAAACTTTGAGCGCTTTTTATCTGTTTGCATGTTTTGCATGGGTGCTTTGTTATTGAATTTAGTGTTTACTTTCTTAGTAATAGTTAATTTTTCATTTTCGTTTTCTAAAATATGCTCTTCTGTTACTCCAGAATGGAAATGGACTTGAATTAAAGTGGAACAAGCAATCCCTAGAGACTGCTTTTCTAGATCCCATTTCTATGGTAGGACATGAAGGTCTGTCTGAAAGCTAGCTCAGGAACTTTCTCTCTTGCCTTATAAAGACCAGTGTGACCTGGTTTTGATCATTGCTTAACGTTACTATACATTGAAAGCAAAAGTTCAGATAACTTACTCAGCTCACCCAGGTTTGGTTGATTATGACTATGCTAATTGAAAATAAAACTGAAGTCACCTGGAATGAGTTTAGTGTGGAGCAGTCCGTAATATCCACCCAGTTCCAAGACACAGATTTTTATTCAGCTTGGGAGGCTAGCAGGTAGATTAGACTGCTGGTATTGAGTGAGTTAACAGAAAGCTGCAGAATGTAAAACTAATATTTTTAAATATTATGTGTTTGTAATAGGAAACATTAATAATCAGAGACTGTGTTGATGTTTAAACTGTTTCAGCTTGTGTTCGCACTGGAAGTTTCAACCTCTGTGTTTTGCCTACATAATATGTCTATGCTGAACACATACACTGTATTCGTTGTCCAAAAAGCCCTTTTCAGGTCAGGACATGTGTTTGTCAAAGTTCCCACATAAACCTTGTTTTTAGGACAGACAAAATTTCCATGCTCATTTGTGGTTTGCTAGTAGTAGAGGAGAAGACTTCAGGCATGATATGCCTTTGTTTTCTTTTCCCTTTCATGATTTTGTCCAAGATCTCCATTTGGTTGTCATCACGTGACTTTATGGAAGGTCACAATCTGCTGTTTATAAGCAACTTAATTTTGATATGATAATTTAAGAGAATTAATTATCGAGAACTTGAGGAATGCTGTAATAGCTATTACGTGGAAGTTACATTTGTTGGTTTTTTTTCCTATCTATCTTGGGAATTGAAGAGACCTTTTTTATCATATTAGTTGAGAGATTTTAGCACGCTTCGGGCTGGGTTTCTAGAGTTCAGATATCTTTAGTACATCAGTGATGTGCTGGAGTGCACTCTTACCAAGTTTGCAAGTAGCCCTAAATTGGGAGGTTCAGTAGATGTACTTCAGGGCAGCTCTGCCATTCAGAGGGACCTTGACAGGCTGGGTAAATGGTCTATATTAGGCCTGTGCTATGAAATTCAGCAATGACAAACCCCAAGTCGTGCATGTGGAAAGGAACAACCATCTGCTAAAAAACACATTAGGACTGCCTGGCTGGAGAGGTTCTTTACTGAGAAGGCCCAGAGGGTCTTTCTGGAGAGTGAGCTGAGAATGAGCCAGCAAGGAAGGATACCCTGGCAACAGAAAAAGTCAGCAGTATCATGGGCATTATTGAGAGCAGCACCTACGTGGCACTCCCTGGATTGTGTCCAGCTTCCCCAAGTATAATTTTGAGCCTCCAGTAAAAGATTGGTCTTTCAACAGTGAGCAAGTTCAGTGGAAGTCCCTCAAACTTGTCAGGGGCAGGAGCACTTGCCCTTTGAGGAGAGGCTGTGGAAACTGGGCTTGTTCAGCATAGAGAAGAGACAACTTTGAAGGGGACCTAGCTTCCAATACGTATGAGAAGCACAGCAAGATCCTTCCCAGTGATACATGGCAGGAGATGGAGATGCAAGAGGCATAAATGGAAACAAGAGAGTTTCTAATTGGATGGGAGAAGCTTCACTCTGATAAGAACAGTAAAATAGAGAAGTTGTACAGTCTCCTTCCTTGGAGGTGTTCAAGGCCAGACTGGATGAAGCCATAAGCAACCTTATCTGACTTTATAGCTAAGACTGCTTTGAGGAGGCAGTTGGCTAAGACTTCCTGAGGTCCTTCTGTCCTGATTTATCCTGTGATCCTACATGCAAGCTGATGTCATAACACTGATAAAAGCTTCAAGTGCAGTATAGAATGCCTTGGTTATGCCCTTTGTCTGTTGAATACCCTTTTTAGTGCCGTATAGAGAACTGCTAGTGATTCTTCTACCCAAGAATAGCCTTCAGATTTTCATTGTCCTTTGTGATTTTATCTTTACAGAATGACCTTTAACTGGGTAGAGCAGCAGATAATATATATAATGAAGTTTATATATGATGTTACATAAAAATAGTAAAATCCATGCATGTAATGTGTACTCCTGTGTTTAATGGGAGCACTTTATTTATTTACTGTCTTACTAAACCACCATCATTTTGTTAAGCTTTTACTGACAGCATATTCATGCTATGCTTTTTTTTTTTTGTTTAGAGGTGTTTCTTAAACTTGTAAATATGAGTCCAAAGGAAATATAACTCTGGCCTTTTCTTTTTTTGTTTGTTTGGGTTTTTTTTTAATCCAGTGTGGCTTGAAAAAGCAGTTGTTTTGGAAATGCATTCATTCATGCTGTCTGGTGTTGAATTGACTACCCAAAGTTTCATTCTGTTATGATTTGTAGAGTAATCAGTGTTAAATGTTTATATGTACCGGTTACTTTTTAGTATGCCAAATTTAATTTCAACTTATCATGTTTAAACAGCAATAGATGACTTCTCCCAAGAAGACTCAGTAAGGTAAGGGTTTAAAAATACCTAACCCTTACCTGAGGAATGATTTGAGAGACAGTACTCATTTTACTTTTGCTTTTTAAGAAGCTCTGAGAAGGAGGAGAGCGATGACACTTGGCATACTTCTGAGGAAGAAGAACTTGATTTTACTCCCAAGGTATGGTATATTTGCAGGAAAAATGTCCAGTAAAAATAAGTGATTTGAAGGCAGGTTTTCTCTGGGATTGAAAGAAACTGAAGTTCCAGCCAATATTGTTTTCTCCGTAGAAGCAGTCTCTGGCCTACCAGCCTGTCTTCTGCTGTGAGTTTTTTCTAAAAGGCCTGTAGCTGTGGCAAAGCATGCAGTAGATTTGTGGTTTGGGGCAAAAGAGCAATAGGTGACAAGATAAACAACAACATTGTTTTATTTGTTGTTGTTCAGTTGAGTCAGATTTGCGGAGTTCTAAGTTTATGTTACTATTATAACCTATTCTGTTCTTCTCCAAACATTGTTATTATTTCCTGTAAATTGGGGAATAGAATGCTAACTGATAAAGAAAAAAGAAAAATATATTTATCAAGATTTACTGAAATCCTTCATCACCTAGTTCTCCTTTCCTCCTTGTCAGGTTCCTCAAGAATGCTTAATAGATGAGTTCTCAAATGAGTCATCTTTTTCTTCTATGAGATGACATTCTATGCTCGCATGTAATCTCACACTGCATGTTTTCCTTTATTTTTGAATGCTCAGTTAGTGTTCTGTCAGCTACAAGTTCTTGCACCTACCAGTTTTACTAATGTTCTGAAGAATTATCAACTTCTGCAGTGATGTCTGGAGCTTTTATTCTGTTGCATTGGGATTCTGCAGTGATGAGGAACCTGAGTATGGTAGTTCAACCCACTCTGTAATGCTGGAGATGCAAGCATGTTTAGTTTTATTATGATTTCGTTTCTTGCACTGATTTAAATAGAAATGATGCATTTTTCTGGCATGAATTTGAAATTTAGGAATATTTTGGTAAGTGAACTTTTAGGTACTAATTCATGTGTTGAGTCTAGGGATCTTAAGTTACTTGCGTTGTGCACATTTGCAAGTAAGCATCCTGAAACTGCAGTCTTAAATGTAGCTGAATTTTACTTAACAAATGTTTAAAAACAGGTTTTTTATAACTGTTTTGCATGTAAACATAGTTTTGGAAACAATTTGCAGCAAGGTGCCTGCACGGTATTTTGGGGTGAAATACTGAGTTTTGCATATATGAGGAGTGTTTGAATAGTTATAAGTATAGGATGGAGCCAGCACCTGAGCACTATCAAAAGGACAGCTTGATTATATTTATTGTTTAATATTTTTAAAAAAATGCTTAAATAAATTTTTATTTACAGAAGCTGCAGAAGCCAAACTTGACACTGTTAATGAATGCTTCCCAGCAGTTCAGGAGAAAGAGTAAGCTATTTGGAAAAGATTGCATACTATACTGATATATAAAAGTAGTCTTACTAACTAGGGGTTTTTTTTAATTTATTTTTTTTTGCTATGGTAAATGAGAAAAGTAGCGTTTTGAAAACATAACATTTACTTATTTTTTTTTCTGAAATTACTCTTATTGTTAAAATGAAGCTATTAATCCCCTTCTGAGCCTTTGTCCCTGGTCAAGTCCTTTCTCCATACTGCCTATCTTTTACTTGGCTGCTTCTCCAGATACTTCCAGATTACTTCTCTCCTATATGTTAATGTGGTAACATGTCTGTAGACATGTACAGAAACCCTTTTGTTCATGTGCATTTTTCCTTTTTTTGTGCTTTCAGGTGATGCTTCTAGAATTGAAAGTCCTAAGTCACCAAAGAAAGGCCTCAAACAAGGAAACTCACCCAATGCAAACCTGAACAAAGGAGAACATGGAGAATACTCGAATCAGGATGTCTCAGATGCAAGCAGCCTGGAGAAAGAAGAACTGGAAGAGGAAGAGGAAGATGATGAAAATGACAATGGAGGTGAGGATGAAGATGATGAAGAGGAAGAAGAGGAGGAGGAGGATGAAGATCTTACTCAAGATGAAAAGGAGGAGGAAGACCTGGAAGATGAGGAAACTCAGTCTAATAACATACTGGATGAGGAGAAAAAAGAACCGAAAGGGGAAATTAATCAGAAATTGAAGTATTTTACTAATGCTGATTGTGAAAGGGAAGCTTGGTGCGGAACCAGAGATGTCTGTGATGATGATAAAATAACTCAAGGACATGAT
This sequence comes from Dromococcyx pavoninus, assembly GCA_033558185.1. Taxonomy (NCBI): domain Eukaryota; kingdom Metazoa; phylum Chordata; class Aves; order Cuculiformes; family Neomorphidae; genus Dromococcyx; species Dromococcyx pavoninus. The sequence goes on from JAUMJL010000047.1 coordinate 986,577, forward strand.
GAAGAGGGGGAGGAATCTGTTGATACCCCTGTGTCTTTTATAGCTGGGTGTTATGAAGGGTTACAAGAAAATGTAACTTCCATGTCTCCAAAAATAATGAATAATGAAGTATCTTGCAAGTCAGTACCAAAACAAGCTGTCTTTCAAAATCTAAATAATTTGCAAGATACACAAGGAAACTGGAACAGGAAAGGTATGATTCAGGAGAAGTTTCACAGAAATGCTGAGTCATGTTTTGCAGACTCTAAAATGACAGATGAGAAAAAAGAGAGACCTCAACCTCTCTCAGATAGTTGTGGTATTGAGAAAAAATCAAGCTTTGGTGATGGCTTTGAAAGTGGTAATAATTCTTGGTCAGCAGCAAAAAACCCAAGGCTTGAAAGCCAAAGACTGAGCTCTCCCATTCTTGAACACGTAGATGATGAAGATAGTAAAGAAGAGCAAGATGAAGTAGATGGTAAAGTCTGTGAAACATTGAAACAAGAAAGTGAAAACTTGTTCTTAAATAGGCAGGAAGAAAATTTAAGAGCAGCATTTCACTCAAGCACCATAGTAAGTATATAGGGATAATTCAGTCACAAGGGTATTTTTACAAGTAATGTAGATAAGAAACAAATGCTAAACTGAATTTCTGTTAATACTTGTTTTTCACATATATCCATCTTTTGACCATCCTTTTTGGATATTAGAAAATATTCCTGGCCAAAGTAATTTTTTAGGTAGAAGAATAATAACAGACAGTAATTTCAGTATTTTTTTCTCTTAGTTACAGTGGGTTTGCAGGAAAAAAAATAGACTTTTTTTCCAGAATAAATTATTTTTTCTCAGTTGTATGTACAAATTTTGTCTGGGAAGATTTACTGTCATTTAGTAAAATTCATAGTGTGGTGCCTGAAAGTGAGGAAACAAAGATGTTTGAATAAGACAGAGAGCAGGAACCTAACAATTTTCCTTGGGTCAAAGTAGGGGAAAAAGAGGAACGTGTTCCAGAATGACATAGCTTAGGTAAAGTGAGAGTTGGACTGGCACAAGGAAGTGCTTCTCAGGATCTTTGCAGAATGAGGGATGAAATTTAGGGCATTAAGCATTGCTGCCTAGTCATATAGGTTTCCATGGAAAAACTGAAGGCCTTGTAAAACAAAGCTTAACAAAAGTTTCTCTTTTGTCTTATACAAAAAAAGTATTTTTCAATTTGTCAGTGGGTGGTGAAGAAGGTGCTTGTTTCTGCTTTTTCTACCTGTTTTGGTCAATCTCTTCTAGGAAGAATTACCTGAGCAGGAAGAAGAGAAGGAGGAGCAGGAAAAGGATGACACTGGTGAAGAGCAACAAACTGCAATTGTTGAGGATGTGAAAAATTCTCTTTGTAATGAAAGCCTTCAAGTTCACAGTGCTTCAAAAGACAATGCTGGTGAGAGAAATGAGTTAGTAAATACAGATCCCAGTTCTTTCTCTATCTTTGTTAATGCACATTAAATGAACTGAAGCTGTGATTGACTTCTGAGATAGCAAATTTTTCCCTTGCCTGTCAATCCTAGTGGGCATAGGCAGAGAAGGAAAGCAACTTTTCTTCCTTTTCATTCATTCCTGAAGAACTGAAATTGTGGTGTTGGGTTCCAAAGGATGCTATATAAAAAAGTGCTGTTCTTGCTTTTGTTGCTGTTTAAGTGATCTGAACAAAATTAGCTATGAAAAAGAGAAGGACGACTAGAGTGCCTTGGGTGAGACAGTATTAGTCTACTTTCTGGCTCATACTGTCAGATTGTAAAGCTGTCATTGCTCTTGACTGAAACCTGGGAAACATTTGAGTCAAGCTGAGAGAAAGCCACTCTGTTCCAGTGCCTCACCTTGTGTGGTTTTAAAATGTAGCAGGTCTCTCCAGTGCCAAGCTTGTGTGTGCTTGAAAGCATTACCAGCTCAGTTAGAGTTGAGCACATTGATGCTCACATCTCAGAGTAGGTGGAGAAGGCAGTTTCCATTGTCTGTCTCCAAAGAGTAGCTTGGTGTGGTAGATGTTACCAGAGCATGTGTAGCTGCTGATCAAATGCCACACAGGGGACCTGGCAGAACCTGCTATATTCAGGTGTTGTGCCCATATATGCCCTTCTGTCTCTATGTATTTTACTGTAAGCATGCATTTGGCATAGCGCAAGTAGTCAGAGCCCTGATTGGAACCAGCACTTGCCCTCTTCTGGGATGGGTGCCCTCACTGGTCTCTGGCTCCTTCCTCCTTCTTTGTGTACATGTCTCCACATGAGTGAATCCTGGATCAGTTTTACCAAATGGAGTGGCTTAAAACAGAGAAATGAAGATTATCTAATCTGGCCAGGAGCCCACCGAGGCTGAGCATTACATTCACCTGGTAGAGAAGAGATTTTGATTTTAAACCCCTGAGACAGAAAAGGGTTTTGTGTGTTTGGGGTAGATGAGCTGTGAGCCTCTGCTCTGTTTATAAATGGCGATGCTTAGGTGTCCAGCTTCTGAGAGGGTGCAAAGTAACTACTCTCTGTCAAGGAACATCTTTCCAGGCAACACTGTGAAAGGAGCATTGTTTCTTGGTGATTTTAGTGATGTTCACGAGAAGACATTTTTGGGTAGTGTTTCTATGGCATCTTCTGTACAGTAGTAAGTGGTAGTAAATGTGAAATTCTGGAGCCGTAGACTGGAGAACAGGTGCTGGAGTGTGCTGGAGTCTCTTCCCGAATATTACCCAAATGTCTTGTAGCTGTGTCAGCTGTTGTGCATAGCCATCTTTTGGAAAGGAGACAAGAGGAGGTGGTGGTGTAAAGGAAATAACAGTGTGAATAAAGCCTTGAATAAAACTCCCTTCTTAGTTTGTCCTCAGCAATAGAACCACTGCGTACCTTTTGGATGCATGGTTTGACTGATGGGGGAAAAGCAGAGTGAAATATAGACTCTGTATTTCTCTTATCTCGTTTGCAGATGCCCTGCCAGCAGTGGGAGTAGAGGAAGATGATGACTCTCCCTGGGATTCTGAGGTACATTCTGTGAACGACATGGGGGTTCCCACCAGACGGGGGTAGAAAGGGGGAGAGTAGGAGTTAAATGTAGAATATTTGAGAACTTGGTTTTGACTTGAGCCTTACTGTTGAGGCATATTTCCTCTTTTCCTGCTTCTGTCATATATTTGTGACAGGGGACCCTTCAAATGCTTCTGTTCTAGGCCAACTGTTCAGTTAGGACTGGGAGGTCAAGCTAATGACTTGGCTCTCATAGCAACTGGCCTTTGAGTTTGGTTTATAATATAATATTGAAGCAGTGAAGTTTCTTGCTGCTTAAAATACTCTGAGCTTTTCACAGAGGCTGGCAGGATTGTGGCTTTTTCACCATACAGGTGAGTTTTGCTGACCTGGTCAGTGGTTACCCTTAAGATCTACAACCTGGACAGCTGCTTCTGAATAGATCCTCTCCACCTTTTGTAGGTGTACTTCGGCCCTTTTAAAAAGTCTATTCAACAGAGATACTACGCATGCTGGCTGTGTTTGCCGTTTCAGTTCTTTCTGTCTGTGATAATGAAGAAAAGCAGGGTCTATGGCTAGCTCCCTCTGGCTTTTCTTGTGAGGAAATCCAAACTGTTCCCCACCCTTCTTAAAAATACAATACTAATATATTATTATTTTTAGTTAGCTTTCGTTTCTGTAAACTGTGCCTTGGTAGTCTTTATTCAACCCAGACTGCCACTGCAATTGGGAGTAGTGTGTGTGCGCTCACGACTGCAGGATACATGCCTAGGGAATATAAGCATAAACCTGAGTTTGAATATCAGGTACAGGTTGAGTACAAAAGTTGGATCATCACAGACTTGCAGTTATTGTTTCACAACCTACATCTTGAGTTACCATGTTAATTCTCTTTTGTCCAGTTTGTCAAGGTTTGTCAAGATGACAGAATAGTTTAGGTGAGTTGTGAGGTTTTTGCCCAAGATCTGAAAACACATGCAACTGCTGTGCTTTTCCGATATACTATGTCTTGAAGTGTTCTTTCCAAGGGTCTTATCAGAGATTTTGTATCTCTAATATACTTGATACCATGCTGTGTAAATTGGTTTAATTTCTTTCATAGAAATGTGTCAAAAATGCATTTCTACCTGTTCTCGTGTATGTGTTTTTGATTATACAGACAGATTCTGAAAGTCTGAGAAAAGTATCAGCCGGTATGTTGCTCCCAGCTGCAGATGGACATGGAGCATACTCGCAGATTGTTTCAGGAGAACGCTTTGATGGTAACTTCCTGTGGGATTGAAAACTTTACTGTTGACCATGATGGGCAAGACCTAATAGGAGTTTGGGTTGCTTTTGATTATAGCAGTAGGGTTGCTAATTTTAAAGTGTCTGGGCTCTGAAACGGAATCCGAAACATTGAAACACCTACATAATCTGAACAGAGAATGTGAATTACATGTTTAGAAGGCCAGTACAAAACTCTGGGTGCTGGCAAGTCTGCTTTTTATCCAGTTTTCAGGTAGATACAGTCAAATAGAAAAACTTAGTCTGTGTTGTGCATTCTTCAGGAAAGCTGTTATAATTCCCCTGCACCCACAAAATACTTTGTGTTTAAAACAAGATTGTAGTATTCATATTGTGTGGTGGGAGTGATGACTTCTACCAAGTTGTGTGGTAGGAAGCTGCATACATATTGCAGTTTATGACCTGAATCAACATTGATGAAGTGGCTGAAGAAATCTGGTAAGTGTACCTTTATGGAAACAGTGTAGAAGCAGTTCCATCTGTCACAGATTTACCACCCCCTGCTGTACTCGGGGTCGCGAAGCTCCTGGAAGTAGGAGGAAGGGATGTGCAGATTGATTAAGGTAAAAAAACCTCCACCTCTCTTTTTAAATGCTACACTTGAGCTGCTGGGACATCTTTCTTTTGTAATTTGATACTTCAAAGTGTTCACACAAACAATTAGTTGCTGCTTCTAAATTGTATCTGGGACTATCTGGAGTCCAGTTCTCAGATGTGACAGATTCGAGTGAAATGTCTGGATCATGAATTGTTTCTTAACATTTGACTGTCTTTCACTCAGTGTCCCATCCATCTCTTCTGCAACAGATGAGGCAGCATTACATTAAAAAGTAAAATCAGCTGGAAGAAAGGAATTCAAACAGATGCATCTTAAATCTGTATTATGGTAATTTCATCTCTAGAGACTGAAATTTGAGGAAATGTGTTACTTCATGTAAAGATTTTTCTCACAAATATGATGATTCGAGATAAACTCTAGATGTAAGTAGTATTAAGTCATTCTGGTTTTAAAAATGTGTTTTTCACTGTAGGCGAGTACTCAGGATCTGCCTTTCATATGTCACCGTCAACTGAAAAAGAAGACATCAAGGATGCTATTGAAAATTGTGGGGAGCAAGTATGTAAATCCAAATATTTTGAATTAGAGTCTGAAATGGTAAATTGTATTATGCGCTAAGGTAAAGAAAACTTACCATTGAGTGAATAATACTGAAGTGAGAGTCCTGTAGATGGAGGTTATGTTACAGTAAAGTTGGATACAGTCTTCTTATGGTGGGATAAAATCCTTGTCATTCCATCAGATAGTTGCTGTTACACTGATTTATTTCCAGCTGATTTGCTTAAATTTTGACCAGTGGTTTTGCTTTTGTGCAGTGCCGAGAAACAGTGCAGGTTGGTTTTGGTTTTTTTTCCCCCTTTATACAAAATGCACATCCAAGTGAAGAGGGAGATTTGTTTATAATATGCTGATCTGTTTGAAACCTGCCCAATCCTCTTCTTTGTAAGAGAAAAATCAAAACCAAAACCTTGCAATTTGGTGACCTTTCTGATGCTTTCCCTGCCTCTGCAAAATATGTGCTTGTTCGGCTGTGTTAAGTATTTGAAAAGGGATTTTTTTCAGGGGACATTCTAGCAGGAAGTAAGGCAGGCATCCTGTTTGTGTTGGGCATAGAGAACAGGGCTGGAGAGAGGAGTCTGCAGTCTTCTGTAACACCTCGAGGGAAAGTGGAGCAAATTATTTCCCCGTCAAGCCTAGGCACCATGAAGGAGGGACATGCTTAGTTCTAACATGCAGAGCTTAGAAGTTGAGGGCAATTGGAAGGTGGTAGTAGTTCGGCAGTGAACTTGGGAATGGAGAGGCTGAGACAAACAGGGACTGGCTGAGGTGCTTCTGCCATGTTCTGAAAGGAAATTTTGCAGAGGGAGAAGAGTGCCTGGCTAACGAGAAAAGAGAGCGACGAGTTGGATGGTCTTATCACATTGGAGCATGAAGACTGCAGACCCTGTTTAGAAGGCACAGTGACCTAAGGAGGCAAGTGGAGACAGAGCAAGTTGAGAGGAGTATGGCACATGACAGGAGCAGCCAGAACTGTTGAGAAACAGAGCATGGGGTCAGGGATGCGAGGAAACTGGGTGGAGTTGAGGAACGGTACAGTTTTCATACAAGCTTGGGTTACTGGTTTTGGGGATGAGGAAAGGAATGGACAGGTTTCCATAATAAATGCTTTTCTTTGACATTTGGAATGGAATTTAGTATTTCTGAATTTTGGGTGAAATAATAGTGCTAACTTAGCCAATTCTCCAAGTGGTGGACAGTGTAAAGCTTGTCACGTTCATTCACGTTGTATTGGTGTAGCTGGCAAGGGACTGTAGAATGCCAGTCAGTAGGGAATGGTGGAAGAAGGAGGGTGAGAAAATGTAAGCAGTTATAAGGGAAAATGATACTAAAGCAATAAAACATGAAAAAATATGTTGCTTTGTGACAAATGCCACCAGTTACAGAAAGCAGACAAGCTAAAAGGTAAAAGCAACCTGAATGTCCAGACAAATCTAATCTAAGAAAAACTATTAGCTGTAAAGTAAGTTCTTCTAATTTAGAAAAAAGATTCAGTGAACCTATAATTTAGTATCCCTTGATTTTTATTATAGAAATTGCCTTCAAAAATTTCTTACTTCTATTACTTCTGTTATATGATAGGATGAGTTTGCAACAGAAACTTCCTAGATGAACAATAACTTCTTTTGTCTTGGTAATCTTTCTGTCTGTACTTGTTTACTTAAGGATAAACATATTATAGAAACTACCAACTTGATAGAAAAAACAGCACATGAAAATCAGACTGACAGAGCAGAAATTTCACATCAGGAAACCTTAGCGGAAAATGAGGAGTCTCTCAGTGCTGACAAGCAGTTAAATCCAAAACCTTGGGAAGAAAGATATGAAAGAATGTGGGTTGCAAGTGAGAAAAGGGAATTGAAAGAAAATTTTAAAAATATTACAGCAGAGCTGAAACAGCTATTTGGTGAAATTAATGAAACTGGGAAAACTCCTTCCCTGGTGGAGGAAATGTCAGAAGATGACTTCAGTGAAGAATTGAGAAGTTCTCATGTTGTTTCATCTCATGTGACAGAATCAAGTAATAAGTTAGAAAGCAAAGGTGAATTTGGAGACATTAAACTTATGCTGGGTGGAAAAGTGCCCAAAATGGAAATTGTGATTCCAAGTGTTAGTGTCCATCCTGATCAAAATAACTTGAATGCAAACATGGAAGATACTTGGAGTACAGATAAAGAAGACAGTATAAATGATACAGATAATACAAAGGTCCCTCTAGCAAAAGGAGAGGAAAAGAAGGTACCTACTATGGAAATGGAAGAGGAAGAAAGTGGAAGTAGTAGAAATGTGGAGGAAAGTCCTGAATACTCTCTGAGACATAGCTTAAAAACAAGTATGTTGGATGATGTTTCTAATATTCTTCCTAAAATAAGACCTGTTTCTACAAGTGATGAAAATGCACCTTTTACAACAAAAAGGAAACTTGGAAAAGATTCTGGATTTAATGATGATCCCAGGGACTGCCATATCAACAATAGTAACATAGGAGAAACAGAAACTGAAAATCTTTTTGCAAATGCTCAGCAGTCGTATGGCATGCTGCAGGGGAATATTGATGAAGAACTAAAACGAGACCTGGAAAGATTTCAGAGTAAGGTAGGAATGCTGCAAATAATATTCCAGACTTTGGAGAAAGAAAATGCACAGCTCCATAAAGAGGTACAAGTTCGTGTCCTAGTCCTTATTCTTCAGACTTTCTCCATATGAATGGTCCTGTTCACTTTAGCTATTCATGATTAAAGGAAGATGCTTTGTGCAAACTGGTTTTTGTTTTAATGGAAATACATTACTTATGAATAAAGAGAGCAGTGGACAGTTGTCCTTTTCCTCATTTTTTGGAAATACAGAATGCATTATTTTTCCATTTTAACAGTAGGTGGCACTCAGTTCCAGTGTAAATAGTTATCCTTGCATTGCCATAAAAAGAAATGCACGCAGTTACATCTGTTTTAATTCTGAGTCAAAGAATGAAAATAGCTTCTGAACAGGGTCTCGACTAATATGTTGATTTGCTGTGATTTCTGCATGGTGTGTCTTCATTGCCCTTCATTATCATTCCTGTTTGCTGTGACACTGTTTCTACTTGTTGGTTTGGGATCTTCCCTTCCCCCAGCTCCGATTAAGGAAGCAGCAGCCCTTCGTGCTTCCACTTGATTTCTTTTCTGTGTTTTTACAAGTAACGTTGTGCAGTCCTTCTAACTCTTCATCCATGAGTAACACTTTCACTTTTATATTGTTCATGTTTTAAGATACTGTATTCTTTCCTTTCTAAGGGCTGTGTTTTCATCATATCTTTAATCATGAGTGAATTCAAATTTCTTTCAATGACTTAATATGCTTGGTAGTGTAATTTTGTGAAAATGCTTCTCTATAATTTTTTTCTTCATTTTACATTATTTCAGAGGTAAACTGAATTATTCAATATCAGATATGGTATTTCTCTTTTTTAGAAATGTATGAAACTTAAGTTTCTTTTTGTAGGTTGAGAAGGAAAAAAGCAAACCAAGATGTTTCAAAACACAGGAGGTGGCAAAACAGGAAGGTCTTGATGAATCAAATACACCATCTACACCATCAGGCAACGCTACTAATGAGCAAATGAAACAAGAGCATAGTCTAAGGAAGAATGATAGTTTGGAAAAGGAGAATGAAAATACCGCAGAAGAAAAAGACAAAAAGAATTTTGCATCTGAGGAGAGATCAAAATTGAATAAAATGCTAATGAAAGGGTAAACTAAAGAAATAAATTTCTTATTCTTATTTGTAGTATTACTTAAGCATCTTTTAGGTTTTCTAGTATTGTAGTAGTTGAATTAATTTTGTCAGTGCTGAAAGTCATACTGAATAGTCCACTGCTTCTCAAACATTAAAGAGAAAAAAAATTTTTGGAAAGACCTCATCTCATAATGGAGGTTCAAATTTACTGCCTGATTAAAAAAAAAAAAAGATACACCAAGGTTCTGTGGATTTCCTTGTCAAGACTGAGGCAAAAAACATCTGCAAAACCAGGATTAAAGACTGGAAAACAACAGTTACTTTTTGTAGGAAATGTCCCTCCAGAAGAGAAAAGTAGGAAGTTTGCTTTCTCTGTTTTCTAGATAATTTTAGTTATCTCCATGCATTTGGTGATTTCCTTTTTGTTAAATTCAGATGTTCTTTGTAAGGGAAAGGGAAAATATATTACCAAACCAACCTCAAAAGTTTTGAAGAAGAGACAGTTCCACTAAAATGTGGAACCCTAAGCAGGAGTTGTCCTTCAAAGGAATTTCTGCTGTAAATACTTCTTCTAATGGGGATATTAGATACATTCCATCTTACCTGCATGTAGCCCAGATTACACATTTCCCCCTCGTTCCTAGGGGAGGTTTTCTAAACACCTGGGTATCTTCCATGATCATTGGAGTGAAGTTTGTGCTTTATCATAAATACACTTCATCTCAGTTGTTTCTGGACATCATCTGAAATATGTCTGTTTCACTGAAATATTCTACTCAGTTGATGATTTTTTTCTGTTTACTGTAGTAAATTTGCCCTGAATGCCAAAGTTACAAAGAAAAATAAAAGGCAGTCTTCAAAGCAGAAGGCTAATCAGCAGAAGAGCACTTCCATTGGGAGTAATTTTCAAGTACTAGATGAGAGTACTTTCAGTGAAACATCTCAAGATGAAGGAAGGTACTGAATATAAGGAATGTTATAGATAAAACTTACTTAATGATAAATATTAACCTGAAAGCTAAAGGTTAGTTTTGTTAACTTAATGTGTGCGATGATTCTTGTTCTTTCATGTGACAATACTATCTGGTGCCCTTTGTGTTCAAAAACATTTATTTTTTTTTGTTTAGAAAGCTTTCAATGTACTAGCCAATTTAATGATAAGGTTACATGTGCACAAATTCTTACTAAGTACCTGACCTATGAAAGATGAAAATTATGCTTTCACTGCAGGCATCTCGGTTTTTGCACCCTTTCCCCCTCCCCCACCCCCAGGTGTGTCCCCTCCCAACTTGTTGCCCACTCTACGCTTACTTGTAGTGGGAGGCAAAGTAAGGAACGGAAGGTATTGACACTATACAAGTACTGTTGAGCAATAGCTGAAACATGGATGTGCTATCAACACTGTTTTGGTCGGAAATCTAACAGCACTTTGTTGGGCACTATGAAGAAAATTAACTCCATCCTAGCCAGACTCAGTACACTAGGAAATCCAAAATTATGGTTCTTTGACCTGTAGGAGAAGAGTTCTCAATATTGAAGAGAGCTAAACCTCTAGTATTAAATAGGGAATGTATCTCTATATCTACGTATCTGTAGCTGTAAGATTCCTTCAACTATTTGCTTAATATCTTGTGGAAAAAATAGCCTTCCAGTAGACATAATATGCAGATTTTTTTAATTCTTCAACTACGTTTAATAAAGTTCTTAATTAACTTCTAGTTTAATTCATTTCTGAAATTAAGTTTTGAGAGTGACTTTAGATATTGTTTGTAATGCAATATAAACATTCTGGTATTGAAATACATTTTTTTTTCAGACCTACAGCAAAAAGAGGGAGTGAAAAGAGCAAGGTACTGTAAAATCAGTTTCTTGGTAAATAGTTTGTATCAGCTTCTGATTGCTTAGATTGGAACAGCATTTATGTTAGTGGTCAACTAGATGCACAAATTGCTACTAGTGTGCAGCTCTGTCAAATTTGAGCCAAATCTATGGGCTGTGAATTACAGAATGAATCATTCATGCATTTGTAATGATCTCTAATACTGTGTGGTTATATACAGAAAATACTGTATTGTTTGTAGGTTAGCATAGAGATGGATGTAACTGATGACCTTGATTTAACACACTTATCTGACACAACTTCAGAGGATGCTGAATTACCAACTTCAACCTACAAAGAGGCTATAGTGCTGCTAGAACAACTTAGTGTGGACCATACAGGTATGTTTTCAAGTCACTCTGTCTTCAGCTGTTATAAGTTCCTCTTTTAAAATGTAATGTCTTTGTATGCATTCCTTTGGTATTCTAGTTTTATACTTAGATCTAATATTTATGATCCGAGATTCACCTCGGAAGTTGTGAAATTGTCTCATCTAACCTTAGATGTCTGCCTGTATTGTCAGCAAACATGCCTTACTTTATCATTAGTCTTCTGTCTAGTCAGAGCTGAAGAAGTGGGTTCTTGCAGAGTACGACTGAGTTTTTAGTGCAGGCATCTAAAGTCAGCAAGATCTTCTTTTTCCTCTTTATAGCCCCTCAATAGATAATGATAAATAGTGCAGCAAAATAATGGCTTTGCTTAAACAAACAAACAAATATATATATGTAACCAATTGTCATAATGTGCTTGCATATGTGCTCATAGCATTATATAAACTTATTACCTGTCTTAAACTGTGCTAAAATTTTGTTAGGCATGGGTTAACTCCCACCCAGCTGCCCTCTCATTACCCCTCCTCAACAGGACAAAATAGTATGAAAAAACTTGAGGATCAATACAAAGACAGGACTATCACTTACCAGTTATTGTCACACGCAAAACAGACTCCACTTGGGGAAACTTAACTTAATTTGTTACCAATTAAAATATATTTGGATAGTGAGAAACAAAGCCAAAAAATTAAATGAACTCCTGCCCGCTGCCCCTTCTCAAGTTCAACTTCACTCCCAACTCCCCTGCTTCTCCTCAAGCAGTGCAGGGATGATGGGGTCTGCAGTCAGGACAAAGCAGTTTCCTTTTGCTGCTTCTTCCTCCTCACACTTCCTCCCTGCTCCACATGAGTACTCCATGGGCTGCAGTCCTTCAAGGAAATTCTGCTTTAGCCTGGGCTCTCCATGGGTCCCAGGTACTTCAGGAAACATCCACCTGCTCTTGCATGGGGTCCTTCACAGCACGGAGCTCTGGGTATCCAGTCCAGCATGGTCCTTTCTAGGGGCTGCAGGGAAACACCTGTTCTACCATGGTGTCCCTGTGGGCTGCAGCAGAATCTGATCTGGCACCTGGAGCACCTCTTCCCCTCATTCATTGACCTGGGTGTTCAACGGCGCTATTTTGCACATTCTTTTCCCCTTCTTCTGTGGTTATGTGGTATTTTTGCCTCTTCCTAAATAAGTTTTCCCTGAGAGGCTCAGCTGTGCCCTGCGTTGGGTCTGTGGGAATTGGATGTGTCCAGAACAGGGCAGCCCCTGGCCTCTCCTCACAGAGGCCTCCCTACTACCTGCAATCTTCCCACTGCCAAAACCTTACCACCTACCCCTAGTGCAGCAAAGCATTAAATAATTTATGCATGTGAAAGTATTTATGCATGTGTGCGGCTTTGTGCCTTTTCTATCTCAAAATAGGTTCTACTGTTTTGTTGAAAATTCAAAAGATTCTTCTTGAATATGAACGGATAATAGAACATGACAAAAATCAGTATACAACTCTCTCTCGAGAAGTAAGGAAGTTGGAAAGTGAAAAGAAGGAGTTGCAATTAATAGTGGAAGAGACTCAAGATCTGAAATCCATATTGGCTCACAAAGAAGTGGAATGGAAAAGTGATATCCAGAGCCTTAGGTATGTAGCCTTGCACTCTGATAATGCATTATCTTGCCAAGTGCTCATGTTCCAGAAGATGCTGATAGTACAGGCGATAGGATGAGAAGTTTCTAGTCTTTTGGGTTTGCCGGGGGACTAAATGCTTGGATATTACTTCCTTGTAAAATCTTCTGGATGTTTTTTTAACTTTTTGTTTTAATACCAAGAGTTGAGAACAGGAGACTATGTATGGCAAAATTACATTTATCAGAGATTTATATGAGATGTATTTTCTTGATTTTTGTCTTTGCAGCTTCTGTTGGTGTATAATATTAGGAATTCTGGTAAATCCATGGAGTGCAACTCAGAACAGAAATTAGATCATTTGTTTCCTTGCTTTTTTGTTTTAATGGAAAGATCAAATTTGGGATTGCTTTTCACCCCAAACTCCTGAGCTAGACCTGGATCTTGTGAGGGTTTTAATCATTGTTTCCATTACTTCATACAACAGAGCCCAGTAGGCACCATATGAAGTTCAGCAATGACAAATGCAAAAAGCTTTGTACTTGAGAAGGAAGATCACCTTATGGTGTTGTACCATGGAGAGTTTGCTGAGAAGGCCCTGGTGCTCTGGACAGAGAGCAAGCTCAGCATGATGCAATATGAGCTGACAGCTGAGAAAGCCAATTGCATTCTGGACTGTGTTAAGAGCAACAGAACCAGGAAATTGAGGGGAATGATTGTCTGCCCCTACTCAGCACTTGCTGAACTGTGTATAGGGCACTGGGTACAATTTTTGGCCTCCCAGTACAAGAGAGATCTTAATTGATACGCGCGAGTTCAGCAGAGGGCTACCAAGCTGATCAGGGAGCAGGAGCACCAGCCCTGTGAGGAGAAGCTGAGGGAACCGAGCTCCAAGGAGCTGTGCTTTCCAGTATGTGGAGGAGGTTTATGAGGAAGATAAAGCAAATCCCGACTTGACCTGGATTTGACACCAGTCATTTTTAGAATTCTCAAATGTCTATTGATTATGAAGTATTAATATTTTCATTCTAAATAAATTCTCAAAGCAATGTTAACTTCACACTTAAAAGCTATGCTTTTTGCAAAATTACACTAAAAATTATATGTAAATCTATTTCCTTTCTGTATAAACCACTCAAATACAAATGTTGCTGTCGGTCTTTTGAATAATTTTAGCAGTTGCTGAAACTTGTTTTGCAGAATTTCTAAAGCAGATTTTCAATTGGCAAATCTTTTCTTATGTTAATACTTGATTTTTTTTCCTTTCTTTTTGACTGTTGCAATGGTATTAAAACAAAATACTCAAAATAATTATCAAACATAAAACTGTTTTCTAGTTTGAGTGCCATGGACACACTATGGACCATTATTTACCATGTTCATGTTTATTGCTGATTGTTTCAGTTGGTGAAGAAGTTGACATTCCCAAGGCTTTCACTGTAAACTAGCTTAAAAATTAAATTGCTGTTGTTTCTCCATAAGATGTAGAACCATTGATATTTTAAACTGGTTTTAATCATATTAAGCTTAAACTCTATGCATTTCTAAATCTATTTTTGAACACTGACCTCATCTTGAGTAAATGGAAACTGCTCACTCTTACAGTCAGCAGTTATTTTAGTCTTAAAGAAGACTTGCTAAGAAATTGTTTTAGTCTCTCATAGGTAAGTTTGACTGCATCATCAGTATTACTTGCAATCACTGAATCCGTAATATGTAAGCAATGCTCAGTCTATTAAGAAAATGTATGTTAATCATAGTAAAACTATATGATACTTTGATCTGATAAGACAATTAATCCCTTTTGAGTGATGTTTCTGTAATATGAAGATGATTTTTGAAGGAAATTATAGACATCTGCATACTACTGTATATTTATCTATGTAAACCTACTTACAAATAAATGATGAATCACTCTGTAGTTTATTTCCATATCTTGTACAACTGATACCATGGATAATGGAATGAAGTTAGAATTCTATAAAAGTTAAAAGGAACAATAAATATATGAAATCTGAAAAAAATGACATTTTTACAGTTTGAGTTGTCTCTGCAAGTTCATATGTGGAATATCTACTTTTTATATCAGTGCTTTAGTTTCTCAAATATTCTTTTAAATCCTAGATGTACTTTGAAACAAGAAGAGGAAAAGAGACTCAGAGCAGAAACACTGTATGAGAAAATGAGAGAAAATCTCAGAAGGAAAGAAGATCAATATTGTAAAGAGCTGGAGGAGAAACAGCAACTTGAGTTACAGTCAAGCAATTTAGAAATGGAGTTAGTAACACTGAAAAAGCTCTTGAAACAGGTATATTAAATAATGAATTAAAATCTTACCTTATCTTCCACTTATTGTTTGGTTGACATTGTATTCCAGTATGCCTAAAGAAGGAGGTGCTTTGTTCATGAAAGAGGCGGTGGATAACTATTTCTAAACTTTGAGGACAGTTGAGAAGAGTTGTCTTTTGTTTGGCTGGTTTTTTGCAAGTTCATGATTCCTTTTCTTTTTCAAAATTCTCCAAATTTAGGTTTCATCTGTATTTCAGGCAAAGCCTGACTCAGAGTTATTTTTGTGATTACTACAAAACATGCTGTATTTCTTAATTTTTTCAAATAAAAATGTATTATTTGTAGATGGATTATCGTAACCTGGGGGGAGCAATATTATTTGCAAGTTTATGAGCTCTGGTATTTCTCAAGATTCAAGTAGTTTAATTTGTTTACTGTAGGTTGAAGAAGAGCGTGATGAAATACAAAGACAGCTCTCTCAGGAAAAGAGTGCCAGAGCCCTGCAAGAAGGAGTTTTGAACAACCACCTTTGGAGACAAAAGGAACTAGAAGAGACAAGAAGAACTATAGGAAAAAATTTGGAGGTCAGCAGGTTTTTTTCTAATTCATTATGTTTTACCATGTTTGTTCTAAAGTCATACGAAATCTTATATAACTTTTTCTGCTTCTTGATGGATTACTTACAGTTTACCAGTGTAACTTAGCTGTGTGAATACCTTTTCTGTTTTGTCCTATGTCTTTTAAAAGTTCTGGAAAGCAGCTTCAGTCCTGTTATGTACCTGCATTGCATGTCCAAGTAGGAAACTAACAGAAGATGCTTTTTATTCTCTTTTTTAAGCTATCTGTTATTTTTAATTTCATAAATATTTTGTCATCGCTTTTTGAGGTTTTTATCAGGGAAACACCTAGCTGCTTATGTCAAAGTTGACCAGGAGGAAAGTTGTTTGATGCTCAGTCATTGTGTTTCCATTACGTTTTTTTAATTACTTATTCCCTTATCAAACTTCCTTACTTCAAGTATGCCTTTCTTTTCATCTCCGCATACTAAAATTTTATGAAGGAATAACAACAATGAATTAATCTCTTCATAGGAGTTAGAATTATTGGAGGAGAAAAGCAATCATAAATATTGTACTTAAAAAAATCTTGATGAGTTTACCAAATCTACTAAGAATGTGCAGCACTTGAAAGAATTATTTGTTCTTGGCTGTGCTTCTCAATAAATGTAGTGTGAATATTTTTATGTGGAAAAAAGTTATACAATAAATAGGAAATATACAAGACTATTGCATTTCAGGTATGACTGAGTTGTACAGCTACTTTCAGTAATACAAAAGGATAAGTGTTAAGAAGGTATTTGAGAAGGAAAACACCCTTTTTAGCCTTTTTACCAGATGTATAATACAGCTAAATTAACTCAAAAGGGAATATTTTAAAGGCATGCACAAACAAGAAAGCACTGTGATTTTTTAAAAGCTTTATGCTTGTGATACTTTAAATAATTTTATTATTTGGTTGCTGGTTTAATTAAAAAAAAGGCATTGTATGTTTGGGATGTTCATTTAGGTTTTAAGGGTGTGTTACACTTCCATCGTGTGCATACATTGTACACATGCGTGGGTTCGTAGAGTAGCTTAGGAATCACCTGAAATTTCACTCTTGCCTTTGAAGTCATGCTTCAGTATTAGAAATGTTAAAACACAGTTTAACGCTGAAGTGTTTTCATAGATCCATTACCTAACTAGCTATTTATTCATGTTTCCTGTCATTCAGGAACCCAACACTGAGAGAGAAAAGGATCTGTTGTACAAAAATCAGTTACTGCAAGATGAGATTTCTATGCTAAGACATGAACTTGATCAAGTAAGACTTAGACATCAGGAGGAAGAAGGAAAATACTTAGAAGAAAATGAGACCTTGAAAGAAAAAAATGAAGATCTCAAAAAGGAACTTAAACTGAATGAAGAAGCCTTAACACAAACAGTTTTACAGTACAATGGTCAGCTGAACTTTCTAAAGACAGAATCTGCAGTGCTAACTTCCAAACTTCAGCAGACAAAAGAAAGCAAAGACAGGCTAGAGATGGAAATTGAATCATATCGTTTGTGCCTGAACACTACTGTTCAAGAAATTGAACGTCATGAGTCATCAAAAAGTGATGTTGAACGGACACTTCAGAGAGAACGTGATGAATGGCTCCGCTTGCAAGACAAGCTTCATCATGACCTCTCTGATATAAGAGAGACCAACAAGAACATGTCTCAACAGCTGACTAAAGCTGAAAGCAAAGCCAATAGTCTAGAAAATGAACTTCACCAGTTGAAACAAACGCTCAGAGAAAAAACATTGCTTTTAGAAATGACACAAAAAGAATTAAGTCAAGCCCAGTGTCAGGCAAAGGAAAGCGATCATGCTCGACAACTTGAGAAAGATCAAGTAAGTAAATTTCAAATAAAGCAGGAATCCACACAGGAGCGATTGGCCCAGCTCCAGAGTGAAAACCTTTTACTCCGTCAGCAACTGGAAGATGTGCAGAACAAGGGGATCATCAAAGAAAAAATATTGAAAGATGTACAGGACCGGTTTAATGATATTTTCAACAAGCTCAGAGCTGATGCTGAAAAGCAAGTTTGCCTGGTGGAAGAGAGAAACAAAGAATTAAATGCCAAGTGTTCCGATTTAAGAGAACAAGTCTCTAAATATGAGAGTGACAAAGCAGAAAGAGAGGTAAAGTATATGCTTAGAAAGAATAATTTAAAGTTTGTCGGCTCTTGAAGTTATGTTTCTAAAATGCAGCAAGTGTAAGTTATGCGCATGGGACCAAGTTATGCTGCTTTTTCTCTTGTTTGTCATGTTCCTCTTGGAACTGTGGAAGGTTATTGCTCAGATCTGAGCAGAGAACAGAAAAAAACTTAAGTGTAAGCTTTGAACAAGAAAAGTAGTTCTTCTCCAGAGCTTCTTTCTTCTCTTTTCTTTAGTCCATTCTATTGCCCTGTAGAATGATTTTATGTATTTGATGGGGTTTGTGTATGTATTGCATACACAATGATGATAGAAGCAAGAGAAGTATAAAAGGAAGAACCATCTATATGCAATGGAAATGAAGATGCAGACAAGTGAAGTGATATAGGTGGATTTATATTACGCTTCTACTGAAAAAAAATCACTTGTCCACAAGTTACTATCAAAATTGAAGAGTATGACTCATATCCAGATGTTAATTTATGTTTTGAGTGTTCTAAGAGATCTGCCTGTTCCTCAAGGAGAAGTTCATTTCAGACACTGACCTAAACTTTCTTTTCTCTATTATGACGTATAGCCATATTTAAATGTGTTCATTTTTTATGGCTTTGTGAAAGACTAATTAATTGGACAGCAAATGCGTTAGGACATTGATTAAACTGTCTTTCTGCAAACTCACACAGTACGTTAACATGAAGCATGGTCCTATCCAGAGCTCTATCATAATTTTATGTCACTCAAACATGCATGAACCAAGTGTTGCTCACGTTTCTGCATGCAGGTGTTCTTTGTCAAGAAAAGGGCTGGAAGATAATAAAGGTGGGGATAGGAGTGAGAAATAGGTAGATGGTTGAAAAAGCTGTAAGTAATGTGAGAATGTGTTATTATGTATGTTCATAGGAGCAGGTAGGGTCTTCTCTATTGATAGAGCATTCTACTAGTGCCAGATATAGCAATGATTTACAAATTGCCTTATACATTTTGTTTAATCCTCTTATACTTCCTGGAAAATAGGAACTAATCACAGTATCACAGTATCATAAGGTTGGAAAGGACCTCTGAGATCATCAAGTCCAACCTATATCCCAACACTAAAACCAACCATCATCTAAATCATGGCACTCAGTGCCTCATCCAGTCTCCCCTTAAACACCTCCAGGGTCGGCGACTCCACCACCTCCCTGGGCAGCGCATTCCAACGGCCAATCACCCTTTCAATGAAGAACTTTTTCCTAACATCAAGCGTAAACTTTCCCTGTCGAAGCTTGAGTCCATGCCCTCTAGTTCTGTCACTGGTCACCCGAGAGAAGAGACCAATCCCTGCCCGACTGCAACCTCCTTTTAGGTAGTTGTAGAGAGCAATGAGGTCTCACCTGAACCTTCTCTTCTTCAGACTAAACAGCCCCAACTCCCTCAGTCGCTCCTCATAGGGCTTGTGCTCCAGCCCCTTCACCATCTTTGTTGCCCTCTTCTGAACACATTCCAGTATCCTAACATCTTTCCCAAACTGGGGGGCCCAGAACTGTACACGATATTCAAGATGAGGCCTGACCAGTGCCGAGTACAGGGGGACGATAACTTCTCTGGTCCTGCTCGCTACACTATTCCTGATGCAGGCCAGAATGCCATGGGCCTTCTTGTCCACCTGGGCACACTGCTGGCTCATGTTGAGCTTCCTGTCAACCAGCACTCCCAGGTCCTTTTCTGCCTGACTACTCTCCAGCCACTCTGTCCCCAGAAGGCATTAAGTACCTCAGCCTTCTCTGCATCTTTGGTTACTACATTTTCCCCCACATCCAACAAGGAGTGGAGGTCGCTGCCGTCCTTCTTTCTACCATTGATATATTTATAAAAACTCTTCTTATTATCCTTAACAGAAGTGGCCAATTTGAGCTCCAGCTGGGCTTTTGCTTCCCTGATTTTCCTCCTACACGATGTTCTGCTGTAAGGTTTGTCTCCCTTAATGATTTGAATAGTGATTTAAAGTTACCTTTCTTTCTTCATAACAAATTCAGAATCTGAGTGAGGTAAGATCTGAATGTGTCAGGTAGCCACCTTATTCTTCATTTGTCAGTTACTTGGAAGGGAGGCAGAACTTTACAGCAGGGTTGTCAATCATTTTAATCTGTAAATTGCCTTGTATTCTTTCTACCGTAATAGCAGGTTCCTTTTGAAGACGTGTGTGTATATATATATATATATGAACTATCCACATTTTTGTAAACCTAATCTGTCAGCATAGAGGCAGTCATTATTCTAAAACAAACTCGGTAAGAAGACTGCAAAAGGATATGATTCAGTGTATACTTAAAGTGTATCTTGGAAGATCTTATGGATCTATGTATTCATTTCATTATATTTCTATAATGGAGGAATAGAACAAAGAATGATCTAGAATAAAGAGTCATCAGAATAATACCTGCAGTCAGTCTATGGCTTTTGCATTGCAACAGACTTCTTTTGGGTTTTGTTAGAAAAAAAATACATGATTGCAGTGCATGCTTGTGTGTTTTTCTGAAAACACTGGGTTTTATGTGTTGGGAAGCAGAAATCCTCATGAAAAGCTGCTGATAGTTTGGAGGTGCTCAGCTGAGAAAGATGGAGAGATCATCATCTGTGCAGATGCCTGCTGGTGGCAGGCAACACTTCATACCTTTGAGTTCAGTCTGAAGACAGGTGTAATTGTATAATCAAATAAGTTAAATGTACATTTAACTGTTTCACTAGGGCATGATTAGACAGCTGCAGCAGGAGCTTGCTGATGCTCTTAAAAAGCAATCTATGTCAGAAGCTTCACTTGAAGTTACTACACGCTACCGCAGTGACCTGGAGGAAGACAAGCTGCACTTGCAAAAGGAATTGGAAAAGCTTAAAACAAAGGTATGTAATGTCTGTAACTACATGAATAAATGTGAGGATGACTGATGGAAAGTTGGAGTGGATTTTGCCCTAAAACAGGACGTTTTTAATGATGTGTGAATGAATTGCACTGTTTTATAAGCTTGGGGTCCGTGTCTTTAACATGAGAACTCTATGTCCTTTCTTGGACAAAGACTTCTATTTGCTAAGGTGGAAAGTAAGCTGGTGTGTCTGTACTTTTACTGCATTTGGTTTGGCCAAGCAGGTTGTCTGATTTCTGAAGAGAAGCAGAAATACTGGGCTGCCACATTTGGGCTTTTTAATGCTATGTTTGCCTCTGTGCCCCTCTCCACCTCCCCGTCCCTGGTAACATTGTCGATTCGGAATGCTTTTGTGACTTATTCTGCACATATATATATATACACACAATTTTTTTTCATTTTCTTTGGCCCCACTGTTGTTTGTCATCTTTAAGCAGCGTTCTGGCAACTGAAGTGTAAACTACTTTCTGAGGTGTGGACCACATTTTGCAGTGTTCTTACAGAAACTGGAGTGTAGAGACTTCAGAGTTCTGAAATAGAAGTCATCTTAAATCTCCTTATGAAGGAGTTGTGAAGTCACTTCAGGAGAAGGATGAAGTTTTTAATTCATTTTTTCACAGAGGAGCATTTGCTAATAGAAGTGGAGGTTTGAGTGTATTTGCAATGATTGCAGTTCTTTGGGCAGAGGTTATGCATGGATATAGTGTCCAAAATGCAGTCCTGGAATTCTTCAGCAGCAGACTGCTCTATAGAAAACCTCACCTGACTACTGTGGTTTCTTACTGTGATTTTACAGTTGCAGGAGTTGGAGGAACAGCATCTTCAGTCAGAGCATTGTGTTCACGACTTGAAGACTGCCTTGGATAATAAGGAAAGAGAAGCAACAGCTTCTTCCCAGAAACTGCAGGACCTCCTGTTGGCATCTTCTGTGGCTGATACCACCATAAAACAACTGGAAGAACATGTGCAACGGTGAGAGAATAATACACTGAAGCAAGGTGTCTGTCTCTTTCTGGCGAAAAAAACAGGATAGCCTGGTTGCATCACTGCCAGCTCATACATGATTTTGAATGATGCTTTTGTCTTAGATTACGTTATTTCACCCCATTTCTTCAGAACTGGTGCCCTGGTGGATTTCTGTAATAAGACCTGTATTTCTTTTTAAGCCTTGAAATTGAAAATGCCAGATTGGAAGCCACAGTCCAACAACAAAACCATAGGACTGAAGCTCTTCAGAGAGACCTGCAAGCCTCTGCCTCAGTAAGCTGATCACAGACTTCCATCTTTGTGAGCTCCTGAGCCTAGTCACAAATTTATAGAATCATTTAGGTTGGAAAAGTCCTCTAAGATCAAGTCCGTGCCTCCGTGCTTACAGCACCATGCCTACTAAACCATGTCCTGAAGTGCCACATCTACGTATTCGTTAAACATCTCTGGGGATGGTGACTCCACCCTCTCCCTGTGCAGCCTATTCCAATGCTTGACCACTCTTTCAGTAAAGAAATTTTTCTTGTTATCCAATCTAAACTTCCCCTGATGCAACTTGAGACCATTACCTCTTGTCCTGTTGCCAGTTGCTTTAGAGAAGAGATGGATCGAATATTGCTTCAAACACTTGTTTTGTGTATCATTAAAGGTATTCATCAAGTTAACTTGTGGGAATTCCAGATCACTTTGTGCCAGGGCCTGACTGGTATCATCAGACTGGAACAAAAATTATGCTTCTCAGAGCTTTTGCTGTGTAGACTTGCTTTTCCTATAGTGTATGCAATATTTGTTTTTTCACCATGAAGTGTAAACTTCAGTTTGGGAAATCATGATGTGTCTTCTTGCTTCTTTTAATGCTTCTGTAGGTTCATAATCGCCTGGAAGACTTGATAACTACCTTACAAACAACACAGGCAGCTGCAGAGGATCACCACCAGCAGCAGGTACACTACTGACTTCTATGAATGACTGGTTTAGTCTTTGATTTTTTTTTTTTTTTGTGTGCAAGTAATAGATGAAAAGATAGGTGGACTTGCAGGTACAGTTCAGCCCACAAATACCCTTCTGGTTTTAGGGCAAGGCACCGTCAAGGGAAAAGGCTGTAAATTACCACATTCCACTGCTTCTGTGTTTTGTATCTGTTTGTTGTGTGCAAGACACTTGTGTTTATTAGCATGGTTCACCTGATGAGTTCTCTCCCCCACCCCACCCGAGTGGACTGAGCAAGTGACTGTGTGGTGCTTAGCTGCCTACTGCAGCTGAGCCATGGCAGATGATGGATTAGATGGGTGTTGTGGGCAAGGGGCAGATCTGTGGCTGAAAGCTCAGAGGTGAGACTGAGCATGAGAGATCCATGTTGCCTTTGCAGTTTTGTCTCAGCTTGCCCTTTTAGACCATCTTAGCTTCTTTTGTAAGACCCAGTGTTTTACCTACTGGGTGAGGACACTTGAGAAAGTAGTACACCCTAAGGATTTTTTATCTAAGCCTTTGTGTCAAGGTTTTCGTTACTTTCTGTAGATCAGTAGATTTTTTTTTTCTTATAGAATGCCACTAAAAGCATTTAGTCAACTTGCATTCTTTATATTTGAACTGAATCCCTAAGTTCTGTTCCATTCAGATGCATCTGTTATGCAAATCTTTGTCCCTTTGGGCAGAAGCATAAATAGCACTGCCAGTTTGAAAACAGGAGCTGTACAGCCGTTACTAAAGCTGTGAGTGAAGGGGTTTTTTTCTGTGGTGGACACTAGAGGAACTATTACATTACAAAGTACGTATCACGAACTCTGGAGGACCTTTGGAAGGAAGTTGTAGGGTGATTTTGTGTGTGCATATGTGTGTGTCATCCCCTAAAGTTGCAGCCTCATCTTGTCACTTCTAGATTGTTCATTCTTTCCACCAGCTTTAATTGCTATTCTCGGTAATGTTTCCTGAGGTGTTTTTTCCACTCTGAATTAACCTAAACCATAGATCTTGCATGGGGAGAGAAAAGCTTAAACCTGTTTCCATTAGAGTTACTGCCTTATTGCAGTGCTGTCTTTCCTGTCACCTTAGGTTTTTCATTTGCCACTGTTGCTTTCACAGATGCAAAAGCAGAATGTGCTGGCTTTGACACCAAAGGACTTGCACAGCGTGTGCGAAGAGCATTTGAAATTAAGGTCCCGCCTTGAAGAGCGTGTTGCTCAGCTTGACAGGGAAAAGGCTGAACTCTTGGAACGGGTGAGCCCAAAACATTCTCCAGACACCTAGCCAGTACCCAGGGGATCCGTGTCCACACCTTTGTCAATTTCTTACATACTCAGAGCTTTTTCTGTTATCCCTGTCATTCATGCTCCAAGTATTTTGTGATTTGGTTATCATGCAGGAAGCAAATAAAAGCTACCTGAGTGAATTTGTAAGTTCTGGAGTGGTTCTTTTGGGAAGAGTTCCCAGTGTGGTTTGCTATCAGTTGAGCACACTGAGCAAGTTCCCCCAGTTCTTTCTCAGATTTCTTCTGATCATCTTCTGACCGATTGGTTTCTGAGCAGGATTAAAATGCTTCATGTTTGTAGAGCAATGTATGGAGGAGTTTGCTGCACTTTTGCAGGGTAGTGGGAACTTAAAAGCCTTGTAGGAAAACATACTGAAGGAATTCTGGGCAGATGAACTAGTGCTTGGGAAAAAAGAAATGACTGACAGATTTCCAAGGGGCAGTCTTTCCCTTTTCTCCTTTTCTGTAGAGGAAAAATGAAAGTAAAAAGTCAAAACTCCTCTGGTTTGACTGGGAAAAATCTAAGAGGAGCAACAATGTGTGAATAAGTAAATATCCAAAAAAAGAGATGTAGGTAATTGCGGAGGGGAGTAAAACATTGAAGAATACCAAAATATAAATTCCTCCACAAGCACCCTCCTGCAAGTCCCTTCTTTTCCCATGAAAGCCTTAGACTGATCATATTCTCCCATAATGTGCATACCTATGTAAGCCCTGCTGTGGGCAAGGGAACTGCCAAAAGTGTTCTTCACCATCTTTTCTACCTTTTGCCTTGAACCGTTAGAAGATGGTGGCCTTTGCTTCAGTGGGAGCATTTTTTTCTGTTCTTAATATTGGCCTGTTTGATGTGAAACCTGAACTGACTAAATGTTCTCAGAAATTCTGTCCCTTGGTGTTCTGCAGAGCTTGGCTAACTGATAGAGGATGTACTGCAGCTTCTCTGTAGAGAACACTAGATATACATACTGCATGTAGATATTGTACCTGTGCTGTGTGTGTCATGTATCTTTTCTGTTTTGAAAGTGTGAGAGTGAAAAAAAGAAACTGAAGAAGCTGGTAGAGTTGAAACACTCAGTCGAACTGCGCCTGGACCAAGAAACGAAAAGAAATATCGAACTGCAGAAAGACTCTAAGAAGTATGGCTTTTTAGTATGGTAAAGAGTAGAAGTCAAAGTTTATTGAGCTTCAGTATAACAATAGGTATACATACCTGTTTGTGAGCAAAATCAAGCCCTGTGATAGTTTTCACAAGGCGCTTCTGTGTATGAGCTTGTAGGCTTGAATAGGTGCCAAAATGACTGCAAATGCAGGTTGCCCTGCAAGTGCTTCTGAGGGCAAAGAAGCCTCTTATTCCTCTTTTGAGTTGAAATTCGGACCCTCCAAGTGATTCATGATACAGGAATGTTATTTTTTCTCAAGTAATTCCGGGTGTGTCAAGCACGTTAAAGATGAAGTCGTGTCTGTGTTGTTTATGTAAGAGTATGTGAAAAAGGCCAGTTGTTCCTTTGCTTCAGTGTTTTCTTGTCTGTTGCAGATTGAAGAGGCTTCTAAGGACAGCTGTGAAGAAACTAAGAATGTATGAGGAGAGAGAGCTTGATTTGCAGGGAGCAATGAAGAACAGGTGTTCTGAAATGGTAGATGATGTTGATAGATTGAGAACAAAGGTGAGCTCTGGTTTGTTTGGGGTTTTTTGGTTAGTAGTGTTTTTTCTTTTGAAACGTGTGTTATTCTTTCCCTATATTTCACGTCATGTTGATTTTTTTTCTTGGCTATATTTTGGAATTGATCGACTTTTCTTGATGCTCCTTCTACTGCTACAGTAGTAGATGACTATACCTAATACTGATATATTTCTCATTACGGATAAAGATGAAAATGTTATGTGCAAAGTGGTATCTGCAAGGGCACATCAAGGGCAGGCTGTGCTGTAGAGGAAGGGCAAGCCTCACTGGCCCAGGAGCGGTCCCACAGGCCCTTGCCAAGAAGAGCAAAACAAGCAACGTCAGCCAAGAGTGCAGATCTCCAGGCCAGTCCATGGGAACGGGCAGGTCTGCAGTCCTACCAGGATGTCACATTCACAGATGAGGATCAGGGCTAGAGCAGCGAGGCCTGGCTGCAGCTTGAGGCTGTGGCAGCATCTTCTAGGTCTGACAGATGAATTCCCTCTCTGGAAGAGAAGGGAAGTAACACCACCAAAACTCAGAACAACTGCATGAAGTTGCCTTTGCCCAAAGTCACCCCCTGAGACCCATCTTAGGCACGAGTTGACATGAGGCAGTTGAGGTTTTGCTCTTCTAAATGGTGTCATTGCTTCCCAGGACACAATGCAGTGAGGTGATGCAAGAAAAATTCTCTAGCACAGCTCATTAGAAGCTGTCTCAGCCCATCTTTCCTTTGGCTTTGGGACCTAGAAGTAGAGTTCCCAGAGGGCTCTGGCTGCTCAGTAGCATATAAACTCTTTATCTACTTCTCCACTCATTGTGACTAAAGCAGCCATGGTTTAGACTGATGTTCATTTTTAGAAGGCATTATTGCAGAATCAGTCAACTGCCTTTGCTGTGGCCCATTTTTAGTCTAAAATAGTTAGCAGCATTTTTGTGTTTCTCTCAGATGAGTTATTTTGAATGACAGGGAAGGGCATTATGTTTAGATTTCCCATTAACTTATGGGCATCTCACAGAAGACTAGCTCTAGTGCTTTTCAGCCTAGCCCTGTGGGTGAAAAGCTGCTAGTTTGGTACCTGTTGGTTGGTGATGTACTGCAGAAGAACTGAGAAGGGTGGGAACCTGAGGAATGCTATCAGAAATGTTGAGAGAGCTCTTCTTGTTCTAACAGCCTGATTTCACTTTGTTTTTAATATTGAATCAGCAGATCAGTGATCAGCTCCTTTAATGATTTTTCTTAATTGACCAATTTTAGATCCCTCTGAGTTTGTTTTTTTTATGCTGTCTGCAGGTCGGTGAACTTTCCCAGCAGCTGGAGATAGAATCTAAAAAGTGCATGCAGCTAGAAGCACAAAATCAGGACTTGCGAGAAGAGTTGTCCACCATGCATGAGAATCATGAAAAACTGAAGAAGAGCAAATGCCAGCTGAAAGAAGAGGTAGCTCACCTCAAACATCATTTGGAGACTAACATGGTAGATCACAGCCAAATGGAACAATATAAAAAAGAGATGGAAGAACGAGCTGGACAAGAAATAAGACAGAAACTACAAGAAGTCAATCTATTTTTGCAGGTGAGTGAATTTCTCATGTGTCTGTAGTATCTATTATACTTTTGTTTTGGTTGCCGGTTTTTTTTGGTATTTTAGTTTTGGTGCCTAACTCTGTGTATTAGTGCCGTACTTCTGTCTTTCCTGGAGGGCAGTGGGAGAAGGGAATATGTTAGGGCAAGAGTGCTTTCATGTGTGTGATGTGTGAGGGTTTTACCTCGGTTGCTGATGGCAGTGAGGAGGCAAAGTTGCCTCGCTGAGTAGAGCTGGGCCCTTGAAATTTGGTGCATGCAATTGATTGGCAGGGTGAGTTTTCTTTTTCTTTGTGGTGATTGAGAGTGCATTATCTGCTTCAGACACAGGCAGCCTCCCAGGACAGATTAGAACAAATCAGAGCCAGTCATCATGCTTCACTGAGAAGCCAGCTGAAACACAGAATTAAAGATCTTGAATGTGAATTGGACAGGATAAAAAACACCCAACAAGACAGTGTTTTTCAAAAAGAATCCATGCAGACAGAAGTGGAAAGGTACAAAGAGCTGTATTTGGAGGAAGAAAAAATTAGAAGAAGCCTAGCAAATAAACTGGAAAGGTAAGCCCATGGTTTTTTTGGAGTGGTAATAGGATACTACCTTTTCCTCATGTGTTTTCCTCCTAAAATCCCTCTTCTACATCTGGTCAACATATTATGTACGTAAGCATAAGATTTGTGAGTGAAGTACCTTAAGACCCTTCTCCTTCATTAGAAGTGTCATCTGTTCTCTCCAGTGCTCCAGCAGTAATACCACTGATTGTGGCATTAACAGGGTATTTTTTAAGTTGATTGTGTTTTGGCAGATTTTTTGCCAATCTCTAGTAATCTCCTTCTCTTATTCTGTTTGTGGCAGAAAAGATCATATTCATGTCCTTTGCTGCTAAAATAAGAAACAACCCTTCAGCAAACAGAGTTTGATTCTGTGAAGCAAAAAAAATAGTCTTTTTTGGCTTCCATTTTAGCAGCGTGTCCGAGGTTTGAGCTTTCCTTGGGAAAGGGAGGGTGGCCCAGATTTCTTATGCAGGTGATGTAACTTTCAAAAGCTATGTAAACACTTGGCGTTCACAGGTTGTGTTGAAGCCTTAGAGCTAAGAAGTCCTTAGTGTTGGTAACTCTTGCTGCTTCTTGCAGGTATTGTGACTTCTTAGAAATAGGCTCTCCAAAAATCCTCAAATCAAATTATGTTCTTGTTTTGGACACTCTTAATCCCTTCCACTTTCAGAAGACATGGAGGATTACTTTGCAAAAGCTTTGTTACCAAAGATAATTCTTTGTATGCTTCTGAATGTTTCAGAGCTAATGAGAAACTAGCAGAAGCCAACGCTAAGCTCCTTCAGGAGCGCTGTAGGAACAAATCTTTAATCGCAAACAGCATCATCAGTGGAGGCCTGGCTGCAAGTCCAGTTCTGTATTCAACTGAACTGGGACATCTTGGCAACAATTTGGCACTGAACAGAACTGTGAGTCTAGGAGGAAGCTTCCTAAGCCCAACCGGGAATGCGTTAGCATCAAGAAGCAGGGTTGAGGCCTATGTGGCTAAGGTAAGCATTTTGAAATACTGTTCTCAACTACTACTAAAGAATATCCATAAGCACGGTTACACTTTTTAGCCTAAAATTAGAATACATTTATAGTTCCAAACCATATAGTCTAATATGCCGAAACAACTGCTAATCATCAGAACAATACGCAACTGTTTGTGGTAGGGGTGAAGACTTCTGGTCATCAGGGTTGTACAAATTCCCAAGAGTGCTCAGAGACCAAAAAAAATACTGAAATCTACATGACGAACTGTGTAACTGCCTTCTTTTACAAGAGAAACTGTAATAAAGAATACCGTGGCATAGGAAGTTCACAGCTAAGGTCTTCATTAAATTTTAATGTGTCATGTCTGTGAGCTATTTGAAACGGCTAACTTCATGATGAGAGCAAAATCCCGTCAGACATCTTCCTTTGAGACACCTTTTCCTTCTTCACTTATCTTCATTCTAGCAGTTTTTTCACTGAAACTTGTTTTAGTGCATTAATACAAAACAAACCCAGACAAAGCAGTGTAGGTAATGTGTAGTGTGGCAGTTACAGATCATTTTCTTTATCAAGGTGGATGTATTTTTCAGGTCAGAGAGGTGGGCAACACATTACAGAAAGAACTCAGGAGGCCCTTAGTACTGTACCGACTGTGTGAAAGATGTAGTTATGTGAGTTATTCTGCAGGCTAGCGAGCGGTGGAAAGGAGGCAAAATTCAGGGAACCACTGCAAAGTGAAATAAGGAAAAAGACAGAACGAGAATAAGAGGGGTAGGGAGCAGGGAACAAGTGAGGAAAATAAAGGACAGATGGGAGCAAGATGTTAAAAGAAGAAAAGGAAAAGAAGGAAACCATCCCACTTCTAGGACAAAAACTTCCCTAGTTTAAAAGAAAAGGGTTGACCATAACCCCACAGAGACTCTTTGTCAACCAGTGAGCTTAGGATAATTTACTCTTACATACAATTTGTCTTCTCAGGATTACCTTTTAATTCTATTATAGTATTAAAGTCTGAAATTTTCTTCCTTGAATGAAGGTGAGTCAAACTATTGCTAAATCCTCAGAGAATGTACCCATTTCTTACCATTTCTACCAGGTTCTCTTAAGAAAAAGCTGGAAATCTCAGCATGCCTTTTTTTCATCAGTCAAAGCAGAAGACTGGTCTCTGGAACTTGGAATTACTATTGTGAACTTCCCTGTCACTAAATCCAGTGCACATCCTTTCCTGATATTTCTTCCTGTAGTCAACAGTTAGAGAACCACTTTACAGTAGTTGTAAAGGCACTGTCTGTAGCCTTAAGTCACTCAATGGGCAGCATATTCAGGAAAGTCTTAAAACCTAATCTTTGCTTTCAGAGTCCTCCAGAAAAAAAATAACCAGGGTTCTTGGAGATGCAGTAGTTGCTAAAGGACACATATCTAAGTGGGATTCCACTTAGAACTGCTGGCTTAAGTTTCCTTATCTGCATGCAGTATGTCACTAGCAGTGTTTGAAGCCATATCATGTCTCTGAGGACCTGAAAGAACAGGATTCCAGACACATGTGTCTAAGTAAAGAGCTGAATTACAAAATACGGCTTTAAGTCCAGAAGTAACAAAAGAGAAAAATTGCACATATCCCTCTGCATACAATAATGGGTGGTGAATCTTGATCCACTTCCAAATGCAAAATTATGAGATGCACAGTCTGTGCTGTCATTTCTGCAGGAGTCCTGTGCCATTCAAGAGACAAGTTGGAGCACTGGGAAGGAATTCAGAGATGACAGTTTTAGTCTGTTTCAAAGTACTTTGCTAGTTATGGTGCTTAGTTCTCTGCTTGTTCACAGGATTATTTAAAGACAGAACAGTTTCTCTGACTCTACACTTCTCTTCACTGTTCAGCTTCATGTATGCCTCAGATTTTTTTTCAGTAACCTCATTCCTTTCTACAGAATTTGTCTTGCCTTCAGATTCAAGCTGAGCAGTGCCCTTGGCCGGAGATTACAAATGCTGCTGCTAAATCTTATAATGACAGGGAGTTAAGGAGCTTAAATTGCAGTGTGCCTCAGGTAGTCTTCTTGCACTTCTTTTTTTAGTCAAAGCTCTCTCTGCAGATTTGGTCTGTCTGCAGTAGCTTCCTCAAGGTGAGAAAGGCTATTTGAAATACAGGATGTGCCATTCATAAGAGGAGAATGTTTACATAGATTGGTTTTGTGCAAAAGCTTTAAAAAAGCTTGAAGGACAAGGAGGTGATAATACTTCACACTGTTGTTATTCAAAATGCTGGTGTTAATTCTTTTGTCTATGGAACTGTTGGGAAAAAATTGGTAAATGATGCTGATTGCAAACAAGAGGAAGAACTACTCTTTTGGCAAGTGGACACAGTTGCTTCTTTTAGACATAACTAAGGAATTTGGAATTTAACAGTTTGGAATATTTCAGTTTTCCTAAACCACTACTTAACATAAGAGGCAAATGTTAGTGATTATGCATATAATCTTACATTTTGAAAACAGTTGTGTTGCAAGCTCAGAAAAAAGAAATGAGCATTTTATTCTTAAAAAACAAACAAACATGTTCCATTGCAGGATAGGCCGTTCCCCCTTATCAGATATATATGCTACAGAAATTAATAGCCTTGAAATGGAAGTGCAAATATACCTTGAAAAATACAAAAAACTTCATATTAACTCAAGCTTATTAACCAGTAAAATCCTAATCACATGCAAATTATCTTTTATTTTTATTAGAGCTCCAGTCATGAGGAATAAATTACAAGTACTTGAAAATTCTATGCGTGTAATTATAAACAGCAACTGTGCTGACTGGCAGTTCATTATGGTCTATAAGGAGGCTGGCTGAAATATGAGATTAAATTTGTTTCATAGTAGGACTTGTGTCATAAGAATATGTGTGTATTGCCTTTTCTTTAGAGGAGTAGAGGGATCTTTGATGGAGTGATTTTGTCTTTGTGCAGTCTGGTCTGCTGACTCCCGAACTGCTCATGAATTGGCATTGCCACCATCCAGAACTAAATTGAATGAAGCAGATGAAACACAAACATGAGGCACTGTACCATAATTTGGGAACTGCTGCCTTAATCCATGTCTGCTGCAAGTTATGCAAGGAGATTTCAGGACTGGAGTCCTGTTATTAAGTTTAGCAAATATCAAGTGTGAATCTCAACAGGTGTGCCAAAGGCTGGTGAAAATGAATGTGGGTATTTTAACATAGAAAATAATAGTGAACTCTGCTAGCTGCAGCTGATGTGAATTAGTGGATTTATGAAAAATGTTTTCCTACATATCTGCTTCCTACTCTCACAAAATCAGAAAAGGAACAGAAAATGTTTTCCATCTGTGCTCTTGTATTGTAGCACTCTTTGCATCATCAGCTTTTTTATTTGCTTCATTTGCTTTATTTGTCTACGGCTGCCTGAAGGGGGCTGTGGCAGAGCGAGTGTTGATCTCTTCTCACAAGTGACAGGTGATAGGACAAGGGGAAATGGCCATAAGTTGCATCAGGGGAGGTTCAGACTGGATATTAGGAAGAATTTCTTTATCAAAAGGGTGGTCAGACACTGTCACAGCTGCCCAGGGAGGTGGTTGAGTCACCATCCCTGGAGGTATTTAAAAAAAGGATAGATGAGTTTTTAAGGGACATGGTTTAGCGGGTGATGGGTGCGGTTGGACTCGATGATCTCAGAGGTGTTTTCTAACTGGAGGATTCTATGATTCTGTGATTTGCGTGTAGGGCATGTTCCTGTTTCTCACTGAAGGTCATTTTTCTTCTTCAGCTTCTTAATCAAAAATCCGTTTTCTCTCTCTCTTCTCTGCAGACAGATATGTGACATTATTTGTAGCCAATATTTAATGTTGAGTGGTATTTTGTGCTGGAGAAGTTTTTTCTATTTATGCTGTTAGGTTTTAATCAAAACTTACCAATGCATTCACATTTTGCTAATACTGCAAATATATTGAACTTGTTAGTTTGTCCAAGGACTGCTGCAGAGTACTTTGGTACTTCATGTATTTGTAATGTTATGGCTTCTGTGGGAGTTAACCATCTGTAAGATGACAGTGTATGGATTTCATCTGTTATAATGGAACTCTATAGGAGTAGGCTGGTTTACCCTCTTTCTGATATTCAAAAAGTTATTGGTAGTGGTTGTGTCTAGAGTACCAGCGCTGTTCTGAAGTTGAGTGTCATTTCATGAAGTCTTACAGGATCCAGCTTACTCTGTTCTCAAGCAACCCGTGCAGGTTAGTAAGTCAACACCACTTTCTGAAAAAGGATTATAGAGAAGGTAACTTCTGCAAGGGAACCCAGTGTGTTGCTGTCTGAAGAGATGTGGAGTGAAACGAGAAGTACCTGCTCAGGAGGTATGGGATAGTCAGTTGTGATGCCTTTTCCAGGGGTTTTGGGGGAAGGAGAACAGTGGAGGCAAGTTGTAGGCCTCAAGGGTGTATTTTGGCTGGCTGTTCATTTTCTTTTCAGTGTGTTGGTTTTATTTCCACCTATTTCTCTTTATTCGGGCATGGCTGATAATCATAAAGATGCTAATGGAGTGAATGAGAGGAAAACAAAATCTTTTTTGTCTCTTGATTCATCTGCACGTGTTGTGGAGGGTCCTGCGGACCTTCTGGTCATTGTGAAGGCTCCAGTAACTAGGGAAAGTGGTTTCTTCTAACACCTCGACTACCGCTGCTTTGATTAGGATTGGTTCTGGTTTGGGGTTGTCTTTTTGCCTAGGCATTAGTTTTCTTGCTTTTTTTCGTTTTTCCTATATCTCATTTCACATGTTAGGAGTCCCTTTGGACCAGGATTTTGCAGCCTCTTGTAGCTGATTGAAAACAGTTAGAGGTCTGAGGGATCCTTTTTTGTTCTTTCAGCTCCATGCTGCTTCTTTCTAACAGTGAAGGCGCAGACTATTCCAACAAAGTACCAGAGTGGTGGTTCTCCTGGAGGAGCTGGTGAATTGGGTCATAGCTATGGCTGAAGTCATGGAGAAAGGGCCCTTCCCTCCACTTCACTGGTTTACAGCCCCACTTCTTTGGCTCTTGGAGTTACTGCTTGTTACTACTCCTCTTGTGGGGGCATACAGAGTGCTCACCTTCCTGAGGCTTTTGGTCCCTGTGGCCTGTTGAGTACATTGTACAGTGTTTCAGTTCCTTTTTTTTTGGTATGTTGCTAGGTGAGACTGATCATAAATAAGCAATAAATGCTTATTTCCCCAGGGATTCAGTACTAAAATCAGAGAATCACAGAATGGGTAAGGGAGGAAGATCTGTGAAGATCATCTAGTCTAACCCTACCCCTGCTCAAAGCAGGGTCAGCCATAGCAGGATTATGTCTTTGGGTCCGTTCCCCTTGTTCTTTTATTTGGCACCACTGAGAATAGTCTGGCTCCATCTTCTTTACTATCCCACCACATTTATTTATAGACATAGATAAGGTCCCTGAGCTTTCTCTAATCCGGTAAAGAAACAGTCACAGCTCTCAGCCTTTCCACATAAACCACTCATGTGGTCCAAGTCCTTTAGCATCTTCGTGGCCATCGTAGGCCTGGCAGCTCTATGGTATCTATTTTGAAATTCCCTTCTGTGTG
Organism: Dromococcyx pavoninus; assembly: GCA_033558185.1. Taxonomy (NCBI): domain Eukaryota; kingdom Metazoa; phylum Chordata; class Aves; order Cuculiformes; family Neomorphidae; genus Dromococcyx; species Dromococcyx pavoninus. The sequence goes on from JAUMJL010000047.1 coordinate 1,021,020, forward strand.
TCACAGGCTTGATGGAAAAAAGGGAGGAGTCACAAGTATCATCAAATGTAAACAACAGGATATAACACTTGGACTAGGACTCTTCAAAAGATCTGATTTCTTCTTATGAAGACTTTGAAGTCGGAATCATAAGTGAAAATAGCTTAATTGGTAGCAATAGCCATGTTCTAGGGGACATAGGAGAAAGTGTTCCTTTCTGTGATCCAACCTGATTTCGATGACATGATAAAAGCCTGCTTTGAAGGAGCGGTTGCCATATTTTATAAGTACAAAGAGTGCAAGGAAAAATTGTGTGGTTTTCTGTATGGGTGTCATGGCAGCTAACAATAAATAAAAATCTTGGTATGATCTGTCAGACACTTTCAATTTTCCATCTTGAGGTGGAAAAAAGAATATTGGTGCATGTTTTTTTCTATACAAGGGTATATGTCAGTTCTGCAGCAGCTGCCCTTGCACTCTCTTATGGAGTTGCAGAGGCCAGCCTTAACTGAGTTTTTCCCTGTGGATGGTATTTCTGCATATCTCAGCATCTAGATGACATCCTGCTCATGCATTTGATGATGGACAGTAGCCATGCCTTCATTGTAATAACTCCACTGTGCTTTCTTCCTGTATATTTTTTAAATGCCCAGTTGCAATCCAGGTGGTGAGTTACAGATTGTTTTGTGCTACAGTCAGTGTTGCTCAGCAAAGAGAGTGCTACAGTCTGGGTGACCAAGAGTTTCTCTTCATTAAAAGTCAACCCTCAAACCAAGATGTCTCTATTTGGGATGATATTTTTAGGTTTTATCACGTTATGTGTGAGTTTTAAGAATGTTTTATAAGTTTAATATTACAAAAATGTAACTTAAAATATTCACTGTATATTTTCTGTGTAATTCTAGGTACAGCGGGACCTGGATGAAAAAATCACTAAAGAACTTGAACAGGGTAATGTGTCATTATGTTAGGAAAATAATGGCTTCCAAGCTGTAAAGTTTCTGTGCTAAGTATAGATTTTTTTTTTTCTGGTCGCTTTCCAGATTAGACTTGAATGTGAAAACTTACTGCTTACCAAAATATTGTGTAGAATCTTATGCAGTTGCTTGAAAAAAAAAGGCGCCAAGAAAACTCTCCTGCTTCCCACATACAGATTTACTCGGCCTAAGCTGAAGTCACCTTTCACTAGAGTTAATTCTCAAGCACAAACATCAAACATAAAAGAGGCCCTGAGATAAGACTGTTATGAATTTCAGCCATCACTTCTCCATCCACCTACATTGACTGGATTCTGCACTACACCCTACTGTACACATTCTCTGCTGTTAGTTCTTGATTTCTGCTGTCTCTTACTGATTGCTTATTTTGTAGTTTATTTGTTTCAGTCTTTTTTGAGTAGGCAAGACAAATATAATCAATAGTAAAAGATTCCCTTTCTTTAGGAAGAGATCATTCAGTAGTGTTGAGGCAAATATGAGTTGAATGCTTGTAATACATAGTATAAAATGTGCTCTGTAATATGAGGCCAGGTGTCCAAAGAGGAGTTCCACCTATTTCATGATTGTTTCTCCAGAGTCACAACTTGGCAGTGACTGGTGCCATTTCAAAAGCAGGTAGCCCCTGAGAGCATTTCCTTCTGTTTCTGTATGACTTTAATCATAGAGAGGGTGTTCAGCTGTAGCTTTTTACCTCTCTCCATGTGTCTGAATGGGCACAAAGCCATTGCATTGCATCCATGTGCATTTTGAACCTAACTGTTCATCAGCTAGGAGCCATAGAGTATGTTTGGTGGCTGGAGATAGATGGCAAAGGTGGGTTTTGCTTTCATTGAAGATGCATTTTTGTGGAGGAAAGACAGTTTTTCCAAGACAAGTTACAAAGATGCCCCCGAGAAAAGGTGCCAGATTGGGAGACTTGTCCTGGCCTGACTGCAGTGCAAAGGTGTTTGCATTTTCACAGACAGATTCTTTTAAAGTTTGTCACAGCAAATGCAGAAGCTGGTTTTTAGGAACAGTGTTCCAATAAATCACTAGTTTGAACGTTTAGGGAAAACAGACACTCGAAGTTGAAGAGATCTTCAGGGGATTAAATTTAGCACTGGTGTAAGCTTGAGTCACTTGTGAATTCCCTGAAGATGTTCAGTTTACCCTCTGGAGTTTCTTTTCACTGGCTTTAGAAATATTGTTGACTGACAAGCTAATGCGGAAAAAAAAAATTGTGTTTCTTCCTTTATGGTAGCATTTTTATTATGTTCCCTTGGAAGTTTTAAAATTTCTTTCTGGATTGTAGTATCTCCAGTTACACATAATGGTTTTATAGTGACTTCTTTGGCCCTGTCTACTGTAAAAGTAACACCAGAAATCTTTTCTCTTTTCTCCCTAGCCACTGCTGAACTTGAAACTGGGTCTGCTGGAGCTTCTCCCATGGTAACTACTGATGGATCTTCAAAAACTTTCCTTGTTGACCAGGATTCACTTTCCAGGGCAATTCAGGAGTACCGTGATATTTTAACCAAAAACTATTTGATTTGAACAAAATCCTAGGGAAAGGCTCTGGAAATCATTTTGTTTACACAGTACATCTATGGATTCCCATCCCACAGTTCAGGTGTGAAAGCTTATTTATTGCAATCTGAATATAAATTCTAAGTCTATTAAATGGATGTCAAGCACATTGCACTTACCTGTTGGTTTATTGATGTGTAGTTGTTTTATTTTGCACTCAAAATAAGAACCATATCTATTTTTTCTAACTAGCAGAGATTGACACAACTGTCAGTGTTTCTTTTGAAGGTAGCTGCATTATTTTGGTCCACTTGTGTTTTGTGTTTTATTAAAAGCTCTGTTCTGTTTAATCCTTTCACATTATTTGGTGTGCTTTGAGCCAGATGCTTCAGTCCTGGTGCAGTGAATATTTCTGCTGATAAAATGAAAGTTTTGCCAGCATTCAGGCTGGAGAACAGGGCACTTTACGTTGCTGTCACTGTATGTGCCTTAGGTTTAAAATTACTGTGAGTGTACAGCAGTGCCAAGAAAGTTGTTTTGTGGTCTTTTTGGTACGTTTGATTTATATCATGGAACCACAGAATGGGTGAGGTTGGAACAGACCTCTGGAACTCCTCTGATCCAGGCCTCCTGCTCAAGGGGGACCACCTAGAGCTGATTGCCCAGGGCCATGCTGGCTTTTGAATGCCTCCATGGGCAACCTGTGCTATAGCGCTCAGTCAACATCACAGGTAAAAAGTGTTTCCTGAAGTTCAGGTGAAACCTTCTGTATTTCAGTTCCTGCCCATTGCCTCTCATGGTATTCATGTTGATTCTTGTGTTAAATTGCTGCAGCTTTACACATTCACAGTTCCTACATGAACAGCTGTGGAGCACCTAAAACAGTTCATACTGGGGGAGAAAAGGAATGTTGCTGTATCAACTTTCAGTCTCTTCAGTACTTTCCAAAATTTGAGGGATAGGATAGCCCATCTTTTTATTGCTGCTGGCAGCTGATTTTATGGTGGCTGTAGCACAGATGTTAACCAATGTTGGGGGGCATTTGTATCGGTAAAGCAAGGAGGTTTACTTATTTCAGGGAGCTACCTGTTTTTACTGAAGCTCTGCAGTTGCCATATCCTGTCTGCAAAAGTTGCTAGTGATCAAAAAATTATAGAACAAAGTCCCAGTTCTGGAAAAGTAAGAATGGTTTTACTGAGACTGGAAAAATTTGAGGGTTTTACCCACTAATTCAAGGACTTGAGTTAACAGGCAGTGTAGGTAGCAATGAACGCTGCTGGGACACTGTTCTTTTTTATATGAATACATTTTTGTGAAGCTAATAACACTGTATTTAATTTCAAGATACTCCATTTCAACTTGATACATAATAAACTTTGTAATCTAGTACATGTCTTTGTTGTTCTTGACTTTGCCTTCCACTCCCTTCCCTGCCCATACAACTTTCCAGAGCTCTCCTCTGCTCACTTCAGCTCTGTTCACAGCTGCATCTTCAGCTTGTCCTGAAGGCCAGGTGAATGGCCAGCATGTGCCTCTGTCCTTTTCCTCTAGGGAGGCTTGAAGCCAACAGTGCTAAGATCATAGGCTAGAGCTGAGGTATTGCTAATCATCACTTTCCAGGCTCTTCTTTGAGAAGTTCAGCTTTTGGTATGTTCTAGCATCCCTCCACAGAGAAAGCAGGTGCAGAATGTCTTGGCCTTCAATTTGTCTGTTGTAAACTCAGACAGTTTATCAAGTTTATTCCTAACCTGCTCTGTGCTGCCAATTGTCGGTGAGACAGGAAAATTTTTGGCTGGTGGAACAGAAGAGAAGTTCAGCTTTGGCATCTGTCATAAGTCACTTCAAAGTCCATCTCCAGTGTTACTGTGAAGACACTTTTGATCTGAGAGAGGCCACAGCAGTCAGGAGAGACTCCTGAGGATTGGAAGACAGGGAATGTCCATCCCATCTTCAAGAGGGCAAGACAGAGGAGCTGGGGAACAACAGGCCATTCAGCCTGGTCTCACTGCCTGAGAAGGTGATAGAGCACATCCTCCTGAAAGCTGTTTCCAAAGATGTTAAGTACAAGAAGATGACAGAAAGGAGTTAGTATGGGTTTGCAAAGGGGAGAATCATGCCATGCCAATCGGGTAGCTTTCTGCAATGATCTGGTTCAGTGGACAGAGGGAGAGCAGAGCATGTTGGTTACTTGGACATCAGCACCGTAACGATGAAGTTCATGTTTTGAAACTTCCTGATCTCTTTCCAAAGAGAAAGCAAGTATGTTTCTTAATTCCTTTGCTAAGGTATGTTAGAAACCATCTTAGGTCAGTAGCAAATGGTGTAAGAAGTTGTCCAGGTTTTGCTCTGTTCAAAACGTTGCTTTGAAATGTGGCCAAATGATTAGGTTTTCACTGTTATTCACTGAAAGAGCAATTAAAGGCTGTTTGAGTAGTGCTACCCACAGAGTATGTCCACCCAGTGAGTGTTAACTTCTGAAATATCCAGGCATCTGCTTATAATTCATTGCTGAACTCTGCAGCTCAGACTGTTTCACTGATACAAAGGATACATATGTGCCTATAGATATGTCTCTAGACAGGTATCTAAATATGTATGTATGATGTGGATCCCTCCAGCAGCCAAACACAGACAATCAGTTGGCCCTGTAGCTGAGCTGTTGACATATCTTGCGTTTCACACCTTCAACATGTGGCTGAGGTTCTCCTGGGACGGCCCTGGGAGGGGCCTGGATAGCAAGTCCCTTCCCCGGACTCCCTAATTTGGGTTGCTGCCCGGCCTTGGGCCTCTCTGCTCCCCCTGGGCTGGTGAAGATGGGCCTTTGGATGGTGGCTCCTCTGATGAGCCTGATTGCAGCTGGAGCAGGGTATTACTGCACCAGTGTCCCTCCCCACCACTACCACTACCACCACCATGGGCTCTGTGCCACCTTTGTAGGGGACAAGCAGAAGACTTTTTAACTCCAGTTGTATTATCAAAATCCTGTGCATACAACTACGTTCCCTGTTGCAAGAACTAATAGTTATTATCCAACTCAAATACTCCTCTTTAATCGCTTTTCATGAAACGAGATCAGGCTTGCATGGTTCTAGAGCATCAAGGCAAAAATAACCCAGTACAAAGCTATCACTCCTTTCACAGCAGCTGGGTAGCCACAGCAGAAATCACTTACCCAGGAATCCTGAATCACACAGGTCCATTCCATCTTCCTTTTCCACACAATTCTTCCAAGCAACAATGTGTTAATAAACTGGAATTGCTTTATGCTATCCTCTAATTTTGAAAAGTTGCAGGGCTGTATCCTGGAAATGCACCACTGTTTCTGAGAAGCTGGACTTTAAAACCTGGTTTGTTTCTCACAATGGAGCTGAGCCTTCTTTCATCGAGAAAAGGGCAAGTTTGGGGCTTTTTTACTCATCTATTTTGGGGCGAGGAAGAAGTTACTTTGAACATCGGCTGAATTTAATCTGAAACAAAATCCTGCACCTGCATTTTACTATCATCTGTCACATGAGGGGCCCAAGCCACTGTCAGAAAAATCAACTTGCAAGATGTGTATATGTTCTGAGCATACAGACAGGAGCAAACAGAGAAAAATACATACCAAAAGTGCTGGGAAAAATGATGGTCACTGGCTTTTGCAACTTATACATCCAGATTATCTTCACTGATTAAGTCTTTCTTGGTGCTGTAGTAGAACCTTTGTAATCTTAGAAGTTTCTCATTTAAGTTACTAAGGCTCAGGTGGCCCATGGCAGAGCGCATGGAAACTTCAGTGCTTTCATATATAATGCTCAGCTGCTTAAAGGCCCAAGAAGATGAAGCCTGTTGTTCTGGATCAATCTGTGTGTTGAAGCATGGCAATTCCCTTTCAGCTGAGGGCAATCCTCCTTGCATCTGCACTTTGCTGTTAAAACGCAGAAAGAAGCATAACTGGAACCAAACCCAAGACTACTGATATACACAATGTGGTCTTATCCACAAATAAAATGGTATGAGTCTTCAGATTGTAGTTTGTCTTTCTTTTTGCTTTCTGCACTGGCTGGACCTCTGAAAAAATGGTGGAATCGGAAGTGAGAGCTTAAAACTCAAGATTACTTGATGGATGTTATAAACTATGGAAGATGTTAAACTAGTGTCTAGATAAAACAGGAAGCTGTCTCCTTAACCCACATAACAATCATCAATTAAGTTATAATAACAGCTAACTCTACCAAATATATTAATTCTGTTCCATTTCTCATCAGAGACTGTTTCCATTCAGATTCTGACAATTTTAATTGATGTGAGCTCACCACTTTTCAGGCAAGCAGTTTTGAAAATCAGAAGGGAAATTCCAGAGAATGATTCTATGCCATTACAGTTACACAAAAGAATCTTAAGCCTGCCTTTTCAAAGACCTTGAGTTTGCACTTCCTAGATTTTAGGCTGGATTATGCCTGACTCTTGTATCCAGGATAAGTTAGGACAAATGGCAGAAGAAACACAGCAAAAAGCAAAATGGCTCTTTCCGTTTTGCACTGATGAGCACACACTTTCACGCATTTTGCACTTGCGGTTTAATCATGGAAATCATCCTGTTCGTTCCTACTGCTAATGATCCGATTGTTAGGAGTAAGGTGGGACCAAGTCCTATTGACTGTTTACATCTTAATGTGCCCTGTTTTTGAAATCTGTTTCCAAACTGGCTGAGGTTCTATTGTGTGCTATTTCCTCCACAGCATCACACATTTTCAATCAGCATCAGCTCCTTAGCCCTAATCACTTCCTGCCTTGGCTTCTGTTCAGCACTACAACTCACTGCAAAACAGAACTCACATCAATCCCATCTGTGTACATGAAAAGGTATGGATTAAGTGGTATTTAGGTAGCAGTTCGCAAGAAGAGTTTATATTGATCTGAAATGCTATAAACTGAGTTTGAAATGGTTGCAAATAACCAGGGGTTTTATTGCCGTGTGTTTTTTTCCTGGTCTTTTGCACATATGTTGCTTTAAATACAGGTTTGACAATCTGTTCCCTGTATCTTAGAACACTAAGTCACCTACATGTTCCATCAGTGCAAATACTGCAGCTCCTTGCCACGCACCACCAGCAACCCTGGCCAGTTTACAGATATATCACAGTATTTGTCTGCATACAGATTTCCATCTGCATCATAAGCAGAGCTGAAGCTTGAAATTATACAAGTGAGAATTCCCAAAGACTCCCACATAAATCCAAAGCAAGAACCAAAATTGTAACATTTTAGCACAGGTATCTTCCATATGAAATTCTAGTGTCTTAAAATATTTCTAAGTAGAGAATACTTTCTCACAATTCCTCAGTATTTCTCATAATGCACGATAATTGTACGTGTAAAAGAAAATTTCACTCTAATGAGCATTGCTGTAAAACCTAACTTTGTCCATGTTTAACAGGTTTCTATCCAGATTGCTTCTATTTGTTATGGATTTAACTACTTCAAATCCAGCTTCTTCGATTTCTCCACCCGTATAATTTCCACTTTAGTTTCTATGGAGAGCACTGTAATCACTGCTGGAAAAATCAACACCATATTAAAGATAAGATAAATCTAGAGTAGAAAACAAAAATTAGATGGCAACACAACCATTAAAGATGTTTCAGTGGACAAAACCAGTACATGCACATGCCATCGTGCTCCCTCGAGTAATGAACATGTTTTATCTGTAAGTGCAAGTAGAAGCAGGCAAGAAGTTCAGCGTTGAGCAAAATATCTTGGCATTGGGTGGCACTGGTACTGATGTAAGGCTGAGCAGCAGCACCACATTGTTCAACGCAAGTCCCAGAGTTCCTGGAACACGCTGCAAGGCTCCAGGAAAGCAAGTATTACAATCTAGATAAGGTCAGGCTTCTAGTGCTAGCAACTAGTGCTTGGTAAAAGTCTGAATGCTATTGTGTTCTCAGCTTTGACTTCCACCTTCGTCAGTGGAGTTTTAATTTTCCTCAGGGAAAATGTTATTAATGGTACTGGAAGAAATGCCAGCATTTCTGCCACTACTGTTAAAAAAAAAAAAAAGGCCCCTGAAAAGGACCCTAAGACAAAATACAGTACACTGCAACAGGATTTCCAGGATAAATGCCTGGTTCTTCACTATCTTCAGTCATATGTTAACATAAGTCTGGTACAGGTTTTCCTTCCCTCACCCCAAGGCTTGGTCTGTGCAGGTTATCACCTTCTGGCTAATCTAGGCTTCTTGGATTGTTGTCTGTGAATATCTGCTACATGAAGTATACTTCGTTATTTAAGCAACAGGGAAGCTCAGGGAAGCTAAGGCTAATTGATATGACACAGCTTCTCTGGATCTTTACTGTGACTGAAGAACTCTCTTCCACATATTTTCCACTTATTTTCAGGATTTCCCCAACTGGAAAGCACAATTGAAAACACAAATAGTAAATTAGTGGACTTGCATACATAGGTGCCAAAATGTATGATAGACTAAATATAACTAGCAAGCACAAACCACGTTGACCTTTCACTGGCATGACTTACATTTGTGGTTTCCAGGTCCCTTGAACTGAGGCTTCTACTATGGTGAGAGTACATTCATAGTCATTGTCATTCAAATCCTATAGGAACAACAGCTCATGGCTGGGTGTTTGTCAAATTAACTGTAAAAATAAATTAAATCCTTTCTTACCCACGTATGAAGAACACTACCCTGGCATTTAGGATCAATTCTGTATGAATGTGCACAATAAAACTCTTAGCAGAGTGCAGCTTCATGCAGCAGAGGCTTAGAGGTGGAATTATGTTACCACTGGTACCAAATACCTGATATAGATCTGGTACCTTCGCTATGAAAGCAGCAGGGTGATGGCCACGAGGTAAATCTGTCACACAAACCACTCTGTCTTTATCTTCAGCTGTAGCACAGTGTGTTTCATGTCTCTCGGCTGCTTTACTTACAAAACAGATTGAAGAATAAACGCTAACTCCAGGGACAAAGGATAACAGGCTGTACTTAATAGGTTGAGTTGTACAGAAACTCTCCACTGTCGGAATAAGACCTCAATAAAGAACCTATGTTATTTCAATCCAGTAACCTGCCTGTAGGCCATGCAATATTTGAAGAACTCATTGAAAATACGTGAGGTGGACATGGAGGCTCTTCACATGGATTGCTGTTAGGAAAGTTGCCCTTGCAGCACAGAAGATGGCTTCTGCATTGCTTCATGCACGCCAAGTGAGTTTAGTTAATCTCTTTGTAAGCCAGATCAGTCATTTCACTGGAGGTATCCTTTTCCAGTACTAGTCAAGACTTGTGCTTTCACTCCAAGACCGCTACTAAACAAACAAAAGGAGGAAGTGCCCAGCCTAGGGCAATGCAGGAAACTCAATGGAATATGACAATTACCTCCAATTCAGCTCTGCTTCCTTTTGTCCGTAGCGTCACCTTTCTCTGCCCTGCTCATTTTTGTAAAACTGGTTTATTATTCTGCAAAGAATCACTGGATTTTACTGAACACCACCTGTTATTTATTGGGTCTTTAATCTCGGCTCTTTGCAGGAAAAGACATTTTCCAAGAACACTAAGGTCTATGACCCATTTTTTCCTGTTTCAGCAGAGCTCTCCATGTACCATGAGGAACCAGCTGACAGTCACACCACCACAGAGGTCAGAACTCACTGGGAGTACTTTCAAGTCTGAAAAGAGAGTTATTTTTCTTTTATTGAGAGTACTTTCTCTCCAGCAAGAATAAAGCAAAGGTTTTTCCCAGACAATACTATTCCTCATCTCCTAGGAGACATTTGCTTTGCCACATCTCCTTAATCAGTTGGAAACGGCAAGGACAGTCTTGGCCCCAGCCAGCTGGCACACACCGACTGGTACACCCCTGCTCACCACACAAGGGTGATCTGTAGTGCTCTTTTTCCATTCCAGTCCTCTTTCACACCTTCTCAGCATCTAAGGACATAATTTTCCCTCCCAAAAACCCAGCTCTACTTTGTTTCCTCTATGTTTTATCTCTTTACTGCCCACAATCCCAGTCAGACCTGTGAGCTGGCCATCCTTTGCTTATCTCAGTGCAGAAGAATCAGTCTGACAGTGCACTGCACATCAATCCATTAGGGCTTTGTGCAGGCAGTTTTTGTTAGGAACCTTCTCTGAAAGGGAGTTTAAACATCTTTCTCAGTGCCTTGTAGAATGCCACAAGTCTAAACCAACCTATGAGTAGAAAGACACCTTAACTTCTTTAAGCTGTAACTCCCCACACCTCTGCACACACAATTTCACAGGTCCAGGCATGCAAGAGCTGAGGTTACTGACCTGAAGGGAAAAAGACAGGGTTTGCAAGCTGCATTTTAAAGATCTAACTGTGAAATTATTATTTTCTGATGATGTTTTTCCTGCTTCGGCAATTCCTGAACTACTTGGAATTCTCATCTGGTCATTCCATGGATTTTAGTAATCGGCTTCACTGCTTTGGTTGCTCAGCTTTGCATCTGAAATCATCACTTCCAAGGACAGAGAAAACAGTTCCAACTAACATCATCAGCTCATCATTTTTTAAGTCCTCAACTAAACACAGGACCTACGAGTTGCATTGCAAATGATGCCTCTCCATATGCATTATCATTCTGTTAACTCAGCTTTAAACATAATTCCTCTGTCCTTAGTCATTCCAGTGCTTCTACAAGTATTCAACCTACGTATTTCAACTATAACCCTAATACATCCAAGACTAAGTACCACATTAAAATCAGCTCATCCTGATTCTACTCTTTGCCTCTGCAATTTCTTCTGCTAAGCCCTAAAGCAGCTAATCAACATCATCTGCTTTATTTGTCCTTTATTAATACAATTCACTTTCTATACTTTCTTTTCTCTTGTCAGTATCAATGTTTCAGTAGCAAAAGGGCTTTTCATTATACACGATTTTGTTTAATGAAACTGATCAAAATATAGCCAGACTTTACCTACTGTTAGTGATCACAGAAAAACCCTGGTTTGCCTTATTCAATGTTTTCTCAGCAATTCCCTGCAGAAGCATGGACAGAAAACTACAAGTCATTACTTTATTAGGTCACAAGATGGATCAAGGCGAAAAAAGGTTTGCTCCACCAATAATCTCAGAAAACAAGCTGTAAAGCTACAAGAATTCAGAGCCCAGTTTCATGGTCAACAACTATCTTCAGTTCTATGTATTTGGTTTCCAAAGAGTAAACTTGCAATGAAAAGAACCAAATCTCACTTAATGTTAAAATGAATACTAAGAAAAAAAAGCACATTAAAATATGGGGGTTTTCCCCTGACAGTACATTTATATATGAGGAGGGAAAAAAATGTTTGACTTGTTGGCACACCAGAGGACAAAGAAAACAGCTTTGTCCAATAGTCCAGTTCCTCCCACTGGCACCATACCAGTATTTCTCCTGGGGAGCAAGACGTGGTCTAAAACACACTATACTGCACAGACCTTGTCCCACTTAACTTGGCTGTTGCTGATGTAGAAGAAGAGGTCTATTAAGCTTACCTGTGATCCTTATATTCAATATTAATGCAAATTTCATTCAAAAGAAATGATTTATCAATCTAAAGTACTCCTGTGTCTTCGTAATTATACTCCAGTAAGACTACAGTAACACATTAGCAAACACAAAATTCTCTTTCCATAGATCTCACTCAAATTTTGAGCAGCATGACAGCTGCTCAGAGGAAAAGAGAGAATGTATTGTTCTGGAATTTCATAGGCTTCAAATAAAAGTGCGTATTTGGTTTAGGTTTTAGGCTCAAAATTCTTTCTTTCTTCAAACTAATTTGTCTGCACCTTCAGCATTGGCTTGGCGATGAGAGAAAAACCTTTGATAACAACAAAAAGCCCTATTACATGTGTAAGTCATCCACTTGACCATGACAGCTTTAGTGTCCTTGCTTTCGACACTGCACACACCAAAAAAAAAGAAAAAAAATCACAAACCCCAGTTTTCTACTTACAGCCAGAACTACATTTAGAGATGATTAAATTACCTGTTACACAATCTACCTCCAAATAATCCTGAGAAAACACAAAAAGCCTATAGGAATGAGATCTTATTTTAAGAACAAGGTATACATGCACAGTATCAGGACTGATAATTTCCCAGTATGCATTTTACAGAGAAATTATGCAGCATGAAACCCCAAAGGAAATTCAACAAAAGCGTCTTTAGTAAAACGCAGAAACTTTAATTTACATGCAAAACTACAACATATTCATAATAAAAAACTTGTGACTAAAGAAATTAAACACAATTTGTAAAGATCATCCACGTTGTTAAATAGGCCTGTACAACCAAAGATTTACAAAGTCCCTGTGCATTTTCATCTTTTCAATGCACAACTGAGTTTAAAGGTTCTGCTCGAATATTCCCCAAGTCAAGAGCTGAATCTGTCTCTTCATCAATTTCACCAATGACAGCACTGCAATAAAAAAAATAAATTATATTTTGAAATCCCCTGGCACAAGTCTGGAAAGCCAGAAAATTAACTTGGTAATGAAGATCCCTGCCCCCACTCCTGACACCCCCCCCTTTTTTTTTAACTTGTAGAGCTGTATCCTTTGAACTTCAAATTTTGATGTCTACAGCTAGATTCTAAAGCAGCAGTGTCAAGCTCACAGCCTGCAGGCTGAATACAGACCTACACCTTGTCTTATCGAGCCCAGCACCTTGTTTCTACTTGGTGGCAGCACCGAGCTCCTTGCCCGCATGATCCGGCCAGCGCTGGTCACCTGTGCAGTGCCACACGTGTTACGCTGCAGCAACAGGAGAATGGAGAGAGCCGTGAGTTTGACACCTCTGGTCTAAAGGGAGCTGCTGGGTTTTGGGGGATTGAAGGGTTTTTTGTTGTTTTTTTTTTTTTAAAAGACACAGATTAGAAGAATGAGACACTAATGATCTGGTTTAGGCAGTAGGTTAGTATCCAAAACAAGAACTGGAAACCTTTTACTGAGAGAATAGCTCTTCAATAGTAATACCTAACTGCAGCAATTCGTAAGTGCACATGGCATCACATAAGAAAGACAATGTCCTTCAACACAGCCTCGTAAAGTGTTATCAATCTACCAAAGACAGAATTATGCTAATACTTACCTTGACTAAAACACTAGTGGACCTAAGTAAACCGATTTAAAGAGAAAAGATGGTTTAGATAATAAAAGTCACACTGGCTCGGGATGGGAAGTAACCCAGAAGGAACACAAGAACAGAGTCGGATCCTTCTGGCATTCCCTTCTATTCACCACTTAAGAGACTTACAAGCAATTTCTATATCTACAAAATTAATTACAGGCCACCAGAAACTATCTTATATTGATTTAATAGCTTCCTGAATAAATTTCTATCTTTGGCTTTTGCTACATCTTTCAGCAGTGAGTTCCACAATTAAGTTATACAGTGTGCAATGAAATATCTTTATAAATAACTTGTTGGATTATCTTCCATTTTCAATAACAGAAAATAGAGCAATTTAAATGAAGTTATTATCTTGCCACCTCCTTCTACTCCTCCTGATATACAGCAACCAATAACCACTATAGCTGTGATTTTTCCAAACAGAAGAGCCCTTGCCTTTCCTTGACAGAAAGCATTTCATACCTCTAGTTATTCTCACTTGCACTCTTCATGCATTTTCACACTGCACCCCTCTACAGGTGTTTATGCAATGCCATGACAATGTCTGCTGGTTTAATTTTCTTCCTAAAACACCCTAATATTATTTCCTCCTACCAAATCAGTATTAGCTGACCAGACTTTCTGTTTCAGGGCAAGTTGAGTAGCCTTCTTAGTTCCATCCTAGCCTAGATCTTCACTATACTGGAGCCTTATACAACACAAATGTAAATTGCTTATGTCAACTAAACATTAAAGTATTGACCAGCATGAAACCTCATCTGAAATCTGAGTCCAACTCTTGCATGAAAAGAACTTAAGCCTGAATGCTCACTACCATTCTATTTAATAACTCTTCCAAAGTGACACTTCAATTTAAAATACTTCCTCAGATTAAAAACTGTCTTATTCTGTCAAAAAGTAAAAGGAACAAACAGTATCTGCCACCTGATGTCTCTTTCATGGGCTTTCTGCTTCTCATGCAGAAGAAACACGGGTGTTTAAGAGATTTGAAGTTTTTAACCTGCTTTTTTTCACCATTTTTATTACATATATTATTAACATCTAATATTAATACTTAACTAATACAAATAGTATTAGTATCTTTTTTCTTTCCCTAATTCATCACACACTTCTAAAACAGAAATTGTTCTTTTCCTTGCAACAACCTTTACTTGCTGTTGAACCATACTGAGTTTTTCTGACTGATGCTGCATATTCACTGCAAGGTTCCAGTGATGCATGCTGGAATGCCTGGAAACACTTATCTGACTTTTACTTTAACCTTTTTTTTCCAATACCTTCTCTATTTTCTGACAGTCCCCTGTTTTGAACTTACTGTCACTTAGCTGTTGTTTCTCTTCTTCCTATAAAGATGCTGAATTTCAGTATGTTAAGAGTTGCATAAATACAGAATTATTCCTTCTAGCAAATGTACTTCTAATTTTGTTAAGGTTACAAGAAATAGAATAATTTCCATAAAGTAATGTTTTCAGTATATTTGAGTAATGTGGCAGCCTGATATAGTGAAAAAGTGAAGTAGTAAATTATTTGGCTTTTTATTTATATTTGTACTATTTGAATGAAATGCTACTGGTAGAGTAAGAACACTTGCCCCTTCCTCTGTACATTTGTCAATTTATTCATTCTTGCTTAAAAGCATAAATCAAAAGTGATGAATGCCTTCCAAAATGATCTGTCTTCTCAATGATGTTAGATAAACATACCTAGAAATAACTGTAAGTCTTGACATTTCATAGTACAGAAATATGTATTAGAATTAGAAAATTTAAATTCTTGGCTAGGTTCACATGGTGATCACTGAGACATGCTCTTTTTCTGGTTGTGATAAAAAATAATCTAATTTTTTGCTATCTGTGTCAGAACGCTGCTGCAAAAGTCATGCTCCTAGCAAGTCCAATTATCAGGTCTTCTTTCCACTTCTTTTGTAACTCTCCCACCTGTCTGGTACATCTCTGCTTTCATCTGCATTTAATGAGCTTTTACTCCCTTTTTGTCAGGGCGTTTTACATCAAATATCAACTCATATGTCTGACCTGTCACTACATTGGCTTCAACAGCTGTTACACTGTCAAGCCAGAATCTTCATGCATCTTTCACACTACAAAGTATTCTCTGTGAACACCTCATCTAAAAAAAAAAAAACCTGTTAAAAGTCAGCTTTGTATAACAGACTGCTAAAAATATCTTAACATTACAATGCAATCACTTCTGTAACAGAAGCACAGATATTTGCTACCTAATATGCCTCAGCTTTGACAGTACCATCAGTGCTACCCACAGGTAGAAAGATGCAAGATGTATGAGGCTATTAAGATGTATACAGATACATCACATATCTATACACACAAACCAAATCCTTATTGTTTTAAAAAAGAATATGCTATACTTACACGTTATCACCTCTTACAATGTATAATCCCAGCACTACTTGCTCGACTCCTTGTGAAGAACTGAACACTCGTTCATGGCTTTCATCCAAAATCAAGTTTATGGTCTGATCAAAACCTTTGAGGGTTCCCTTAAAAAATATACAAAAGCAAAGCACTTCAATTACCTTTTAAATTTATAACCTTTGTTCTCAATGATATCTTAAACAAAGTGGCAATACAAAGGTACTAGAGAACAGACGCTCCATTTAGGTTTTATCATTAGGCTTAAACACCAACTGCTGAAGAGTGAAACTTCAAAAGCAATAATCAATTTAAGAAAACTATCTATATTTATTACTAAGTGTTCATACTAAAAGCTACAGTAACCTTCCACACTCACAGAAGTAAAGTTTCCCTTTTACTAATGACAGCCTTCTAGACAACTAATTTTACTACTTCTACACTATTTTAGTCTTCCTTGTATGGAAGTTTATAGAAATCAAACATATAATTAAAACAAAGAACAAAAAAACTAGACTCTTGTGGTGAACAGTATTGAAACCACTCTCAACACACAATTTTAAGCAGTGTTTCTTTAAAGGAGATAAGCTTGGTTCCACAAAATTACTAAAAAAAACAAACACAAAAAAGAATTTCTGTGCCACTTCTACATATATTTGGAAAAAAATAAAAAGAACTGATTTCTGTAATTTATCATTAGTAACTGATTAAGAAATATAAACTCTTGTAAAACAACCATCATTCAAACAGTGACAATACCCATTTACACCATCCAATTACGTAACAAGGAGTCATATATACCAATTCAATTCAGATCTTTTTGGGAGAAAGTATATTGTGTCACAACACAAAGTTTATCAGACTGATTCCAACCAAGCGAAAGATTTAGTGAAGCTAGCATATTTTTGTTAAAAGTACTGTCTTCTCTTTCCAGAGGCCACACGAAGCTAAGTGCAGGCAGACAAGATGACGTAATAGTATGACTGATGTAATTGTATGAAGATTAAATTAAACTCAAAATACAAAAGCATAAAAGATAGGGGTGGGGGAGAGGCATACAAGCCAAAAAAAGAAAAACAAAGCAAAAATACAGAAGCAATGGACCCAGAACATTATACAATTTAATATATAATAGTTGGCCAGTCCTCAGCTTTTCAGGCTTGAGCAGAAACACACAACCCTTCAGCAATCATCATCAGCCGTTTGTCTATAACCGTATGAAGAAATGGTTTTAGCATGAACGTCAAAGAGCTAACCAAACAAAAAGAATATTTTAGATGGAAACCAAATTACTGAACCGAAAAGAAATTAATTTTCTTGTGCATTCTTATAAAAAAGGTCATTTGACAAAAAAGCGAAGAATTTGCATGGACAAGTTTATCACTGGATAAAGCTGACAGGCAAGAACCAGTAAGTGTTTAAATCATACAGCATAAAACAATGGCCATAAAACTTCTAAATACAGGTTTGTAAACGTGTTAATATATATCTTTGCATGGTTTCTTTATTGCCATGATGGAAAGTATTTTCTGTTTTCCCCCATAAAGACAAGTCTCACCACAATCATTCTTCCATCAGAAGTAATTACTGCAACAGTACCTGATGGTTCATTAAGGAAACAGAGACATGTGACATAAAACCGTAAACATTTCTTGAAACATTCATAGGAAATTAAAGTTTTAAGACCCATTAAGAGCCAGAACAGCCTATTAGCATTTTTTTTTGTAAAAAAAAAAAAGCAACACAGTTAATATAACATTTGACAACATAGTATTTTTTTTAATGACAATCTGTTTTAAAGTTCCACTTTACCCAAACATGGAAAGTCATACAGAAACATGAATACTAGTAAAAGTAGACTAAAGATTTGAGTTCACCTCTCTTCCCATTACTAATTGCATTACTCCAAACTGAAAGAACAATTTCATAAATGCTTCAACCTCAGTTCCTAAAAACAGCTTAAAAGCGAGCATCCCAAGTCTGGCATTCTACACCCCCCACATTGAAGATCTGACTATCCCAACTTGATGATCACATATCCATCATCCTGAATAACTCTGGGTTAGTACATTACTGATAGTGAGTAAAATTTAAAAGGCCCATAGGTTACCACTATTGTAAAAACTTAGCAAGAAAAGTGTTCCAAGAATACTAACTCACAGCTTTTGAGCAAATAATGTAAAGCTGATAACAAAACACAGTAAGAGCTCTTTAGGGGGCCAAACTCATTGTGAATCTCATCTCTCATCACATATCGAGCAAGAATCGAGTTTGCAGCACTTGAGACTGCAAGGAACCCTCTTCTCTGGGTGGGTCTCTTAGTAACCTCAATTCTACCTGACAAGCCAGTCTTACATGGAGAGAAAAGAACAAAGCCAACCAGGGAGGATGCAAGCAACGCAATGGTGACTGAGAGCAGCACTACAGAGGACTCAGGGTGCTGACTGATGAGAAGCTCAGCATGAGCTGGCCAGAGGGCAAACCTGGGCTGCATTAAAAGAAGCATTGCCAGCAAGTCAACAAAGATGATTTTCCCCCTCTACACCGCTCTTGTGAGACCCCACCTGGAGTATTGTGTCCAGTTCTGGAATTCCCATCATAAGAAGGATATGGAACTGTTGGAGTGGGTCCAGAGGAGGGCTATGAAGATGACCAGAGGGCTGGAACACCTCTGCTATGACAGGCTGAGAGAATTGCGGTTATTCAGCCAGGAGAATAACCATAGACCCCATAGCAGCCTTCCAGTAACTGAAGGGGGCCTACAGGAAAGCTGGGGAGGGACTTTTACAAGGCTGAAGTGATAGGACATGGGGGAACAGCTTTAAATTGGGAGGGGGAAGGTTTAAGTTAGACATTTAGGAAGAAGTTCTTCACAATGAGGGTGGTGAGACACTGGCACAGGTTGCCCAAAGAAGCTGTCTTAAGCACCCCGATCTGGTGGGAGGTGTCCCTGCCCATGGCAAGGGAGGGTGGAACTGGATCGGCTTTAAAGGTCCCTTCCAACCCAAACCATTCTATGATTCTACGATTCAGGAGACACCTGCCAGAACGATTTCCACAGTCCCTTCAGCAGCTCGCCTAGAGCCGGGGATTCTCTCACAGCTCACTCCTTGACGGGCCCGGAGGTTCCCGGTGCCCGGGACAGCTCCAGCACCCAACCCTGCACCGCGCTGCTGCCGCCGCCCGGCCCTGGACGGCACCGAACCGCTGTGCCTGCCGCGCCCGTGCTCCCCTCATCCCCGCGGGCGCGAAGGAGAGGGAGAGCTTCTTCCCGCCGCTCCGGGACACGCTGTCCCGCCGGAAGGATACGGTTGATGTAGTTCTCCAAGGCAGAGGTCATGGTAGCTGCTCCCGCGCTTCGCCTCACGCCGGCACCGGAAGCGACCCCGCGCGAGGCGGAAGCGGAAGCAGCAAGACCCCCACGGCGGGAACCGGGTTTCAAATGTCGCGACCGGCACCGGTGTGTGCGCATGCGCAGAGAGGCGGGAGGCGACAAGGGGAGGGGCGCAGCGAGTGGGCTGCACCAAGTAGCGATCGCAGAGGGTTGCGCGGGAGGACGGTTATAGGGTCCTCTCCGCGGCACATGGTACAGACCGCAGGGGTGTTCCGCGGAGCTGGTGGCGGAGGGGGTGAACGCGAGGGGTGGTTACTGCTGCAGAGCGTGGGACAGTTTGATTTAAGCTAAAGTAGAGTCAAGTTTTATTGAATTAACTATATTTTTTGAAGGTTAGACAGCATGGGGGTTTTATAGCATTTTTTTTGAAACATTGTTTTTCTAGGCACTGTTCAGAGAGAAATTATAACGTCTTGTGTTCAGTATAGTCAGTGCTGAACAGATGTGTCTTTTTCCACAGTCACCTCTGTTTGCAGTCTGTCTCAAAATACGAGGCCAGACAGCACTGGCTCCAAAGTTCCAATTAGCAGAGGTTTGGCTTTTGTGAAATTCATGAGAACATTAAAATTAGTCCTTGGAAAGTAATAGAGTATGCGTAAGATTTCTGGGAAAATTTATACATATGCGTGTGCTACAACAAGTAGTTACTATTACAAAAAGTGGAATATTTTGATTTAAGCTAAAGCAGAATTAAGTTTCATTGAAGTAACTACTTTGTCAAAGTCTGACAGAATGTCCCTCTGATAGCATGGTTTCTTTACAGCATGGGGTTTTTTTCAAACAATATTTTTCCAGAAACTGTTCAGAAAGAAATGATAACATAATGTGTTACACATCATCTGTGCTGAACAAATGTTTCTTCTTCTATAATCACCTCTGTTTGCAGTCTATCTAAAAATGCAAGGCCAGACAGAGAACTGGCTCCAATTAGCAGAGATTTGGCTGTTGTGAAATTCATAATAATATTAAAATTGGTCCTTGGAAAGTAATTGAATGTGCATGAGATTTCTGGGAAAATTTATGCATATGCATGTAAGTGGGAAATATATTCTGTAACCAGCTGTTGACTCATTACACATGATTGATGGAAATCATTCGCACACATGTCCAGTGTTGAAATAAAGGATGCTGCTTTCTAAAACTCCAAACTGAGTCTTGGAGAGTTTATTTGCCAGCGTTTTCAGTATCAAGAGGGCTGTTCCCGTATCTGACCCTCACAGCCTCGCTGCCTGGGTGTAGCGTTTCTCTTGCAAACATGGGAGCCAGAACTCCCACCCTCGCTTCCCCATGGATGTTGGTGTGAGGGTGCAAGAGGGAGCCTGGGCTGCTGCAGCAGGGCTCAGGTTGAGTGTGCAGGGCCAGCCTTGCAGTGCTGCTCATTGGAGTCCCATGCAGAGGTGCTGCGTGTGGAAAGTAGTGGATGCATGGGCTGCGGTTGAGGCACAAGGCTCCGGGAAGGTGGTTTTGTGGCACCCAGGCCCCTCACTGAACTGCACGTGGCACTTTCCCAGCCCAGGCTGAGTTATAAACAAGAGTTTTGCGTTTAAAAAGATGTACAGTGTCAAGTAAGCAGTGATTCTTACTACTCCAGTAGGAATATCCTGAAGAACTCTTGCTTTTCTATTTTTGTATAATTTTACTATCAGTATCATTCATCCCTTTCCCTTCTGGTGGCCCATTATTTCTTCTGATGCATCCATGATTATTCCTGCCTTCCACAGTTTCTGGTCAGTCTACATGATGCAGATGGCGATTTCTCAGCGTCCTCAGAGTCTTGTGTGACAGAGGAGATTTCAATCTGCTGGATTCAGTGGTGGCACTGGAAGACAACTTTTCAAGAATGTAGGGACCTAGATCGGTACTTCACACAAGAAGAAATATCTCAAGGATATTAAGTTCAGGCATCAGCAACAGAACCGAGTTAAGCTACAAAACTATTCCTGGTGTTTTAGCTGTCTTTGGAGGTAATGTAACCATTGTTAGTATCCAACAGGCTTCCAGAAGCATACTGTAAGATGCTTGTACACACTGATATCCTCTGCATTGCAATATATTCAAAGTCATGAATGCATCCCTCCATTGGCATTCAATAATAATGCAGCCTGTTGGTGACACCTGAGGTCTTACAAAAGTATGACCTCTTATAAATGAGTCTATCAAGCTTCTCAAAGCATGAGGTCAATGCTGTTGTTTCTGTACCA
The DNA here is from genome assembly GCA_033558185.1 of Dromococcyx pavoninus. Classification (NCBI taxonomy): domain Eukaryota; kingdom Metazoa; phylum Chordata; class Aves; order Cuculiformes; family Neomorphidae; genus Dromococcyx; species Dromococcyx pavoninus. The sequence continues at coordinate 1,042,630 of JAUMJL010000047.1, forward strand.
CTGCTCAGCCTTCATGAGGTCACATTAAAATAATTTTTTCCACCTGCTTTTTTTTTTTTAAGTTATTGGCTCTTTATTGCACTGGATGCCAACCTTTTAAGATGTAGCACTGTGTGGGAAATATTCTTTCAAAGTCTAAAAACAAATGGTGGGCCGTTTCCTGTCTAGAATATTGTGAAATGAAATGTTACATAAATTCTGCATTAAAAAAAAACCATTACTGTAAGTTCATGACCTTCAGTAGAAAATTAGCTTGAGACTTAGAATATGGAATTCCCCTTTGGTCAACTTTTGGATGACACTGAGAAAATTCTAATCTCTGGGAAGTTTTATAATATGTCAGTGAAAAAAGTGATTGTGATGGACTTCATGAACCAGTTTAAAATAACAGTATGTATGTGCATGATCAATTGATGAGATTTGCTGAAGCACTAAGTAGACATTCATAGGAGAAAGCTCTTACAAGTAATACTTGCAATTAAATGTAAAGAAATAAACTTTCTGAATTTTTTTTTATTATCTTGATTTCCAGGGCTTTCACCTCTAAATTTCATAAATCTTCATGCACTGGAATATTGAGAATGTGTTTTTTAATATTTGGAAGGTACAATCAAGTGTTAAAGACCATTCAAAGTTGTCTACCTTACTTCCATTTTTGTGGATGAAATACCAAATAACTCAACACAGATGAGGTGCCAGGCTTTGTTATCTTTAACTGATGGACTCCTATAAAAAGAACTGTCAGATCATACAGCAAAAGATGCAGACAAAAATGAAGCCAAACTGATGTTGCTTAAAACATCTGAGTTCTGAATTCCCTGACTTCTGAATGTCTGTCTTTCAACTGCGGAAATATTTTGCGGTTTGTTTTTGTTTGGGTTTTATTACTATATAGTTGCTAATTAGAGTTTAGATCGTCCCCATCAGTACTAATCCAACTTCTTTTTATTTCAATAAAGACTCCAGGAACACGTTGGTAAGTCTAAAATTGTGGTTACGCTGCTTGTCCAGCAGAGGGAAATCTTAACTTCTGGTTGCTGTTACAAGATCTCTTTCAATACAGAAATCCAGTGGCATTTTAGCAGAGATATATAAGCAACCTTGAGCATTAGTTCTCTGTATCTGGTCAAGATCACCTGAGTCCTAACTTTAGATGTAGAAATGCAGTATCTTAAGTCTAAGCATGTTACCCTGGTCTTCTTTACAGAGAAAAATAATTACTTTTCTACCATAGGATGAGATGCATTTTCCTTGAAAGATGTCCATGTTTCTCCAATACCCATAAAGTGAGCCTAGAGTGACTGACTCAAACTTGGACATTTCACAGGTTCACAAACCTTATTTTATTCCTGGTGATCACCGTTTCCCATATAACATTGCTTTTAGAATCAGAAATCTGCAGCTAGGTACCCTTTTGCTTGTTTCTTACCTTCACTTGCTGTAGAACTGCACATGAGTACACTCTAAATATAAGTGTACATTAAATAACTGAATATGACCATAATGCTCATTAAGCTCTCGATTAATTGAAGAAATAAAACACCTTTGTACAAAGGCTTTCCCTTTTTCTTATAGCTTATTTGCTAGTTACATTTACCACTATAATTAAAATCAGGGTTTTTTCTGCAATTGATTCTCCATCCATTAAGGCTGCTGTGGCAAGTGATTGCTATATATTATGCTTTATGCAGAATATATAACCAACTAGTCATGCCCTGGAGCATCTCTGCAAACTTTCCTGCTTTCTTATAGTCTGCCAGGTTAGGAAGGAAACCCTGCAATGGTAGTTGTGGGGTTTATGTGCACGCAGTTATTGTGTGTGAACTTGTTATTAGCCCAGGGCTAGTGGAATGGGTGAGTGAATGGTCTGTTGCTGCTGTCACTGTATATTGCTTATCAGTTGCAACAACACAGTTGCTTCTGGTGGCTTTGCATTCCTTGATTATTCAGAAGTACTCAGGTTTTATAGAACCAGCCATGCTAACCAATACCACTGTGCCGTGGCACGTCAAGGCATGTCCCTGTTAGATCAGATGGAGAAAGGTGCAAGACCTACTCTTCAGGTTTCCTTGAAAGCTGAAACTCTAATATAATTAATCACCTAACTGCTGGAAAAGGAGCCATAATAAATTCTTGTAACAACCCCCCCAAAATTGGTAATATCTGTCAGCCTACTCAACAAGAATTGCATCCCCTGGTTGCTGCTCAACAAAAAATAGCACCTGAGGTTGGGACACATGGAGTGGCACATGCTGAAGAAGAGTAATCAGACAGTATACTCTCCAGAAGAGAACTAGGCACCCTCAAGTCCCAAACATTTCACTTACTTAATCCTTCTAACAGCCTTTCTCATACTTTCTGTGACTCAAAGATTTACATCTCTGATTTTTGCCTACGTTCCCAGAACATCACTCCATAAAAAGAACCTAGCCCTTTAGCTTGTCTTTAATTTACACTCACCCAGGCTGGCTAGACACGATTGATTTTTGTTCATGTGTTCAGGGAAAACAGAAATATCCCTGCACCTCTGCTTTGTTCCTCCAAGCCTGTAGAGACTCTAGGGATCGTTGTCAGCAGTGCAAGGACACAGATTTTTATCTGGAGAAAAGTGGAGAGATCTTACTAACCTCATGCATGACTAGCTGCAAACTAAGTTGAAATGTTTTTCATGTGTATTATTATATCAAATGATGGTCTTGCAGTGAAACATCTGGAAAATAGTATAAAAGGTTAAATAGTCTGAAAATTGCGGGTGTACTCAGGATATAAGTTACAATGCATTAGAAAAAAATCTGTTGCATGCATAGTCCCCAACTGTTTCTGAAAACTCGGTGTTAACAAACACCTGGTGTAAATTTTGTTTGTTATGGTAGCAACTACTGCTATCATGGGAAACATTACAAAAAACCCTAATTTTGCTAAAGAGAAAAAGATATGAGAAAGTCTATACTTTTACCAGAAATTTTTACTAAAATATGCAAAATACCATAGCAATCTTAATGACTACATCCCTGCTTAATGTGTTAGCATAAAAAATAATTTTGTGTGTTACTGTTTGCAGGAAAACAAACTGTTTTCCGTTTTCTTCTTTTTATAAAAAAAACCACAAACCAGAAGAAACTGAAAACAGCTTTAGAAGTTCAGTACTATTATCCTTTTAGATAATAATTTTAGGAGATGTTATGAGCTATTGATAGGTAAAAAACCTTGCTAATGAGTCATGTACCTTCAACTGCAAAATTACAAAGCAAATGTATTCTTGTTTCCGGCTGCTCTAAGCAGAGTATTAAGACAATTCTGTTGTACATGAAATGAATAATAAGCTTCAAGTAACTGACATTTACTAGCTCGTCAGGTTCATCATTTTTTACAGTCATAGCTGAAATAGCATTTGCTAAATTGTTCTCATAAAGCAGGCTTTTCATTCTGATAGATTCACTACTCCTCAAAGTATAATTCTTCTTCCTGTAAAAGCACTGATCCTAATCTTTAGTCTGTGTTAAGATGACTCGATCCTCCAGTTTTAAATACAGGCTCCTTCATCTTAATGCTCTCTGCAGGGATGCCCATTTGACCCCATTCACTTGTTGTTTCATTTACTCTGCAGCACATGATCACCGTGTAAAAGGAAAAGCACATGGTCAAAGGGCTCTGTTCAGAGATGACTTACACACAGCCTTCTGCCAGATATAATGTAAATTGCAGTAAAAAAAACAATGTAATTCTGCTTTGTAACTCGTGTGACATCATTATTTTGTGAAGTAGGTTATTCATTGTACCACAGAGCAGTCTTTTGGCACCAGGACCTTTAAACCAGTTATGGAAGGGCAGAAAGAATATACTATGGATTTGGTCCTGCCTAGAAGAGGTGTCAAAATCCTTCTTGGTGGAAATGTGTTGAAGAAAAATGATCAACAGGAGAGGAAGATAAATAGGAGAATCTGCCTTTTCTTTAACAGGCACTGAACTGAGTTTTGTCTAATAACTAGCATAAGACCAAAGGGCAGGGAGTAGGTAATCTTTTTAATCGGTAGGCTATGCTGTGAAAGGCAGAACTTGAAGCACAAGCAAACAGAATTGCACCAACAACAGTGAAGAGAGGTGACACATGAGAATGGCAGATGCTATGCTTTCTTCACAGCCTTGAAGAGGGCTGTCTGTTTTGTCATTATTTCTAACCCAGGATTTTGCAAGCTACTGCTCCAACTGGTTATTTTCTTTCACAGCCCCCAGAATCTCCTTGGTAATGCAGTTGGCATCCTCGTTCACTCCCAGAGTACAAGCTAGCTCTTTCATTTGGTTCTTTCAGGTACTGTCTTCGCACCCATGGTTAGTGTTTCTACTTGCACTTGAAATTCCTACTAATGAGTCTTTTTAGCTGTTAGTGTTTAGATTCTGAAGTCAATTTGTGGAGAGAAGTAATAGCTTCAATGAGCTTGCTTGTCCTAGCTGTGGTAGCTCAAAATTCACTGAGGCCAGCAGCTGGCACCAATGCTGAGTTCAGTGTTGAGGCTTTTGGTGTGAAGAAGATAATGGTATGTGCTGCTCCCTGGAATCTGGACTGCAGCCAGTGCAAGGGTATCTGGAAGGGAAGAGGGATTGCAATTATGGAAATTAATAGAGATAAGAATGATTGGCAGCAGAAGAAGGTCATTCTGTTGACTTACTGTTTGCGCTGTTGATGTAAATTGACGAACACATTTATAAACAAAAAACCCCAGGGCTTTGGGTCATGGCAAGACATATTCCTTGTTTGAAGAGATATCCCCATGGTTAAAGTTTTTGTTTGAGGCATATCTACTTCACAGCAAGAAGTTGCATTCTGCTCACAGATTTTTTTTTTTCCATTTAACCTCAGGCAAAGTTTCTTCTTCTCAGATTAACATGATCATGTGTCCAAGGCCTAATTGCTACAGTGGAGTGCTGAAAAGCACAGATAAACTCATACCCTGAATTTCTGAGCTGTTTGGATGGGTGCATCTAATGCCTGAAAGTGCAAGTAAGTTTTGCAGCTCTATAGTGCTCTAGCCATTGAGGGGGAAATAATAGAAGTCCTTTTAAAATGTCCTTCTACTGGCTATGGTGTGGAAGGGTTACCTTTACTCCGTAATATCTCACATGAGAGAAGAGCAGTATCTCAGAGAGCACAGTGCTAACCATTAGTAAGTGCTGCCTTTTCATTATCAGTCACTGTTCTATTGCATTATTGATTAAGGTTGTTGAAAGCGATTCCTGCTGGTCCCTTATGTTCTTAACTGAAAACCACTTAACATATCAGCCACATCTAATTGAATGGCAAGAGAAATAAGTGAAGTGTCATTCATAACCACTCCCTGTCTTTACAGTCATTGGCAAAGTACATATGTGACTGAGTATTGAAACCATCTGAAGGCATCAAATTTCCAAGTATAATGCTGGGGTTTTTTAATATTTTACTCAACTTGTGCTAGATATGCTGCTATTGCTGATGTTCTGAAGACTCACATGCTTCACTTAGTGTAGGGACTAAAAGTATTCTGTACATTTTAGTTAAGCGTTACTATATCTCACAATCATTGGTAAATATTATTCTAATTATCTACTACATCTGTAAGACAAATGACATAGACATTCACTGAAACAGTGGAATTTCTTTTGAAGTCAGTGGTGGAACTGTAAATAGAAGAACTGTAAATAGCTGATTTTTAAATATTAGTATTAAAGTGACATCCAGAAGGCATCAGTCAGTGTTAGTTATGCTGCGCTCTCTACAATAAGTGTGTGAAGAGAGATAAAAAGTCTTTTCTACAAGGAATTTAAACAGTTAATAGCTGAAAGAAAGTGAAGAAGGAGGTAGGTATTAATGTCTCCATTTTACACACTAGATGCAAAGAAAAGTGGTTTCCCTAAGGCTGCAGTGTACCATTAGTACAAACCAAATTTGGATCTCTGAACTATATTCTAGGCAATTTCTCATAGTTTATTTTACAACCCCCTTTTGGTCCTTGAGGAAGGTTCCCCCTTCTTCCCACCTCAGCATGTAATTTGATATAGAGCATGTATAAGCATTCCCCATCTTTCCCCTTCTCATCCTCTTTCCAGAGGCTCCAGTACTTTGCTAATCACCTTCATTCTCTTTCAACCGCAGGAGAAGATCCAGAGTGGGATATGGAGAGCAGTATGCAACACATGAGGTAAAGGAGTATTATTGTCTCCCTTACCTGCTTGTCTGTCTTTTAATTAAAAAAGAGAGAGAAAAATAGAGTTAAGTACATCTGAAGAAAGATCATTAGAATGGAAATAATATTCATTGCCATTCCTGATGACACTGACATGACATATTCGTGTGTTTGTATATCTTTAAAAAAATGCTCTGTATACATTTATGTCAGGTATGTGAAGAGGCAGGTGCATCTAAGCAAAACAGACCCCTGCAAATTGAAGCACAATATCAAGATAAGGTTGTCATTGTGCAAGTCTCTGCTGCCCTGAAGCTAATGTATACAATCTGTTTTTGCAAGTGCTTTCATATTTTTGTTCTTTGTTATAAGCATATACAGCACATAAGTGTTTTTAGGATTGGCTGACTCTGGTATTTTGTAGTCACGATTGTGGTATTTAAACAGGAGGTGATCTGTTCTGCACATGGAAAAGGGGCTGTGTTATAGAGGAAATAATTTTTAAAATGTTGCTATTTTTTGGCAAGAGGGTGTTATGATTACTTTTCAAAGAATATATCCAGTGTTCATTATGTTCATGTACAAACCCATGGTTATTTGAATCTGATTTCTAATCTGTACCTAGGGACCATTAGCATTGTGTTAGAAATGCAAGTATAATATTAAATTGGAAACCTTTTACATGTATATAGTCTCATCTATTTCTCTTTTAACTACTGTGTAATATTGCACCTCAGTTTCAGCCGAAGAACAGTGGTTACTTAGATGAAATGACCAATGTCACTTGAATAACAACTACTGTAAATAATCTTTTTATAAAACTCCATTGTATTATTAATATCCAAAATGCATTTGGTATGATAAAGCAACATATTGCCCTTGGTTAAGAAAACTCCTTTCAAAGAGTTTGCCTGGCAGTGATTTTTGAAATGCGTTTCAAGACTTTCTGAAAATCTTGAAATACAAGCATGATACGATTGTATTATGAAAATCTGTTGGTGAGGGACACATTATTATCTTCAGTTTCCAGATGAAGCAGAGCTGGTGACTTACCTCCAGTCACTGCTAGCAAATTTGCATAGATGTTTATTGAATGCAGGCTTGGCTTTTTTTCTGCTGCACCACACTTGTACAGAGAAGAGTTATTTTTACAGAAGGTATTGTGTCCAGGGTATACATATCTAGCGGAAAGTTGTCTCAAGGTAGGAAAAACTCCTGAAACGTGCATCCCTCACATCTCATGGATACAATCTTTGCAGGAAAATGCTCAGCTTTGGAAACTGTACATCATGGCAGCATGTGTGTGCGTATTGGAGCACACAATGCCACATATAATATCAGGTTTTCTGAAGCAGGTCTATTTTTTATTTTAAGGCATGGTTGTGTTTAATTGGTGATTAATCAGTAGTGTTCCAGCTGAACAAAACCTCACCTCAGAAGGGTACAATTGGTGCTCCAGGTTTAGCCATCAACCAGGAAGGGACCTCTGTTCCATACAGAACTCCAAAGGCAAGTGTTTGAACGTAGAAATAAAAAGAGCTTGGAAGAAGCTGACAACAAGATTTTGCCAGCTAATGCTCTAATAAACAGATTGGGAACAATGCTACTGCATTGGATTTAGGGGATGGGCAGGTTCCAACCCCAGTGTATTGTTTCATAACAGTGGGGTTTTTTCATGCTGGTCTTTATCTTTTTCCCCTCTACGTAGTTACCAAGGAATGCAAAGCAAGCTATCAGTGTGTGTCAGATGCATGCAAGATCTAAGAGCTCTAGAGGAGCTGAGAACATGGATACAACATCTTGGATATCAGGATGACGCTATATGGCAGAGGAATCTGTTAAGGGGCAGAGGCTTCCAATTTCTGCTGAGTTTTGTTAGGATCCAGGTCTACTGTGTTACACAGAGAGCAAGTGTTGTCTGCAAGATGGGAGTGCATCTCTGTAGCGCTGACTGTAGGATGAGGGAGATCACTGCTGGGGAGTACAGGACATATAACGGGTGGCAGGGAAAGAACATTTTGGGATTCCACAGAACTTATCACAAGTTGTTTAGGAGAGGAATCACAAGCAGGGAAAGGGATGGACAGAGGTGTTTTGGGGAGGAAAAATCTTGGGAAAACAGAGAGATAAGGGACTAGAAGGGGACAGTTGCTTGTGAACAGGTAGTTGGGCAGTAGGCTTGCTTGGCCATGCCCTGCACTTGGTCAGCACTGTCTGATCTGTCTTTTCCACTTTTGTTTTCTTGGGTGCAGGACTTTCTCCTGTGTGTGTGCCGGAGCCCCGTCTGTATTGTTAGCAGCTGGAGTGGGTGAGAGTTTGTCAGTCAGTGTGTGTGATCGCTCCTGAATACCAACCTGGGCTTGCAAAGAAGTAGTTGAAATTACCTGGGAGCCCGGTGTGCACATGTGTCTGTGAGAGACAACTGGAGAAGCTGGATATGGGAGGGAGTGGGGGTCCCAGCCATATGGCAGAGAGGCTGTAGCATCTGGGTTTGACTGAGAGATCAGACCCCTGTGTAGGTGGTGGGGGGGTGGTTCTATATATGAGACAACTGGTGGACCCAGCGTCAGATGCTGGAGGGTCTGAGTACCTAAACCCAGGCACTGGAGGCATTTAGAGCCAATTCTTCACATTTTTCTTGGCAATTTACATATACACAGAGTAGGTCTCATTCTGATCTTATAAAATCAGAGTGTTTCAATTTATCCCTCTTCTCAGCCTTCGTAGAAACATGTTTCTGTGCTCAGTCTTTGTAGTGGTGGTGTAGAGAGCAAGATGCAGAGATTGCACGTGATGTGCAATTAGATACAGACTTTTGACCTTCCTGCTTTTTACAGCCATTTGTTCTCATTCCACGCAGGTACAGAGTGATGGAAAAACTGACCCTTTTTGTCTGGAATGCTTAGCACCCCTTTCCTATATCTGTTCTATAAAATAGGCCTCCTTTCTGAATCCAGTTCACTTGCTGTAGTTTTTTACTCGGGAAAACTCTCTCTCTGGACTGAGAGTGTCTGTAATGCACTGGGTTAGGCAGACAGGCGTGTGAATTGTAACTAAGCAGTTTGGATGAGGGGAGGAAGTACTGACTGGTTTCTTCCCCATGCTCCTGAGGAAAACCCCGTTCATAAAGAATATGAAATATACGCTACCTATTAACATGTTTCACAAATAATAAGTCTGTCATGGTGTCCTTCAAAGATTGCTTCAGGGTTCTGTCACACCAAATGTCACCACTCCCACATGATTAAGCACCATCAAGTCCAGTCTCAAGCAAGGCCAGTAATGCAGGGGTATATTTGTGTAAGGTGTGGCAAAGCATATAGGCATATGTATATGCTTGTATGTAATGCAAATTTCAACATATGGTTAGGCTTCATGGTGAGATATGAACAATCCCTTACCAAGTGAGAGAGAGCATTCTGCCTTAGTGTGGGCTAATGATTTTTTGTAACGGTTAGTGAAGTGTGGTGAGTGATCCTTATTAACAGGAGCTGCTTCCAGGGAGGAGAAGGATGCCTGCACCTGGCCTCCACAAGCATACCGACTGTTTGAAGTGGTGAAGATTTTAGGATAGTGAGTATTGACATTGTCTCCTAAATAAAATAATAATAAGTCTCTTGAGGGAGAGTGGGAGTCAGGGTGGAAGTGAGAAGGACAAAGCAAAAGAGGCTGTAGAGGTGAGGATCAATCCAAACAGATGCTAATGGAGGGAAGAAACACATGTTCCCTGACTGGAGTCTTCTTTAGGTTTGCTTACACAGGATAGGACGGACTTGCATAAAGACCACATTCTGAGCTCCACGGTCAAGGCCCTGGTTTGACATAATAGCATAGGAAGCTTTCTGCATGTGATCTAAAGATAGGTAAATACAAACATAGTTATCCTTTATTTTTGTTCAGCCATTTTGCTAACTTCTGTTTCTATTCAGGAACTTTAACTGAGAAATACAGTGCCCTAGGCACCGTTTCTGACCAGCAGATGGATCCTACCAGGGTGTGATATGGATCTTAGAAGCCATGAAAAATTAGGTGGAGTGATTGGACCCTGAAGGAATCTAACACTCTCTCTCATTCCCCCTCCCCACCGAGTTCAATCAGTCAATGCACAAAAGCTGTTTTGAAAACAACCAGCTCAAAACAAAACTTCATTTGTGGTGGTGGTGTTATATGAATGCTAAGCAACACCTACAAAGAGGAATACTGTGTGGTAGTGGAGCTGTTGTGTCCTTTCAGAAACATTTAATAGAGATCCATTTAAAAAAGGGAAAAAAAAGTCTTTGATAACAAGTCTAGTCTAGAAACTTTTCTTAGCAACTTTCCATGATGGTTTCAGAGTCATTTATGATGACAGATTCTTTATTATCACCAAGAACTCTTCTTGCCACAGATATAAAGTTAGTCAGTGTTATACCATGGTGAAAAACCACACAGGAACCTCTGTTACAGTCATGTGGGTAGGTGTGCAGAACCAAAAAAAACACTGATCCTGTCATAGATGTTAACCCATTTGGCCTGAGATAATGACATAAAATTGTGCAGTGTCTTTTGATTTAGTATGCCTTTGACAGTTCATGCTTTCTGAGGCTGTGTGCCAACCAGAATATCACCATCTTTCAGTTCATTTAAGCAGTGGATGTGTAAGATCCATCACCTTTGCCATGTATTCTGGCCCAAGTCTGTCCTAGGCAGTCTGCACACTGGTTAGCACGTCACCCCAGCAGTCACAGCTCCAGTGTTAGACTGTAATCCTTAGTATGTGTACAACTTTCTGTCCCATGGAGTTTCATTGCTGCTGTGAGGAATGTCAGCTACAGTTCCTAAGTGTTGGAAAGTGACCAGAATTTTGGTTTCTGTAGATAAAACAATACTTTAAAACAGGAGTGGTCTATCTCAGAGTCATGAAGTCTTTGATGATCAACAGGAAGCTTGATATATAAACCTAAGTTTAATGCTTTAATCTTTATTATTTTAATGTGACTTTATTTATAAAACAGATTTCATTCATGGAACCACTGTGTACCAATGTTTTACAGGCACCTTTAATTCCTTATCCAGGATTACAAATAGGCCTAAGAATAAAATGGAAGGAGATGGTATGGTATTAATTTATGCATTTTTGGAGAACATCAAAGTCACATAACCTTATATCTAATAATTTCATTTAATTATATGGTTCTACACTTTCATCTTCAAAGAAATCTACAAACAATGGCTAATTAATCCTTGCAGAAGCCCTTTGACATATGTAGGTAGACATAATTAATCCCATCTAACCGATTTCTTGCCCAGTGCAAGATTAGAGGTTAGTCTTGCTCTGTGGTCGTTTCACTAAGTTTGTGGTTCCCAATTTTCCTTAGATTTGGCTCTCCCCTATCTTGTTGTGATAGTTTAGAAGGATGTATGCCTTGGACTGTGCCAAGCCTTCATTCTCTGTCTTCCACATCTCTACCAAAATGCTTTGTCTCCCTCTTCCCCTCAAAACATTGCTTCCACTCTAGTCAATCCAGATGTGGAAGTTCTAACTTTTCCCTTCTGAAATCCTGTTCCTGGTTTTCACTTGCTTAACCCTGTAACTGCCTGACTGACTGTCTGCACCCGCAGTCCTCCTCTCACAAGTTCTCTGTCCTCCATTGCTTCCTCTGTGGAGCCTTGCACAATGACAATCTCCAGGGAAATCATATCTCTCCTCCCACACTCCTGGGTCCCTCAGCTAAATTATTAGGAATGGGGCTGGTGGGCCTGTTGCAAGCTGCTTTGTGTCTTCTAGTTGACTCAGTCTTGTACTGTGAGCAAGGAGAAAACTGAAAGTAAGTTTGCACCATTAAGTAGCAGACACCGTTCTCATAGAACACGGTCCATACCAAGGTGCAGGGTATGGTCCACATCTCTGTTATTGTCATGAAAGATTTTGCAGCACATTGTGACTTCCAAAAGCATTTTATAGAATCAAGGACCAGCACTGCTGTTCAGGTAGTATTGAAGGCTAAAGAAGGTTGTGATTGTGGAACCAAAGAGAAGCTGACGTTGAAACAAAGAATATGACTTGCCTTGAAAATGCTCTAGTGATGATATAGACTGGAGTGAGGCAGCTCTGAACACCATAGTGAGCAGCAGGGATTGCAAAGCAACAACAATTGTCTGTGGCAGACTGTGATAAAGTCTTGATTTGATTGAAGAAACTAATTCTGCACTGCATGTGGAGATGGATGAGGTACAAGAAAAGGGAGAAAAAAAACAATGGAAAACAAGATTCCCATCCTATGTCATCAAAGAACCACACCAGAATCTGAGAAATAGTGCCAGAACCTGGACTTCCTACCATGGCAGTGTTTAAGAGCTGATGAAATCTTACTCAACTATAGTTTTTCTTATCTGGTAGGAAACAGAGTTAATGTAATGTATCCTGTATTTGTTGATAACAAAGTCACATTTGTATTTGTGCTATTAAGTAATATGTCAAACCAGAAAATCCATTTGCCCCGACTATAGGGATTCTGCTCCCCAACAAATTAGTGAATGGATCAGAAATGCAGGCAGCTGATCTGACTGCTCTTGGCTGACATGCCACACTTTCCTTGTACTCATCATTTCCTTTGTTTAATAAAAAATGTTTTTCTTCATGTGACTACAGGAGAGAGAAAAGCAGAGAATACACCAAGGACATGAAATTTTCCAGCAACGTTGCACAGTATCTAAGGATATACTCCAGACCTTGTACACTGCTGCAAAAATTCCAACTTATCTCAACATTCCCAAAAGTGCAATTTTCTATTGATGAGATTACATAACTATGTCTGCTACTGGTTTCTGGTTCCTTCAGAAGAATGTTTGATGTTCAAACCCATATTTTCGGGCTCTCTGCAGCTGACAAAACCAGTGGATATCTTCCTAAAATAGATAGCCTGCCTCAACCACAAATTGATTGGACTTGACTGAATAGAAGGTCAGATGGATGATCATAATTGTCCTGCTTGGCTTTAGATCATTGGATTTACCTAAGTACTAAGTCTCTCCATTCAGCATGATTCAAGAGAGTAAAATCCACAGCTCTATAAAATAAGAATTGTACATTCAACCAAATGGAGAATGGCTGAGCATAGACATATGGTAGATTCATTTTTTCAGCCTGTTCATAATCCCAAGGAACATGTAGTAACAGAACAAATCAGCCTGTTGGTGGAGGTTCCCCCGCCACCCACAGCAAATCATATTTTGGGGCATATAAATAGGAGTCAATTACAATGACACATCCCTTTCAATCTTAGTAATTTCTACTGAAATCCAAGATGATTACTGTCAAAAGGAGGTGTACAAAGGCATGGCATTCTTTCTGCTTTAAAATAATTATATACTGCCTATACATGCAAGAGAAAGTAAATCACTTAAGGACCCTCTTGGAAGAAATAACTTTTAACGTAAATATGAACATGAGTTTCCTGACAGTTTAAATTTTAAATGACAGATAATCTAGGATCACCCAAACTCAATGGCAAAGCTTTATTTTATGATATTGTCTGACAATGAAATCCTGCATCTTGACAATTAAATTAAAACGGTTCTTTCACAGCCACATTGAAGGTCTCTGTTCTGATGTTTTCTCTTGCACTTACTTGATGCTACAGATGTTTAATTTATGTAAAGTCAATGTAGCAGTGAAGATTTGTTGCACAAAATCTTGAAGGAAATTTTCTTATAGTCTAGAAATATGTATTTTTGATCTCTGGAATTAAGAGCCTGTGGGCAGCGGATGAGTACAAGGCAAAAACCGTGCCCAGGTGAAGTGTTACCAGGTACCTCCCCTGTAGTGAACAGAATCCTCTTAAGATGATGACTGCTGAGATATATTCAGTGGTGGTTGTCTCTCTCAAACAGAGAGGGAAAAATGAAACGCCCTCTTTCCACTATGCAAATTTTACAGGCAGTTTACTGTGTTTAATGAACTGTTATAGCATATGCAGATGAACACTTCCCACCCACTCTCCACAGATTTGGCACAAGGTAATCACTTGTCCTGTATTTCTGTGCTATATAGTGGCTTCCCCTGCTCACGGAAACACAGCTCACAAAACTGAAGCAGAGGTCTCTAAAGGCTTCAGTTTGGCAAAGGTTAAATCTGCCTTGTCCTCTCAGGCCAAGACATGAGAGACTGACTAGTAGTGTCTTCTCAGCTTTAAACAAAACCAAAGGCTAGGAGGTAAGAAAGAAAGTCTGCTGCCCTTCCTGTCCTACAACTCAGGCCAAGCAAGACCATTGCTTCCTTTTGGGTAAGCTTTCACCTTCTGAGCCACAGCACTCACCACGGAGCTTTAAGCTCCATCTGACTGCAGTGATTTTGGCAAGGTCATACTGCAATCGAGGTGGTCCTACAGAATCAGTGCAGGTAAAAGGAAACAAGCACTTTCAGTGAAATTCAGCTCATTGCAGAGCCTTTAGAAGACACATCCATCAGCAAGGTGCTTCCTGAGGTCAATTATGCATAACCACAGCCTTTTGTAGATCTCACTGTTCCCTATTCTCTGTTAGGCGCAGCCCTCCTGTTCTTTTCTTTTCTCTGTCAATACAAAATTATTCCCACACTTGTTTGTCCAAGAATATTTATTATCCAGACCCTGTGGATAACTGCGTGATAGTGTCCTGTCTCTTACCATAATTAGCACTGGTACTGCATAGGTTATATCAGAGCGTGAGCAAGAAACTTTGTGATCAAGTCAATAGCTAGAGTGCCGTGGGTCAAATGCTTATGCTGGAGACTATTTTTCTCCTTTTATATTACTAGTCCCAACTTCATTGCAGGAGTGATATTTGGACAGATCTTTGAAAATGTTCTGGATGTCCTGCCATTACTTCAAAATAAAAGGTGAACTTCCTCATGATTCATTTTTCTTGCATCTGGAGAGATTGTTCATTTATATATAAAGATGATCAGATATAACATATCTGTATATATATAGTATATAAAATAAGTGTGTATACACACGTACATGTCTAAATTACTTGCCCTGCCACTGCCTCCAGCAGGAATATCCTTTGATTGCAGTTCAGACAAAATTTTCAAAAGATTTTGAGGAGTCATTCATGATTTAAGTTGCCAGCCTTGAGACATACTATGCATGCATGCTTGGTACACTGTAAAGATCAGAATGTTTAGCTGTCTTGAGTTCAGACTGTAAAAATGGGAATATCCTAGGTCAGTAGACACTTCTACAAGATTTGGTCTCATAGATTTTAATGAAAACGTAAGCAATTTAAACTTGTATTCTGAAGTGAACATCTGTTAAGTTAGGTAGAACATAGAAAATTCATTGGAAATTTTAATATAATCTGTTTGATCAAATATTGTATCAAAGCTTTTCTTTCCTGAGTCAGGGATAGAAATACAGTGGTTAAGTTTCACATTCAATAAATCATCTACCACTTTAGAAGCTTGCCTGATTCCCATCTTCTGGAGTAAACTGCCTTTATTAATCTTATAACAACTTAACTAACCAAATAATTGAATTTCTCACTTAAAGGAATTTTTTTCTCTCCAGTCTGCACTGCATGTAAACATCCAACATTGCTGGGAATGTTTTTAGTAGAGTCAGGGCGGTTCCAATACCAGAATTGTTTTAATGTATCTCTCTAGATTCATACACTATCTTTACAATAATAATCACGATAAAGAATAAGGGTGAAAATTATTTATTTTGCCTGGCTTTTAAAGACAATTAGGGAAGTTAAAATACTGACCAAAGCACTTTTGTATTTAGTATCTCTACCTTTAGAGCTACTGCTTGGAGAAAGAGCATCTGATGAAGGTGCTTTGTGAGAAGGCTGATGTCTCTGAGCCTCACCTGTGGCCTATGACAAAAAAGTCTTTCCCAAAGGCTGAGTCCAGGTGAGAGTCAAAGTATTTGATCCAAGAAACCCTCAGCATAAGTAACTAACGTCATTGGACAAGAGGAATAAGATTAGCTGTTTAATCTAGATACTTAAAGTTCAAACATTTCTCTGAAAGCATGCATTTAGAATTATTTTTATATAAAAAGAAAAGAACAGGGAAAATTCAGAAAAAAAAGAGCATATGAATTTTAGTATGCAATGGAGACACTAAGAAAGAAGTGAACCAACTCAGGTAAGTTAGGATCTCACAGTGAGGAAATGGAGGGGAGCCTGAACCCAAGACTTTGTGTAGAGATCAGTATATTTTAAAGTTGCTCTGCATTTCTTCAGGTTGTACACTTTTTGCCAGACCATTTCCATAGCTGAATGAACCAAAATCTGTATTTAAAACCTACTTTACTTACAGATCAAGATTTTGTGGCTCACGATCATCTCTAGTAAAGTTTTTTGCTTAGTTTTGAATGATCAAAGAAAGCATGAGACAGCAAAATTCCTAGTGAAGTGCTAAATGTTCTTACTAGAATGAAATTTTGTGCAAAAGGGTGCTTGCCGGAATCAAGAGTGATTAAGTACCACCTAAGACTTCAGAATTTTACCCAAAGGAAAATTCAGAAAAATATTTATCATTATCCAGTAAATTCTCCAGAGTGAAAAAGAAATTCTTCTGTCACAATGTGAGGAAAAGGCTCATTGAAAGGTGTTTCTTTTTATTGCTTTTATAAATGTATGCAAACAAGCTTTTTTCCAGGGCATAATGGTGATGGAATGAATTGTCTTTATGAATTTTCCTAAGTATGAATATTGCAATCCTGGTTGTGCTATTTAGAAGTGAAAAGTTTTGGGACAAATGGAGACCCAGGTCTGATTCTTTTATTTTGCCAGGGAAGCAGTGTCTGTTCCCTGCAATGTGGTTTCAGTGAGGTATCCCTGAGAGAGTCTTCTTTCAGGAACTACTTAAAAATGTTGAAACGTAAAAGCCAGGACCTCAGATTTCCCTCTCCTCTGGGAGTACAAATGGATGGAAAAGCAGTGGAGATCATTCAGTGCTGAATTGTCTCTTGAACAGAGCTGTTGAAAAATGATTCCATGGATAAAACTGATTCTGACTCTGAGACACTAGGCAATTCTTCTCCATGAATCTCTAGGATACATAAAAGACTTGAGTTACACAGAGGTCCTGTACAGCAGTGCTCTTGTGCCCTCTCCTTCTTTCTGCCCCAAATCTCTGCCAGATTTCTTGGTCAGCACCTTTGCAGATGAAGCTTATCAAAGTCCAGAATTCCAGGGAAACTGTTATGTCTCCTGAACCAGTCTTAGAATTTACCTAGTGAACAGGATAGGAGAACTGATCTAGCTGAAAAGAAATCACCTCCTCTTGTTCTGACTTGGGTTTCGGCTGGGTCATCTTCCCAAACCTCTGCCCGATGGTGCTAGTCCAGTGTAAAACTAGGTAGAAATGCATGACAAGATTTAAGAAAAAGATTTAAGTCCTAGGTTGGTATAAGATTTTACCCTTAGTTTTCAGTGTCTATTCTCCCTAAGAAGAACGAATTATCTTTCTCTTGAGTTGCCTCTAGCCTCTTTTGTTTTCACCCACAGAACAGTACAAATAGATACCAAAATATTTTGCCAGATAAGAAGCATGTAACGTGCTGTGGAAGAGTTGTGTCCCTTTATTCTACTATGAATCAGCATAGCCTGTCTGGAAATGCTTTGACAGTATCTGGCCTATTTTCTCCTACAAGCATGAGAAGACCTCTATCATCTCCACTCTGCTGAAGGTTTTGAATCTCAGCATTGTCTCTCTGCATCCTATAAACAAGCCAGAGAGACACCTACAGAAAATCAGAGGCAGCAATTTCTGCAGTCATGATAATTTTTTTAACTTTTTCTTCCAGTCCTTGCAAAACTGGGTGATATTTAAGTGACCCAAAAAGTCCAACATCATAGCCCCTGTAAGGAAAATAAAATGACAAAACATTAGTATATTCTTATCAGGGATTAAGGACATTGAAATGATGGGTAAGTTATTGAAAAAAAGTGGGGGTGTTTTTTACCAACAAAATAAATCAAGCTACTTGAGTTGCCCGACCTGCATCTGCAAGCATTCCTGTGAAGTTTTCAGAGTTTGTGTAGTAGTCTTATCTTGCCTCCTGTGCTAGGGCAAATTAGAATAGTTAGGCATTTTTTATACCTACTTGCTTCTCCAGCTGCAGCATAAGTCTATTTATATTTTTCATAAATTTCAAATACACTAGTCTGTTTTCTATTCAGTGGTGGCTTTAGAGAAATACCACTAGAGGGAGGGCAAGATGACAGCTGTAAGCCATTTGAATTTTGGGTCTTCTGTCCTGCAGATGTTGAAGTTAATGAGAAATTGTTGACTCCAGTGGTGCTGAAACAAGCCTTAAAAATCCATTCTCTTCCAGAAACATTTTAACGTTGCCTCAAAATCCTTAAATATTAAAAAATAAACTATTTAATTTAATCTAACATGCTATGAATAACTGTTAGATGTAATTAACAACAATCATGCATATTGTAAATCAGTTTTAGAAAACAAGAAGATATAATTATGTCCTTCTGAAATTATCTGGATTTCCCCAATATAAAGAGTAATTTGACCATTTCTGTAATAGCTAAATAAAATATTTCAACACACATGTCCATGCCTACACGTATGCACAAATTTACCCTCTGTTAGCAATCTAGATGGAGTACTGAGCAAATGTAGAAGAGCTGAATTAGTTTCTAATACTGTTTTATTTTTCTCTACAGCTTCAAAAAACACTTTAAAAATACCTAATGCAGTTCTGCAGCTAGAAGCTTTGAGCTTGTCAGATGTCATAAACAAAGCCACAGTGGTCCTGGTCAGTACTTCAATGAGAACCCTCAGAGGCAAGAAAGGAGTCTGTGGGATGCATCTATTTTCTGCGTTTAATACTGCTGCTATTTCAGTCTCCCACAGAAGTTCTTGTATTTCAGTTTGTTCTCATCATGAAACCTTTGTTTGCTTTTCTCCTTATATTTTAAAAAGAAAATGGTATACAAACAGTGGGAAAAATCCTAAATTACCAGCTCATTTTTTATTCTAAACATTACTTGTATAAGGTTTCAAAGGAAATAATAAGCAGTGTTTGAAACAGGGTCTTTAACATTTGGCTCATTGTTTAAAGGATGTTGTGGATAACATTTCAATTACCAAGTTACTGTGGCCTCAACCAAGAACTGTTTCCCTTTAATTTTGTTCCACAAGTGTACATAGCTGTGATAGCCCTTTTTGTTACATTTATAC
The DNA here is from genome assembly GCA_033558185.1 of Dromococcyx pavoninus. NCBI lineage: Eukaryota > Metazoa > Chordata > Aves > Cuculiformes > Neomorphidae > Dromococcyx > Dromococcyx pavoninus. Next base: position 1,061,965 of record JAUMJL010000047.1, read on the forward strand.
AATATTATTTGTTTTACAAGTCCCAAAACACATTTCATCAAGGCGTACAGCATGTTGATACATTAAAGGGGTTTCCTCCTGCAAGAAGTGGGCAAATAAGAAATATTGGAAAAATAAGACCATTAACAGTGAAAGGGAAAAGCGCCAGTACATTGGCTGTTGAAATCAATCTGGAATCTCCAGCCTATTGAGAGTCCAAGTTTGCCATATCTTCACATGATTGTACCTCAGAATTGACCTGGGAACCAGGATAAGGATAAGCCAACACTTTGGCTTGAAGTAAGATCTCAGCTCAATTTGCACCTTGGAATGAGTTCAAGCATGTACTCTCTCTGTGTGACTAGGTCCTGGTGTACTCTCCCACATCATATCAATCTTACACATATTACTAAAGATATCCATGGAGAGGAAATCTAATTTTCAACACAAGTTTTGGAGGCTTCATCTGGAATATCCTAAAGCTTTGAGCTTCTCCTGCATGGCAGGGCAGGCCTGATAATCATGCCTGTCCTTCCACCAATGCCCTCTAAATCCCCACCATGGAGTGTCAGGCTATAGACTTTTGTGTTTGGGGATAGATCCTGATGGCCACAAATCCATGGGAGAGGGCTGTCCCAGCTCAGCACGATTCAGGTCTCAGAGGAGCTCCAGGACCAGGCCAGCTCCGCACAGCACAGACGTAACAACATCACCTCCCTGAGCGGTAGTGTGATGCCCTGTTTGTATTGAGGTGACATCCCTGGGGCTTGGGAAAATGTAATGATGGGCTGTTTAACTCGGGTTGAAAAGTCAGACAGCTTCTTTTAGGACAAGGCGGGCTGTGGAGATGTTATTTGTCCCATTTGTCTTTTCTCTTCCTGTCAGTCCCTGAGCCAGTTCAGCCGCTGGTAACAGCCATCAGAGGCACAGGCAAGGGGTGCAGAGGGAGCATCATGGTTGTGATCCCAGAGGGGATAGGGGAGTCCCACTTCAGACTTCTGTTTGTGAAATCCTGACAAACCCTCAGTTACTGCTGAAATCCTGCATGTGGCGATTGCAGTGGCCCATAGGGTAACAGGATAATACTGGCATGTGAAACCAGATCACTTTTATAAGCTAGCACAAACCACAGATAAGCCCATAGTTTTTGGTAGACTTCTGCAGAACTGAGTCCTTTATTTGATGGATAGTTGCAGAGCTAATGTTTTTCTAAGGAGCTAGATCTGTAATGGGCAGGGTACGGCACAGATATACGGCTTGACACTGTAGCAGATAAAACTTCCCAAGTGATTTGGGGAAAAGTGTTCCTTTAGTTTCTGTGATTTTGAACTATTCTGTATAAAGGTTTTCATCGCCACTATTGATCATGTCTATTTTAACAACTATATGCCCAAAACATTGAGTGGCTACGTAAGACAGTAACTAAGGGTGATCGCCATTGCTAACTGGGAAAACGGTCACTAGCTGCATTTTTTAAAATAGTTGAAGACAGATGCCTATACACAGACACATGCATGCACATGTTCTGTGGAAGTTTTTCAGTGACTATTTAATTACTTTTTTTTTGCAAGTAATAGTTAATTCTCTTTTTGGTCCATTTTATCCATTTATCCTGTATCTGATGGTCTACCTGTTGCTAAATAAGAGCATCACTGGAGATCCTGACAAAGGTGCACCTGGGCAGACATGCTCAGGAGAGCAACCCCAGATGCTGGAAACAGGAAGATAATGAAACTCACAAGACACCAGCTTGCATTTTCAAACATAAAATTCTGAGATTCAGAAAAAATATTTTGTCTTTTAGGTTTTCATATTTCATGGAAAAATCAAATGGAGCATAAACAGCAGACCTTGGAAAATTAACCATAGCCCTAATTTTCTGAAAAAAAGACTGCTTCAGCAGGAATATTTTCATCAAGCTGTTAAAAGCATAAACTCTCCTGCTGATTGAATATGGTGCTCTGTTCTGAGTTATGAAAACAATAATGAATTCTTACACATCTGCACATGTGCTAAAGATAAAAGTCAGGTTCCAGAAGAAGTTTGTGTATATGCAAGACGTCAGTCCCTTGAACTCCACTGAAAGGTCTTTCTCCCAGGCATTGCCTGAGAGATCTGCTTCCAGTTCTTAATTTTCCTTTTTTTGATCTGTCTGTTAGTTAATAAGAAGCTATTTACATTTCGTTACCAAGATAGTACTATCAATATTAAAATATAATTGATCCTCAAATTCACCATTTACGTCTGCAACAAAGTAAAGCCTATATTATCTCTTTGTAACACTTGCTTCAATTGAGGTGTTTTGCGTGGTGTTCTTTGCATTAGCTTATGTCAATGATATTCTTGCAGTTTCCTTCATAATATAAAATATTTAATTATCAATCATGACAATCCTGCTATAGGTTTGGATAGAGTATTTCATGCCTCCATTTATTAACCCTGTTGTCAAACAGTGAACAAAAAAACATGTCTGGTTTCTCTTAGTTACTGTTGCTTTGGAAACTAGTTACATGCCTTGATTTGTAAGTGAGTATTCTTTCAAAAAAGAGAGTTTAACGGAACCTGGGGTTTTTATCTTTTCCTGTTTCATTCTTTCTATCCCTGTTGCGATTAATATGCTGTATCTAAGAGCTCTATTTCAAATTGGTGAGCTACAGCTTCTGAGTTTCTGACTCATAATTCAATTTAGAGCAGGCATTTATCAGCAGAAACTTATCGTCACAGAGGAAGGATGGATTTACAACTAATGAAGTCTTATTGCAATGTCTTTACCAGCCTTCCTCAGTGACCTTAGCAAATCTCTGTGTAAATACTGTTATTCTCTTTTACTGTTATTCTGGTTTAGCTAGAGGAGAAGTATTTTGAGCAAGGACTATAACTGTACATGCAGATAACTTAGAAGAGCTGTGGTCCTGACAGTGTTCTTCAAAGATGCTTCTTGTTGCTTTTGGTTCAATAGCAAGGCTCAGAAGTTTTCCCCTAAATAACCAAGGAGAAGGGTTCACTGATACTTAAGCTCTTGCAAGTGAGAAGGTAGAAAGCATGGAATAATCTTTGAGATTCCATAACAATCCAGTCCCCACTATAAAATCTTAATGCAACATTGTTATTATTTAATTGTAGATTTTAAAAAGAGGGGGTTTTGTTTGGTTTAAGATATATTTAATTCATGAGTGAGAAGGAACTTACATGGCTATCGAGTTCATGCAATTTTTAGAAGCAGTTCTTGTGAAACAGAAAATGCAGAACAAGTACACATCCATCCCATGGCTTATCCTTTAAATACACTGTTAAGAATACATCTTGATCTAGCATCTAGTAATTGTCTCATTATCTCTTAAAAAACTGTTAGGGTGCTTTGTCTTCTGCAGTGTACTTAGATGTACTGAGTTATTTTTACATTGGAAGGCAGCAGGAGGTCTGATTTTAGTCCTACTTGCTCACCACGGTGCAAGATTTCTGGCATTAACCTGCAGAACGCTCTGTTATTGGAATTTTTGTCAGAGACTGAAATGCTTTTTAAAGTTACCAAGCTGACAACTCTGAGACTGTCGTCCTCTATTTATCTGTTGGATGGGTACAACATTGGCAGTGACTGCTCAAGATGCCCTGTGTTGTTCCTTTGCCATCTACTCTAGGCAGATGTAGAAGGTCCACCCTCAAAAAAGGAGAGAAGGGAGCCTTCATGACTTCATGTTGAAAAGCAGTAACAATTCTGCAGTGCTTCTAAATGCCAAAATCCTATATTGGAATGATACTCATATTGCCATGTTTCTTTTCATCAAAGTCTTGACTGGTGTACCAGTTGAACTGATAAGTAAGTCCACAGAAATAGGAGATTTCTCTCCATACTCTTTGTATAGTCCATAGACAGAAGTCCGTTCTTCCAGAGGCAAATTCAGAGCAGGAGCCTAAAATTAGGTGCTGCAAATCTCTAATATCACTCCCCACTCGCCATCAAGTTGCCAAAGGTTGAGTATCCTTGCAACAGACTTCCAGCTTATCCCATCAATCTCCCTACAAACACTGGAAGTGCGTTACTTTTTGGAATTCTCCTTAAATCCCCGAAAGGAGATTGTAGCGAGGTGGCTGTTGGCCTTTTTGCCCAAGTAACAAGACTTGTCCTGTTGGACAAGAGGAAGGACCCTCAAGTTACACCAGGGGAGGTTTATATTGGATATTAGGAAAAATTTCTTCACTGAAAGGGTTGTCAAGCATTGGAACAGGCTGCCCAGGGAAGTACTTGAGTCACCATCCCTGGAGATATTTAAAAGAGGTGTAGATCTGGTGCTTAGGGACACGGTTTAGTGCTTAGGGACATGGTTTAGTGGTGTACTTGGCAGTGTTAGGTTTATGGTGGACTCGATGATCTTAAAAGTTGTTCCTAACCTAAGCAATTCTATAATTCTATGATTCTAAACCTTCAATGCTCCAGACCTGTCATGAGGAAATATCTGTACAAGAGAAAAGTTATATGGATAATTCTGGTACTGAGAATACACTTTTCCATTTCCAGTTCCCAAAACACCTCAGCACAGGACCTCTTTGGTAGTTTTTTAATCTTCTGGAGCAAAGTATTTGCATTTCTCTGAGTATTGCCTAGGACACTGATACTAATGAGTAGTACATCCTTATTGGATTGGTATATTTTAATTTTAGCCACCTATTCTGAATCTGTATTACAAAAGAAATTAAATTTAAAGCAAACAAAATTACTCATTTCAAAAAATGCCTACTAAACATTATTGTAAATATTTAATTGCCTGCTGGCAAAAGTTAAAGAAAACTCTCAATTGATTATAAGCTTATATTTGAAAGTCATTTATCTAACAAGTCGTAGATACTAACAGTTAACTAGTCCATACGATCAGGGATGCAGAATATGCACACAGTATCTGCAAACAGATTGCATTCATGGAGATGGGATATTAATTATTAACTAGGGAAGATAAAATGCATTTTTATTTAAACCTTTCCTTGAGGTCCCCAGAGAGATGGGGAGTGGGGTTTCTATTGAGATTTCTACCTCTTTTGTGACTACTGATCACAAATTTACTTAGAACAGAGGCTGATCCTCATAGACTGCTTTCCCTTGTATGGAAATGTCAATTGTCCTTTTACAGTCATCTAATCTTTCAGTGGTAAACCTGGTTTGTTTACCATGACTTGCCTAAACTACTAGCAAATCTCTATAGTAGTGAGAGGTATCACAGTATCACAAGGTTGGAAAGGACCTCTGAGATCATCAAGTCCAACCTATAACCCAGCACTAACACCAACCCATCATCTAAACCATGGCACGCAGTGCCTCATCCAGTCTCCCCTTAAACACCTCCAGGGTCGGCGACTCCACCACCTCCCTGGGCAGCGCATTCCAATGGCCAATCACCCTTTCAGTCAAGAACTTTTTCCTAAGATCAAGCCTAAACTTCCCCTGACGAAGGTAAAAGGTTCTTTCCACCCTGACCATTCGCAGAATACATCCTGAAGCCTTTCTATACATTGTAACTTATATTTACTGCAGATGTGTACAAACGTGGGATTAGAACTACATCTCATTAATAGCTCTCAGGACTAGAGGGTTTGATAATCAATTTGGGATGGCTAATTCCCAAACCTTGTCCTTAAATGGTACGGTGATACTACTACAATTGTACACACATGCTCATTTCCTTCCCAGCAAATAGCACATTCACTGCCTGCCACACTTCTTTGATAAGTGTTAACTTTATGAGAACCCCTTCCAATTTACTACTACAAGATACTTGCAACCAAGGTTATGAATCAAGCTTTCATAAGTCTGACTGTTAGATTATACCATGTGACATACAAGCATCAGAGATGGAAGACAACAGTCTAAAGTTGTAACAATAATAATTACTGTTCATTTCTCAAATAGTAATTCTTAATTTCTGTTTAGGATTTGTTGCTTTAACCTAAAATCTGTCTTAGCAGAGTTGTGCTTGTGGTGATGTATTTTCCTCAGGTTTAATTGTACCACAATTGTTTTGGTGTTTTCAAATATGATTCACATCACCTTTGTACAGTTAATCTAAGACAGTTTGATTGTTATTCAACACTTAGAAAACAAAAGGCCATAGGCCTATATTAAACAAGTGATTGATGCAAGTATGAAGCAGTGTCACCATAGCAACTCAGCGTGCACACAGGATACAGTATTTAACCTTGGGGAGCTCTCAAAACTCTTAATTCCTGAAATAGCTAAATGCTATATGGTAATGGGAATGTGCCTTTAGTGTTACAGCAGATTTGTCTTAGAAATGTGCAAACACTTTGGCCCAATATAACTTCCAACTAAGACACCAATAGCGTATGAGCATTCAAACTGACGTGCCTCATGGAAATAATGACTTGCAGTTATAAATGTGCGAGATTGCTTGCTCTTTTTGGAAGTGGGAGGGAGCTATCTGTAGAGCTTATTGCAGTACGACAGAAGTATCTTAGCGGGGAAATATTTCCAGAAATTACTGTTAGAGTTTTATTCCTTGTTCCACTTGCTAGTCCACACCCTCCCTCCTATCTATGCAGTTACTGTGACTTTTGTTAGGAAAAGGAGGAAAAATATATAGGCTTTTGTGTTTGTCTTGCAGGTTTGAATTTTCCAGTTCCTAGTAAATTAGCAATGTGGTTGATATTAATTAGAAATGTGAATCTATGTGTCCTCAAGTCAGATAGAAGTCATGTGAAGTAGCCTCCCTAGGGGATCATGCTGCTGGTAAGAAAAGCTCTAGGCAGCAAAATTTTTTGCTAAAACCAGCATTTCAGTAATCTTTGGAAACACAGGAGTTTTAGAGGTGTAAGATCATAAGATCAAAATGAATTCTTAGCAGAAACAAATAGTGGTAGGGTTGAATACTCTGTGATTACTACCTCCCTTCAGTGGCAAGGCTGATGTTTTAGTATTTCCCCATTTAGCTTAAGACTGACAAGTATCATAAAATACCTAGGACAGGAGGCCACATACACTGGAGGACTTGTTACCTAACTACCTTTCAGGGTGCCTAAAACATGTATCATTAAGTGTTTCACAAACAACCCTCCTTAGCTACTTTAGATATCTGTGACCCCTTCGCGTCTCAGTTGCCAGTGGTAACATGACCCAAATTCTTACTTTTCTGCAGTAACAATTGAGAATCAGCAGTCCAATGTCCACCTCATACCTATGCTCTGGCAAGACCTGCAAACGAGGCCTTCCCATCTGTATTTCACCTGTAGGACGGAAGTGCTGATGTCTTTATGTAAAATGATCTCCTGGGAAGAATCACTTACTTGGGACAAGGAAATGCAGACATCTATTAATAGAAGAGACACATTTATGGATACCTAAATTCCAAGGGACAATTTAACAGAAAAGCCCCATTTAGCCTGTAAAGGAAGTTTTTAGGCAGGTTTACCAATAAGTAAAAAAAACAATGGTGTTCATAATACACAAGATAAGAGGCACTATTACAGAATTCTGTCATATCTGACATAGTGTGGATTTCAACTGCATAACTAAGAGAAATGTATAGAGGGAGTTGTGTTAGATGCTGTTTTTTTCCACATCCTGCTGTTGCAGTGCTGTTCAGGAGCATGTCCTTCTATTGTGTTTTAGTAGTCTGTCTGAACAGATAATTTAAAATTCTCTGTTTTTTTCAGAATTTCACCACCAGAAACTCTGGCATGAAAACAGAAAAATGCTGAAAAACAATCTGCTAAATAAGACAGCAAGACAAAACATGAATACTTTTAAAATTTCTGCCAAGTGTCAAAATCAGGATACAAGACTAGCTGAAAGTATTTTGGCCAGTCCATCAGTTTCCAAGTCAGTAATCCATAAAAGCTGTGGGTTCATTTAAGAGTCAGGTCCTGTACCTAGTGAAGTCAGAAGCCAAAGGTTCCCCACTGACTTCAGCAGGGAAGAAGGGTAAACGTCTTTTAGGAGGGATAAATGTTGAAAATTCCCAGCTTCAAGACAAATAAATTTTGGCCCAGCTCTTCAGTAAGGTACAATCCTGTTATTTGCTGTGCTGCTCCACTGACAAACTTCTCAGTGGATGGCTGTGATTAGATACTCTCCTGTAATGGGGCCAGAAGTCTCCCATCTGCCAGTCTGATCACCCTGCTGGGACACGGGCTTCTTGACTAATCCAAAAACCTTAGGCACAGTGGAAAGACTGTTGAGACATATTCAGTCCCTGACTGTGACTCATGGTATTCATGTTACTCATCCATGTGGGCACTAATGAAGTAACTAAGGTTCTGGGAACACAGGGGACGGAGTCCAGGTCACAAGTGATGCTTGCCAATACTCCCATTTGACTGCAGAGGCCTACCCTGGGTCATATGAGTCATGAATTTGAATGAAGATCTTTACTAATAATGTTGGCATTTGGCTTCTGCTTCCTTAAAAATAAAATACTGATTTTTAAAGGTGGAATGGTGAGAAGAAGGAGCCTGTAATAGGGAAACTGTCTGATAGCAGTGCTCAAACTTTGGGAGAAAGACTTTGATCTAGGGTTAAAAAGATGGGCACTCAGTCTCCAGAGGAGTTAATTACAGAGTTTCAGATGCTCTTTGAAATGTTATGTGTCATCCACAGTATTGCAGAGACTGGCAAAATGTCTAATTCAATCCCTAGACTGACCTTCATGTTTTTTCAATAGAGCAGCTGTAGATCAGAACATGATTTCAGGTTATTTAAAATTATTATTCTAAAAAGTTAAAACTACTTGCAAAACGCTGTCTGAATTCAAGCAAGGATGTACAAGATAAATAACATATCATAAATTCATCGAATCACGGAATGGGTGAGGCTGGAAGAGACCTCAGGAGGTCTCTAGTCTGAGACCTCTGATCAAGCAGGGTCAGTTACAACAAACTGATCAGGGCCGTGCCCATTTAGGTTTTGAGTGTTGCTAAGACAGCAACTCCACAGCCTTTCTGGTGACTGACCACCCCCCCAGGGGGCAGAAAGTTTTCTCTTGTGTTTAAATGTAATTTCCTATATTTCAGGTTGTGACCATTGCCTCTCAGCCTGTCACTTTATACTACTGAGAAGAATCTGTCTCACTCTTCTTTACTCCCTTCCATTGCATAACTTTTCTGGAATTATAGATGTTGGGAAAAGGGATCAGAGATAATAATGCTATAAAAAAATCTCTTTTCCCTGGATAAGAGCTAGGAACTACTAGAGACACTGTGTTAGTCTACCTACTCCCAAGTAAAGTAAGTGCTAAACCCCCTCCTCTGCATGTCATTGGTACTGAGTGACTGTCAAGAATAATTTTCAGTGATTTAAGTTAAAGTGGGGGGGGGCACCTTATGTGAACTCCCATTTGTTCTAAGTATTTTTATTAACTCAATAATGAAATTCAATTAATACATTTATAAAATCTACTTACAATATGAAGGGAGAAGTTTCTCACTTTGGTGGCGGGATCAGAACTGGAAATGAAAGTAGTATGAAAAATCAGACATCATCTGAAATGAAAAACCAATGAAATTCCACAAAGACAAATGTCAATACACAAATGTAACAGGCGTGTCTTTACACAGAAAAGGATCTGAGTGTTATAGTGAATCACAAACTGGCTATGAGTAACAAAACAATATTTTTTAATAAAAAAATGTCTTAGTCAAAGGTATATTTGTAGAAATATTGTAGGCAACCCTTGAGAAGTGATTATTCTGCTGTGCTTGGAAGACAACTTAATCTCAGACCACTGTGTCCACTTTTTGACAACACATTTTAAAAAAGATATCCAGAGGAGGATGCAAAGAATGCTAACGGATTTAGAACACAATCAGCGAAGAAAGGTAACTCCATTCCTTTAGGCTAGAAAAGGGAAGTTTAAAAAGGGACAGGATAAATCTCCTAGTGTGTAAAAAAAAAATTGTAAAAAGAATAACTATCAATTGTTTTTAAGACCAGTGAGAAAGGAGAAGAAGAAATTATTGCAACTAAATATTGTCTGCTCTAAACTGCACTGTTAGTGTAATTTTTCAGAAGGAATATGTTGAGTGTTGAAGTATTAGAGTAGCTCTCAGAATACACCTAAATGCCTTTTACTGGACGTGTTTAAGGACAGTTCATATCAACAGTTGTTGGAAACAGTGCAGAAGAGGGTTAGGGCAGCCTCCTGTTTTCCTCCCCAGATCTTTGTCACTGTGGTTTTAAGACCACAAATCTCAAACCGAATTAAGTGCATCCTTTTTCATAGCATGGGCGAAAGTAAATTCTGCTTCCTTTACAGAACACATGAGTGTCCTTGGATAAGGAAAGGTTCACGCTTACCAGTCTCTAGATGGGATAAGGATCTATATGCAGGAACAAAAGAAATATTTCCTGGTGTATAAATGGGGTTTATAAAAGCTACTAATGCTGCGATGAAGGCAGTCCTAGAGGGCTCCTGAGGTAGACCAGATTTCTGCTAGGAAACCAAAAGTTTGGGATGATCTCCCTCTCCTGATGCAATCTTCTCTCTCTGCCCCTTCGTAAGTAATTCTTGCTAGAGATGTTTTCTCACTGGGCATTCAAAACCCTTTCTTTGGGAATACGAGAGCATGGCAAGCCCTAGATATTTTTTTCTCACGTGTCCTGAAGAAAACATAACCTAAATTCTTCCTACACAGTCCCCAGATCATCAGTTAGCCTAAATCAGCACGTCGCCGTTGGCTAGAAGGTGCATGTAGTCAAAGATGAATAGCATAAAAGTTCCATAGGTAAATTAAAGGTGTAAAAGCAGTGGCCTGAATCTAGCAACTTTTCTTACAGAGGCCAGAAACCCAACTCTAATTTATTAGTCTGCAATGTAAAGAAGAGGTCATTAATCTGCTGCATCCAATCTTTATTAGTAAAACTTAATTATACAGCAAAGCTCATGTAAAGGCAGTGAGTGCAGCCGCTCTTTCACGTAAAATCAAGTTGCAGTGCCAAACCAGCTTGCATACATGCAAACAGAAGCAAACCTGCTAGATTTTGACAGCCAGAGGCTCTGAAATGAACATTAACTAAAAAGAAAAGGCACAGGCACTCTTGGTGTTCCTTAGCTAAAACCTCCCTGTCTTTTCGATCGAATGGACTGCACTGAGAGCAGGCAGAGCCTTCTCCTTAGTGGCGCCATCACTGATCTCTGTCAGCATGAACTGGTCACTCAGTCTTGCAAATGCTGTGTGGTTCCTCACTAGAACTAAAAACATCTAGGAATACAATGTTTTCTTTTTTTTTTTTAAAATATAGTTCCAAATGGTCTATAGATAATGCATGCAGATCCCATAAAGTATTTTTGTTGCTAAATCTTAAAACAGTGTTGTTCCCCCTTGTTAAATTCTATAGAATTTGTCCATAAAAGAAGCCATGCCCAAATACCCTTCTCCATAGCAAGGTCTTTTCTGGGCAATATAAAGAAATTTATTTTTTTGCCTGTACATTCTAACTTTGTCAACAACTTTCTCTCTAAATAATTTCACCGTAAACTTTATGGGACAGATTCATTTCTAAGGAAAGACAGCAGAAGTCACTGTAAACAAATTTAAGCAAACACCTTTTCAAGAGGTGAATTTACCTCCCACTTCACAAATAAAAAGTTTGATCCACTAGTAAGACATCAGAGAATGAAAATAAAAAGTTACAATAAGACAAAAGATACTGTCACTTCCTGATAAAACCTATGTTAAAAATGCTAGTGTTCCTTCAAATGCAATTCATTCCTATAATTACAGCATCATTAAAGTAACAGTCTAAAGGGAAAAATACCTTCATGGAAGTGTTCATGTGAATAGTTATTTAATGTGCTTTTTAGTATGTCTAGATAAAGGGCTTTTTGCTGAATTTAGGACAATCTATTATCAGACTTCTGCAGTCATTCTACTTAATTACTTTTTTGCTAGGATCATTTTTACTCCTAGATCTATATATATAAGGGCAGTTTAGAGGGAGAAATTCTATTACTGCAGCTGTAGGAGAGTAATTCTCATCATTCTTGTCAGTGGTTTCACACTGTATTTTTCTCACATTATCCAGCACTAAATAGACAACTATTATTATTATTGCCCCCTCTCTGGAAGTGTTCAAGATCAGGTTGGATAGGTCCTTGAGCAGCCTGGTCCAGTGGGAAGTGTCCCTACATATGACAGAGGGATTAAAACTAGACAATTTTTACAGTCCCTTCCAACCCAAACCATTCTATGATTCTATGATTGATTTCCAAGTAGCTTCCTCAGTACTGGGCAGCTGCTACAATCAGATTTAAGCATTTGAATTCTGTCTTATCACCAGTGTGAGCACCTCAGTCCCAAATACAGCTTGTCAACATCCTTGATCTGCTACTGCATAGCCAGGTATGCTCTCATATTCCAAAAGAATAAGTTCTTTTCACCCACCTTCCCTGCTGAGTACCCTAACAACCCGGTTACAGACCCATTTTTGCACTTTCATTCTCTCAGGAGCCCAATGAATATTCATTCCATGCAAAGTGGAACAGTTTGAGCAGAAATAACTGGATGTCTCACCCTTGTGCCTTAAAATAGTCGACCTTTAGTGATCAGCATATTCACCTCGAGGTGGGAAATGTCGGGTCAGATTCCCTAGGGCAGCAAAAGGAATTTAACCCAAGCCTCCCACAGTCTTGCTGGGATAGATAGATTTTATGACACGAGTTTGTTCCTTGCTGTATCTTTATGGTTAGCTTAGCTTTTGTCTACATTTATGTGTTGATCCCTTAAATAATATTGGTAATTTATGAAAAATTAGAATGATGCTCTGTGATGCTCTGCTGGGCTTCTTTTCAGTGGAAGCCAGGGTGCACAGAGCTGATCCCCCAGCCTTGCCTGAGCAAGATACAGCTACATACTCAGACCCAGAAACATAAAAGTGGTCACTCTTTGCATGGTCTAGATGCCAGTGTTAGGTAATTCAGTGTGCTGGGTACTCTGGCAGATGCCTCCTTTTTCTCGTGTTGTGTGGAAGGCAGAGCTTCACAAGCTTTTTAAACTGGATAAACACCTGACTTTTTTGGAAAGACATCTGTCTTGTAGTGTTGCCACCACTGTTTTAATTTGCAAATACCTACAAGTGCTGCCACCACTGTTTTAATTTGCAAATACCTACAAGTAATTTAGCCTGGAGTGTTTATTTGTTCCTCGGTTTTGTTTGACTGTGTGTGTAACACTATATATAATGTGGTGGGAGAAGAGCTTTAGGGTTTGCACTGGTTTTATGCAAAACCTTTTGATGTCTTGCAGATGACTAATTCAGAGTTGTGGATCCTATACTATGATAGAGCACCTGAAAAATATGTGTTGCACTACCACAGTCTCTGCACGTTTGCTCTGATTCACAAATGTTAGTGGACGTGTCTTCACTATGTTTCTGTTTGTACTAATATCCCATTGTCGAAAATGTCCCCTGCATTTTTGGTAGTTAGCTTGGAATTCATGTTTTGGAGCACATAACCTTTTATTAAAATCTTTATGCAGTGACGATGAGCTCCAGCTGTATCTGTGAGTACTTACTGCCTGCAAATTCATTCCCAGCTGTTTCATGTTAGATACCCAGAAAATTAAGAAAGCGTAACTTGTGGCCGCTTTTTGAAAGCTGGTTTGGGTGACCTTCTCAGCATCATTTAGGACTTGAAGAGAGATAGTCTATCCATGACAGAACTCAGATGTGGTATGAGAAAGGCAGGTGTTTGGGGACACTATTTTTGTCTGGTGCACAAACTTCATTTGACACAGAACAACGCTGACCACATGCACTGAATGAGAATTCTTGTGAAATAAGTAGTATTTGATCATCAAAATAAAAACCCCATTGTAACATCTTTTTATATTGGAGCCTTAATTTTGACGATAGCTACATATGAAATGTGAAATGGGTATTTGATTAAAAGAAAGATGTCTAATTCTAAGTTAACACAAATATTATTCAGATAGAAGATAAATCTTATTTTTACTTTGCCTTTTGTGTAGTAAATAATTTTTTTTCTTAAATTATTTCCCATGGATAATCCCCAGCAGATATTGGTGAAATGATTTGAAGAAAAACAGAGTAGGACTGAGCTTTCATCTTCCTTCTGGGAGTTCGCAAGCAGTATTCATGAGAGATATGGGCAAACTAGCAGGGCAAGAGATAACGGGAAACCTAAGCATAAAAAGGTATGAAAGGTATGGCGAGAGAGGGAGAATTTTTAAGTGGAAGGCAAAATTATGCAGAAATCATGTAGGTTAAATTCTCTCAAAGCTGAAGATTACTCATCCCTTTCAAATGCAAATGATGTAAAGATGTCTTATAGCTAAAAAGGTAAGAGTGCTCTCTTACTAATGACACGTTATATCAAACATATTTTAATTTAGGCTATCTGGAGTTGTTAGTCAGGATATTGATCTAGGCAGCAGCAAAAGTCATTAGAGATACTTACAGAGGTTTCAAAAATAGACCATGCGTTTTTCACCCAAAGTCTGTATCTGAGAAGGTGGTAGTGAGAATTGACTTTCCTTAGTGACAGTATTAGCTGAATGAAAGTTTTCCTGTAGTGTGGTGAAGCTGGTGCTGGGGAGTCATCCCTTGACAATTTTTTTTTTTAACCCAGTAGTCAAGAGACCTTAGATTTTAAATAAAGCAAGGTTCCAGTATGAGGCATTGCAATGTCTTATGCTGAAATGTTAACTGAGAGGTTTGGGGATTTTTTTGCACATAAACTGATTGATTTTCATGGAAGAGGAGAGAGGCGTTGGGGTAACATTCTAATTAAAATATCATTTTTTAAAAGTGAAAATTTAAAAATTCAGTGGCTCAAGACCCTTTTCAGATACATTCAGCAGGGTGTTTAAATAGCTGGTCTACAGAATTGTTTGCAATTGTCAAAATGTTCAAGTGAGCTATAAATAGTCAGAAATAACGTAAACCGGTCTTGCTTCGTCCACAAAGTTATATTATTGTTCCCTACAGTACTTCATGCCTGTCAGGAGATTCTTCAGTTATAATAGGGTCTCTGCCCTTCTCCTCAACAGCCAAAAATAACTGGGAATAATTGAGTCTGAAGACTCAGCCGTGCAAACGTGTCCCTGCCATGTCATGGCTGCACAGCTTCCACTGAACCATGCCACCACCTCCACCGTCTGCTGTCACCTGCAGTGTAAGTGTTCACAGCTTTGGTGGAACTCATGTTGGCAAATAGATAAATGTTTATCAGGTTTTTCCATCTTTCTTCTTCTCAAAGATTTCATTCTTGCATGCCAAAATTGCTCCAAGTTGACAAATTTCCAGGGACTGTAGGAAATCAATGTTGAGGCCATGAATGTGTGGATCTTGTCCTCTGTAATGGAACGGACCACTTAAAATTGCCTTCTAAATTTGCTAGGATAAGAGCATTCATAACAGAGCTTGTTAGTAACACAAAGGTACCTGCTGCTCCACCCATCTTCCAAGGGACCACTAGCTGGAGGGAGAGGTGGGGGAACAGGACCCTTTCTCAGGAGTAGTGACATGCTGCCCGGTGATCAGCCACAAATCCTCCAGCTCAGCAATTTTCATTCTGATCCAAAGCCTGCTGAGATCAGAGGCAGTCCTTTTACTTTGAGAGGCTGAGTGATGTCTTTTGGCATACCAGTAAGATTTTTACGCACTTAAAATTTTCAGGTATGTCACTAAATTGAGGCCATACAGATGTTTCAGAGGGAGGTTATCAGCTTTTGAATCTATAACCAAGATAAGTTCACTGCTCTGATAAATAACTATGATATATTTATTTCCTTTTATGCTTTTTGGAGAGCTCCTAATATTTATGTACTAAGCAGCAAGTCAATGTCATTCCATGCAAGTGTGTATGATTTTAATATTGAGAGGATCCAAACTGTTTGCCTCCCTCAGAGACTTAGTCACAGAATGAAAGTTTCCCTACAGATCTTGCAATACCATTCATTATTTAACTCAATTCTCTATTTCATTTTGTAACAAAAAGATCTTTAAAGGCTTTAAGTAAAGGTGATATCCATTTGTGCATGGAAAGGTGTGGAAAAACGTTTGGCAGACTGTGACTAATGCTGGGAGAAGCTGGTTTTGTTATTGTGTTTAAAGAGGATTATACAGTACTATTCATTGGGCTTAGCAATCAGGAAATTTTAAAAGAACCTGTCTGGTCGTGGCAGCTCTGTGTCTCTCGAGTTATGATATTCAACAGTAAGACAGGCGTTGCTATGGTAATTAAGCATTTTTCAAGGTTTTGAGGTTTTTTCAGATTTCTTCAGTTATTAATAATTTTCCTAAAACAGTTTGGAAAAATACTAGTACATTAAAATATCACTTGTTCCTTATAAATGAGCTATTTAGGGTTGAATCCCTGTGTTTTAAAAGTCCGTGGCAAGTCTCCCACTGATTTTTATGGAAACATGACTCAGCCTTAATTATTTGTCAATTTCTGTATTATTTCCTCCAAGCGTAATTTTTTTAATCAGAAATATTGAAAATGCCATGGTTTCTGACACACTAATTCCACCAGGGCTTTTGCAGGCATGTTGTTTCTGGCAGCACAGTTCAGATAACTCGAGAAATCCCAGGGCTCTCTTTATATCTCCTGCTGGTGCAGAATTGTCCTTTGCGGTACCGCAGCAGCCGGTCATGGCCATTCTCAGCACCCCGTATCTGAGAGGCTGTGAAGCCACAAGTTCTTCTAGTGATCATAAGAAGGGAAAAAGATTATAGGCATAAAGATGCCATAGTCTGACAGCTTTCACCAGCAGCATTCCCCCCCATCCCGAGCCTTCTGCCCCAGGTGCCATCCCGCAGTAACTCACTGTCAAGATGTGATGGAGCAAGGAGATACTGGAGGCAGCTCCCAGACTGGAGCTGAAAGCTATGTCAGTCATTGGTGCAGCACCCAAAGCAAAGGCTCCCTGCTCGTGGGGAGCCCAGACACCCCAGAGCCTGCCTGGGTGCTGCAAGACACCTCAGAGGAGAAATCACAGTAGCCAGGCACAGGGTGAGGGAATGCCTGCCTGTGCTTACATACCTTTTCTGTGTCCACACTTTCAGATACACTGAGTGGCTCAATTCTATGAAAAAACAAAGCAGGCTTAACACTCTTTGATAATAGCTGAGCAGTTAAATGCAAGCTGGAAGGAAGAAAATGTGGAGCTGTGTCTGTAGCCTCCTCTTTACTTGGCAACTACCCTAATAGATAAGGTCTTGTATAAATAGTGATCACTTACAGCTGCCACTGCCATTAATGACACTACTGCTGCCATTTCATCAGATTCAGTGTGCGTGCAATATGTGCAGATCAGACCTCCAGATGGGTATCATAAGAGGCATGCCTACTTTGTGAGTCCCAAGGAATCTTAGATGGGAGATGGGCTCATATCAGACATTCAGGTCAAGCAAGAAAGAAGTACTTCTGGCCTTTTGTGGCAGCACAGTGTTTGGCACCCAGATAAGTTTTCTGGATCAGGCTTCAGGCAGAGCTACTCAGTCAGTGTGCCTTTATTCAGGAGCTGCTTCTTTGAAGAGGGAAGAATGGTTGCAAACAGAGAATAGGAGGGTCTGTAATTTTTTTTTCTATTTAAAAAGAAAACAATATGTTTCCACATAAAGATAATAGAGAAGGAAGACTCCACTTA
The DNA here is from genome assembly GCA_033558185.1 of Dromococcyx pavoninus. Classification (NCBI taxonomy): domain Eukaryota; kingdom Metazoa; phylum Chordata; class Aves; order Cuculiformes; family Neomorphidae; genus Dromococcyx; species Dromococcyx pavoninus. Next base: position 1,079,560 of record JAUMJL010000047.1, read on the forward strand.
AATTAACTAACTCCATTTATCCTTCATTCAGATAAGATATACTGAATATGTTGATAGTGTTGCACAGTTTTTAACATGTATAGTCTGAACTTTACGTAGACCTTGTTTGGGGCTCTGGCGTTTCTTTTCTTATTCTTTTTTAATAGCGTGCAGTTGATGCAAGCTGGAGCGTTTAAAAACTCTGATACCTTATGTTATTATTCTTTACTTCACTCCAGGGTCAGTCTCCCTCTACAGGAGCCTTCATCAGTGTCCAAAGGACAAGTTGCTTAATGTCTCTCCACGGTGTATGGGTGTTTCTTTAATAGTGTGATGTCATGGATGCTCAGGGATACTGAGGGACTCCTCTTCCCTAGAACTCCTGCTAACTCAAGTGCAGCTGGGTTTTACTCAGGATGAGAGCTAGGAAAGGCTTCGAGAGCAGCTGCCCCACTGCCACAGGACTGACCAAGAACGGGCAACTAGAAGTCACTGCCTGTTGCAGCTCAGGCCTCAAGACCCAGTGAAATGCAGCAGCAGAAGGCAGACTTCAGGCTGCCAATCTCCCAGATCTTTCCTGACCAGAATACTACAGCAACAGCCCCTCAGTTCTCTCTGATTTAGGCTGTTTAAAACTCAGTCTTTCTGAATAATTATTGCAGTCAGTGCATTAGATATCCTTTTTGCTGTTGTTAACTTTCCTTGCCAGCTGCGTTGTTTTGTGAAAAATCAGCTGCATGATGCATTCCTTCTGAAGTGCACACACATCAGACTATAGGAAAAAAATGAAAGCAATAGTTTCTGCTTAGCCAAAAACTCAGCTTTAAATCGTGTCACGCCATATAAAGGCAGGTAAAAATGTTGTTGTATCAGAATTATCGACCTTCATTGCTGGTGGTATTTTATATCCACTATTTGACTTTTGGAAGGAATAATTGCAAGAAAAGGTAGACTCACACTTAATCTTGTTCCCAGACCAAGTTTGAGACCTGAATGGAAAATTGTAGGCCTGCATGAGTGTTTTTCTCTTTAAAGATCTCTAAATATTTCTGTTCCTTTTTAACTACTGAAACACCCTGAATTTCATCTCACAAATCAAGAACTGTGATCTCGAGTTGCATCTAAGGTTAAGCTGACTATGAGTTCTTATAATTCCTGAAAGGCTACAGCCTAAAGGCGTGATTTATTTATAATAGTAACACTATGACCATATGTATCATCAATATACATACATGGTCGTAAGGAAGTAGTAAATGATGGATCGGGGTAAACATACAACAGTTCTGTATTATGAGAGAAAGAGCTCCCTGGGTGTGTGACTGGCAAGGAAGAGTCAGAAAATCCCAGCTGCATTTCAGGCGACAGAACTGCTTGTGAGTAGGTCTAAGAACTAAAAATATGTTGGACTGTTATATTGAATCAACAGTCAGCTTAATTAGAGAAACAGAGATAGACAGAAGATGGCCAAAATAAAATAGGTCAAGTGAAATTCATGTGGAGGAAGACAGTCTAGTCTGCAGGATGGGACCAGATAGATCAGAGTTAGAAGGGAAGGTCATACGATGGGAGAGAAGGACAAATGAATCAAGGCTGAAGAGTAAAGCTTAATCAATCAATGATGTATCAGCACATCAGTAGGAGAGGGGATCAGAAGGCGATAGAGAAAAACAGATGAGATCATCAAAATAATGTCTTAGAAATTACAGAGAGATTAAGTGATGAGACACAGAGGGAGAAAGGAAATCTGAAGCTGAATTAGAGAAAAGAGTGAGAGAACAATGGCTGGTGCAGGCCAAGTTGTGAATAAGGGTGTTGAACTGGCGCTGCTTTTTTTCAGAGTAGCTTCTCTTAACTGCATAGAGTTACTTTGTGACTTTTATGGAAGAGAACATCCAGTGCTTAGCTTTTCATACTCTCTTTTTTCTCCTTCTGCCACTTCCAGAGGTATTGTGTTTGTCCTCTGGAAATCATCCTGCTCCTGTAAGACATTAGAAAACGCACTTTTCTTAGTGCATGATAAAGAGCTGAAACAAGCTGTTTCAGACTAAAGTATTTTTAGTGCCTCACCAGTCACTGCTGTAATAGGCTTTTATGGCTCAGCATGAATTCCCTGCAGGTAGATACTGAAAGCCTAATGCAAAATTGCATAAAGACAACTAAAAGAAGTAACGTAATATTTGCAAGTAGATTTACAATTCTTTTGTCCTGCAGAAATGTGATCAGAGGCCTAAGCTAAAAATACATTTGTTGAGTATGCTTATCTTAGCCCTTTGAGAGGCAATATAAAGAAACAGAAAACACAAAAACAGATATAAAAGAGATACAACAAGAAATGAGGGGGATTAGAGCTCTTGTTGTCTAGTATAAAGTATATCAGAAGGAGGTTATGTGCTGCTAAATGTATCCTCATTGTTTATAAATGGCCATTTCTTTTCAGGCAGCAAAAATAATGACTCTGAAGTTTCAGTCTTAATTTTTGTCTTGGGCATATTTGGGCAGTTACTAGCATCAGGAAAAAAAAGCACCTTAAATCTTGAAATGTCTTGATGCAGCTAATCAAGTTTAAACAGGAGCTAGACGACTAGCCATGCAGTCATCTCCTTTTTTTCAGCAAACACCTCTTTTATTGAAACTTTCAAAGGCTGCTATCAGCTGTGTGATAACTCTTCCAGAACATATTAGGTTACTAATGGACAAAACTGATCAACCCAGCTTTTTAACTCAGCAAACCGTGGCACCACCACAAGAGAGCATGGGCAGTTGTGGATCCCTGCTCCAGACTTACACAGCCCACTGCCCACGTTCACTTTCAGTGGTAGATTCTTGGCCACTGAACTGCTGGTAGGGTCTGGCACAGTGATGCTCTTTGCAGCTAATCAAAGCTCATCTTTCCCTTAAATGTACACATGCTGAGTCTATCATTCACCCTTAGTGTACATGTTACAGTGAGTGATCAGGAGCTTCCTTATGAAACAAACCTCCACTGAGAAATGCCAGTTCGTTGGAAAAGAGTTTCTCAAACCAATTGCTCTGCCAGTTTAACTTTCTTTTCAACTGTTTTCAAAGCCTTCTCTGTCTACTTGTTCCTGGTGAACTTCAGGCGGGCTCCAGCTAGTTGTTGTATAGTTGGTATCTAAGCAGTATATAACTCAAGTTGCCACCAGAGCTGGGGTTCCTGTGCTCTCAGCTGGTTGCCTCGGTACTTCTCATCTCAACTGGTGATTTTCCTGACTGCAGCAGCCTCCTGACCACCAGGGGAGTAGATTGCTAATTAGCTGTGGGATCTGCTGTCCTGGGTCTCCATATCAGCCCAAGGAAGGAAAAAGCAGCAGTTTCTCAGTTGGTCTCTTCTCCTGGTAGTCAGCAGGCTTCAGGATTTTTCCCTCCTGTTCTCTAGCCATCTCTTTCCGTGGAGAAGGCTTTCAGCTCTGTGGGAGCCCACCTACATAGCAGGCAGCCAGAGGAGCTGGGCAGCCCAGGAAACAAGCCGAAAAATTTCTGCATCTTTCCAAAGTGGATTTTTTCAGGCTTTTTCCCTCCCACAAAAGTGTTCTGATTGTTAGCCTTTGTGTCCCAGCTCAGCACAGCTTTGCTTTTCTTTAGGAAATAAAAGAAAAAAAGCTGAAATAAAAGGCAGTCATCTGACTCGCCATGGTTATTTTATTCACCTTTTTGGGCCATACCTTGGTACACGCCAGGGTACTCTGATGTGGGAACCAGAAGCATTAGGCTGTCTTGGAAACTCGGTCTGAGATTTTCATCTCTGGATGTAAAGATAACACACAGAGAATTAAAATGACCTCTCTGGATCACAGTGAAGGCTTGGACTAGTAGCTCCGTGGCTCTACATGAAAAGAGAGTGTTAAGCCAGGCAGTATTTGAGGGGTGGTGTAAAGCTGCTTTGGCCACACTTCGCTTTAGTTGATCTAATGATGTTTGGAACAGATAATTACTTCAGCTAATGTCAGGATTACAGGTATTGCAATCCATGTTCATAACCTCAGAGAGGGAGGAAGAGAATGAAGATACTGTAAGCCATTAGAATAGCAGAGCTGTAATTAATTATTATTAATATGAAGGCAGAAGTCACGTTCGTGGAGCTCACTGATAATGTTTGCAACAGTAGCAAGCCGGGAGACATCTAACAAGCTTCACACCCATGTAAAACTAATGCTGACACTGCGGAGTTTTAGGGGTTTAGTTTGCTGGGGTTTTTTTTCTGCTGTGAGTGGGGGAGGGGGCTCCGTATATTGTTTAACTTGGGGACCTTATTACATGATGTATATCATATGGAAATGCTTAGGTATTAAACGTTTGAAGTTGCATTTTTTGATTTATGGTGGCAGGAAGAATTGCATATAAGTAGTTATGTATTAAAAAGATTAACTAGAAATTATTGCATGTCACACTGTTTTACCTTTTTCTGTGTTTTACAGTTCTTATCATTATCATGTTTTTTAACTTCACCTTAAAATTGTGATGAGTACATTCCTTATAATTTATTTTTCATAGTAAGAGTTTTTCATAAATATAGCATTAAAATATTTCTAATTCAAAGATCAGTCCTCAGGATGGGAAGGACATTTGGAGACTGGCAAGAGTTTTGATGAGTCCATTGGCTGAAAAATGCTTTATTTGGCCAAGTAAAGAGGAAACTGAACGTTGTAAAAAAATAATGCGTAGTGCAATATATTTAAATCCTTGCTATAGAAGTTTAACAAATATATCCAGAAAACAATCTTCAGGCAGCTTTGTCAAATATTTAACTTTTTTTAACCATAAATATAGGTGCCACTATTAAAAAATGTAGAAGTAAACAGCAGCCCATAAGATTGAAAACCAATTGTCAAACACCATCTACCCACTTTCTAGAGGGATCATAAAATCAGCTATCTATCTCATCCTCATTTCAGCAGAAGATCACACTGGACATCTTTTAATAGCCTAGAAAGCTTTTCTGTTGAGATATCATTGCTTATAAAATATACTATAATTGTATTTTGGTGACTAATTAGCAACTCCATAGCATATGAAATGACATTAAACAAAAGTTATCAAATGACAAAAAGTACATTTTGAGAAGCATTAATTTCTGCTGTTCATTCCTTCCATGCGCATGAATTTGAAAAACTTAGCAACTTCCAGTGAGTCACCCAGATTTAATATAAAATAGGCAAGGTTCAACTGTGCTTGAAGAATTAATTGCTTTTGTACTTGAATAAATTTGAAAGAAGAGAAGAAAATAACAGTCTGCATGTAATTCTTTTAGTATTAATTTTGAATTCGCAGTTGTCTAAAAGCTTTGATTATTCACAGTCAAGTCTTTCTACTTGATCCTGAAGTGAAAAGTCTAACCTTGTGTTTCTTGTAGAACATAGCAGGGTAGAAATGAATGCCACTAATTCATCTCAAGATTGGGTAGGAGGAGAAGTGGTCTTACTCCTCAGCCATTTTATTTATAATGATGCATCTAACAACTTATTTATAACAGTACCTCCCTTTTCTCATGGTGCTTTTTTTCTCTCTCGATCTGAAATATTTAGCAGTAAGCTGAGCAATCTATACCTTGCAGTCAAGAGGAGTGACAAAGAGAAAAGTTGGTGTCCTTTCCCTCCTCCTATATGTGCTCTGAAGCAGCCTGGGCCATATCCAGAGTTCTCCCGTGTAGCCCCTCAGCTGGCACCCATCACCTCTCTCTGCCCCCCAGCTCCTCCCGTCTTCTTCCAGCAGCAGTGCATCGCCTTCTACCCCACACCTCACAGCACCTCTTTATCCCCTGCTTACATGCATGAAGTGAGATGCTGATGAAATGTCTGTTCTGAAGCACTACGTGTACAGATAAGGGACAAACCAGCTGCCCTCCTCGAGACCATAAATCCCCAAGTCTGATAGAATCAGACCTGACTTATTCACAGCTTAGAAATTTGCTCCTATCTCTAATTATACATAATAATTCAGTGCAGACATTGGCATAATTGGCCATCTGTGTACTTTCATAAGTGTGAAATGAATACTGGGAAAGGTTACACAGGCGGGTGCCGCTAATACTCGTAGAGAAGTGATGAAGACTAATCTTTAGAGCTGGATTTGTGCTGAAATCCATTTTGGAAATGAAATGTGATTTTTCTTGTTGGCTTTGAGAGTTATGAAAGGGCCAGACAGCATGACAGCAGAGCCTGATGACAGGTGGAGAAGCAAGGGTGAGACCAGAAGGTTTGCAATTTGTTCCTGGGGAAAAAAACAATTAACTTTGTCATCCTTGTTGCCCAAGCTTTGATTTATTACCAGATAGCTTCCACTATTAAAGAAATAAAGGACAGTATTTCAGAAAAGGTTCTTCCAAGCTGCCTCTCTGAGAAACCCCACTAACAAACCTTATCATCTATGGCATCTTTTTAGAAACTTTCCTAAAAACATAAAAATAGGGTGGGGAAGGTGAACAGGGAAGGAGTTATCTTTATCTTTATTTCAAAAAACTTTGCTGTAACAGGAAATAATAATTGCACAAGGCTGCCAGGCTTGGAAAAGTTATAATGGAATAGTGATATTTTTCTTGTGAGTTAATACTTGATGAATACAAATAGTGGACAATCTTGTCAAAGCCACATTTCCATACACAAAACAGGGCATCAGCTCCCTTTTAAAAGCTCCCTTACAAAAAGGTAGTGTTCCCCTAGCAAAAAAGTCTTGCAGAAAAGTCCAGTTTCCCTTTTAACACAAAGAGGAATAATTATCAGGTATAAATGTAAGAAAGCACAGGCAATTGAGATGACTTTCATAGTTCCTCGGCAGGACAAAGATAAATTTTAGAAGAGTTGCCTCTTGGCATCTTCTACTTGTAGTTTGCTCATGTGTGCTCCCAAGAACCCAGCTTAACCCTGGCAAAGGTTCAGAGGGTTTTCTTTCCAAAATGGTATTAAATGCAACTGGAAACAGGATGACCAAGAGAAAAATTGCTGATATAAAGCAGAATGCACACTGGCATCATGCACTCCTGCACCAACCACAGGTGTCTGCTTTGTGGTCCTTCTTTCACTGTGATTTCTCAAAACCTACATGTGCATTTCATATATTCAGATCTCTGTTTGCATTTAATATACAGTTCCTCATCTTTGAACTCTGAATTAGAGAGGCATTTTAATAGTGCAGTCCAGCCAGCAGGAAGGCTCAGTGCATGCTCACACACACAGAGACAGCCTCACAGATAGCAGCAATCCCTTGCCAGTACCCCTATAAACACACAGCACTCACAAAGACCACAGGCCGCCCACTACTCTTACTCCTCTCCAGATGATTAGGATTGAAGTCCTCTAATTGAAAATATGTATGTGTAGGCATTTTATATATATGTATAGACATAAAAATGCAGTATGGATCATTCCTGTAGCAGGTCACAGATTTCCTGGTGTCCCCAGCTGTTGGCACCCAGCCATACTAGGCGTGGAAATTCACAATCCTTCTTCTGTTGCTTGTACACCCAACTCTTATACCACTTGCCTACAAGTCCATCTTGAAGTTCACTAGCACTGACACATTACTACTGAGAACAGAATACCATTTTAAAACGGATTTAACCTGAATATCAGTTAGACTGTGGTGATGAAGCACAGGGCTCAATCAGGCAAGTACACTGACTAGTGACCCGATTACACATAACCAGACCATTTTGTTCCTTTTTACCTTTGGTTTCACCTGCTTGTTCCTCCCCAATCCATCTTAGTGTCTCTCTTTACTTGCCTTTGTTCCATCCCCTAAATACTTCATAAGTCTTATGCATTCCCAGAATCTTCTTAAAACTTGACATAGTAAGTTTCATGAAATTCCCAAATGCCCTTCCCAACATCTCGCAGTGAGTCCTTTGCCCTGTAGGCAATAACCTTGGCAGTTCTGGGGAGACAGTTTCTTTGGTCAACTTATCTTGGTGGGTTCCATACCGGACATAATGGGTGAATACTTCTCCTTGGATAGTCTTCAGAGCAGCCAATTCAGTGTGTGTTGTTTTGCTGGGTTTTGGGTTGCTAGGGATCCTCTGCTTGGTTGTTCATCTGCTCCTCACCAGATCTTTGTGTTTCTGGTGATTAGCCTTTAATCACATAATATGACAAACATCTCTGTATCTGTCTGTGCCAGAAAAGCCAGGAGCATCTGATTATGGACTGGATGTGAAGATGATAGCAATGCCATAGTGTTGCAAGGAGACGTGCTGTGGAACCTGAGAGTCCTGGTCATCTTTTAAATTTGTGTTCATATTATGCCCAGCTACAATGCAAGAGAATATTATACTCCTAAGGGATTATTTTCTGGAGCCCACAGTGTGGGGTGAAAATGACTCTGTGTGTATCATATGACAACAATGTAATTGTTCTACCAGGTCCCAGGACATACTTGGGTTAGAGAAGATGCCCTATCAAAATTCCAAGCTGGATTAATATATTATGCCAAATACCTTCTATTGTCTCATTGACAAAAATAATTACATCTCCTTTTCTAAAAGCTAGCATAAGAATTTCTTAAAGAGCTCTCACATTTCACATGTGCTGATGGGAGACCCTGAAGGTGGGCCCAAGGTCTTCACCTTTTTCCTGAAGGGCAGACCAGAAGTCTGAGCAGGCAAACAAGGTTGAGCATGCATAGATAGGAATGTGCTGACTAGAAGCCACCTCCTGTAGCTTAGAGCTACCCCATAGAAGGCTGTAGTGGTAACATTACTGTGATGTGTCCAACACCACATCACATCCCAAGGTACCCTCAGAAGACTGCAGTGATGATGAAAGAAACGCATAGAAAAGCATCACTTTCTTTCTGAGGCACAGGCAACTATATGCGTTCTTGAACAAATCACTTCTATTTGGGTTTCACCACTATATTTGTCTCTGTACTAAGCTGCAGTAAAATCTTTTGCAAAAGGATAAATACCAAACTGGGTCAAGGTTTTCTTTTTCCATGCTAATGTGGAATACCGTGCACAACAGTTTGTGCTAAGGCTGTGCTTGGACTAGCTCCTGGTAATCCTGGGACACTGCAAGTGCATCAGAATCACCACACTGGACTGTAAGCACGTACTCACACATGCAAACATAGGAAATAGCAATTAAAGACTGGAGAGATAAACTGGGGCCTGATCTCCTCTTCTGCCAGTGAGATTAGGATAGGCACTCTGTGAGAGGGGTTCAGCATCTTGCACTGAAACACAGTGTCTATGGATGCCAACCACTTCTGTGCTCTTGCACATGTGTTACCCAGGTACAGGAACATAGTGTCTGAGAAGCTCTTTATCACAGTATCACAGTATCACAGTATGACAAGGTTGGAAAGGACCTCTGAGATCATCAAGTCCAACCTATAACCCAACACTAACACCAACCATCATCTAGACCATGGCACTCAGTGCCACATCCAATCTCCCCTTAAACACCTCCAGGGTCGGCGACTCCACCACCACCCTGGGCAACGCATTCCAATGGCCAATCACCCTTTCAGTAAAGAACTTCTTCCTCACATCAAGCCTAAACTTTCCCTGACGAAGCTTGAGTCCATGCCCTCTAGTTCTGTCACTGCTCACCTGAGAGAAGAGACCAACCCCTGCCCGACTACAACCTCCTTTCAGGTAGTTGTAGAGAGCAATGAGGTCTCCCCTGAGCCTCCTCTTGTTTAGACTAAACAGCCCCAACTCGCTCAGTCGCTCCTCATAGGGCTTATGCTCCAGCCCCTTTACCATCTTCGTTGCCCTCCTCTGAACACATTCCAGTATCCTGACATCTTTCCCAAACTGGGGGGCCCAGAACTGTACACAGTATTCCAGATGAGGTCTGACTAGTGCCGAGTACAGGGGGACAATAACTTCTCTGGTCCTGCTCACCACACTATTCCTGATGCAGGCCAGAATGCCATTGGCCTTCTTGGCCACCTGGGCACACTGCTGGCTCATGTTGAGCTTCCTGTCAACCAGCACTCCCAGGTCCTTTTCTGCTTCACTACTCTCCAGCCACTCTGTCCCCAATCTGTAGCTCTGCATGGGATTGTTGTGTCCAAAATGAAGTACCCGACATTTGGACTTATTAAACATCATCCCATTGGAATCAGCCCATCTCTCCAATCTGTCCAGGTCCCTCTGCAGGGCCATCCTACCTTCTAACAGATCAACCCTTCTTCCCAGTTTGGTATCATCTGCAAACTTGCTGATGATGGACTCAATCCCCTCATCCAGATCATCTATAAAGATATTAAACAGGACCGGACCCAACACCGATCCCTGGGGGACACCACTGGTGACCGGCCGCCAACTGGATGAGACACCATTCACCACCACTCTCTGGGCTCGGCCATCCAGCCAATTCCTAACCCAGCACAGAGTGCTCCCATCTAAGCCACGGGCTGCCAGCTTCTTTAGGAGTCTACTGTGGGGGACAGTGTCAAAGGCCTTGCTAAAGTCCAGGTATACCACATCCACATTCTACATTATGCAGTTAACTGCACTCCAAACCACTCATTATCTTTCCTTTAGGGACATAGAATAATTTGGTTTGCGAGGGACCTTTAAATGTCACCTAGTCCAACCCCCTACAATGAACAGAAACGTCTTCAACTCGATCAGGTTGCTCAGAGCCCTGTCCAACCTGACCTTGAACACTTCTAGGGATGGGGCATCTACCATCTCTCTGGGCAACAAGTTCCAGTGTTTCACTATCCTTATTGCAAAAGATACAATCCTTATATCCACTCTAAATCTACCCCCGTTTAGTTTAAAACCATTACCACTATTGCAACTGGCCCATACTTCTTGTAAGGTCCCTTTAAGTACTGAAAGGCCGCAAATGTCACCTTTTTATTTTAGACTGTTTCTTTATATTGCGCCAGCTGGTGGTTTAAATATTTCTCCAGAAACTGGATCAAGAAACCAATGCACCTTGTCATGAATAAATTAAGGCTACAGAGCTGCTATTTTGCCATATGCATTTTCACCTAACTGAATGATTGTACAGATACATCACCAGAGCTTAGCGAACAGTCTAAATACATGCTACAAATAATTATGTGAATCCAAATCAAAATCTGAGTTCATGACATTCTCACATTCACATCTAAATGAAGACAAGCTATTAACAGGCACACTCAGTCTAGAGGGATATTTCAGCTGGCAATAAATTTCCAGCAGTATATTTGATGATGGCAATGAGAGCTTGCCATTTGCTGTCCCCTGTGTTCTCTGACCCTGGGGCAAGCCCAGCAGTGCATGAGTTTACCAACAAAGCCCAGATAACCAGCACTTTGTTACAAAACTCTCACAGGCTCTGCACTTGGGAAACATTCTGCAAACCAATTTGAAAATATTTTTGGATAAAGAGAATATCTGAGGATGTTGCAATCTGCGTGCATGCATTACTCAAACAGAGGAAGAAATGAAAGGCGACCATTTATACATGATGGATTAAACAAGGAAATTGTCAGGATTTAACTTGCTTGGCAGTGTGTATGTCTGCAGACCCTTAGGTATGTTTCCACTGCTGATTTTGTGCCCTGGCAAGCGTGTGATGGTGGATTAAATTTGGGCCACTTTTCCTGTCCTTAAGGCAAGCATGTGTAATCTGCTTTCTGAATCAGCTCTTGGACTGATAAAGCTTCCACTACTGTGCATAAGGATAAACCAAAATGGAAACTTGTTTACCTTCTTTGCTGAAAACTGCAACAGATGAGAAGCTCTTGCGTGGGGAGGAAGAGTGGCCATGAAAGAGAGGGACAGGCGAGGGCAAAGCATTTGATCCTCCTGCCTCAAGTGCAGTTGGGGCCCTTTTCTTTCTCAGCTCTTGCTCCTGCTCTTCCATTTGCCCACCCATGAGGTGTTTTCATTAGGTGGAACAAATGTATGTATGGGCTTGAGGTCAAGAATTGCTTTTCATTGGACTGGTGTTATACTTATCTTGCAGTGAAATTGTGGGCTAATTGTGTGCTGCTAAGGCCCTGACTGCCCTTCCACAACTCTTCTTGTACCCAGGACAAGCAAATTCAATGGTAAAGTGGCATGGAGCAAAACTCTCTTTATGGCTGTAGAAAGAAAATCAGACCAATCCAAGGTCTATCAAGAACGGCTTTCTTGGAGAGGGCACAGTGAGTGAGATGTGGAAATGATCCCATTGACACTGATCTAACCCAGGAAGTCAGAACTGCATGGCTTCTTGACCCTTCAATGAAGATCCCCATGAATAGGGACATTATCTACTTGAAGACCCAGCTTTTCTGAGAAGAGCCAGCAGTAGATATCTTTGGTGGTTGCATTTTCTGGGCAGGTGAGCCCACCTGACTCCTGACACCTAGCTGAGGTGTCTGAGTGAGAACTGTCATCCTCTTCTCTCCTGTTCTCCTTCTGAGGCCAGTGGATGATGTGTGGACTGCTCCAAGTGGTAACTCAGGTCCCAGGCGTACTGGATGGTCTTCTGGTGACTTCATCTCCTCACTGAATCAGAGACACTGCAGATGAGCAGGTGTCTTAGGTACCTCAGTTAGATGCCAAAATGTAGGTGACATTGATCTCCCACTGCTCTGTTCCTTCTAATCCCTAGCTGCAATTTGTCATATCTTTTTATATATGGCAGTCTTCTAAAGAAAACAGTGAGATATAAATTCAGAGGAAAAAAAATCAGGTTGAAAAAACCCTTTCATAACTAACACTCCCACAGCGAGGTAAGAACAAAAGAAGAAAGGCCAAGACAAAATACCTACGAGCAGTGCCGAGGAGATGGAGGAGGGAGTCACGTGCCTACAAGTCTATTGCCAAGCAACAAGGAAAAAACATGTGATACATCACTGGTATAAAGGATTTGGGCTTTTCAATATTTTTTAGTTTGCTTTGGATATAAAGCTTGCAAAGTCACAGTACATCTGCAGAAAGCTTGAAAGCTGTGGCATAGACCTACAAAAGAAATAGCTATCTTAGGAAGACATTTTTTAAAATATATTGGTCAAAAAAAGTTAAGAAAATTATCTATTGGGCAAAAGAAAAGAGATAGATATACAAAGAATGAGAATTGTCCAGGAACAGGCAATACTTTGAGTTAATCATCTACTATTATAATCCAGACTTCTTACCCATCAGTGTTGGCAAGCAATATTCCACCCTGTAAAAAATTCCACATTGTAATCACAGCAAAAGGAAGAGCTGTCTCATACCAAGATTGTGTTTGACTTTGCCTACTTCTTTTTCTCTGTTTTACATGTCTGAAAAGAGAACAAATCATCTGCATATACTCAATAGTGTAAGTAGAGGGTTTCGTTTCATAGTGTGCTGTGTCAGTGCAAAATTTGTACAGCATAACATGCTTTATTTATTACTCTTGAAATCCAGGACCAGAATATATATTAATAGGGATCTTTTCACACATCTGTACAACATAAGAAGATTAAATATATTTATTTAGGACGTATCTCATCTGAACCATTCTTTAGCCTTTCCACTAACTGAGACTCCTCAAACAGTATTTACTAGACAGTTTTTTTCAAGGCTCTACAGCTTCTCAGGTCTCTTTTTTCCCCCTAAGTGTAACTTGAGTCATTGATTGCAATTTTGTCTTTCTTTTACTACAGACACGGGGCAGTTTACATCTCCATCTTTGCAATTGTTATTAGGTACTTCACCAGATGAACTTCATTTTCTTCCTTTTTTTCTGTCACAGGTCAAATTTTCTATCCACCTGATTATTCCCAGCTTGATTTTTGCAGCTTATGTGACTGTTTCACATTTTCAGTATGGTGTTACCCACTTCTCAACACTGACATTTTTTTTCTGATATACTTTTGTTGTTCATGACCAGATGTTATATTAAATCTTACAACAGCATAATATAAAAGAAGGACTGACTACCATGAAAACAAACCCTCACAGCTTACTTGGAGAATCTGGCACAGTAAGTGTTACGACTTGCAGAGTACATTGTGATCCTGAATGTCAGATGCGTGGTAGGAGAGAAAGGCAAACAAATAAACCAATGTGCATTTTTTTTCTGCCTTGGATTACAGTACTTTCGGCTACTAAAGCTACTTCTAATGAAAATATTGAAATAAGGTGAGTGAGTTTAAATATTAATTCATGTTTCTCGTTTAAATGGGTTTTTAAAGGTATCCAAAGGCATACAAAGTCAATCGCAATAGAGGTGACTTTTCCAGAACTCTGAACAGGAATCCACCAAATGAGTGGCTCTCATTTCTATAAAACCTGAGAAGTGCTCGCTATTCGTGTCTCGCACTCTTCCTCACACTTCCATTTCTTTTGCCTTGTGCTCTCTTCCAAAGCAACTTCCCAGTTACTCTTGCCTTCACTGTGCCATCACCTTCTCACCTTCCTAGTGTGAAGATCTCTTTCCAGTAAAAACCTTACCTGCTTTTGTGCTCTCTTTCCTACCCCCACACTTCTCCTCCAGTCAAGATTTATCATCTCCTCCAAGTCAGTAATATTACTGACTTTATTGATGTTCAAGACATTCCCCAACTTGCTTTCACACAGCTGTGAGTCCCTCTGCCCATGATACCACCTGCCATGCTACCTGCCAGGTATGACATCTGGATTTCCTTTCCCTGCTCCTGGACTGGGAGATAGATCCTGGTGAGATCACTGTGCCCATATACTTTCTCTTGCCACATTCTCCTTCAAAGCAACAAGATTAGGTGGCAACAAGCTGAATACAATGCAAATTTGGTGGCAAGTTCTTTTTCTACAATACATGTAACACTAAGATCTTGGGATGGAAAACAGGAGAGGAATGTTTACTGCTGGCTGTGGTGTTATTCTTCTTAGAAGCCTGAACATTGCTTATACATTTCTGTCTCAATATCTCTGTGAAAATCATTCCAAACAGTAGTGTTTGCCTTCAAGTTATACCCCCACAAGCAACCAAAATGCTTCTAAGTGTCAGTAACCTCAAATATGAGGATCTGAAACTAGGAACAGAACCAGCCAGCACTTGCTATAAATAATGTCTCTGGAAAATAAGAAAAAGGCTCAAGGACAAACAGCTCAGAAAACTGATTTTTAAGCATTACTGGAAAATTCAAAGCTGAGAAAGTGAAAAGCTGACAGCTAAGGTAGTAACAAGGATATAGTGTTTTGGATATACCACAACAATGAGAGAAAAATAGGCATGGGTGCATTTACAATGCATGCAGTCATTCCCACCCCAGCAGCTATTTGCACATACACATTCCCCAGGAGGGTGCAGAGGCAGCTAGCCAGAGTTAGTTGCCACTCAAGGGCTGTGCCTTTCCTGACATAGATTAAGTGATTTGGAGTGGGAGAAAGACAGATTCACAGAAAGTCCGATTGATTTGAATTTTATAAAGCAGGGACTGTTAAAAACTCGTTCATGACAAAACATCATTATCAATCTCCATTATGATAGTAATGACAGCATTAGAAAGAGATTGTGCAGTATAGAAATATTGCAAGACCCTACTGAAGAACAGAAAAGTGTGAAAGAGATTCATAAGGTCATGATTCTAGAACATGAAATGCACCATAAACTGTGTACTTTCGTCACATTGGTTTCAAGCAGAGCACATTCAATAAGCCCCAGTCAGCACCTAGGTGATAAAACTGAAAACATATTGTCTTGAGAACTTTTTCAGACAACAGATTGTGTTCAAACTTGTATAGCCTGCATAACCATGGCTTTGAACATCTGAGGCCCAAAATGGCAAAAAGACTTGGATTTGAACATGTATAACAAAAACTCGCAATGTAGCAAACTTTGCACTAGAATTCTTAATCAAAATAACTGCCTGATCAACAGTACACAGTATTTCCACTGTATTCCAATAATTTAGTGGAGTATATTCTTAAGATATTTTGGGAAGAGCAAAAAAATTATTCTTAACCAGGTCATGTCTCGTTTCCTGTTATTGGAAACAAAGCAAAAACTACGTGCTTAAAGTTTAGGAAATGACTAATAGGGTTACTGCAAATTTTTGGTATTAGCAATTTTCTTATGATTAATGACTTTACTGCATCCCCACCTATAGTATCACTAACTAGTATCACAAAGAGAAAACATTAAAAAATACCTATAGGAGGATTAACAAGTAAACTGAAGCAGTGTACTATTAACATACTCAAACGAGTTTTGTTCAGATCATCTCAAACCTGACCAAGATTATTAGCGAAAATGTAATGCTACACAAATATGGAGCCATTGTCCCCATGCACTCATGCAGCACTTTAAATAATTGGGTCCTCCTTGAACCAGGATCGCAGAGCCAGGGTAGCTCATTGGGGCAGGAGCACTCTGTAAATGACCTGACTCAACATGAATGTGGATAGAGGAGAATTAGGCTACCTGAGTTTACTTCTGTTACTTTGTGGCCATCAACAAATTATCATTCTTACTTTTATTTAGCTCATTTCTTCTGTCTAGCCTAAGCAGTGGCTTGATTCTCTATTCTTGCACACAGAAAGACACTGTTTTCACCCATTTCCTGCCTTTTTGAACTGCTACATTCTGCTGTTGGGGAAAAAAACCCCAAATTTTTGGCTATGTTAGGCCCACTACTTCCTCTCTTTAATCACTTTGCTCCCAAAGTTTCATCATTCTTGCCAGTCACTGCCTAGATGCTTTGAGCAGTATCATTGGCATGCAGCCATCTTTCAACTGCCTCACAAACATTTTCATTCATTTTTTTGGTCTTTCCTCCATTTTCTGCCCTGCTTCCTATTCCACAGCTTCATTCTATGGCCAAGACTTCAAATAATGAAAAGGCAAACAAGACATCGTTGTTACAGCAATTAAACACAGAAATGACCGATTTACTCATTCTCCCTTTGCAAATGCATTTCAGAGATTGCTTTAATCTCTTCACGGGCAAAGTGAATTCTTGCAGCCCTAGGTATTTCTCTTTGTACCTTAAGGTGGGGGTTTTTGTTGAAAGAAAATGTATTTGGTATTTTACAACTGTGACAAATTACGTTCACTCCAATAAAAGGACAATACTTTTCACAAAATCAGGTAACACATTTGAGGTGAAAGCTTCAAAGAGTAGAAAACACCTCTGGAGTCACAGGTAAATGCAAGTGTTTGGAAGAAGAAAGTGTTTCTTGTTACCTGCAGTTGGAGTGCACACATATGAAGAATATTATCAGGCAGTATGCAACAGATAGAGTGGTCTTTCTTCACAGCCTTACTTATCAGAGAAGTTATCGTGCCCCTGTACACGGCACTGGTCAGGCCTCATCTTGAATACTGTGTACAGTTCTGGGCCCCTCAGTTTGGGAAAGATGTCAGGATGCTGGAGTGTGTCCAGAGGAGGGCAACAAAAATAGTGAAGGGGCTGGAGCACAAGCCCTACGAGGAGCGACTGAGGGAGTTGGGGCTGTTTAGTCTGAAGAAGAGGAGGTTCAGGGGAGAACTCATTGCTCTCTACAACTACCTAAAAGGAGGTTGTAGTCGGGCAGGGGTTGGTCTCTTCTCTCAGGTGACAGAACTAGAGGGCATGGACTCAAGCTTCGTCAGGAAAAGTTTAGGCTTGATGTTAGGAAAAAGTTCTTCACTGAAAGGGTGATCGGCCATTGGAATGCGCTGCCCAGGGTGGTGGTGGAGTCGCCGACCCTGGAGGTGTTTAAGGGGAGACTGAATGAGGCACTGAGTGCCATGGTTTAGATGATGGTGTTAGTTTTGGGATACAGGTTGGACTCGATGATCTCGGAAGTCCTTTCCAACCTTATGATACTCTGATACTGTGATCTTAATTTATCAGAGGAATCCCATGCTGGCACATGTAAGACAGCTAGGATTTGTATTTCAGTTCACAACTACACTGGTGAAAGAGTGTTTGCATCTTTTTGCATCAGCTTATTTGGGTTCTCATTTGTGTTCTATAGGTTTATGGGTATTGCTTCCCAAGACACAAATCTGTTGATCAGGAACAACCTTGTCACCCAGAGACTGCTTGTCCATTAATATTTCTTTCTAAAAGTATGAATAATTGCTATAATATTAGCTGAAATCTACTTTTTCACTTTTCTGAAAAGCTGTAATACTGTAGAAAACATATAAAAATGTGGTTTGGAAATTTAAGTATTTCTTACAGGCTACATAACAAAGCTGCCCAGCTTCAGCTAACACTAACCAAAAGGACACTTTTTTTTCTGATTGACTTACACAATCAGGTACTCCAGCTCTTTATCACCTCTTGAACTTTTTTTTAATGTGTTCTAGATTTGCTTTTTATCCTTCTTTTGTCTAAATTAAAAGCATCTCCTTCTTCGCCTTTAGCAAACTGCTGTGTAGTTTTGTCTGTTGACAATTTTGTGTAACAACACAGGACACAGGAGTACAGAGAAACAAACCCATGAAAGCTGTATGTGCAGTCAGTGAAAAGCAATTTTTAGACTATAGGCTTACCTGTATGAATTTGTAGTCCTGGCCTAACTGAAGGTTATAGTTATGGGGGAACCATGGAAGCACTGTACAAGTTGTTGAGAACCAACCTCCGAGTTAAGAGGAAGGAGGCAATATATCACGCTTACTGAAGGTCCCACCCAAAGCCAGAGAGCTGCTAGGCCTGGGAATGGAAACTTCAGAGAATCACTCTATAGTTAATAACCAGAAATAACACAAAAAAGGGGGGGCTGGGGTTTGTCAGCTTAGGGGACGAAACACAGAGAGGCTGTGTAAGAGTGCTTTGAGGCCATCCTGAGCTACAGTTGAGATAGGAGAGTATATATAGCCTATTTTGAGATCTGTTTTCTCAGGAACTAATAAATAGAGACAGTTGACTGGGTTTAATCGCTCTTGTAATTACACCTGGAGGGAACAGAATTGCAGGCACTGAAAATAACTCAGCCCTGCCGAGGTAATCACTGTTAGTGAGGTTCTGTGGGTTAGTTAATCAGGTGACTCTGCGTGGAGGTACATGATGGTGAGAGGGTTAAACTGTAATGAGAGCTGGGCTCAGAGGCTCACCTGTAATACCTGCAGCTTAGACTGGGCCACAGTGCTGTCCTGTTCATCCCTACTGCAGCAGCATGGACACTTGCAATTTGATGACCAGAATACCCAGAGACTAAGCCTAAATTATATTTATGTGTCAGAACTGAGGCACAGAAAAAGGTCTGGCATGTTCCTGACCTTGGCACGTCAAGAGGGCTTTTGTGCCTTGGGCACCCTATGCATTTCAACCACCATCACAGTAAGTGACATCAGTATCCACCCAAGCGATAGCATCATAGTGCATGGTAGGAAGTGTTGAGGTTGCTACAGTTTATCTGCCTCTAGATAGGCACTGGGTGTGCTCTGTGGCTTGACTAGATGATATTTGCCTGAGTTTTCTCATTCAGGGCTGTCAAAAGTCACCCCTAGCCTGTGTTCAGCCGTGTATTTGCACCACCATGGTGTTGCATCTCCACAAGACAGTTTCTTCTTGTTACTCAGAATGCAAAGTAGACTTTCCCAAAGTGTGCCAAGGTGGACGATATAAAGTCTCTCCAGGAATGCCTCTGAGCAACTCACCTAACAGCTACGTGAACCTCCAGTGAGGCAGACCTGGGCATGTGCCACGACCAAGGTCATCTGTGGTATCTCCACATCATGGGGAGGAGACAGCTAAATCTGCTCTAACAATTATGGAAACAAATCCCTCCCTCTCCTCCTTCCCTGGTGTTGCGAAGCTCATCTTGGAAAAAGTCTGGTGTCCAGATGGGATAGAGATTTGTTAGAACTGAGGCTAAGCAAGGATTGACCTGTTTTTGAAAAAGTTAGAGGAATAAGAATTATGACTGACCTGATAATTCTGACAGATACTTCTTATTACAGGGCTTCTTCCATAGACCTTTAGTAGCATTTTGATTAAAGCCAATAGGCTGTGCAATTACTGTAATTTTCCTGCCTCAGTACCTGGGAACAGCAGGTTCCCACTATAGTGGAACTCTAGCTGACTTACTTCCCCTTGCAGAGTTTAGTTCCAGCAGAGACAAACTTGTTCTGAAAGTTTCAGCTTTGAAGGAAAAAATTTAAGGACTATTCCTCAGAACAAGCCATTACAATTCAAAATTTTAAAGTGACCTTTCAGATAATTTCAAAAATATAAAATATTAGCATATTGCTCCTGCAGAATGTTGTATCTACTTACCAAAATATGTGTTTCAAGAAGCTGAAATTGAAGCAGAACTGTTCCTCTGAAAAGATATATATTTTTGCCTAAGTTTACTCCAGAGACAATTTCAAACTTCTTAAAGGGAGAAAGCGTTTCTAATTCAGAAATAAGGTAAAAAATCAATATTTCAATTTTCTCCATGTGTCAGGCTTCATACGTTTGCAAGAACATATATCTCAGATGGTGAGGCATAGAAGTGCACTTATTCCTAAATGGAATAGAATCCACAAGATAGTCTGTTTCTGATGTAGCTGCTTGATACTGTACAAGCGAGATATCTGGCATGATTCTGCTTCACTAGTGCTTTACTATCTATCTAGGGGTTCATCTTCTCCCTAATTCCCTATGAAGCCACATCTGACAAGACAGATCTGCATGCAACCTGTCATGGCTGTTGGTGCAAAAATAATCTTAAGGAAGAAGAATGAGCGAGAGCATGTTGGTCCCTCAAGTGCGGTAGCCTGAGCAGCACACGTGTCTTGTATTGCAGGCTAGAAGTGATCCCAGATTCCTCTAAGAATTATAAAGACAAAGGTGTATCTGACTCCTTTGTGCCAAGCACTGAATAGCAAAGCAGAACACCCAAGCCAATATTTTTAAGCCCAAGAAAACAATGTCATGTTACACAAGGAAAAATGTACTTGCCTGAGCTATCAAATGACACTGCAGATAGTGAAGTGTAAGCCTGATGAAGCTTTCCACTGGGAAGTTTTGCACTTACAGACACTCTAAAGAAAAGAAATCAGAACTGTGTTCTCAGAAAAGAAATAGGTTTCGGGTTCCCATTTGGTCTCTGTCTAGGTGCTGCGCACACAGTGACGTTGTCTATGTAATGATTTTCAACTAGATGTAATGATTATTCAACTAGAGCCCTATAAGTCTTTGTTCAAAAATTAGGTTGGACTAAGAGCAATCTCTTCAACAACAATTTCATTTATTTTACATTCAGGATGTTGTTTGAGCAGGAGGCTGCAATTAATGACTGTATTAATAGGTTTAGCACAAACAGGGTACGTGTACTTTCCTCTCCATTTGCAGAGCATCTGTTAGCAAAATCAAGTGACCTTCTGTGATTCCTGTGCATTGTCACTGAGCACACTACCAGTCTATCACTTCCCTTATGCTATCTGAAAGACAAACAGACATACTTATTTGTAGTCATTAGATTTTATTTAAAAGGCAAAAGATAACGCTAAGATGAGACTCACAGTATTCAATACTTGATCATCAGATTTATGCAAACCTCTATTTAAGTTTAACGTATAAAAGATTATCAAAGCTTAGAAAGAATGTAATGAATGTCAAAAGTATTTTTTTAATCTTTGCAGATGCTTCTTTCAATGGCATGAGAAAGCATTACTCTTGCAGGAGGATCTGAGATTGTATCTCAGCAACAACAGAATAAAGTAGACCGTAGCACTGAAGCCACTGTCTAAAAGTCACTTTCAAGAGTGAAGTCCTGGCCCCATTGAAATCACTTGTGGGGAATGATCAAACAGGTTCTTTAAAAGTTCTTATTTAGCAATATATATCTCTGTCAATCAGCAAATGATCCCAAGTCACTCCAGCCTCAGAAAACCATGGAATAACTGGAGAACTTTCATTAGAGCTGATAAAAAGCATTAATATGAACAAGAACAATAAAGTATACCTTACTTCCAGCAACTGGATTAAAATACATCACAATGCATTTACAGGGAAGGTAGCATCCAAAGGCTTGTTCTGGGGAGGTCTAGGGAAACTCAGAGCTTCAGTCTCCAGCCCGAGACACATAAGAAGCTGATGTAATAATGGGAAATATTTATTTGAGCACAGACAACAGCCAGAAAATATTTCCAAGCAAAGATTAAACTTCCAAAGCTTAACGATTTGCCATGTGCAATCATTTCACTTTGTAGCTGTCAAAAAGAATCTGTTTCTCTGTTATTTCTGTAAAACAAGTAAATCTCTGTACTGTTGATTTTTGGCCTTGAGACATCAACTTTCCATTTGTCCCAAACATTGTTTATTGTTTGCATTCTTTCCTGGAAGAAAAGATAAATATACCCATCACTTTCACTGAAATACAGGCCCTCAATCTGACCTTCACTCTCCATCCAGTGACAGTAGCATGGATCAGATCTTTGCTTCCCTGAATAAGACTTTTTTTGTCTCAGTATAGAATTGTTAAAACCGAGAAAAAAACAAAACCTCTGTTCAGGTGAGAGTTTTCTGGATCAGAATTGCTCTTTCAGCCCTGTTGCTAGAATCAAAATGTAACATCTTCCAAAATTTGGGTTAAATTTTTGGTTCTATCTGGTTCATATTTTCCAAGTTTGCTGGTTAACTGGAAAGGAACATTTATCTCTGGGTTTCTTTTTGTTATGATCATCCCCCCCTGCTGTTTTTCTTTTTGTTTCTTCTTGTCTTTGCTTTTTCCTTCTTCATTATGAAAGATTTGAGTCTCATACATTTTCTTAGTTTAATCATCTTATACTTTTAGAAAGACATCTACAGCTGTGAACCCTTAACAAAATAGTAGGCACCCCTGCTATTAGTGACAGTAAAGAAGGCATGAATATCAAGTCAATATCAGAAGCAAAACTGGGGGCAGAGGAAACTGGGAAGGGCAAATTGTAGGATGGAGTAGTAGGATCAGATCCCAGTGCCAAAAACAGAGACTGCAATTATTTTAAAGATCCTCAGAGGCTTTCTCTGAGGTCAAATGCCACTGGAGAGCCTGCATCCATAGTATTAAACTCTTTTCCTCTCTAAAACAGGGTAGCAATACGAATATTGACTGTTGCAGACAGTCCCTGGCTTGTGCTAGTTCTTGGACCATACCTGAGACAACCTTGAAATCCTTGAATTGCTTGTGAATTGTAGTTTACTCAGGCAAATCTGTAAAAGGGACTACTCTAATGAATTAGCAACACAGCTATGTTTCTGTGTCCACCTCATTTATTGACAATGACATAGCAGAAGTTCTGGGGCAAGAGGGGCATCTGAAGGCAATGACCGCATTCCCGTCTCTATCTACAAGTACCTATGTAAGACTAGAGAAGGAGACAAGTCACAGATGAGGAGGTGTTTAGTGCTTAATACCAAGTCTGGACTGCCAAAATGAATTCTTTCAGAGGATCATTTCAACTACAAAGTGGGAGGTGCAAAATCTCAGATTTCCTCTCCTTCCATATCAATGTGATTACCAGGCATCACAGCTGTGTTCCCTCATACAGGCTGTCAAATCATTTTGAAGAAGCTTGCCAGCTATTGCAGGAAGGTTTATTCACACCACAGCAAGGTAGTGAAAACCCCTAAGGTTTGAAAGACACTCTTGCAGTGGCGGGAGGAGGGATAGACTGGAGGCTGCTACCCTGAATAGGATAGCAAGACTGACTTTCTGAAACAGCAGTTTCGGAATCATTTGGGATGTTTTTAAAGTTCACTGTCCTTAGTGCAAGTTGTTGTCTGAGTGTGATGGGAAGGTAGCACATCATGGCAGGAATTAAGCAGTAGGCAGGACAAGGATGCCTGGAGCTGATATGGCTGCTGAGCACTACATTGCGAAACCACAGCCAAAGCTCACTGGAGGGCCAAGAACTGTGCAGTCACCCCAGCTGCCCAGGTAAATAAAGAGTTGAAAAGTTTACTTTTACCAAAAGATGCACAGTCAAGAAGTGTGCAAAATCAATATGCCTTGATGCAAAGCACAAACTGCAACTGCTCCCCCTGTCTCTGGGGGGTTGCACACAGGAACAGAGGCTGTGGTGGCTGCAGTCCTCACCAACATCCATCCAAACAAGTTGTCCTGCTTCTCTCAGTCAATGGGGTTTCATCTCTGTCCTCTCTATCCATGGTTACCCTCTTTCTGTCTCCCTTCCCCCCGCTTGTCATCATGCCAACTCTTTGTCTGACCTGTATGCAGAGCTGCTCAACATCAGTCAACCAGTTATTCCTGGGTCTCTTGAACTTTTCCAGCTTTGTGCTGGCAGTCTGCACCTTGTAATGCACTCTGCATTCATTTGACCACTCATCTCATCTGTCTCCTAGTCATCTGCAGTGGCATCTTCTGAAAGAGCACTTTTGCTGCAACCACAGCTGGGCCTTCAGAGAGCCAACATTAGATTTATTTTTTAAAATTTTTTGAGCTGAAATGAGCTCAAATGGAACAAGGCACATGGGCTGAAAGACTAAATGTCAGCAAAGTGGATATGAACTGCCAAGCAAGTCTATGTGATAGAAAAGAAAAGAGAAATGTATTATGGAAGGACTATAAAATATGAACGGGGGAGTTGTGAAATGACCCTGGAAATGATCAAATATCTTTGCAGCTCTAGCAACAGCTTTCTGGAATCACAGACAGGACAAAGAATTATTCTCGGAAACCTACTTTCAGATCTACCTTCCTCACCTAGGCAAGCAAGCATATCTAACCCTTGCTTCTGCTATGAATTTGAAGAATACTGAGATAAAATCTACAACAACCTTGTTTAGAAATAAACTGAATAGATTTGTACAGTAATTGGCAAGTAAGTGACTTTAAGAATGTTATAGACAGATAAATCTGATCATTCCCCTCTGTTTATTACCCAGAGCACTGTGTCCAGATTTAGACCCCCACATACAGGAGAGACGTTCACAAGCTAGAGTGAGTTCAGTGGCTGTAGCACACCTGGGGAGAGGCTGAAGGATGTGAGCTTGCTTGACCTGGAGAGGAGAAGGTTAAGGAGGAAGTTAAGGAAGGATCTTACTGCTGCTTTTAGCTAGAAGGGGTTATAGAGAAGACAGAGCTCAGAGATGCACAGCAAAGGAAGGGAAACCACAGTCACGTTAAGTACTGGATCACATTGCAGAGCAAGACAATGGAATTTCCACCCTTGGAGATATTCAACATGCAGGTGGGAAGCCCCTAAGCAACTGCTGTACCTTGAGGTTGGCCCTACTTTGAGGAGTGGTTCAGACTAGGTGACCTCTGAGGTCCCTTCAAATATAAATTATTTTGTGACTCTAAACACAACCTTCTTGGCATGCCTTTAGTCTCCTGACTACTTAACCACTCTGCAGATGCCAAGATCTTGATCACATTTCAGACCTGTGTCACTGTTCCCCTTGCTTGTGCACACCAGTCTTTCTCAAAGCACTAACATTACCCACTGGGCTAAGAGAACAGTCCCTATGACAGTTAAGAGGAAACATGAGGCAAGGGTGTTCCTACCTTAGAAATCTTGTCCATATACTTGGGGTTTCAGAGGCTGATTCAAGGCCTGGTGTGCCCCAGCTGGTAGGTGGAGAACAGCACTGTAACCATAACCCTTCCCTTCAAGACAGCTTCCTCTGTAACGATAAACCCCAAACGCTTGTGTGCACAGTGGCTTGTCAGTGTGCCAGCAAGCATTTCCTGACCGCTGCTTGAAGACGTTTTGGAGAACAGGCAGCAGCAGTAGATGCTTTGCCTGAGACTGGAGCTGATTTCAAAATCCACAGAACAGGCTAAGCATGTCAAAAAGTGTGAAGGTTGTCTTAAGAAGTAAAGAAACATGTTATCTTCACTCATGTGTTTTTTTAGCATATTTTTATTAATTAATGTTTGCTTCAGTCCTCAAATGCTAAAGTAGAAGATAGAAGTAAAGGTTAAAAGCAGAAAAATCACAGGTTAATAAGAAAATCATAGAAGCAAATTCATGAAAGACTGGAATGATGGGCAAGAGGCCATAAAGAACACATTGAATTACCCATACCAGCTCCTTCAAGCAGGATCTTGCACTACATTAATCCCTGTACGGTTTTATCAGCCAGTGTTTGAACTCCCTCAGTGATAACAATAAGCCACCTTGCTTGGCAGTGCGTTACACTGCCTCCCTGTTCTCTCAGATCAGCCACAAAAAGAATCCAGGGCTCCTGGAGCAGTCTGAGCTTAGAGCAGCTATTTTGGAAGGGTGAATGCTGGCAGGAGTGGCCGTGCTACCCGGCCCTGCTCCTGGGTGCATGATGCAGCTTTCCAGAGGCTTGGAGTGTAGCTGTGAGCCACCATGTTTCTCCCCATGCTTCTGCTGAAGACAAACAATGCTCTCACCTTCTTCCCA
This sequence comes from Dromococcyx pavoninus, assembly GCA_033558185.1. Taxonomy (NCBI): domain Eukaryota; kingdom Metazoa; phylum Chordata; class Aves; order Cuculiformes; family Neomorphidae; genus Dromococcyx; species Dromococcyx pavoninus. Next base: position 1,105,734 of record JAUMJL010000047.1, read on the forward strand.
AAAGTGTGGATGTGGTTGGACACACGCAGCGTAGCTCAAGGCAGAGGTTGGTGCCAGCAGCTCCCATGTTGCCCTCAGGAAAGGTAGAGGTAGAAAAATAACAAGCCATCATCAGAACAGCCCTGCTTCCCTCCTCAAGCCCTGAGGGATCTGCACTGTGGTGCCCTAGGGACATTTTATGATGCTTTTTATGGACGTGGTTTCTACTCTTTAATTCATCTCAGACTTGTGCATCTCAATCTTCTTCTATGAGTTGGCAATAATTCATCTTTGAGGAGCAGTCAGATTCTCAGAGAGCAGTATGTTGTTGCACTGCTAGCAATTGTTATTATTACTTACTATTTTAATTGTTAGCAGGATGTTTTAAGCTGATGAAAGTGGGATTTCCAAATAAAATCTGCACACAGTGAATGTATCAAAACGTACGTTGCGTAAAAATGAATTCCACTTCAACGGCCTTACTCCAGATTAATACTGCTGCAGCTGAGAGCAGAATTTAGTCCCATGTTATTATCTCTGAAGGAAGATTAAGGCTCAAGATGCAATTAGTTTCAGTTTAGGGCAGGATGCTTCCAGTAGAGTAGTTTCCACAAGAGACCAAGAAAACAAAGATCTTTTCTGTTGCTGTCTGAATTATACTTATCTCTAAGTTTTGTCTTAACCTTTAACAAACCCGTCATTAGGCAAACAATGCCTTTGCATTTCAGATTTTTTTTTTTTGTATACTTAAATAATTACCTCTGTAAAATTCCTGGATAAACACAAGAATATTGGTGTGAAAACGTTTTTAGGAATAAAGCTTGTTCCCTTACTGTTTCATGATACACTCTACTTATATAAGCACACTTATACTGGGTATAAATGCTTTTCCCCAGATACAGCTAATGCAATTCAAATCTTTATGTGAAATAGAGCCTAGCCATTTTCCTCATCCTGTGTATCCCCTCAAGCAACATGAGGAGGAGGAAGCATATGAGTCACTAGAAATGTGGTTTTTGTTCTCAAAAAAAGTTAAATTTAGGAGGCCTAAAAAGTGTGTTTAGTTTCAATACAGTGCTGTACTCTGGCCTAGCACTTTATTCTATGACATTCTTTAAACTCCAGCAGTTTCCTAATGCCTTAAAACCGTAATGAATCAAGTGGACTCTCTTCTTTTTCTGCTACAGCTGATTATTTCACAGTGGTCAATTCTCTTCTCTCCTTTGCATCAAAATCAAATCAGGGAAAATGTTGAAATGTAAGAAAGTCTTGAGTGATTTTGCTGATATGGACTGTACCCTGTTTTGGGCAGGGACAGGATATTTCAGCATTAAGTAATGACATATTTACCTGAGAGCTCTACACATTGCCATATTCTACATGTTATGCAATAAATGTTCAGTTTGCAAGTCATTCTCAAGACAACTTCTACTTCCTTTTGAGAACTTCATGGAAAAGGCTAAGGACAAAGTAGGAATGCTGAAAAGATGAAAGGAATGACATTTGGAAAAAGTTTAAATTTAGTCATAATAAATATGATAAAGTAAACTGTATTGCATGCAGCAAATCATGCTTAAATAGAACTTCTTACGAGCACTGTATCTTGAGAACAGACTTTGGGCTTACTAACACAATAACTGGTCAAGAGTAGCAAAAGCAATAAGGAGAAGTCTCTATCAGAAGACGGTTTATGGTTTGAAATTCAGGCCCTAGCCGCTCTAGACACCACAGCTTCCCCTAGGGACTTTAAGGTCTCCAGGGTCTCTAATTTACAAAAAATAAGTTGTCTTCCTACTGATCCATGGAGACCATGCAGACTGTTTCCTGGAGAAAAAATTTGAAAAAAAAGCCTTTCATTTTTCTCATAATCACCCTCTGTCTTATAGTAAGGGTGAGGAGTAGAGTTCAGCTCTACCTGTTTCACCACAGCCTCACTGATGCTGCAGTTATATGTGTCCTCAGGCTGTCTGGGAACAGAGCTCACAGTTCATGTGCTGTAATGGGTTAAGGCACTCTGTGACTCTTCCTTGGTGAGTTATAAAGAAAATTGCCTGTATTTCTGGGTATATGGATAAAGAAAAGAAAGACACACTCTGGAAACTTATCAACACTCATATGATTTAATTGGCATCTCTGTTTCAAAGCATACAATCATCACCAGCTGAAATAGGTAGCCAGTTTTGAGTCCATCCCTGGAGACCGGGAGACCAGCCAGGTTTGAGATCGATGTCAAGCTCAGGTTCTTCGATTTTTGGCAGGTGTGGTGGAGGTTCAAATATGTCAGTGCAAACCTGAGATGCATCCAGCAAAGGCATAAGATTTTGAGAATACCTTATAACTACAGCATTCTCCTCTATCAGCATAATTTTTTACTCCCTGGCCCATAATTTTTCCTTGCATTAAAACCAGGGTATGTAATACTTTCGACTGTTTTGGAAAATTAGAATCACTTTTCCATGTCCTAAATGATCAGGCATACCCTTTTCTATATGAGATTCAAATTACGCAAAAACATTAGTTCTCAATTATAATTTGACAGCTCTTCTCAGATACATTGGTGCTTTCTATTTAGCTCTGCTTAAAAAAATATTATTTTGCATAATGAAGTATGAAATAGGATAAAACAACAACAAAGTAATAATTCAAATCTCTTGAGAATTGTACAAACCACTATTTACCATCATCATGGATGTAATTTGTTTGAGAGTCTAGGAAGTAAAAGTTTTTACATCATTAGAGCATTTTGAATCCAGAACAAGTACTTGTGTTAGATATTCAAAGATGGAGCTTTGAAAACCAGGAGCAGCAGTCAGCCAAAGGCTTTCACTGAGCTGAGAAGATTTCTAGAATGGTCATATCTTATAGCCTGATAATCATCAGTGGAATCTTTGTAAAAAATCTAGAGCCTTAACTGTTTGCTGTCCTTCACAAGTACTATTATTTATTAGTTACATTTGGTGCAGCTGTACCTAAGGACTGACTTGAGAGCCCACTTGGGTACAGAAGAATACATAGGATCTTTCTTGAAGAGTCTTAAAAGTGAAATAGATGCAGGGAAAGCATGTAATGTGAAAATCAACAAGGTAATGCTTGAATGTCATTTAGTTATTTTTGAGTGTTTTCTTTCAAGTGGATTGCACAGCAGAGTAACAAGCAAATGGAAATAAAAAGTGGTATATTGGGTACAAAAGGACAGGGGAAGAAAAGAAGAGGTATAGCTGTGGAATGACATGGATATATAAGGTTATGAGGAGAATGGAAGGCTCAGGCAAGTGAAGGACAGAATGGAGGAGGTTTGTACGTGCACAGAGCACTCCTTGTCATGCTGCAGTGTGTCCAGCATCCCAGTGCAGTTGTAGCAAGTCCTCTGCATGGACACACACACCAAGCCACCAGGCTAGATGGGCTGAAGGATGTGCCCTTTGCTGGCCTTGTGCATCTCTTGTCAGCCTCCTGCAACTGATCGGGAGGAGACCTTTAAACAGATGTGGGCTGGGAGGAGGGCTTCTCCAAGCAGCGGTCTCAACTCTGCACCATATGCCTGCCAAAATCAGCCTTTGGTTTGCCCACACATCCTGTCTTCCCTTGATGTAATATACTCCAAGAGAAAGGTAGCATCAGCAGAGCTGAAATTCCCACTGAAAGCTTTGTTGGTATAAGCAGGCTCTGGAGGCTGAGCGCAGTGGCTCTTGCTTTGGGAGCCTTTGTAGATGCACCAGCCACCTGCAGTGCTTGTACACAATGGGAAATTAACTTTCCCCTGGGCAAAGCAGAAGAGGATACATAATAAAATCCTATTAGGACTGACTGGTTACTGGGATTATCATAGATTTTTCTCGAGTCTTGTAATCAAATGGTCAGTTGCTACAGGCAGATTCTTGGAACAGAGATGTCAGTCACCAGTGTTAGCAGGACATGGTACAGTTTTCTTCAGGAAGTTAAAACCTTGTACAATTTGAAGCAACCTCTGTGTCTTAGCTCAGGTTTAGTATATTGCCTGCTACTACAGAAGCCCCTCTCAGGAGCCGGGACCATTTTCAACACAAGTAACAAATATTATAAATACAAATTCATTACAAAGTTGTATGTGATAAGGATTAGAAATAAAAAATACATGTTGATTAAAACATAACCCTAAGGAAATTTCAAACTTGAATGGCCTATATACATCTGTGCCAATCAGACAATCTAAAAATGCCCATGTCAAGTGTTATTTTTTGAAAGGTAGAATCTTACATCGACAATCAAGATTTAAATTCAAACATGGCACTAGGTTCATACCTGTAACAGTCATTTATGATGAGCCTGGAAGAGTACTGTATTAATGAATGCAGCTTATACACTATCGGAATAACAATGCCACAGATGGAGAGATCATGGAGGGATCAGATTGAGATGCATGTATTTCTTCTAATACGTTAAGCCAAGGGACTGATAGAGTTCAGTTTCTCATGCTGAGGTATTTTTGACATATTTTCCTTAGGTTTGCCTGTAAAGGCAGAATAAATTGTCCTTGACATTAGTAAACATATTTCTTCTGTCAGTCCCTGGCCCTTCCCTCTCTGTGCAATACCCTATGGAAACAGTGCATGATGGAAGTCGTGCTTAGCATTTTGCAGCATCGAGTGCCTCTGAGCTCTGGAATGGGAAGCTCTCTCCTCTAACAAATTACTACAGGGAAAGATAGACCATGCTTTCTTTCAGCCTACAACTATTTGCCTTTGTGAAGTGTAATGCAGCTTGGGAAAAACAACACTGATGCTGGTTTTATGTGAATCTGGATTTCTTCGATTACTGAGTAGTAAAGAAAGATAAAGAGCAGAACCATCTAGATTATTCTAGGTAATAGCACATTCCCTGAACTGTATCTGTCTGCATATACATGTGTATGTATGCATGAATTATACAGGTTGTTACCACCATGACGTAAAGATCCTACTCCAGCATCTAATTATGCTGTCTGTAGTCCAGCCCTCCTCCTTTTCCCACACTTGTTTTACTTAAAGAGCTCATTGAGATAGAGTATACAGGGCTGATGCCAGCCCTTTGCAAATGCAAATCCATTTCAAAAATTTGTCAATGTTAATCTGTCACACAGGTCTTTCCTGCAAAATTTCCTGTCAAGGTCTCCTTTGCGATCCTGCTTAACAAGAACCTAAATGTTTAGGCTGATGGTGCTCTAGGACTCCTGCCTGTCATGTTGACAAATACAGTTGCAGTGTTTCTTAGGATTTCTCTGCCTGTCTGAATTAGTCTGCTGTCTCTAGTCTTCTGCTTCTAACTCAGGCCTCTTTTTTTTTTAGCTTTGTTTGGTGATTTACACAGTTCTTCAGACAAAGGAAAGTTTATCCTTTATGCATTAAAATAATGCGAATAAATAATAATAAATGAAAAGTGAACTCACTCACTAATAATGCACTCAAACAGGACGAGAAATGAGCAACAAAGCCTGAAGAAATTAAGCCAAACTAAATCAGACAGACAAAAGAAAAAGCAACTCAGAAAAGATACTCTGGTGTTTTGGGTTTCATTTTTTTTTTCAAAGATAAACACTGTAATCTGTTTTCTATTTGAAGAATAATAGGATTTTCACAAGGTCCTTGTTGGCTAACTTAGACACGCTGAGGTACCAGAATTTGATTATTTTTCTCTTCTTTCAAAGTAACCACTGTGGCAACAAATAGGAGATTCCTAAGCAGCTGCCTACAGTGATGATTTCACATATTCAGGCATATGCACCTGAGGGAACTTTGGAATTCAGATGAGATTAAAGCATTTACAAAATATAAACTATATCAAACACAGAGGACAGGCATTCTTTGTTCACAAAAAATATTGTGCTGCAATGCCACATGTATAGCTGAGCTGGTCAGCACTCAGTGGTCCAGCTTGCAGTGCAGAATTACAGATAAAAAGGTTAAAACACTATGCTGCCTTTGCATCCTCCCTCTCCGTGTAACCCTGGCTGGCACAGAGGCAGTACACAAAGGGCAGCATGTGGTTCAGTATCCCTTAATTTCAAAGGAACTAAAAATAAATTCATTGATAAAAAGGCAAGCAGAAGCTGGCAGCTGGCGCTCTGCAGCAAGCATGGGTGGGGCAGAGCCTGCGGAAAGCGCAGAGGCGTGAGTCGGTGGGAGTGATTCTGATGGGGGGTTACTGAAGCCCAAAGGAAGATGACTGTCATAACATAGAGATTGACACTGCATGTTCGTAATATGTAATCAGTTTAGATTTTGTGAAAAGTGGGACCCAAACTCTGCTCCACTTAACCCAAAACACTGCACGTAAGATGCCTCTGCAAGCTCTGTTTCCATGGAAATGAACGTTAGCATTAGCTGCCCTTAGCAAAGTGAATCTACTGGATCGAGTTCAGTAAAACAGGTATTTTATCCCATTTCACTCTGGGAGAAGATAAGGATTAGTTTGAAATCTGTACGTGGCATTATAAGAGCATGATTTGATTATTCCTTTGGAGCATTACAAGATTGGGAACTATTAGGCTGTATTACGTAGGAAGAACAATACCCATTTATTCTGAAGCTGACTCAGACGCATAACTCTGCCAAAGCCTTATAAATCTTACACCAAAAGGAGGACAAAATAAACTTGAACACATGTCCCCTAAATTAGACTTTATTACTGACATGATCTTCCAAAAATAGAATTATTCTTATTTCACGAAGAAAAAGAGGTGTTTCAGCTTCCCTATTGGTTTGTTTAAGGACTGCACCTAATTCCTACAAATAAACCTTCTTCTTTACCACAACATTAAATTATTAAATCTTCTAAGTCAAGGGAAAAACAGAACTTTCCTGTAATGATATGAAATAATAAGTTAAATTCTATCTCAAATGTAGAGGAAAGGCAGGATTTGTATGGATTTGTTCTCAATATACGTTACCAAAATACTGCCTAGTGGGTCTCTCTCCAAGCTGTCAAAGAAATGGCAAATCTCCAAGGAATATTCTGGAAAGGAAAAGTTTTTAAATAAACCAAAAGACGTTTCAAAGATATTTTCAAAGCATGGTGGATCACTGAAGTTTGACAGAATGAGTACAGTGTTTACTCAGTTTAAATGTGGTAGTCTTATTTGAAGTGGTCAGTAAAACAGCTAACGCAGAAAAAAATGGAACATTTTTTCTCAGTAGACCCATTTTTTTTCATACTTGTAAGCACTGGAGAACCAGAATATCTGTGGAACAGTAAGGGTCGTGTCCTGGCCCATGGATCATTAATATGATTGGTAATTAGAAACTCAGCTGCAGAATCATTAGTTTACGTCTTTCTGTGAGGGAACCTAATTCAGATCCCATGCTGAATTTATGGAACTGGGTTCACAGTCAGAGAAAAAAAATATTAGTAAAACCAAAGATAACTTGGCCCATGAGACAGAAAACAACCAAACTTGTATCTAATTTAAAGTGTGTTCTCAGTTCTTTTGAGGTAAGGGCTTGATATAAAACAAGACGAGACTATACATGGCCTATTATGCTGACATATGTCAGTTTGGCTCCTGGAATTTAGGATATGTTTTCACATAAAGCAGAAGTGGAGATGCCACTCCTGAAGTACAGGAGTTCTCTGGTGAAGTCAGGAACACTCTCCCCTCCCGACAAATCCTACATGGCAGAGGTTGCTCATGATCCCATCCACATTATCAGCATCATGCCAAACTGGCCTCTGACAAGCTGTGCCATCCTAGCAGGGAATTGCAACAGACTTTGAGAAAAGTAATGTTTTTTTCTTTTTAAAAATGAAGAGATTTTACCACTAAGTCCAAATTTTTAGAGGCCTTCTGTGTAACACCCTTATCTGTAAAGCTTTCAAGTAAATCTACAGTCTTTGTTCCATGTTATTATTGCTTCTCTTGCAAGCCAAATGTGAAATAAACCTGAAATCCTTAAAAATGCATCCATCAGTCTAAAACAAATACATAGAAAAAACAACCACTTAAAAATTCCACTTAAGAAGTGAAGTTTTTCCTAACACAAATGAGGTTATAAAAGTGCCTTAGTCTAAACCAGCTAATTCTATAGGGGCATAACTTGATCTCCTACCCTGCAACAATTTACTGTTTATAACCTGCTCTTTTAAATCAGTTCCTGATCAAATCCATCCCAAGTTCATTAAAAATTATTCTACAAGAGTAGCTAATAAAAGAACTAATTGGGACACAGGCCAAGATCTCCCAGCTTCTTGATAGAGTTCTGACATTTCCGTAATTTTAATTAAGTATATGTGCTGGTGTTACAGTGTGAAATAAATTGTTCAGTAAAGATATTGAATACATTTCAGAACACTTTCTGGGGAGGGGAAATATTTTTATTTTACATTTGAAACAGATGGACAAGGTCCTCTTAAAGTTCTATTCTTGAATGAATGCACCAAATTTTGGAAGCTTCTCTCCTCCTCATGGTCTCATTAGCCTGCAAAATCTTTCCATTTCTCAAGTTTTCTAGATTTCATTGCCTGTAACAGAAGTGTGAGGCTGTTTTCTGTTGGGGGGTGGGTTATTTTTTTTTCATTAGTGATAATGAAGCAGTCGGAAAATGAGAATGAATTCTGCAGAATTCTATTTTGTTACCAAGATCACTTTGTATTTTCATTTCTCCTCTCTTTCAGCAGCCCACTGTGTTTGGGATGCAGAGTTTATTCTTCTTACAGCATTTGCTGAAGTCTTTGTTCCCATTGCCATTTAAGTCAATAGAAATCCTGCAGCTGACCTCTGTGCACGTAGATTCAGCCTGGACCACAGATTTGTGCAGGCAAAGGGACGGATCATATACAGAAAACAGAAGGGGCTCAAAATCACTAAGCACGTTGTAATATGGGTAGGGATCTTGCTCATATACTTTCTATCCACACACAAAACCTTGCTGCTTGACGTTCCAGTGGCCTTTCCAACTAACACAGCTGGAGGCAGGACTAAAACTTAGACTAGAAATGCTCTTGGACTAGTAAAACAATCAATTCCTAACAAACACCGACATGCAAAATATCACATATAATCTGACAGGCAACTCATGCCTTCCCACTGTTTGCTTTATAATCCAGAAGAAGAAACAGGTTTTTCTGTAACTCAGCAGGAAGGAAGCCCCAAACAGCTTTGGCTAAGGCAGCGCAAAGACCTGTACAATATGCTGCAAGGACACTTAGCTGTACACAGGGCCTGCAGTATGGCTCTGAATATCCTTGTGTGATCCAACAAGAAAGTTGCTCACTCTAGCTAGTTTCAGTACAGTCATAGTCTGAAGCCCATTGTCATGTAATAAATATTCCCTGAATTCAATCAATTAAGTAATTTCATTCAATTTCCATTTCAATACATTTATTTTGACCATGGGTGTTTCCTTTTGTTTGACCTTCCCAGCTGAGAAGCCAATGACTAGTTAGATAATAAGCAACTTGCATTTCAGTCTTACAGACTGGGTCTCAGCCTGCCTCCTTGCCTCCATCATGTATTCTTGTAATTTACAATAAGTTCAGGGAACAATGTGAAAAGTTGTTTCTGTGTCTGAATATATCTTTTTTATATTGCTAGAATATGTTATTTCATATCCAGTGTTGCCCATAGGATACTTTTTGTAGGTATATAAATCAACAAAAGTAAGTTCTGTGACATTTAAAACAGAGCTTGATAATTCTTATATCAAAATTGTAATAATTTTAAATATTTGTATTCTGAACAAGGATAACTGACAGTAAATATTACATTATAACTCGTAATTAAACAATTAAAGAAAGAAACAAAAAGTATGTATTTGAGATACATTTATCTGTTGACTGTTATCTGTGTTTTCTACCATGCTAAAAATCCTAGACAACAACAACAACAAAATTTAGGTTAAGGAGGATGATAAAGCGATTAGTATCTGATCAGGCATCTATAAACAAGTACTGTAAAAAAAGCTTTTTGCAGATAAAGCCTAATTACTTTGGGAGAAAATCCTTCTTTGCACACAGAAGGACAGATCATGTGCTAGCTCTAATTTATGCTGATCCTTATATATCGTGCAGTGGGGATCTGCCTTATCCCTTGGCTGTCTCTACACGACATGCACTTTTTCACAGTATTTCCCAGTGATTTTCAGAATCCAGGAGCAATTCAGCATGGAGAACAACGGCAAGAAAGACATGGTGAGTTGTGTGTGCTCATGGCAATGCAGTTATGTTGCCTTTCAGCAATATGAAAAGAGACTGCATGTTATCGTGACTACTGCTTGCTCCTGTAACAGCTGCAGAATGGAAAAGAATTTCTACCTTTTCTTTCAATCTACCCGTGTTTCCCTTCTAAAGTAATTTCCATCTTTTCTCTGTCTTACATTATTTCTTCTGCATCAACATCTTAATTCATCAAGGAGATGAAGCCCCATAACTCCATGTACCACAGCTAACAGGCTTATTCTCTCAAAAGCGAAATGTTTCTTTGTTATAACTTTTATGTTTATGATCACTCTGAAAGCACTTCAAAATCCTTGGGTGATATTACTGGTACAGTAAGGATGGCTATTTTAGGTATATGTTCATATATCAAGATTAGCAGGAGAATTTTTTTGAATATGGCAGTTACTATAGTGACAGTGACAGTTTCAGAGAGGGAAGATGGTATTTTGATAAAGATATTGTACTGGGATTCAGCACAAATTGTCAGGAACTCTTCAGAGAGGGTCATTTACATCTCTTTATTTTCCAGTACTTTTTATTGATGTGGCAGTGCTCTGGTGAACTACAGGAGCAGATCTGGCTGAAAGTTGTTCTGTCACTCTGCGGAACTCTTCCACATCCGAAAAATGTTCTTATTCTATACCCAAACAAATACAAATCTCTGGAAAGCTGTTTCATGTGAGTAAAATAAGCCATCCCAGCAAAGTCCAATGCTGAAGACCCATGTTTTGTGCAAAAGGGGGACTTGATCCTGGGCTGCAAACCTGTCCCAAGAAGACTAACACTGCTATGGTATATAGCAAGTTTTATATTTTTTCCTTATTTTGAAAAGGGGTTTAATTTTGGATTTAAAAAAAAAACAAACTTAAATTTTTCTGGCAAGAAATTTGTTATAAGTGGTAAGTTCCCATGAAAAGTTCAGCTTCTAATGAATTGTTATTTTTTGCAAAGAGCTTTTTTTTCTTGTGAAGACATCTGTAGCCTGCACAACTGTGCTTGTCAGTTTACAGATATGTAAATAAAAGATGAGAGATAATCTGTATTGATTTCCAAAAGGCTACATGTGTACAAAATTCAACAATTTATGAGACAGAGCTCTAATTAAGGGTTGGTCAGAACATTCCTGCTTATATGTCAGCTTTTCAACCATAACTAGCAAACTATGGAAAGCCTGTCCTCGTAGTTGCAGCCAAATATTCTCCTTGTGCTTGCCCAAGATGCAAAGATGAAGCTCTGTAGTCCAAACCTCTTCATAAACCATGTATGCCATCTCACAGTGAACTGTCAATGCCCAGGACAATTGTCTCTGAGTGGCATGGTATTATTGGTGATGGCCCAGGTGGTCCATTCTTGTCTCTAATCCCAGTAATACACTTGTTTTAAAGCATGACAGAGACTTTGACACCCTAAATTTACTGTACATATGGAATCATTCGTGGCTGTTGGCAGCTGAAATGTTTATGGCTAAAGTCCCAGTGACAGCTGAGACAAAGTTCAGGCTGCTGATCTTTATTTCATTTCAGTAGCTGATTGCCAACTTAGAGCTGGCAATTAGCTACATAAAACATTGCTGTCTATGACCTCCAAGTGTGAGCTATCTATCAGTGGAGAAAGCCTAGCAGGGGAGTGCACGATGCTGGTCACCAGCCTCAGATAGGCAGTGCCTGAAGTCACTGATTTCTCAGTTGCCTCCTAAACAAGATCATCATCCCACTGAGTGACCTGGCAGGGAGGTTTTAAGACCAGAATTTTTCTGAGTTACAGCTGAGAAACCAGTTTCTTATCTCTTTATCTCCTAGATACCTGTGAGTACTCCTGGGAAAAGTCTACCAGCTCAGCTTACACCATCCGATTCACTTATTGCCACATAGTGTTATTAGAGTGGTGTGGTGACTATACTGTTGTGTCTTATTTGGAGGTGATTTGGCTCTTGTGGATAGTGTTGGCATTATTGCCATTTGGCATAGAGCTGAAAGGCCTAAAAAGCTGATTATACTGAAGTGTAGGAAGAAGGGATTCGGGACACAGCCTTGAGAGCATTATAGTCCTGCTCAAGCACAGTGTGACTCAAAATCCCACTATTCCATTTCAGTTGTTTCCTCCCTGTGCCTGGAAACTTTCTCTATCCTTCAGATCAAAGTGTACTAATATTTTTAATAAGGTGTTACGAGGTCTGAAAGAAATATCGTCATCACCTGAGCTTACTTCACAAATTAGCTTTTCAAAGGACCACAGAATCAGAGCAAGTCTCTGTTGGTTGCACAGACAAGGAGTAAAATGAGTCGGTTTTAGGTCTTGAGAATATAATTCCATCTGAGTTGGTTCTTTGGCTGGATCTCTTTGGCTGGATCTGTAATGTTTAGTAAGATGGGTTCAAAGGGGTCACATTACCTTGGGTGAGCTGGTTCACAGCGGGGCCCTGTTCTGGAAACAAGCTCTGTGATCCATTAACACAGGACAATGAATGCTTGAAATACTCAGCTACTTTTTAATAGATTAAAAATCTGTTATAAGACAGAGGTGAGGTTCAAAATGGGAAGAAAATTGTAAAGATGATTTATGCCTCAATAGTTTTTAGAGACCTTTATCATCTTTAAGGCCCTAGAGCAATGGGTGTGGTAAAACACATATCCAAATATCACCTTGCCCTGAAGACCTTGTCTGCTTTACGTCCCTTAATGTAAAGTTAAGGGCATAAGACAAACACCCTAAAGCACAGACTTCATGGTTTGTCACTGAAAGCACCATCTTACATCATTAGTGCTTCATAGTGCTCTCTTAGGGAATTTGGAATATAAGCTTAGGGTTGCTCCTCCTCTCACTGTTAAACAGGGCTTGTGGGAAATGTTCAAAAGTAGCAGAGGAGTTGGGCTCTAAACTCCAGTTGTTGATTTTTTTTGAGAGTCTGTTTTCATACCATTGCCTTTTGTTATATTAGTATCTACTGGATCATTTTATTAATACTTATCTGACAGGCTGTCATATATAATGGTGTGCTTCTGGGTTGAGTTATTTCTTTTCTGAAAGGTTCCAGGACATTTTTTAAAGCAAAATCCTTTTCTGGTTCCTCTGTTATCCTAAAGAGTCTTTTAGAAAACTTCTGGTTTACCATGCATACAAGGCCATGGCAGAAGATGAGGAGACTGTCAGGGATCTTACATCAGTGGCACTGTTGGCTCTCTCTGAGGAAACAGATGTTACAGTGCTTGTGTGCTCCCAGGGCCAGGCCTGGAAGAAAGATGGAATGAAAAGTGGTGGGGTGGGAGAACACTCAGGCAAGTGCATCTGGGAGAGATTTACTACCCAATAATCTGGGTGCTTCTGAGATTACTGAAGGAATCTGTAAACCAAAACAAGACATGTCTAACAAGGTCAGGAAGCACCCGATATCCCTGTTTCACAAACTTGTCATTGTAAGAATTGTTTTCAGCCCAGCTACTGGACCCAAAATGAGTCCTTAATGCAAAAGAATGACAAGAAAAAAAATATTGATGTCTATTCTATTTGAATTTTCCCATGGCTTTGGTAATTGTTATAGTATCTTTCTTCTTGATACTTCCCAGCTCTGTAAAGAAGGTCTGAGAGGGCTTCTATTTTGTTTCTGATTTCAGACACCAGGACTACCAGTTCTGATCCAAGCTCCCTGTTCTATGCCTGTATTTCATCCAGTGACTTAAATAGAAAATACATGAGGATTCCTGGGAGCAGGGATGGGGTCAGGTCTTAACCAATGGGACTGACACTTAAGCATGATTAAGTCAGTAGTCCTCTTATTTAGGCTCTTTCTACCCCTTCACGTTTTGCATTCCTATCTGCACAGTGATCTAGCTTAAAAATTGAGCTAGAAAATAACCCCAGCACAATCATATCATTAAAGCCACCATCCACAGTCAGGAGGTGGACAGGAAACTATTTGAGGAATGCTTAGAACAGAGATCTCTCCAGACCAAATATTTATCCTACCAGGCTGAGTGATTGCTGCCTCCTATCCTCTAATTTATTCCTAGTTTGGCCCCTATTCCCCGAAGAGATCAGAGAAAAGCCTGTTCAGACACTGCCTGTGCCTGGGGTTTCCTGTGGGTTAGACCCTGGCATCTCCCAGCACAACATTCAGAATCACTCCATCATGCAAGTTGTTCAGCACCCTACAGAGTTAGGAGAAGGAGCTAAAGAAGCCATCTGAGGTACCTCTCTGTTTGTTGCACTGAAGCGTTTGTCTTTTAAAGATTTCAACATATGAATTGGAAGGCAAGGGTTGGATTAATCTCACCCACGATAGACCATCTGGAAGAATAGATGCTTGGTTCTGACTAATCATTTCAACTCTTTCTATATGCCGTGATGGCAAATAGGTACCTCCAGGGACCAGTTCTTCTCATCTAGCTCAGATACCTGTTTTAATGTGATGTGAACCTGCCTTTGCAACTGCCTGTCTCTCTGCCATGATTTCTTAGGGAGAGTACATCATTAATTCAGACTAGATCTCCACTTTTAGGTGGGTTAAAGTGATGGGATATCATTCATTTGTACAGTACTCCATCAGAATATGGTCCATTGTATTCTATACATGATTCACAGTGGACATTATTCAATGCCTACAACCTGCCAGATCGACAGTGCACAGTTGCTATTTTTCTGAGACAATTTCTGTTAAAAATCCATCAGAAGTGATTCCATATAAATATTGGATAATAAAGCACTGAGCCCTGCCAGCCTGTTCATATTCAACTTAAATAGTAGTTGAAAGGAAATGTAAAAACTGATAGTCCAGGATCTACGCATTAGCTTACACGGCACAACAGACAGACTCTCCCCAAGGGGAAATGGTGTGGTTGTTACTTTTGCAGTGTTTGAAGTCTAAAAGGGGTATTTTACGACACTCTTCAGACATAACTGTGCATCCATACATATGTAGGACACTGAAAGAATGTAATGATTTACTCAAGGGCAAAATGATCCCCAGCTTGCATAAGCTGTCCATCCCTTAGGCACTGTGAGATTATGCTGTGTTTTCCACTGAAGCCTTACTTGTGGCATTTAACCAGATTTAATACACTTGCTATTAGACTAACACTGGGAGTTGCAGTACCATAAAAATGCAAAGAAGGATGCTTAAAGCAGAGGGATCTTACCATATTAGGAATAGTTGTATTCACTGCAGTTTAGCTCTTTGGATAGTATTTAATATTATTAACAAATATTTTTTATAGCTTTAAAGGATATGCAAAGATACTTTAAAATAACATTTGTAAAGTCTGAGGGGAAGGAGATCCTGTGCACAGTTTGTGTAAAAGCTGTTGCTTTCAAATGTCTTTTTGATTCTAAAAAAATATTTTTAAGAATTCTGATCTTTTAGACTAGGACATTTCTCTATTAACCAGCTTGATTACCTCAGTATAGGAGCTAATGGCTGGTACCTGGAGGGCAAAAATATAACTCAGGAACAGTTTGCAGTGGTGGCCATAAGCCATGTCAATGCTGCTTGGTCCTAGACCAGCTGCATGGTGTTCTACTTTCGAGTGTCAGCACAGTAGCCTCAGGGCTGCTCTTGCTTGCACCAGTTTCACAAAACCCCATCATTGTTGCTATGATTGCCGAGAGCACAGGGAGACACATGGGAAGAATGGAGGGGAAAGGTGCCCTGGCCAGGAGAACCCATGTTCTGGAGCATTCCTCCAAGATCGGTGCAAATTGGCAAAGTCGCCTTTTGAATTAGACTGGTGAAAGTTGCTTAGATTTTATAGGTTTTGCCCTTGGAGTACATCTAGAGGCTTTTCATATGAGTTTTTCGTAGCTTTATTGTGCTTTGTATGCTTTTGTGCACAGTGGGGTTGTAATTCATATCGATCACTCCGTTTTCATATAACGTTCCATTATACATGAGATACTTTAAAAATATTGCTGTGACATAATTTAAAAATATCACAGAAATTAAAGTTTTATTTTCCTTCTCCAAACACCACCTATTTTCTCTGACCATCATTGATTAATTTAGTTCCCTGCATTTTGCAACAAAAGATCAAATGATGGTTCTGTCTTCAGAGACTACAGGCACTGCAAAATCTTCGTGGGTTGTATCACTGATGTTAGTGCAGGTCTTGGAACAGGGTATCTATGTAAGGTAAGTGTGGCTTGGAGATGCTTAATGCAGAACAGAGGAATACACTGCTGTTGATGGGGTCTATGAAGCAGATTTGTATTGAACTGACTGGGATATTTCTGAATAAATGATTATTTATCAAATGCAAATGTTTTGCAAACATATCAAAACAATTTGAAACAAAAAGGGAGAGAGAAAGAGACGGATTTTAACAATATGGTCCCTGAAGTAGTTGCCCTAGGAAGCGGGAAGTTTTCAGCCAAGGCCTTTTAATTGCTTCAAGATTATACATGTTAAATAACCTCTGCTCACTGTATTTAGATCTAGATTTGAAGCTTCGTCCCTTATGCTGGGCTGTGTCCTAAACATTTAGACATCCATTGTCTTGCTGGAATTGTCAGTATTTTTACTCAATTGTGCTTTAATGAATGCTATTGAAAGGTTTTAATTTCATTTTACTGTGTAGTGGAAATAAGCTGTAAAACCCCAATAGATGCCACAAAAGAGATTAGTCTTCTTTGAGTTTGTTTTGTTTAAAGTGGATGTAGGTGGGTCTACCATACAGGAATAATTTTAAGAGTCTTTCTTTGGTGTCATTCCAAAGATGCGTACCTATAAATGTTAATCATCTCTGCTTAGATTGCAGCCTTAGTAAATATGAGAACCAAACATATAGCCACACATATTTTAGATTGTTTCTAGTGTTAGCTAACAACAATTCTTTCCAGAGCAAACACTTTTCTCTACAAACACACATAAAGAATATACTCAGCAAATATCATAATCTTAGTAGCAGATTTTCTGTACATAAAATTATAATATTTTTTTCCATTAATAAACTGTAATATCCCACAACATTATAGGCCCAGAAACAGAAGCCTTAACCTTTTGAGTACACAAAATCTGCAGCCTACCAATGGAACCTACAGCTAGTTTTCTGCCTAGATCTCAACACGATGCACTCAGAAAGCATAAAGTTTGTTTTAGATATTTTACGCACTACTGTTGCAGATAAGTCATCTCAGTTTATAAGGAGAAGGATATGAAAAGTAGCTCCAGTAGCATTTCTAAAAATCCCATTAAATATTGTGCATTTCCCCCCTGTAATATGACATTTCCCAGCATCATATGTTCTGCAGGGGGTGTGAGAATTTTGCATATGCAAGTTTCATTTGAATTACGTAACTGATTCACAGTTTGCCACCTACATGTAGATAACTATGCAAAATCCTGCTGATATTCCTTCTGTGTCATCAGATAATTTTATATTGGCCTACAGACAGTTTTGTATTGAACCACAAAGTCCGTAATAACTTATTTGAAAATATAGCTATGATGCATAAATACCTATGTTTCCTCTCCTGTTCTAGTTTTTAATTTGGTTCACAAATGTTTCTTGACACTCACTGCATGAACATCTATCAGGAAAAGTTCTGCTCCAGGTCACACGAAACAAAATGTGGGAAATTTCCACAATAGAATTGAGCAATTTGTATAAAGATTAATACTTGTGTCTAAATCTTGACAGTAGCCTTTTAATCACATTTGGAGCAAAACCATCCACAGGATGAGAAAAAGGGTTAATGACACATCTTGCCTGGAAACAGCTGGGACAAACATGGTTCACTATATGATTTCATTTTTAAAAAACAGATTTATAGATTACATTTCACTGAATCAATTATTTCTGTAAATATAGAGGAAAAACTATCTTTCCAACAAGAAACAGCTGTGTTTTTCCAATGCTATTAAAAATTGAATTAATACTAAAAGGAACAAAAATTGAAGGGAGTAAGTGGATTATAGGCATTACTTGTTCCAAATGACATAATTCCACCACAGGCCCTGCACTGTGTATTTATGGCAAAATGATACTTCAGCTTTAAACTATTATTGCTGAGTTGTTATTCATATTTACTGTAAACTCTTCTCTATGGAATTGGTAATCACTCTCATGAACAAAAGAAAGGTGCAAAACTCAACATGAATAAAAAGCTTTTAGTTTCAAAATGTGATTAATTAAACCTCAGCTCTGCTCTTCACAGATTTCTTGCATGGAAGCCATGGCCAATAGGGACCAGTATAAACAGTTGGTCTGACCTTCTCCATCTGCAGACTTTTGCTCAGAAAATGGATTAAAGCACATTTTATAGGAAGACACATAAACATTTCTTGAAGATCTAAGTTTGTGATGAACTTGCAGCTTCCTGATAAACTGATCCAATATTTAACTACCTTCACAGCTAGGACATTACATCTCATTTTAGAGTTCAGAGTTGTTTGTCTTCATTTTCAGGTATTGGATGTTGAAATGCCTTTGCCTGCAAGACTGGAAAACTCACTACTATGTGAACAAAAGCTTTGTTCATGGATCAGACCTTAAAAAATCCAGTAGTACTCCTCAGTCTCCTCATTGTTAATTGTGTCTTTTTGTAATCTGAATTATTTTGGGGCCCCTTTGTATGCTTTGCTGTTTCTACGCCCTTACTCAAATGGGACTGTCGAGCCTCAGAAACAGGGTTCTAGTAATGGCTGTGTTCAGAGGCAAAGTGCCTTCACAGCTTATTCTAATATTACTTTTGGTGCACATGCAAGCATCTTATTAAATGCCGTGGCTACACCATTGAAATAGGTCAGCGAAGAGGCACTTGGGTTTTTGTAGTGACTGACTCAATGAACCTCTCGCCCTGTAAGCACAGCTGGTGTTCTTTGTACCCAAATACACTACACAGCACTTGCCTGTACTAGAGTACATTTTACTGGACTGTGATCAATAACTTGTCCCCAATCTCATTATTTACTGCCTCACTCATCTTGCTGCCATCTTTATTCTACAGATATGAACCATATGCTCTATCGTTCATTGACGAAAACATCAGATAACTGTGGAACAAACTCTTCTAGGAGGTTTCAGGAAACACTGTAGGTGCTGGATCTAGGACTAAATATGAGGTGAAACTATTTTGTTAATATCTTACTAGGCAGTCCTGAATGTAGATCAGCTTTTTATCCCTTCATCAGCTCTCACTGCACTTTCAGTCAGCATTAGTAGAAGCTTTGAAAAAAATTTTGGCTTCCTCTTGACTTATCTATGTAAAAGTGACAGATAGGTTGAATTTTTAAATCTACATTAATGAGTAGCTTAGATATTTTCAGGTAATGATATACACTACAGAAGTTTTAATTGTTTAAATCCTTACTTGAACATAAGTTTCAGCAATGTAACTATTGTACCAGGAGG
The DNA here is from genome assembly GCA_033558185.1 of Dromococcyx pavoninus. Taxonomy (NCBI): domain Eukaryota; kingdom Metazoa; phylum Chordata; class Aves; order Cuculiformes; family Neomorphidae; genus Dromococcyx; species Dromococcyx pavoninus. Next base: position 1,125,221 of record JAUMJL010000047.1, read on the forward strand.
AAAATATGTGAAAAAAACTCCAAGAAATGACACAATATCCCACCATTATATCATCCAAATCATCTCCAAATACTATCAGACACACCACTAAACATTTTTACACTGTATTTAGATATCTACAATGATTTTTTAAGAGACTGTCAGGACCTTATATGCTATGCTACTTTTGAAATTCAAGCCCTTGCTAAGTCAGGATGCAAGTTTTACAAATAGCTGTGCACTGTCTTACAACAATCAATGAGATTTAAGATAATGGTGTTTTCTCTAGCATGTCAGTTCTCCATGATATGGGTCACATCAGTAATCTGGCAAAATCTCTCATGAGGAGCAGACTGCAGAGTACTGCTGTGAAAAAGGGCACTGACTTATGAAACATGCAAAGGAAACAGGTGCATGATGGGTGGTGAGAAAGAAAACATAACTTCTCCGATCTGTTTTAGTAATGTGTGGTTTAGGCTCTTCTTCACAGGTACTACATAGGCTAAATCCTACCTCTCTTTCTAATACTTTGTGCTACACAGTTTGACCAAAGGCCAGGATTTAGACTTGATGTTGTCCTTGAGGCAGTGATTTTGCAGCCAGAAATGAAGGAATTAAATTCTCCTCCCCTTTAACACGGAAGATTTACCACCAACACAGAAGCCTGTGAGGCATTTTCCTCCTCTACCTCTAATGACACAGATGCCTAAAGTTCTTAGCCTGAAAACCTAAATTTACCTCTGCTTCTCTCTCCATGTAGGATGAATGATTCATTTTCTTCTCTGATGCTGTTTCCAACTGCTAAGTGGTTACGTAAAGGCATTCAGGCCTTCTGCTTTTTATTCCTGTGCTCTCCACCAAGAACTGGGTAGAGTGAACTTCAGCATGATTTTGTGTCAAGTGTCAGCAGTGCATACAGAGTATATTTTTTATATTTGTGCTATTTTTCCTTAATAGTGTACATTCTGATACTTGAGTTATCCTACCTCAAAATTCAATATGTTTTAGCTAAATACTGCTTCATCTTTTCTATAGAAGATCTCATTTCGTATCAATATGACATTTGATCAGCCCCAGTTCAAGAAGACTGTCCTTTTCAGGAGGGAACTTAAGCATCTGTTTAAATCAGAAGACCATCCATGGGAAGAATATACAAAGGTTTAACTAATACATAGGAGAGGACGACACTGGGAGTAAGTTACTCCTCAAAATAATTAGATTCATTCTTCTTGTTGTCTATTTTTAAAAGCAAAACTGTATATATTCCTTTTAATTGTGAAATCCTTGGTCTTAATTATCTTCCTGGTTTTCATCTATGTTTCTTATTTCTACTCATGAGTTTTATACTTGTCTACAAATTCAAAGGTACTTAAACATGTACCTTCTGAAAAGGCAGACTCTACACGCAGGCAGCACCTGTTCGACACAGTGAGTCTTCACAGAGCCAAGGGCTGACCCGTGAAGAGGCAGGTAATGGGCAAGTGAAGTCATCTTTTGCTTCCTAATCCAGGTTTCCTTTCTTTGTAAATCACTAGAATGCTTTGCTCCTACCATAATGATGAACCATTTCTGACAAGGTGATTTCCGGTAGCTAAAACATTCCAGTTTATTAGCTATATTTTGACTTTGGAAAACTGCTATTTCAGATATGCTGAGATGCTATACCTGAAGCTTTCTGCTATTGCCTGTGAAGCGGGAGAAAAAAAAGCCAGGAGTAATGGAGGTCAGGAATTGTTATTAATATGCTTTATATAAAATCAAACAGGTATTTCAGTGCACTGTAAGCTGTTATTCAAGCAGATTAAGGGCACTCATTACAGCATTCTAGATATCATACTGTTCTTTGTCAATGTGTTATTAAATAGCATTGTATATATGACAAATGTGTTCTCTAAGCATTGAAATGCTTTGTTTTGTTTGGGGAGGAGGGGATATTCACCAAAACAGCACTATTGGGCCATATTTTTAGCTGCTACAAATTAACATAGCTCCACTGGGAGTAGTGCCAGGAATTTAAAATGAATGTTGAACTTACAGTAGAATCAGCTACTGTGGCTCTTCAGTGATGTGGAGGCCTGGGCTGTAGGAAACATTTGAAAGAAAGCATAACAGATTATCAGGGGATAAGCTTTGCTTCAGTGTCAGGTGAACTGAATAAAATATTTCAAGTTGTAAAATACTGGATGTCTGTAATACGTTTCAGTACTGGCACTATAAACACCCTATAGAGGAAAATACGGCGCATACAAAAACCATACCTTTCTAATACAGTAGAATCCCTGTTTGCAGACTTTAAAGTAACAATTGAAAATCCTGTTGCTTATAATCAGCATGGGGATTCACATATTCTCTAACGAAATCCCTGTTAAATAAGCCATGTGGTCATTACACTGCGGTTTGAAGAGAAAGGAGAAGTATTATCCTGAATCATAAATAAGAGACATAAGATGAAACAGTTAACAAATTGTGTTTTTCAGATAGCAAAATGAGATAGTAAAATTTGTGTTTTAAAATTAGGTAATATTAGAAAAAGCACTTTGGAGCCATAGTATTTTTTAAAAAGCTAAGAAGTGAAATACAATATACATTAAATGGAAGGTACTTAACTATTCATATGGGGTGGCTGAATATTAAATGCACTGAAAAAAAGCATTTGGCACCATGGAGAAAAAGTCAGTGGAGTCATTGTTATCCCATATGAGGTCCTAAAAGCAAAGTTAGAATATTGAAGGAAAGGAGTAGAAAATACAACTGCAAGTAACCTAATATTGAGTAAATCAATCTTTCCTGGAATGCTGTTCTACTCAGATTGCTTCAGCAGAGACATAAACAGGAAGAAAAACGGTTCAAAACTGGGTCAGTGACACTACAAACACTGGTGGAACTCATCACCACCAGTCATCATTAAAATCAAGACAAAAAAAATGACTAATCTTATGATAAATGAATGATGAAAATCTCAACAATTACAGCAAATAAGGCACCATTACCACTCTGACAGAGGGGGAAATTAAGTCAGGAATTATCAAGGCCAACAAGCCTTCTTTTCAAAGGTTGTAAGTAATTTTTTCCAGCTGCTTTCAGTTCACTGAATGCCCCCCAAGCTGGCTTGACAGTCCTACCTCTGTAAACTAGGCACAGGAACTGAGTCTGTGGTAACAAGCTCTGGCTGAAGATTATTACGAAAGGGAAGCTGAGACACTGAAGTCATTCCCTGATTTGTGAAGAGGAGGATTCTTAGCAAAAAATACATATGGAGGGCATGATACCTGATAAATAGCCTGGGATTAAATTAAAGCAAAACCAAACCATAATCCTGACAGATGAAAGAGCCTACAGCCCACGAGCTGGTTCAGCTACTGGCAGGTTGGTGCATAAAATCCACTCCTACCTGAACTTACCTCTGGCATTACTGGGAGCAAGACCCCAGTAACGAAAAGCAAATTATTTTTATTCATTTCCACACCAAATTATGGCCACGCCTTAGAGTTCTGGTTTTAGCCCTTTAAAGAGTAGAAGTGAAATGAAGCATTTCAGTCATTTAAGATGTAACATTAACGTGCAGCCTTTGCTGGTTTCTTTTAACATGCAATTATTTCTTCCTTGTTAAAATTCAATTAATTAGTGAGATAATGAAGCAACTATTCCCCAGGAATTATTATGTAACTTATATTATCTTGTCTTCATACAATGTGAGATATTAAAGTTAGAAATCTTTTGTTTCTTTGCTCTTTTCAGCTCTTTTGCTCATTCATATTACACACTAAATATTGAGTATTGTAAAATACTTCTAAACCTCAGGCATGTGGTGTTTTAACAGTACATCACTTCACTGATTTGCTCAGTGAATGTTTGTTTTGCTCTTATTAGTTACAAATATGCATGTAATGATACACTGGTTTGATTTCATTGTGTTAGGCAGACTTTCCAAAGCCATTGCCTAAGGAGTATAATACAATCTGCTGAGTGATTTACAGATGGCTCTACATTAACCTGTAGTTCATGCATCACTGTTTTCCTTTCCTAATTAGAGACTAGCCAATTGCACGATTTACAATTATTTAATATGATGAGGATTTATGTACAGAGAGATTAAATAAAGAAAAATTTAACAAAAACACAGACCACAGACTGAACATTTAATTAGCAGAGCAGTAAGTTGCAGGATACCAGGGTCTTCAAAATGTGCTTTCTAATAATTTGTTCTTTTGTTGTTTGAGACTGCTTTCTCTGGGTGAAAAACACATTGGCATAGTCACAAAAAACCACTCAGAGTCTTATATAGAAAACATTGACAAAAAAATTCTTGATTGGAATGAATGCATTGATGCAGATAACAGTATTTCAAGCTCTGCTTCTTAAGAAATAGGAGTAACTGTTCCATACTCAAAGCTGCCACTATACTCTGCTACGATATGGGAGTATTGACAGGGGTGGCATAAATCCTCATCAGATTTCTTTGCATCGGTTTCTGTGAAGGTAATTTAGTTATTAATTCATACTGAAATTTGAAAAAAGAAACCTGCAAAAAAGCATTTATCGTTACTAGATCGAATGTGTTCTTGCTGCTTTCCTGTGGAGCAAACTATTTCTAACCTAGCCCAGATCAAAGCTGGGTACTTCAGCTTCCTCAGCTTTTTTATCTTCTCCTGGCAAGTAGTTCTCCCTTGCTCTCTCTGATGAAGTCTCTCTGGATGATGCAGATTGAAAAAAAAAAAAAGAAAAAGGTGCTTAAATACAGTGTTTCCCCTAACCCAAGCGATACTGACAGAACCAGGTTAGGGTGCAACTCTCTGTGACATAGTGCCAACAGATTAGAGCTGAGCATCTGTGAGTGTGTGAGGAAAGAGATGATACCCTGATCAGCTACAGTCAGTTCAACACATCTCACCAAAGCATAAGGTCCTAGCAAAGGTTTCTTTCTGTTTTCAAAGTATTTCTAGCTTTTCTGGGCTCATCATATCTGCAAAGTAAATCAGAGGAGAAAAACTGTTTTATATAAAACCTGATCTGGAATTATCTTGGGAGGAACAGAGTAAGATTTGCGTTCAACAGCAGAAATACAGTATAAAAACAAAGCTATGAAATTTTAAATCCTAGCAGAAGTAAGATGAAGAAGGAAAATGTCTTGGAAGAGCTAATATAACAAGCATAAAGCAATATTACATTTCCAAAATGAGAAACAAGGATCTCTGGACATTTTCAAAACAACTAAGCAATAAAGCGCATAGCTCAACATTTGCCAGCACCTTTTTGGAGTGCTTTCAAACACTCCTCTTTAACATTGCTCAACCTATGACATTTACACAAACATAACAGATAAAATTGTACCACCATGAAACCAGGGGCTGAAAGAGGTGCAACTGGGAAAAGATAGAAGGCATTCAGTTAGCAACTTCGCCTTCTGCCCACAAGTAATTGAGAACCAGATATATATATGCTGTTTGCTGCATGATGCTTTTAAAAAGATAAGGCTGTATGCTTAACAAATTTGCACTGGCATGTAATCAGCATATTTCCTAACACTACCCAGCACTACCTCTGTTGAGTATTGCTAGTCTACTAAAAGCATACCACTGTGAAAACAATCATATACTCTGGCCTAGTGCAATATACTGGAACAGTGAACTTCTTTCAAACTCTCTAATGCAGATTCAATTAAGAAAATACACAAAATCAGCAGTGACTTGCTCCCAACTCTGTTTTGTTGCAAAGCAAGATGAGGGAACAAAGCTAGAGACAGCTGGATCGTGTTGGTCCTGTTGACCAATGGGAGTGTTGGAAGGACACACAGCAGGGAGAAAGCAAAGGAATCTCGCACTCAGGCTGCTGACTTCCAGATGTCTCAACAGCTGGGCTGTCAAACAGAATGGCTGACCAGAAAGGAAGGTTTGGCACTGGCTGGGACAGGTAGCACTGTTGGATTTCATTGAAGTATGCTTTCAAAATTAAGATTGTGGTTTGTGAAATTTAGAATGATGTTGTAGTGACAAAAGATTAAGAGAAGAAACACAAGCTCTGATCTCAGCTTTATGCTACTCTTCTCCTGAATAAGGTGGGTCCTTATGAATGCTTTAACTTGTTTTTGCCATTCCCTCTCTCTCTCCAGAAAATAACTCAACTATTATATGGATGCTATGAAAGACTGATGGAAGTTACTATGTAAAGGAAAACTACTAAGTTTCATAAACTGTTGTACAACATATGCCAAAGGCTTTGGGCTCATCACTGGTCCTATTTTTATATCATACTTGTAAAGTCTGTAGTGTTTCAGAAAAGTAATCAAGATCCACAAAATTTCTTTGCTTCAGCTGTGTGAAATTCTTATGCTAGAAAACTAAGTTTATTTAATATCTTACAAATATCACAGTTATCACATGAATACTGCCTCTGACACAAAGGATTTTCCTTAAAAAAGGTCGATGAGTTTGGTGTGTTAGTTTTGTCACACAAATCTATCTCTTGTAAAACATTATATACCTTCCTAAATGGGCTGAGAAAGTTTGTGCCAGATACTCGATGGTTATTCTAAAAAGCAAGTCTCTTTTCTAAAAAAGAATACTTTTTTTTTTCAGAAGATAAACAATGGAATGGAAAGCTATCCTAAAGGTAAAGTAAGGTCAGAGTTGTTTAGAGCCATCAAATAATTTATCCTGGAAAAAGAACACTGGCAGTCCGAGTTAATCGAAGAGTTTGGATGACTGAACATTGGCTAACACGTTATAGCACTCTATTGACTTTCCAAAACCTGTTGATCCCTTCAGCCTTCCACGTATTTCTGTAATCATGAAAGAACGACACACATCAGGAGTTCTGCTACAGTTTGAACTGAAAATAAGGCAAGCATTTCTGAAATGCTGCTCAATGCCCTTTAAACCTTAGCACTTCCTCAAGCTGACAAAAAGCTTTCTGATACTACTAAATTATTCGGGAAAAAGTCTCTTGCTTTCCCAAAGAACCTCTGGAAATTCACGTGGCCTTGACATGCCTGTGAAATAACATCTGTTGTAAAAAATGCTTTTTTTTTCCTTTCTCTTAATCCTGTCCGTTGTGTGATCTTGGTTGTAAGTTTGCACAAAAAAAGAATAGCATTTGTAATTTAGGTTGTATGTTGTCTATACAGATAAGTTTTATCCACAGAGGGAGAATCTATTATGAACAATCATTACTGCTATACTCTATGCCTCCCCTGATGGTTTACAATCAAGACTTTCAGTGTCAGCTTGTGTTTCACCTTTAATTGCAAAGACCTTCCTTTGCTAGCAGTCCCTGGGTGCCACAAATCTCTCCTCTTCTGCTGAATGGAGATCTTCTGGCTTTCCTTCCTTCCTTCTCTTCACATGAACTGCAACCAGTTCAACTTTTCATACAGTTCCTCCAATTTAATGAAGTAACATCCAGTCAAGTGCTGTACAGCTCATGAAGCAATTTAAATTTGAAAGAAAGGGGTCATTGTAGTCAATGGCAGGAATGGGGAAAGAAATAACAAACCATATTCAATTAGAGCCAGAAAGCACTTCCTAAAAAGCTCCTGTGCACTCAGAGAAACCAGATGGTTCAGAGCTTACGTCGTGTGTATAGCTGTCCTGCTATAATTTATAGAGCTGCTAGTCCAAATCCTGCACTCACCAGAGTATAAATCTACAATAATTCCATTAGCCTTTGTGGATTTATATCACTGCAAGGGAAATCAGAATCTGACTCTTTGTTTTCCCTGCTTTATGTGATGACTAGGGCAATGAAGCTGGCGAAGGGTTTGAAACGCAAGTGTCATGAGGAGTGGCTGAAGGAACTGGGGTTGTTTAGTCTAGAAAAAAAGGAAGCTGAGGGGAGACATTATTGCTCTTTACAATTACCTGAAAGGAGGTTGTAAGAAATGTTGGTCTCTTCCCTCAAAAAAGAGGAAATGGCCTCAAGGTGCACGAGGGGAGGTTTAGACTAAATAATAGGAAATATTACTTCCCTGAAGGGGTTGTCAAGCATTGGAACAGGCTGCCCAGGGAAGTGGTTGACTCACCATCCCTGAAGGTATTTAAAAGACATGTAGATGTAGTGCTTAGGGACACGGTTTAGTGGTGGACTCGGTGTTAGGTTTATGGTTGGACTTATTAATGTTGGAAAAAATCTTTAAGATCATCAATTCTGTGATTCTGTGAATAATGTGCTCATCAAAAATCCAGTGTCAGGACAACTCAAGCATTGCATCACAGGCTTTAGAATAAGATGTCCTTTAAAGTGTCTGGGCAGCAATTAAGACAAACAGATATTCCTGATGAGTACACATTCCAATGCCATGGTCTGACTCTTGACAAAGTTGAGTGAAATGCTTTCTTCAAACTTGACTTTAATGAGAACAAAAAGAAACTCTCTGGCCATTTGCCAGTTATCTCCTCCTAAGGGGTTTGCCCTAGACAGTTTTTAAATGGCAGCTTACAGAGTGTGGAAAAAAAGAAAAAATAAGATGATATTTAATTTCCTTTAACTAGATTTTAGAGCTTTATGGGACTAAAATGTTGTAACCTGAGGATCCAACTTCAGGTGCTTTAAGTTTAAACAAATGCAAAGGCATATTAAATATAGGACATTGACCCTGTTCATCTTTGTCACAATTCTGGATTTTAAGTGATTTATTTAAGGCAAAACCCTAAATATTTTATATATGTGAACTCTGGGTGCCCTCTGGTACTAAATACAAATTAGCTATATACTGGGCAGTGCTTATAGGGGAAGACCAGGGTTAGTCACCTACGGTTGGGCTGTTTGAAGGCTGACATTTGATATGGACATCACTAGGGTGATGTCCAAGCAGGGAGAAGGTTGATGCAACCAAGTTTGGAAGACAAGCTGTGAAAAGATTCAGCAATGGTGGCAGGGGGTGGAGGAAGGGGGAGCAGGGGAGCATCGGACCTGAGTTTGTATCTGGGCTACCTAGGCTCATGGATCTCCAGTTTTTGAGTGATCCTGGTCTGGGAACAAAACAGGTCATCCTGAGACTGTATTTGCTGAAGGTGAGGACAACCTGATGTGGGTTGTGGACAGTGATATTCATCACTCGGTCTCGCTGTGCTGCTTCTGGAGAGGGATGCACTTACTGCATTTTTTTTAATTAAATTAGAACATCACAAAACACGTAAAGGTTGTTGTTACCACTAAATTAGTCTGATCTCTGGTTTGTGTCTGAATGTGCAGGAGCTGTGAATCATTAGAAATCAGTTTATAAGCCACTGTAACTTCTTGTTTACCTGGCAGGCAATTATGCCTGTTAATCACTTCTGATAAAAAATTTTAGGGCTAATGACATATTTTCATAAAGAGTCTTCCTAGCAGCCATTATAAGGCCAGAAACTAGTCATGATATTAGGTATACTAAAATATTGTGGATAATATTAACCATCATCCAGGCATGGATTAACTCAGGAAATGCAGATTTATATTTTAGCACAGTGTGATGCCTCACAAACTCTGTTACACACTGCGGAAGAACCAGTGCCAGCCTTGCCATCCACTTCAGAAAACTCAACACCCAAAAAGAAGATGCTTTTCAGGTAGTGATGGTTAACTAAAAGATGACAGGTTGTGGAAAATAGTACTCTGAAAGGCAGGCTTCTGCCATGACAAAGCTGGAGAGGGGAATGTCACAGCACCTAAAGGAGAAAAAAAGACTTTAGGTCTCATGCTGTGCTGACCTCATGAGAAAGGGTATAGAGGTTCCTATTCCCTGCCAGGCCAGACTGCAGGTTCTTTTCGTAGATGCCAGGCTCCAAGGAAAGTCTTTTGGGGTTTCTAATCTAAAGCATATTTCTAAAAGTATATGTCTCATTGCTCTTACTCAACCATTTCTGGGATGTCAAGTTGGGCCCTTGTGTCAAAGGTTCAGATCCCTGTTCTATCATGCCTTTCTGCACTTTAGTAGCAAGTGAGACTACGTTTATATCCCCTGTCATGGCTCAAGCTATACTAAGGTAATGTCGTTGGTAGCATGCATAGGTTTCTGGGGTTTTTTACAACGAGAGATCTGCATCTTTCTTTATGAAATCAAAAGAAGCCTCATATTTTTACATTATTCATTAAAAAATGAGAATAAAAGCAGTTAAAATCTGGATGGTACAAAATTGATGATATTCAAAAGTGCTATGGACTTCTACATTTAACCAAACCTATCTGACTACTTAATGTATTGATTTATGTTTGAGATCATCTGAAACTCCAATGGCATAACGGGAAACATGTTTTGAAGTACCTGATCTTAATTATTCTAATCCTCTGTCAAAAGACTTTTCAAAACAAAACACCTGTATTCAGTTCCCCAAGTTTGTATGGGCATTGTGCTGGTTTTGGTTAGGATAGCACTCATCGTCATAGTAGCTAGTATGGGGCTATGGTCTGGATTTGTGCTGGAAAGATTGCTGGTAACAGGGGTGTTTTAGGTACTGTTTAACAGTGCTTACACAGAGTCATAGCATTTTCTGCCTCTCAACCACCCTGCCAGTGAGTGGGCTGGGGGTGCACAAGAAATTGGGAGGGGACACAGCTGGGATGACTGACCCCAACTGACCAAAGGGAACTTGCATACCATACGTCATGGTCAGCATATAAATCTGGGGGAAGAAGAAAGAAAAAGGGAAGTTATGGTGTTTTGTCTTCCCAAGTAACCGTTGTGCATGATGGACCACTGCTTTCCTGGAAATGGCTGAACAACCTACTGGCCCATAAGAAGCAGAATTAATTTCTTTTTTTACTTTGCTTGCATGCATAGTGCAACACTGTGCTTTTGCATCCTGTCTAGACACGTGGCCTGTTTCCAGTTGGCTGGTCATTAGAGGAACACAACAAAAGTAAAAAAAAATAACAAAAAAAACCCAACAAAAAAAAACAACTAGAAGACAATTTATACATCAAGACAGAAAAGGAAAAAAGAAGTCTTTCTTTGCCCAAAGGCAGCTAACGAATGCCCTGAAGCACAGGATTAATACAATATGATATATGTTGCGAGCAAACAGCAATCCAGTTTCTTTTCAAAAACATCTGGAGACTTGGACCCAAAGATTCACATCTGCCCAAGGCTGTGTTGGGTATTGGAAGGCAAGGCTTTTAAAAGAGGTTTCTACAAGTATAACTTCTTGCTCTGGCAAAAAAGAAGGGAAACTTTTATCTCTGTAGAACTAAATATTGATGCAAAGTGACATTTCAAAGCCTAAAATTAGCAAAGTAAGTACTGTGTGTGGGGAACCTGCTAGTAGCTGGTCACCTGGGAAATCGAGTCAGAGAGCAGAGGTGCTGGCAAGGGAACTGAGAGAAAAGGCTTTACAGCAGTAAGCTCTGTAAAAGCTTTCCACAACAGTCAATGTGTTTCTGACTCCATATCACATATTAAGATTCTTACTTTGACATGCTATTACTCAGAAGACCAGGACACTAGAAGACGTATGAGTGGAATTAGATACTTGACTGACTTTTTAGGAAATCTCATTTTGCATTCTAGGCACCATGTTTAAATTCTGTCATGAGAGACATTTTACATCAGCAGAAAGAGATAAAATTGTGGTGGTGATAGTGGGGATCAATGTAATATGTGATCTATGTGTATTTGGGGACATGAGAGTTTTATTTTATTTCCGTAGCATCCTGACCACTTTTTTCTGATGAATTTACTTTGCTTTTATGGTTTATTAAGGTTAACATTTGCTATCTGATTATATAGGCTAATCAAATACAGAATCTATGGAAGATGAAGATATTACCCTCATCTTTGTGTACGTGTGTGTTTCTGCGTGTGTACATTTGTAGGCAGAAAAAACAAAAAGAACGAGTTGTTTTTATTTCTTCTAACTTGGGAAGAAAATATCCATATTTTTTTACTGGAGTTAATGTTTGTTTCAGATAATATTGTTTGTGTTACGATTGTGCCTATAATTCCAACTGGAGATGAGGGCCCCTACCTGGCATGCGCTGTACACATCTATAATAAAATTCATGCCCTACCCCCAAACTTTACCATCTGCATAGTTAATGGAAAATAACAGTGGATACAACAGGCTGAAGCAGATTGAAGAATGGGGATGTAGTTTAATCAGTGTAATAGGCACCAACCTGAAATGAGACAAAGACTGTTCTGTTATCTTCATACATCCCTGTTTCACACTGTGTAGAAGGAAATCTCTTCAGAAAGTTCATTCCCCTTTCTGGCCATCATTTGTTGTCAGTGATAAGAATGACAAAAGGGACTATTACTACTTTTGTATGTATATATTATAAAGAGAAGAGTTTACCCTGATCTACATGATCGTTGTAATTAAAAAGAAATGGAGTCTTCCTGGCAATGTGAACGACAGCAGAAAAGCAAAGATATTCCAAAGGAAAAGGGATGTACAATCAGATTTGCTAGAAAACGAATGCATTTTCATTTCCACTAGGTAGGACTAACTAGTTCAGAAAAATAGTAATTGTCTTTATACCTATTTAACACTGTCAACTTGAATACAGCTTAGATTTGGTTATAGCTAAAAGTCTCATTCAGTGCATGAGATGTGCGAGAAATGTTGACTTTATGGTACATTTTTATTCACTTCTTTTTGAAGGTAGATATTGTTGCCTCAAACCAAATTCTAACAGATTATTTCAGTAAAATCACAATGACTGAGAATAAATGGTTCCTCGGATTGTCATTTCAGACATTTTGGCAGTTGTCAACCCATTGAATGTTGCATAAATGAATATATTTTGTGGTAAAAATTCTTTCTAGACAGGAAAAAATAATTTACCGTAATTCACAAGCTAAAATACACCTTTAATTTTGAACATGGTGCATTCTTGAAAATTTTTAGAAAATAAACTTTTAACTTCCCAGAAAAATAGACATCTTCAATTTTATAAATCAAAAATATCTTTCTCCAGGTATATATCAATCAGTAAAAGATATATTCCCTATGTGTTTAATACATAGATAGTGACTCATGAATTATAGCTCTTAAGAACAGACTTGGACATACAACATCCCAAAATAGAGACAAGTCACAGAGTGAGAAAATGCATTTCCTTCAGGACAGCATTTTCCAAGGGCTTCCTGATAAATGAGAATAAAAAAGATTCCAAAAAATGAGGTTTTTTTCTCCAGGGGATGGGGGTAGATTTTCACTGAATTCATGATTTCCTGATTTCACATGCCATAATGAACAACAGATTTCTCTAGCAGTAGTACCAAAGGGGCTGAATTCGGGTACGTCAGGCTCCCATTGTCCTCTTTAGGCTATCTTGCTAATCAGCCTGCTTCTTCTGAGGGTCCTCACCCACGGAGTCCCATCAGAACAGTATGTCACAGAAATATAATTGGTCAAGTGATAAGGATATAGCAAAATGAACGTGCTGTCAAAGTCAGTATTTATTTTTAATTAAACGTAGGAAAATATAACTACAAATTGCAGCTGTAAAGAGCAATAATACATCATCCAGACCTCAGCTTATATATGTATGTAGCAAATGCAAAACATCACGTAATCAGTAACCCAATACTTGTAGTGCATAATACCACAGTACGACGCAGGGGCTAAGCTAGGTCCAAACGTGGGTGAGGTTTGTCTGAGGACATGCATGTGACTGCAGAAAGACACCACTTTCTGGCTATTTTTTGAAGTCGAAAAAAGTCCTTTCCAAAATATACAGTTTTGCATATGTATCGAGGAAAGGAAGACGTGTGCCATTCACTTGATAAAAAGATGGACTAATTATCAGGGAGCCAGATGGCAAAATACAAACTATAATTCACAGGCGAGCGTTCAGCACAGATCAACACCTCCTGTACGGCTCCCACACCCCAGCAGCACTAAAAACACAGAGCTACTGAAATGAAGTGCTGCAAGGGTCTCAAGAAACCATCTAATCCATCTTCTTGCATTCAGCAAGGAAATTTTAGGTCAGTGCAATACAATTCTATTCCACAGAAAGACTGTACAGACAAAAGGTTTCAAGAACTAAAAATTTCATCATTTGCAAAATAGGCAACCAAAAAAACCCTCAGAGTAAAACCTTGAGAAATTCACTGAAACCCAAACCACAAAAGCCTCAAAAGGGAGAATAACCACAGCACACACCCTGACTGCCGCAGACACGTGGCTCTTTAATGTGGTTACAGCTAGAGGATGCAACAGGAACTTCTTACTGCACATGGGATCATTCACACACATACTGAGCAACCCAAAAAATACATTTCCATAACGTGCAAAAAACCCAGAATCTGACACAGACTGTAAAAAAAGCTCTGCTGTAATGGGCTCACAGAAAGGAATATGATGGACAAGTTTTAAGAATATGAAGAGAATATAGGCAACATTAACCTCAAATCAGTGCCAAGAAAAGCAACCAGGGATGCAGCTGCCATGGCATGGGCTGGGTGTATGTGGGATGATGCAGGTGCTCCTGCCCTGCCACAGAACATAAGCATCCTGGGCACTGGCAGCAAGAAAGGGGTCCCAAAACCTACAAACACTTATAAATCTTATCCTCATAGAAACTGATCTGAAGCTCAGATCTAAAAGAACTCACTCCTATGCTTGGTCTGGACTCAGACACCCATAAGTCAGGGGTCTTCCTTGTGTAACTCTTGATTCGCACAGGCACAGTTTAGAAATGTTGCTGTGGCACCCTACGGTCTGGAGACCAGTTTTGGGTTTGTCCAGTTTTGTGCCACAGTGTCGAGTATGCGACAAGGCACCTGCTGTGGACAAATGGGAGTGGAAGGCATCTATTTGTACTTTGTGTCTTTTTTCATTAACTCCGTATTTCTGCAGTACGGTCTATAAGACAGGAGAGGGTACAGTGGAAGCCTTCTACATACTTAACTGTCAGCAGAGAATATATATGGGGTTTTCTGCTCTGTGGTCAGAAAAGAAAATAAAAATTCAGAATGTACTTAATTAGTGTCATTCCTGAGCAAAACTCCTAATTAACATACATCATAGCCTGGCTTAAAGAACTGCTGTTGTTTCTATTTCTTACACTTGATGAGGGTTTTTTTACCTCCCTGAATAAGAGAAAGCAGGACAGGAATCTTGATTTTTTCCCCTTGAAAATATTACTGCTAAACACTGACCAGAACCACTTCTGCGCTGGTGCTGGTAGCAGACAGGAGGTCCAGCTTTCAGAGTGCTGGCAACTTTGGCAGCTCCTGGAGGATGCTCTCCAAGAATGACATTATTTGCATTCTCAAGAGCTTCACCTGTGCAGCTTTCTGATACCCTCCCACGTAGAGATGCCACAGCTCAGCCTCCTAAAAGCTACAGGAGGTGTGAAGCCAGAATAAGAACGGTGAGCATGGGGGTTATCCTCAACTGCAGATGTAAGCTGCCTGGTTATGCAAGCCAGGGGGTTTCGCCTGTCACCTTCAGACCTGCATCCAGTGCAGCTGCCTGGTCAAATGCCTGTAAAGGGTATACAAGTTAAACATTGCAACCAGATCTTTACCTAGGACAGTTTACGAGGGAAGGAGATCACTTTTTACCTTTAAAATTTAGCCTTCATACAATTGCACAACTCCTGCAGCTATCAGTGGGTATCAAGGTTTTTTCTCATGGATGGTGCTTTGAAATTTAACTGTCTATATGAAATGAAAATGTATTATAATAGGCATGTACCTTTTCTTTGTATTTACATTTACAAACTCCCATTTGGAATTTTTTGTGACTTAATTACATAATGAAAATTAAAGTATCAAAGAACTGAACACATAAAATGTGGAAAATACATTTGTGCATGCATATATATTGTGAACAGAAAATTACATTTTCTACAAGAATTACTGAACTGATCGTAGCAGATTTGTTTAAATTAACCTGGCTACATGAGGTTTAACATTGGAAAGCAATAAGAATGGAAATGACATTTTCTGAGCTGATATATAGCTATCCTTCATATTAAGATTCTGCTGGAATGTTAATTGGAAATTTGAATTTCAGGCCCTAGACTCTGAGAGGCACCTCCATAACAACACTTACCCTCCTCTTTGGTTCCTTCAATTGGAGATGATCTCTGAATGAGTTCTGCTCTGGATAGTATCTGGATAGCCCAGGGAGAGGTTGCAGTAAGTCAAGAACCCAGAGGAAACAAAATGGCTTTGTTGTATAACGTGAAAATGCTTAGGAACCCTGTAGAGTCGGTGCTGTGCACTTAGTTTTCCTGGAGTTTCATTTTCACAAAATTATAGAACAGCATATTTTAAATGACAGACCAGACGGGCTGCATTTCAGTGACTACACAAATTCCCTGCTCAGATGTTCCCAATGGCTCTGCTTTCTAAATGGAAAAGATTTTACTGCTCCCATGATGATGCTCCCATAGTCACTGTCTACCTCTATACTTGCAAAATATTTTTGAGGATTCGTATTTTTCGTCTTAGTATTTACATAGTGTTTGACATCTGCAAACTACGTAAATAATCTTAAGAAATGTATTTAGACAAATGTATATTTCTAGGCACTTTCTTCTGCAAGAAGCCCTGTACAAATCAAAGGAGTTTATTTTTGAGAATAAAGTGCCACCCAATGAAGCAACAGCATCAGAATCATGTAGTGCAAATGACCTAAACACTTCAGGATGAGGATAGTTCTTGATTCACGTCAGAGGACAACACTAAATTTGGCACAAATTGAAAATTTCTGCAGTCTTTGTAAATCATTACTGTAATTATTGTAACTACAGAAGGTATTTCAAAATATTGAAACAAGAGACTTCTTCTGAGTAAGGGTCTGTTGTTACTGGAAAAATTAAGCCAGAAATACAGGGTGATATCCCCCTTGCAGCTGACCATTTTACTGAGAATAAAATAGAAATTACATCCCATAGTGATGTCTTAATGGCACTCAGGGTCTGGTACTGATCTCAGACACTGGCCTAACTACTGAGAAATCATCTCCTCTGTAGGAGTGTAAGCAAGATCTGACTTCATAAAATCTTTTCTGTTTATTTACCCAGCACTAAACCTCACAGTGAAATTATCTTGATAAAGCAAAGGATTCTAAAAGGTTGAGACAAATACGATTTGAAGACAGGATACAACCAGATCCACACTAATTGTCAGCTACAAGCCCTGCAACGTGTGCTGCAAATGTGACTGTGATGGGGCAAGAGAGGCACCAGATGGTGACAGATGTGAGGACCACCACCTCAGGGTGCTCTGCAGGTCCAGGGCAGACTCTGAAAGATGCATCTGGCAGCTGAGAGAAGCACAGAGTGCAGCAAGACCAGGGGGAAGAGAGCTCCAGAGAAAAGGGCATGGGGGAAATAAAGCAAATGTGTCTGGTGTACCAAAATGTCCTGCCCCCATCTCAATACTGTAAACTACTTTGTGCATGGACCTTCAAGCCCTTCAGCACCTAGTTAATTTATCGTATTAAAATTATTTGTTCTGGAGAGGAAAAACCATCAGCATTTACTGCTTCTGAAATTCCCTTGCACGAGCAAAAGCTCTAGTATTGCTTTACATGTGGTTTTCTTACCTTCATTTTATACTATTGTGATTCCTCAGTCAGTACTGCAGCCTGCTGCTCTTCATTCCACATCTTTAACTGTGTGCTGCAGGGTAGTGGTCAATCTTCTAGTAAGAAATGTCCTCTGTAATGCTCAAATGTTGTTAAAAAGTGGGGAATGCGTCTAAAACCACTGCAGCCAGCCGTAATTAAGTGAAGTCCATTACAAACATGTCTCTTACACCATACTCTTCACTGTAGCACATACATTTACGAGACCCCCCCCAAGGCACTGCATGACATTGTGAGGACACAGTGACTGAAATAACGAGTAGCCACTGTGCAGTAACATGTCATTTTACAGCAGGGAACCTGTGTATGGTAGGCATGGTGCCACACAAAGATTGATTAGAACCAGATGGTAAAAAATGCATAGCAACTGGCACCCTGATGGGCTTGCTGGGGTGACTATTAAAATGGTAGACTGGTCCTCCTGAAGCATAGACACATTCTGGTGTGGTCCAAGTTTCAGACATCAGTATCAGGATGGAAATTATCGTAGTTGACCAGACTGTTGTATAAAAGTAATTATATTGGTGGTGTTGAGTACAGTACAGAGGTTATATGCCTATGAAACTCGAATCAAGACAAATGTTTCTAAGGTCCCTTTTGTGGCCTAGAATAAGGAAAATCTGCATTCAGTTCCTGTCTCTACCGTACACTGCCTGTACAATTGCAGTATCATCCTTACAGGTAAACACCTAATTCAGTTACTGTTACTGGCAAAATTCCCACAGACCTTCACAGAGTCAGATTTTAATTCTGAATTTTCATGTTCCTCCTCTAGTAAACAAAGAAGATACTTCTCTTCTCCCAGTACATTTGTCTATTTTTTATTTATTTAGACTATAATCCCTTTGGACAAAGACTCTTGCTAATTTTTGCTCTTCTGTAAAACTAACATCAGTATTTCACAATCCAAGTATCACCAGCATGTGACAACCCAAACATCAGTACCGCAGGTGTCTAGATATCAAGTGTGCTCACTGATGGGTAGTAAAATACAATGAATAGTTTGTCAGAGGCTTACACAATCATGCTGTGGCATGCAAGCAGTCTGTCCTACGGTCAGCCCCTCAGTGCTTTTCCCACACCTTCATGGTCAGCACTACATTGGGTGCTCAGAAAGAATAAAGACGCTTTCTTGCAGTTCACTGGGAAACTCAGAGCAGCTCAAGCTGCCCCAAGCATGTGGAACAATTAGATAATTTTCTGAAAACTACTTTCACAAAAGCCTGATCATTGCAGCTGATACTGTAAAGTGGCCATTCTCAATTGAGCTAGATCAGTGTAGTTAAGAATATTAAACTTACTCTCAGATAATATCTAGCACGAAGGCCCTCAGTCTCAGCTGAGGTCTCTGTCGGTTATAGTGATATTAATAATACTTAAATAATTATTGTGGGAATTAACTGTTATTTAGCAGTTTCAGTTTTATTACAGCACTAGCCCTTTGAAAGTTGAAAATGAAGTGATAGTTTATATAAGAACATTTGATGCTTGTGGGAACACAACTGTAATTAATGATAAGAAATGTATTGAAACAAAAATGTGATGAAATATCATAGCAAGTTTACAATTAAAAAAAAAGATTTGCAATATTAGCACACTTTAAAAGTATATTTTGTTTGTTCTACATGTTCAGCAAAACTTTTAAATGTTAGTACTGAAAGCATGGATGTTTTTTTTGTCCAGAACTGCTGAATTTTAAATTATATTTGTAGTGAGACAATCCATTCTACTGGTGAGACCATGCATTTCTACAGTCTAGTAATATCTTCTCCTACTGTGATAGATTTTGTCTTACACTACAGTACAGACTGAATAATTTTCCATTATAAGTAGGACTGTTTTCTCACTTCAGCAGAAAAAAATGCTTAATTTTCATCTCACCAGCATTTAATTCACTTTGGGTCTATTTTTCATTCTAGCTAGTTGTGTAATTCATGCCCATCTGTTTCTCTGCAAGTCAGTGATCATTTTTATTTTGGAAATGTGTTCTTCTTTTCGTATATTGCAACAAATCTTAGAATAATACTTTGCCGACCAGTTGACTATTTCCACTTGTTATACAAGACATTTAAAAAAGGACCACTGAAGACTTTCCTTAACACCCATGACACTCGTAGTAGGTGCAAAAATTTTCTTTGGTCACAGCAAAAATGAAAGCAATTATTGTGAGGAGTGCCAGGTTTATTCTATACATTCACAGTTAAAGGCAAACTAGTTTCTAATACAAATGATTTAATATAGTCTCTCAGTTCCAGAAGAAAATTTAAGAACAAGGAACTGAAAAATCATCGCTTAAATCCACATGGCAGCTTTCTGTCCAGATCATGAATAGACAGCAGGAAGCAAAATACACAAAGGAAAAGCAAAACAAAAGCAAAAAGGAGACGCAGTTATCAAGCAGTAAAAATAATGAAATTATGCTTGGGAATAAGTTATAATGGAAAATTAGATTCTTTACCTTCAGATGAAAATATGTGTGTAACATGAGACATTGTAGAACATCTTTATTACTACATTATACTTTTTTGTCCTAGCTCTTGTCCATATTGATGGGAAAGACTTCTTTCCAACCCTAGAAGCACTTCCCAGCTTGGGTTCCAGCTGCTGCATGAGAGTAAGATATCTTTACCTCATTCCCTTCCCACATGGGAGAGAGTAAAACAGCTACTAGATACAGCTGTTCATGATAATTTTTTTCTGTCCCATATCCAAGAGGAAGAAGGAGAGCAGAGTGCGTCAGAGATGTACCATCTCCAAGGGCTGCTCCTGGAAGGAGTTGGTTACCCAGTACATTTTGCCCAGAGCTACCACTGAAGACACAGCCTAGCCTTTGACTTTTTGGCTCCTCCAGCAGTTAGACTTTCTCAAACTTACAGAAAAAAATCAGTTGCTTTAATGAGACACTTCAAATAATATCACACACTAGTGAATTGCTCTCTTGGCAGCAGGCTACCACTTCACTGTCCCTCCACAACTATAAAAGATACAGAGGGGATCTGCTCTCAGTCCTCTCTTTCATTTGGTAAAAAGCTATTGGCTCCCTAGATTTGTGCTTTCTACTGCAGGGCTCCTGGAGCACAGCCAAAGAATCACTCCTAAGCAACTCAACATAAAGTAGACCTAGTTTTGTCTGGTTTTGAGGCATCCTCACTTTATTTTCTAGTGTTATCTTTCCAAGGATACAAAATTACACTTTGTTTCTTTCTTCTTTTACCTGACTGGCAGGCAGTCCCCTCTTTCCCTTCTCCTCATTATTTTTGGTACTCCTTGACCAATTTCATCACCATATAGCAGATGGTTAGAGATCTCAAATACAACAAATGTCCACACTTAAATCTAGATGATATTTAAAGAAAAGAAACCCTATTGGTGCTTCCTCTAAAGTAAAGGCAGAGATCAATGGGATCTCTTTAGCAGCA
Organism: Dromococcyx pavoninus; assembly: GCA_033558185.1. NCBI lineage: Eukaryota > Metazoa > Chordata > Aves > Cuculiformes > Neomorphidae > Dromococcyx > Dromococcyx pavoninus. The sequence goes on from JAUMJL010000047.1 coordinate 1,146,147, forward strand.
TCTAGCTGGGCAGTCAGCAGGCATGCACATTTTACCAGTCTATGCAGCTAGAAGCAGTAAAACAAGCTTGGACCCCTAAGTATGTTGGTGAGAGGAGAGTTAGGTTGACATCAATAGGCCGGAGCACAACTGCAGTGTGAAGAAAGGACAAGGGCTTTCGGAGGAGGCTGAAGGAAAGCTAGGAGGACAATAGGTATCACAGCAGTGAGGAAAAGGTATGTAAGGGTGAGCTGAATATATTTTGAAGTATATAATGCACAGACCCATGAGAAACCCAGTTTCACAGTCCCACTGGTTGTGGATTAATGGTTTGGCACAGTTGTCTCACTAGGACTTTAAGACTGAAAAAGAGACCATAGCTTAGAGATTCCAATCGAATTTAGTAGATGGAGTTTGCAGTATGGGCCTTCCTGTTGTTAAGATGACAAGAAAGCCCACTAACAACCTCAGGAGCAGCCCAACTATTCTGATTCAAAGGGATCCTAGAAACCTCAAATAAAACAATCACTTTTTATTTCCCCTGTTCAGACAAGTCAATCTGGAACTAGATTGAGTCCTTTTATGTTGCGCAACTAAATTTTGTCTGGCTCATTGCATTTCCATTTCAATTTCATGGCTTGATTCTCTATCTTAATTTGTGTAACTACATTGCTTCTTATTTTGCATGGATCTGAATTGAGAACACAGAAGAGCTGAACAGGAGATTATTTCCCAGTCTTGCAGGTTCCTCAGCCTTCCCCCATGATCAAAACTGAAGTTTTCCAAAAACATCAGAGGAAACAAGACAAAGCTTATACCTCCTTGCTGGAATAGCCCCAAGATGTGGGCATTCACACAGGATCTGCATCACCACCTGAAGATCCAGAGGAGTTAATTTAGAGGGATTCAGACCCAAACTCATAGTAGTTTATGAATGCTTGATATTTTATAGTATGTGCATACAAACACACAAAATGCACAAACACAAGTACATACCTACAAATCACTTATATGTGATACAGAAAAATCCAGAACAGCAATCTTACCAGCTCTGCCATCAAAAGCAAGGTTTTTAAATTTTCAGATTTTTAAATGTATGTGTGTATTACATGCATGTTTGTGTGTGTGTGTCTACATATGCAAATACAGACATGCATACACAAAATTCTGAAAATGTTGTCATGCTTGTAAGTATGATTACAGAACAACTAAATCAAAATCAGTGCTTTTGTATGCAGCTTCCAGTGCAGTGAGGATGGACACCTGTTCATCTCAGCCATTGGGGAAGCCACAGGACTGGGACAAGTCTAGCCCCACACAGTTAAGGTGCTTTGCTGTTTGTGAACTATTTAATTTGTCCAGTGAAGGTAATACGTCAGGGTAGCTGAATTGCAGGATGAGACAGCAATTGCCTCTCTGAGCAGCTGCAGTGTCCTAGCAGGCTGTAACAGCCATTGGCTGGATTAGTCAGCCAAAAGGAAAGCAGCAAGAACAATTAGGGAGTTATATTCCTGCTGAGTTGTACTGGTGGGTAGATAAGATGCTGCATTATGCAAACGTCCTTTAGTAGATTAAATAATTAAGCAATAGGTGGACATTCGCTTCCTTAGAGTCTAAGATCATTAAGCAAATTTACTTGGATGCATTCCTAGACTAGCAATTATTCTTATTAGATTTAATAGTATCACAGAATGATACGGGCAGTCAGCATCTTTCCTGATGCAGTTCAAGTGATGGGCTTCATGCTGTGTAATTTGAAGTCAAGTCATATTACTACTTGTCATTATTTTTTTCCACATTGAAATATTTTGCTCTCAGCACTGTGCATACATGATATCTTAGTGCTGGCAAGCATTCATGCTATCTGTCTTTCAACAAGCACTCCTTATTTACCAACAATTCACTTAAAAAGTAAATAGATCAATAAAGCGACAGAGCATTTGATCAGAAGAATGGCCATTGCACTCTTTCTCAGAGTAAGCACTCTCTAAGTCTAGACCAGATTCCTTTTCTGTTTCTAATATATGACTTCAATTCTAGACAGTCCCATCTACTTCCTTCTGTTGTCCTGATTAAACTACCTCTGAAACGATCTGTTGAAATTCTACCTTGTACATTTGCTAGACCTCTATTTCAGTTGATTTAATGATTGATCAAAGCTATCAGGAAAAAAATCCACTGCTCTACTCAGATTTGAAAACTGTCTTGAGTAGCGACCATTTCTTTCACTCAAGAGCATCTCATTCGAATGGATCATCACAGGGACCATACCTTTTCATCTTCATACAGGATATTTTTCCCATTACATTATATGACAGGGAATCACAGAAAGCTGAAAATTTCCATGTTCAAAATGGAATCTATGGTTTAACACAGGGGTACACAGAAGAGTCACACAAACTTTTCCAGATGATAACATGAGGTTTACAGTACCTGCTTTGTGGCAGTAGAGCTGGAACAAATATAGAAGCATGAGTGACTGTAACTCCAGCATGAAAATTATTATCTCCTTTGGGTCCACTGATGTGGAGTAACAGGAACTACAAACATTGAAATGGCATTTTAAGTGGCTGCATTCCTTACTGCCTTATCAGTAGGGGCACTGGCTTTCATTCTCCTCTGTTGCACTCACAGACTTTGTGTTTCTCTTCAGCTGATTAGCATTTTGAATTTTGCCACAAGATCATTCTGTTTCTATAGTGATCTTGGCACTACTAGTGTAGGCTCATTTCCTATCTGTCATAGTTTATTACGTCAATGATCGCATTATTTTCAACTGCGTTTCTTTCATTCCTTCATCATGTAGGTCATTATATTTATACACAGCCAATGAGACCAACAAGTTTCTAAAATTGCCCGAATGAACAGTCTGACAAACTGTACTATGTTCCTCCCTATTAATGTGCCATTATGTTGGGAAAACAGAGCATAAGTAAACACTAACTAGGAAAATAGGTAGAAAAAATAGACAATTCCTGTACATCAGTCAGAAACAAAATTCTAAAAGATATGGAAGTTAAAAAGTCAGAGCGTGCTGGTTTTGCAGAGACAGAAGTATTGAGTCCTAAAAGCTACATCAGGGGCTTTGCAAGAACAAAAACAGGGGACTAAGAAAGTCTTCAGAAAATCCATTATTGTTGTTTCTGCATAGTTGAGGTTCTGTCAGTTATTTACTATAACCTGTGTATAGCACAGGGTAGATCTCATGCTCTGATCTACCTTTTAAGAAGGCAGCTGTAAATCAGATAAATGAGCTTTCCTAATTCTATGTACTGAAAACACTTCACAATTGTCTACACCAATCTGTCTTTTTAGCCTTCTGTAGCCACTATAATGATTTTTTGTTCTCTTGGATTATGAGCAAGTATGATGAAGGAGGTCTCTGTTTCCAAACAAGAAGGGAATTCAAGAAGAATTTGTCACTGAATGGGACAGCTAGTAGATAAAGACCAAACCTTCCCTAGTAATGATTTATTGTTCCTCCAGCACAAGTAATATGAACTGTACTGATGTAGTGAGTGTGAAAATAAGCATGTTATTCAGATGGTTTATTTAAGTACATTTTACTTTCTGAGATTTTCATGTTTTCAATAGAAGTATTGAAATTCTAGATTATATCGAGGTAAACCTTTGCAAAGGAAATTAAAGCAAGTAGCACGCATTTCCGTTTCAACAGAGATGGAGGACAACACGAAAAATCTGAGGGTTTGTAGCAAGGATGGGTGGATGCAAATGGAATTGTGTTCTTTAATGATCACTGTGATCAGTAACATGCATGGGGGAGAAAACGGCTAATGAGAATCACAGAATGGTGGAGGCTGGAAGGGACTTTTGGAGACCATCTAGTCCAACCTCAATGAGAATGAGTTTGCAGGGACAGAAATTGAGCTACTGTTATGTTTATATCACTTCAGTTGATATGAACCTGTGTAATCAACTTGAAACCCCAGAGAAGGTTGTTTGACTTTGAGCCTGTGTCCATCTCTAGCCCTGCCACAAATGTTACTGGCTGTTTTGTTAAAGGTATATCAATTAGAAACAGTTTTAAGAATTTTACAAAGCCTCTCCTCAAAGCAGCATCTTTGATGAGATGAAAAGGGTTTATTTCAGGATTTTCAGGGCAGGGACCAGTCATCATTTGCATTTGTGTTTCTCTCAGCTCCTGGAATAAGTGACTTGCTGTCTAAACTTCGCCTGAATGGTTCTTTTTGTTAAATAATAGTATAACCTTCAGCAAAGCTGTAAGAAAAAGTGAACTAGAGGGGACAAGTGGTTTGATCTCTTATTTCCCAGAACTGTGGAATACTGAATTGAAATTTTTGATAGAATTCTTTTTTTAAAAAAAAAACAGGTCACTGAAAAATACTGTCCTGGGCTTGAGCAAATTGCAGGTTGAGGTCAGATCTGCAGCTGATGTGCATTGGCATCATTTTCTTCTTTTGGCTGTTTATTTTGTACAACAGGCAAGAATCTGGTCTTCAATAAATACAAAATTTTAATGCTTTTACTCTGACAGAGTTCAAGGATACAAAAGAAGGTCAGATCACTCTATGCCTAGAACAGCTCATGGTCAGATTCTCTAAACTCCATATCCACAAAGTGGGACTAAAGCTTCAGAATTTTAAAAAGCTCTGCCACTGCTGCCCCTTTCTGAAAATAACCGGTTTCATAAGCCTGAATTCCTAACCCAAGGCAATTTTGCTGTTGGATTCAGGCATCTCCAAAGCTAGCTTCTAGCTCGCTGGGCAATGAGGCCCAAGTCTCTTTGCGGATCTGGGCCTGAGAGAAAACATTGCTGAAGACAACTGTATTAAGCTTAACAATGTCATAGACACTGAAGCGGAAATAAGATGAAGGTTTTAGGTAGAATCTGTAAACACAATGGCTGGCTCAGGAAAACTTCTGATCAAAGAATCACAAAACAAATATAAGCTATTTCTAATGAGAAAAATGAAGGAATTAAAGAAGATATACAATAGTAAGTAAACAACTTGTGTCAAATGACTAGAAATGCTGCAGGGTAGTTCAGAGTAATATAGCTACACCCTAAAGTAAGAAAAATAGAGAACATCAAAACACAGTTTATTTCCATTTTTATCTAATATTTTCAAGTCAGATAAGTGAGAGAAGAGATAAATCAAAGAAATATCAGGAAAAGAGGAGGAGGATTTTATGAAGATTCATAAGATTGCAGCGGGTAGTCAAAAATCGGTATTACATATAAGGCAGGATGTGAGTCACACTTATTTGTAGCTTGTTGTGTGAGCTCTGTTACGTAAACAAATTGTATTGGTCAAGCTCCAGTACAGACACACATCCTGAACCTGCCTAAAATATGAGGTTGCCATCATGCAGTACATCCCGGTTCCTCAGAACTAGGCAATGACAGCAAATGCACCTGTTTTGGAAGCACTACTGAAGCAAATTCTCTGCTAGCTGATAGATATTGCATATGACAAATGTTTGAGCAACATGATGTTATCAACATATACATTCACAATAATTATGAAATTACAGTACAATACTACTCTTCTTCAATACCAATCCAATTTCTACATTTCTATGACTAACGTCCTCATGGAATACTTTTTTTTTTGTTTGATTTTTAAATAATCAATTTCCCTAATACATCATTTCATTAGAAATTTTGCATGCTATTGGTAAGATGCTACGCTTGAAAAAAAAAATAATATTCTTCTAGCTTTCATAGAAGAATTTTTTCATCATGTCATGATGAATGGCCACATGATAGTAATTTTGTCTCATTTCTGTGTCCATCAAAATGGTGAATGAAATGACTGTTCCTCATACCTTTCCAGTTGGAAGCAGTGAAAAGGAAAACCGTCAGCAGCCTCAACAACCGGGCAGTCATGTTTTGGAGCTGAGAACTGCTGTGGAGACAGCTGTGAAATTTAATGCCTTCTTCCCTCATTGGATTGAAATGGAATGTCCAGACTCTTCACTGCCTACTGGAAGAAGAAAAGTTCAGACATTTTTATTTTATAAGTTTTGTGATCGGTCTGATAACTGTGCTTGCTAGCATGCTCACTTCCAGGAGCACAGTACCAATCTGACTAGTGTTCAAATTCTGAAAGCATCCTGAGGCAAATTATCAAACATCAGTATTCATAACAGTTTTCTGCCACGTATCCGACTAAAGAGGTGTGACTTGGAAAACAGAATAGAACTTTTACCCTCTATCATGTGCCTCTCCTACAGGAAAAACATCCCCATTCCTAGCGGTGTTTGACACCAGATTGGATGAGGCTTTGAGCAAGCTGATCTAGTGGAAGATATCCCTGATCATGTCAGAGGGGTTGGAACTGGATGGTATTTAAGGTCCCTTCAAACTCAAAATATTCTACGATTTCATGACAAACCAAAGTGCTTCCTATTCAGCTTTGCTGCATTTCTCTCTTCCTCTGCACAAGTATTAGCGTATTCAAGACATGGGAGAAGTCGTTCTTATGTGTACAAGCATTTTGAGCCACACAACATCTTATTAGCATTTCCTTGAGCCGCTCTTATACGCAGTCAACGTCTTTCTTCAACAGGAAAATAATTAGCACATTTTCTCTTGCAGTAATTGATAAAAGTCTAATAATTTCTTTCTCTAAATTTCTTATTACTCAGTTCATGTGTTGAGACAGTAGTTTATTTGTTTTGGTACTGGTTACATTTTGCTACTGTCACTTCACAGGAGTTTCCAATACATTGCTGGTTATGTTTTCACCTTTGAAAATGACTTGCTGTAATGTGAATTCCATTTTTCTTTGCACTAACTAGAGTCTTTTCTTGGCTGCCTCAATTCATTTCAGGGGGTATAACCTATATCATACAATGGAGAAACATCCCCCTAGAAGTGGAATGTACTATGTATGCATCCCATTACACTAGTGATGATTAGCTAGGTAGACAATGCTAGAGAAGGAAGAGCAGGTCTCTTTCTCATAGACACAAGCCAGTGTCATGAACGATATGAAGAAACTTATCTCAAGGGCAACACCACCAGACCAAACCTTGCCTCTTTCATAAGGTTTAATTTGTTGGTTTTTTCTACTTCTGTGTTGCAACATGCAGCTGCTATTAAATGTTTTATTTTACAGCTTTCAGTTTTACATCCTAAGGCTTCCTTTTTTTTTTCCTCAGCTACTGACCTGAACTTCTCAAAAGAATATACTGGTAAAGATCAGTTTAGGGCTAGGCATTTTAATCAGGGAAAGAAACGAAGCAATATTATATTCTAGTTTACAACCTTGAAACAGCTTACTGTAACCATATTGTTGCTCAAATCCTCTTGCTGCTATTACAAAAAAAACCCTGTACCACAAAAAGAAAATATTAGGCTTGGCACAGTCAGTCACCTTTGAACAATTTGTCAAATTCTGAATTTTCTGCAGATTAATAATGCTTGTCCATCAGAATGCAAAATTACTTATCGTGTGACATGCCTAATTGCATATTTTCAAGATCTTCCGTGGAAAAGGCCCATGACAATAATTAATACCTAATGCTATAAACACCATTGCTTTGGGCGTTGCCTAGCAACCAGCATCCTGTAGGCTTCCTAAAGGGCCTCAAATAAAGGCAGGAGAGGGATCCTTTTGTACCGCCAATGGTGAGAAGCAGCTTTGTTCTAGGCTGCTGCTCTGTTCTGGTTATTTTTGGAGTGATCTCTGCAAAACAAATTTCCCTTAAGAGGTTGCTTGTCTAAAAGGCCTTTTCAAAGGCTAAACAGAAGTCAAATGCTGCACATGCTGTTTTTTTAATACTTTGGGATACTTTCTGTGATCAGAAACACAACCACTATCGTTTTGTAACCCTCCAATAACAGAGCCTTGTTTACAAAGGAAGCATTTCTGTGGGTTCATTTCTACTTCCAATCAGAGTAGTTTCCCCTCTGTGACAGAGCTGATCTTTTCATAATCAATCAACTGCATTTTTTTGGACAAACCATACATTAAATTTAAAAAAGGATTTGGGCTGCGAAGTGTTTTTATACAAGTACTGTTGTATCTCAGTGGTATATACCGTGCAGAGTAGAACAAACTTCACTGAAATGCAGTCTTTCCCAGCTGTGAAAGCATTCCTTTCTGATAGTGCCATTTTTTTAACAAGCAGTTCATTTCCAGTGCAATCTCTTTATCTTGGCATGGGGACATCTAAATATCATTTCATGAAATATATATATTTACTCAGATGGTCACTTCAGTAAGAGCAAGAAGCTGGAAACCAGTAGTCCAGGGTTTCCTCTCCCAGTTACAGTTTCTGAACTGTTCTGTGGTCCTTAGCAAGCCACTGAGCTTTCCTTTACCTTCATTTTTCACATTGAAATAACCAAGCAAATATCTTCAGACTCAGAAATTAATTAGTAGTTACTATGTTAGTTGATAACCCTTAAGGAAAAGTCACCAATATCAGGACGTACTTAGTTTTATCATAAATAATGCAAAATTTATGCAGTTCTAAGCTAACATATTCAGCCCTATCTGGATAGGAAAGACACAGCAAAAATTCTGATATTAAAGTAACCATTTTATTGACAGGACCGGGTAATATGTTTGCTAAGATCTGGAATAGGTTAGACTAACTGGTAATTCAGTCCTGTATTTCTATCAATCATATTTTGTAGTTGGTTTACAATAACAAAGATCAAATATTACGTAACTATTCGTCATTCCAAATCAAGTGACTTTCTTATTTCTCTGCCTTTGTCCTGCAGCAAGATTATTCATTCTTTTGAGATATTTTGTAAAGTCATTATATTCATGCAGATTTCTGACTGCAGCAGATCTTCTGTAGAGCTTTGGGTTTATATTCATGCTCCATCTTGAAATCTCAGAGGAAATAGTCAAGACACAGAAGGCAGGAGAGTCCCCAGCATCCATTGAGAGCTGTTGAAACTCAGGAGCCTGAACACTCCTTTCAGTTTTGCAGCTAGTTCATACTCATTTTTTGAATCTCATTCTCAGTTAATTACCCATAAGGGAGGCAAATGACGCTTTGGGGACCAAAGTCCCATACAATCTATGCAATGGTGTAAAATGTCTCAACCTTGAGCGACACACTGAGCAAAATGCTAATGAAAAATTATCTTATGGATGCCCAGACATTAAATGGTACAGCAAAGGCAGAATCCCTAATCCCTGACTAAAAGATTCCAGTGCAGTTGTATACTGAAAGATGTTTGTGCTTGACAGGAAAGACTAGACAGGGTTATCTCGCTCCTGCTCATTGTTTTCCTTCATCTGCCTTATTTACATGTAAATAAGTGAATTTTGCACACATACTGAATGCCACATGAATTATAATTTCACCTTTTTTACTTGTGATTTCAAAATGAAAGTCTCTTACCCATTTTTTTTCTGATTTAAATATTCATCAGCATTTTTATTACCCATGAACTCAAACCACAGATATAGAGGAGTTGCCTATCTTTAGTTCAGGTCACTACAAGTCTTGGAAATACGATCCCATCAGTTCAGTTTATGAAACATACACACTTGCAGATCTCTTGTTCTTTCAGAAAACTATTTTTCATCTTTGAGAGTATAAATAAAGCTACATTGCAAAAGTTGAACTGCATCAGTAAGTCCATCACTTTCCTATAGGCAAGCAAATTTGTTCCTTTATTCTGGCAAAGGCTGGTTTTCCAGGAGGGAGTTAACTCCTCAGTACAATGATTTCTGTTCTGTGTCAGCAGTGTAGGAGCTAATTCTACCTGGCTGTGGTTCTGTAGTGTCAGTGGTAGAGCTAACAACCTATTGAAGCAGCTTTGTTCCATTAGCAAGGGAATTTCTCCCTAGTGGACCATTTCAATACAAACAACATTTCATTACCAAGTCCCCACATAGAAGTTCAATCCAAGTGCTAAGGTAGTTACCACCTTACTGAAACTGATCCTTCTTGGCAATGAATTGATTAACATCCCTCGAGATTTTATTTCTACAATTACACAGTAAAGGTCCTCTTGAAACTGTTTCATGTGCTGAATGACTGCATACAGTGCTGCACTCGCACAGTGAACTCTCAGAGCAGTAGTTGAGCTTTGGCAGAGAGGACAGCCTCCACTGTGTGCACTATCATTTCAATTCCAGCCGAGTTTCCTCTAAGATACAGTGGTCCATTTTGGCAGTGGTACAGCTTCATGCCTACAGGGGGGCATTTAGTGATCCAATTTTGTTCAAAGGATGTCAGCAGCATAAGAAAATTTCAAAATCTACCTTTTGCATAATGAAAAGGGAGAAATGCCAAAATAGTGGGGCCAGCAATCAATGAATTCCTTGGAGAAAAAAAAAAAAAAGCAGAGATTCTGCAATACAGTAATTTAACAATCACTGAAAAAAATTAAGTTCACAGTATGGTGTTTTGAGGGCTAAGAGTTAAATTCCAAAATGAGGTAGTGTATTTCCCAGCATTGCAGATCACTGCATAACTCCTGCCAGTGAAGGAACAAACTCTTCCATGTCTGGCAGTTGGAGCATGAATTCCCCTGCCTCCTGCCACCACAGCCAATATGATCACAGCAGCACGCATTTCTCCTATGTCCATAAAAAAAAGTGCTTTTTTTCTTGGAAATGCTGATGCCTGTAAAAGTACATTAGTCATCATGCCTGCTCAGGGAAACTGGTTCAGAGAACTCTTTATTCTTGTATATTTATTGCTTCTGTTAGCAATCTCTTGTGGATCTACTTCACATTCCTTATTGGTACCCATGAAAAGATGAGTGAAAGAGAAATAAGATAGGGCTTTTAGTTTTTCTGAATATTTTCCCACATTTTCAGTCTGATAATTTTGACCGTCCTATACCTTTCTGGTATTTAAAAACCTATATACTCTTTTTTGCCTTGACAGCAAATAAGTTATCATATTCTTCCTCACAGGGAAATACATGCAAACCCAACAAATATCCCACTTTTTCAAACATTGCACCATAGATTTGCAATATATTGATACTCTAGTAGAAGCTTATGCATTCCAATTCAGGGAGAACAGTGTGTGATCTTTTCCTTTTCCATAACACAGATTGCAAGACTTCTCTAAAATAAACATTTCAAATTCACAGGCTGTACCCATTTTTAGTTTCTAGATTCCATTTTGAGCTCAGATGTCTAAAAGTTAGACACAGTAAACACTCAAATTTTGGATTGCAGTTGGACCTGTCTTTCTCTCTTCATGTGTTAAAATGAGATCTCATTTAGAATCCTCCTGTTCAAGGTAAACTTTCTGAATGTTCACCTGTAAATTTTATATATTTTCAGGATATTACAGTATTGGAAGAATGATGACATTCAAGGTGAAGCCTCAGTGACAGCAGTTTTCTCTTTCTATGTAAAAAATACTTAAGGATCTTTTCATTTCATTCTTTAGTATGATGTGAGGTTTGCGGTAGGCACTATCTAGTACTTCATTTTATGTTTTAAACATTAAAACACAATTCATAAACATTCAAATAACCTTTCCCGAGATGACAGTAATGCTGACACACAGAACGCTTTATTTTGATAGTTTTCAGTTCTTTTTGTCCACTTCTGCCTTTCTAAGCAGATTATAGCAAGTTTTCAACATTCCAGTCATGAATCACATCACTAGTTTATAGTAATATGCAGCACTGCCGAATTTATGCTTATAAATCAACAATTCCAACACTATTTATTTATTAACCGTGCTCCTTGTGCATAGCCAATTAAAGCACCTTTTCTGTCAATGTTTCCCGAAAATTCTATTTTGCTCCTGCAACTTTGATTTTTATCTCCATTTCACCTTTCTTTTTGATGCTAGTTTAACATCAAAAAGAACAGACAACATGCCTTCTAGAATATTGATTCATTTTCTGTTTAATTTCATCCAGACAGTGCTATGTCATCCTCCAGAGAAAGGAACCCCTTCTTCAAAGAGGGGTTCTTCAAAACCCACCCTAATGGTTCAGTTATCAGTGTGCTCTGTATTGCTTAGAGGTCTCCAAGACCAAAGTTCCCTGAAGAGGCAATTGGTACAGTATTTGAATTATGCTGTTTGGCTTGTCTTGAATCCTAGATTAGAGTGACAGAAGAAATGCCTTAAGTTAGCACTTGGGTGACCTTTGAAAAGATTGTGATGATATAATGATTAATTACTTTTTCTCAGATATCCAATATTCTGTAAAAAATAATCTTGGGGTCTCAGCGTCTCCTGTTTGCGCTAAATTCAGACATAGGTTTATTTTATAGAAAAGAGTGAATAAAATACCATTTTAATTTTTTTTTGTTTGTTTCATGTTAGTAGCAAGGCAGCAAAGCCTCAATACATAGTGATTTAGACACATAGCAGTTTGCTTTTCTGCCAACGTAAAGCCAAGGCATGTATTTTGTATCAAAACAGTTGTGTGCTAATGGAGAGAATGAGCACCGTTAGCCCAGCAGCTGCATCCTGTAAGGTGTGGACATTCCACCACTGCAAACCAGCTCCCTAATCATAGGAAAGAAACACATTTAAAGCTCGGTTGTAAGGCCTGCTCCTAGGCTTGGCCTTTCCTCAACGTCACACAAGTCAAATAAAACTGGAACAGCAGAAAAAGAGTTAATTGCACTCAGATTGCCAGCAATGTGCTAGCAGTAAAATAGTGAGCACCTTCCTCTGAGAAAAGCAACTCCTTTGCCCCACTGTAGTGACAAAATTGCCTGTAAAAGCACAGGCAAATTCTTCTTCTAGAAGGGCTCTGGCTTAGCCGTGCGTTAAAGAGGTGTTTTACCCTCTCTAATACAGGCATAGCAATGACAGTGCACTATGGGAGCAATCACAAAGTCATGCTGTCCCTCTCTTTGAACTCATTTATTATGTGTGTAGATGCCTATATTACTGAAGGTCTAAAGCCCATTCTGAGAGGATACCAGCAACATAAAACAGAGTAACCAGCAAATAAGTAAGACATTGTCCAGTGATGCAGTACTAACAATCAAGTAAAAATACTTCCTACTTTGAAGATGATCCCAAGTCCAAAGCTGTTTTTCATACAGAAAAACCTCAAAGACAGCTAGACCCTGCCACTGACAATGCAGCAACTATGTAGTATAAGAATCTACTCCCAGAAGCAACTGGTAATATCTAATATGGGTTTTAGTGCTATCATGTAAGCCTTGTTGCTGTCATTAGGGGAAAGAAGGAAGAAACACAAGCATACATACAATTACGAAAATTAATATTATTTTCAAAACGTTGTGATGATACATTTTATGGCATAAAGAAATATAGATCATTCCTCCTCCAAAAGCATGTCTGCCATCTTTTTTGACCACAACAGCTGTAGGTCAAACTGCTTCCAACACCTGGATGATGTGCTGGATATTAGTTGTCTGGGGGCTGGCTTTTAACTGAAGTGCTACTGGTCCATGGATCCTATTGTTTTCTGGGTGAGACCTGAGCATCCCATCTCTCTCAGAAATCATTCTAAGTTAATCCTCAGATGAGGAAAGAGAGATCAGTTCTCAAGTTTGAGATGAAAAGCTATTGCTAATTTAATACTCATTGTAATTTTGATAAATGCACACTTCTTAATTGATAAAATATCAGCTAAACAGAGTTTATGATCTCAGCAGAGAAAGAGACAAATGGTGCAGCCTTCGCTACATCATTGCTGTGATGTGGATGAAGTTAAAAAATAGTACTTACACAGTATGTTGTGTGCATGCTTTGTACAAACTCAGTTAGAAAGACATATAAATAACTGATGGTCTGCAGATTATTCTAATGCAACAGAATAATACTGGCAATGATAATGGTAGACAGGAATCAATAACAGAAAATATATTCTCTAATAATTTTTAAAACTTCATTGTTTAAAACTATTCTGGAGAGAAGTATGACAAAGACCACAGGAAACAAATGACTTTTCATTGAGTTTCACAATGGCAAAGCACCACATAGTCTTCAAAATTTATGTAAATATTAACTATGAGAAATGTATGGTACTTTGCTGTCAATAAAGTAAGCAGCAACAATATAATCTAAAGCCAATTAAATGGTACTAGCATTTTGGGAACTGAGAAAAATAAGTTGGTTTAGGCTCTGTATCATCAACGGAGTTTCTCAGCTTTGACAGTGGAAAGGACATGAGCACTCACTATAGTTATAAAAAGGAGAGCTAGATGATTTTTAAGGAAACAGAAAAACAAACCCCAAACACATGAAACATCTGTTTGACTGGATTTTATAAGCTCTGTAATGGATCCTACGACTGCCTTCTGCTCACTCTGTTCAACGTACATTCATGTTGCAGTTGGAGTTCATTCTGCTAATTGCTCGTTGGTTCCCTTTTTGGTAATGTAAAGGGGAAAAGTTCATGCATGTTTTTACTTACAGTCTTATGTACAGCATGCTTAGAAGAACATTTGCTGTCTTTGATCAAGTGAGGGCATTGGCCCATTTCTGTCTGGTTGCTGTGCCAAGGGAGTTCAGCAAGACCTGAGGCAGCACCGTGAAAGGAGGAGACTGGCAAGGCTCACAAGGAGCCTGCTGTCAGTGGAATTTCTATGTGGCTGCAGAAAAAACAAAATTGCAATTTCATATAAGTCTGTTTCAGAGAAGGGTACATTTGGATTTGTTTTCAGTGTATAGTTCACCAGATAGGTTGCCATTGCAGGGGGAAAAGCAGTGGGGCAGACCTTGAGGAACATCCCTGGGAGGAAAACAGCGTGGCACAGATGGAAGGATGCTCCTAGGAGAGAACATTTAGCTTGCACGATGACAGGTTCAGTTCAGCAGTCCAAACCTTTCTCTGGAGGAGTTAGAACAGGTTTTGGCAATGGTACCAGCTTGGAGCAGCAAAGAGCAGCCCTAGGCCAGGATGGGCTTCAGGACTGGGGATGAGAAATGCCAATGCACTGGGCCAGATGCATTGGATTTGGATGAATGTGCCCCTCACACAGGTCTGAGGTCACTCTACCTTGAAAAGAACCGCTTGGTTAGAAAAGACCTTTGACATTGAGCCCATCCGTACCTGTGCTCTAGTAAGCTATATCCCTGAGCACTTCATCTACCCATCTTTTGAATACCTCCAGGGATGGGGACTCAGTCACCTCCCTGGGCAGCTGTGCCACTGCCTGATAAAACCTTTCAGCAAAGGAATTTTTCCTGATGTATCTGAACTTCCTCTAGCACAACCTCAGGCTATTTCCTCTCGTCCTATCACCTCTCTCTTGGGATAAGAGACCAACACTCGCCAACAACAATCTCCTTTCAGGCAGTTGTAGATCGTGATCAGGTCTCCCCTCAGCCTCCTCCTCTCTAGGCTAAACAATCCCCGTTCCCTCAGCCGCCTCTCGTAAGACTTGTTCTCCAGCCCCTTCACCAGCTTCTTTTCTCTTCTCTGGACGCGCTAAGCCTGTATCAAGGGCTGGCGGCAGAAATGTCCTTCCCCAGCCCCTCCACGGGTGACGGGGAGGGAGAGGTGACTCCCTCTGTCAGCACCTCCAGAAGGAAAAAGGCAAAGGGATGCCTTTTCCTCAAAGCCTTCAGCTGGCTTAAGGATCTCACTGAGCAGGTGAGTCAAGCCCTCTATAAAAATCCCTTACTTTCCCCCGCCCTATCCATAACCTTTCCTTTCGCTCTTCTGCTCCCAAGCCACGGGGGAGGGAGGGGAGCGGTGCCTGCGTGGAACCCGGGCAGCGCCGTGGCGGCGGGGGGAGCAGGGGGTGTCACTCCCCTCAGCCACCATTGTGCGGGGTCCCGCACCCTCAGCCACCATCAGGATCCTACTGTCGTGTGGTTCCCTCCCCCAGCCACCATTGCTTGGCGGGTCCCCCCGCCACGCTCGGGGCCGCCTTATGGCGGGTGGGGAGGGGGTGGGTGGGGACACCCGAGGCGGGCGCTGAGCTGAGGGACGCGGCTCGGGCGGCCCCCGCGGTAGCGGAGGGGTTAAGCGCTCGCGCCGCCGGCGGGGACGGGGTTAAGCGCCCGGCGGCGGGGGCCGCCACTCGGCTCCGTGCCGCTCCCCACGCCGGAGCCGCTGCAGCGGGGAAGATGGCGACGGAGGGCGCGAGCGGCGAGCCAGGCGCCGAAGGACGGGAGGACTCGGCGGCCGCGGTAATAGGCTCAGCGGGATAGCGGGGCTCGGCTCGGCCGGCCCGGGACGGGCAGAGCTCCCTGCGCGGATGGGGCGAAGCGGCGCTTGCAGAGTTGCCTTCCCCCCCCGGCTCCGTCCTCCTTCTCCCCCGGGGCGGGACGGGGATCAGGACCCGCCGCAGCTGAGCCCCGTCCTGCCCCTGGGGGAGAAGGGAGAGGTGTGGGGTCTCTCTCCCTGCCCGCTTCCCTCTTCCCTTTAGCGGGTTCTCTCCCCTATTGTTCCTTCCCATGAGGGGCTCGGAGCGGGGGCTCCGGCTCCCCGGTCTCCTCCCGCCACGAGGCAGCAGCGGTCGGTCCCTCCGGGCGGGCTGAGATGGTGACAGGGACGGTGGGACCTGTCAGTCCTGGGCTGTGGAGACGGGTAATGTTGATCTTTAACCGTTTTCCAGCAAAGAGCTTGATATGATAGAATCGCTTGGTTGGAAAAGACCTCTGAGATTATCGTCCAACCATACCTGTCCACTACTGAACCAGATCCCTGAGCACCTTATCCACCACTCTTGTAACAGCTCCAGGGATGGGGACTCGGCCACCTCCCTGGGCGTTTCGCCATCCTTCCTCCCAATGTAGCGTTTTTGGCGCCGGAGCTGCGTCCTTTCCACTCCCGTTCCCGCCCCGTTGTATGGGGTCTCCACTCCTGGGGCTCCCCAAAAGCCGAGCAGGAGCCTCCCTCCTGGCACATCCTCTCTGCGGCGGGGAGAGGTGCCCGGGGAGGGAAGGTGCGGGGTGCGGTGCAGCTGGTTAACGGGGTGCTGGGTGGGGGCTGGCGAGCGGCGAGCTCCTCTCGCCGGCCCCACGCCCTGGCAGGGGAGCAGGAGTCACCCCTTTGCAGAGCCCCCTGCTTCCGCAGTACCCCCGGCGCACCGTTCAGCCCCCGCGCATCAGCCCCCGGGCTGGCACCGCCGTGGGAGCGGAGGGGCCGGGGACGGGCTGGAAGCGAGCGGCATCGCGGCCACTCCTGGCGCTCAGGGCAGGAAACCCGCTGTGGCGCGCCTTTTGCGTGGGATCGTTCCGAGGGTGATGGCCCCCAAGGGAGGGTAGTTTCTGTGAAACTGAGGTTACTGCTGGCATTTTTTTGTCATTATTATTTTATTTTCTTTCAAACAGGCACTAATTCTTATCTGAAATCCTGTTCCAACTGTGCACTTAATCTTGTGTGTTTTAACTTCTGCAGTGTGGTGGGAATTGAGCTTTGCGTTAAAAAATTAAACCTTACACAGTGAATATTTAGAGCGTCACTGTCTTTAAAACAATGACATAATCATGACATAAATTACTATTAAGGTAAGAATTCATAAAAGCAGAATGTTATACTTTAAAGCCCTAGTTCTGAGTAAAAAATATTTATATGAAATTCTTTAGCATATTTATATTGTTACTGCCTTAAGTCTCAGTTTTAAAAACTCAAAAGACTAGCTCATAATCAAGTAGCACTCCAGCACTGTCATGTTAGGCAGTGCAGTGTAAGCCACTCATGCAATTTGGAAGGTAGGAGTGGTAGCTCTACACTGCATACTGCTTTTAAATTTTTTTTGAAAAACTGAAGAGATGCTAGGAAGTAACCAGTGTGTTTCTCCCTAAGGTTAGGAACAGCTATACTTAAGCAGCAACAAAGTATTTTTAAATTATTACTTTTATTTTTCATTTGCCTTCAGTCATTAAATATTTAATATTCCTTTTCATCTTTTTTTCCTTGCCAATATAAACATGGAGTTGTTGATTTCATTTAATCTCTTGTACAGGAAAGTAAAAAGACTTCCTCTGTGCAATGAAAAGACTTAAAAAAATATTTATACAATACGCCAATATTAGTTTTGAAAGTTTAGTATGAATAGCCTATTTTCTATCTTTAAACTAAAGATACTGAAGTGTGGATTGGATCACCTTGCTTAGTTTTAGGATGACAGTAAAAATCCAAGTGACTATCTTGTAAGTCACACTGAACTTCAACCTGTAACATCATATTGGTTTGGGTATTTTTAGATTTGCCTGATTCTCCAAATCCTGATTACACAAATGGTGCAATAAAACCTGTAAGAACTGTATCTGTGATAATAATATGTTAATGTGTAAATTTTGTCATGTAAACACAAGGTGTATAACGTAGTACAGTAGGGTTCTTGATACTAAATGCTCTTATTGCATCTTGGTACGCTATCAGTAAGGTCACTGGGAGAAAGGTTTTTTTACTGCTTTTAGAAGCACTGTAGAAAAGCATTAAAAGTGCTCTCCTCCGTTGTTGTGGGGTTTTTTTACATTCACTGGGGAATTTGACTGAGAAAGCCTGGACCGTTCTATAGAGTGTTACATTTAAGAAAAAAGGTGATAATCTTGCCATTCTGAGTTTTCTGTGATGGAGCACAGCATTTGGTAAGCCCACCACTTTTTCCCACAAAATATTGTTTTTTTTATTGTGGTAAGAGTGACAAGATAAAATGGCAGGGGAGTGGTTCTTATCCTTTTTCATACCTGCGCAGCTTGATTGCACTGAAGGCAGTGAAATGGTGTTGGTGCAATTTGGACTAGAATTGAGAAGAAACATATGCGTGTATTTTAAAACATCTCTGAATGACTTCCATCTGCATAGTGTCTACCAATAATGATTATATAACAGCAAGAAATAATCCAATTTGACAGTCTTTTTGTTGAAACATTGAACATCAGCCTGCTGCACATAGAGGGCTGGCTTGGCACTCATTTATAGCTTCAGTGTAGCTTTAACAAAGCCTATTAAAAGCCTGTTATATCAAGCAGAAAGTTTGTTAAAATTATTCAGTAAAATTTCTGGGTTTGAGTTTGATTGACCAGTGATCAAAAGCTAAAACACTATTTTTCTCTGAAAGGCAGTATCTTCCTCTGTACATATAGAGGATATGGGTTAAAGGGATTCTTGACTCCTCTAAAGTGAGCAGAGGTTTTGTTGCTGTCCTTATCAGCCAGAATTTGATTGAGAATGATGTGTGCATACCCGAAAGGAAAAGTCTGGGTTGCTGTGGGTCAGGTAACAGCACAAAGACGTTACACTACTGAAAAAACTGTAAATATTTAAATATATGTATGTGGAGAGAAATTCCATTACGCTTCATAGTGACATTGTATAGGATCTTATGCTTAGCTTGGTATGTTCGCTGTCTATTGGTCTGGCAAGAATGCTTGTGGTAGAACTGCCATTCTGGTCAATAGAGTGAAATGTTAAATAATGGTTTGATCAGATCAGTCATACAGTCTGATTTTAATCAGTTGGAAAGATTCTTAACTGAAAAACATTGCAAGTAGCAGAAAATAAGGCCTTAACCAATGAAAAACAAAGACTGTATCTCTTATTAGGTATTACGTCCTGGAAAACGATTATTTGCAAAAGGACTTTGATTAACTATCACTGTGCTCATCTCAATACAAGTCCTCAGTGTAGTGTTATTATTCGGAGAAGTTGTTTTCATCTAGTCAGATGTGCGATGCTGTTGTAGTGTTCCAACGCGTAGAAGAGACGCAGAGACAGCACAGTTCTCTGTTTTAGTCCTGCTGCTCGTCTGTGATGAGAGATTGGCCTTGATGTGTCTTGCAGTGGTATACTTCAAAACTCCTTTCTGCCTCAGCCCCATACCCCAAACTACTTCATTGCCTTTTCTGTGCCTTCTACTCCACAACCTGCAGCACAGCCTCTCATCCATTGTTGTGAAGGTCTTGGGGGATGAGAAAAGCTGTTGAATGTGGTGGGTTTTGTAAATGTTCTTTTCTCTTCCAAATGAGAATGTGTCACACTATATCTGTCATTAAAGGTGAAGTGCAGAGGAGCAATGCTATGAGCTGGATGTGTTAAAGTGGCACGGAGCTGCAAACTGTAGGGTGCGTTATGTCCTGTTGTTTTCCCAACTATTTTGACTTAATTTGTGTAAGCATTGCTTTGGCCTCTGAAGTGTTATACCACAATAGGAATAGAGATGGAAATTGGGACAGGAAGGAAAGAGTTCAGGAAGACTACAGTTTGAGATCTGCCTCTGCACCTACTCCTTCCTACCCAAGGAAGGGAACGATTGATTTACAATGCCTGTGTAATCCTTGAATATGTAAATGGGAAGTGTCAAGTAGCCTTAGGGAAGAGGTACTTTCTCTGTGTGAATTAAAACTTTCTTGGGCATTGATTTTTGGCTCTACTGTAGCATAGAGTCAGAGTAAGGTGCAAGATTCTGGAAGACTTAAAGATAGCTTCTGGGAAGCTTCAAGAATGGGTACCTGTATCTGAATCTAGTCGTATATTATTTACCTTAGAAGTGACTTATCTGAAAGTGACATTCTGAATAGAAATTGCCTCTTAAGAGTTAATGCATGGTTATTGAAGGATTCATTAAAAAAGGCTTAGTTACCTAACTTACACTGAAATAAAAAATTACTAAGTACATTTGTGGCAGTTAATAGATTGCAAACAGTTTTTAACAGCTATGACAATATCTTGGTATGCATAAATGTCAGTGTCTTACTAATTTTGAAGGGGTCTGAGACTGGTTTTTTTGTTTTCAAAATAAATTTCCTAGTATTGAGGTATATTTATGGTTAATGTTGAAGCTGGTTAATGTTAAAAGTTTTGCAGTTAGCTCAAGCCAAAAAAACCCCACAGCATCTAAACAAAACCTTGCCATACTTTTTTAAAAAACCTTTGGAAAACCTAGAAGGCAAGGGAACTGTGCTTGGGAAGAGGAGGGCACAATAAACAGGTAATTTCATGTGATGAACAATCCAAAAGAAGCTGTTGAGCTTGTGGATGAGTGTAATTAAATGCATGTACAGTTCCCTCATGATCCCTCAGATATGATTGCATGAAGTGTTATAAGTCCTCGATATTAACATCAGATCATATTCTCTTTAGCCAGAAACTCTGTTTTAGTTGAGGAGCAAATTCCACAGCATTGCTTTTCCTTGAAAGATATTTCTCTACCTTCATATTTGCTTCTGTTGCCAAGAACATTCTTATTTGTCACACATTACTTCTTAAGTTCATCTTGGATGGGGTGGGAAATGGACATGTATTTTTGCATCAGATAATTTCTGGAGAAGCACAGGTTCATAGACTTTTAACCTTTCAGACTAAAGAACAAGCCTTCTGCAGCAAGAGCAATAAATTGTGGTTTTCCCTGAAGTATGCATGAATACTGTGTGGATGCTATAACCACTCCTTTTAATACTCTGTTGGCGGAGTTTTCTTTATTAGAAAAGGGTTAGGATTCATTTGACCACATACCCATATTTATGTTGAGCTAGGTCTTGAAACTTCCTTTTATAGCTGGTGAAGTGAGTGGTTAGAAGGAATACCCTGTTTTAGAAACAGGTTTGTGAGTGTCTCTGTTTTTGAGTGAAATTACTTAGGCAGCTACTATTGGAGGTATGGATGGGGTTCAAGACACTTAAATTTAGGTGTCTCTATGTGTGTCTAGTGTTTAACAACCTATTACAGTCTGTGGAAATATGACCAATTCAGTCAGTGGAGCCATGAGCCAAGTACTTGTGGTACCTGAATAGTTTTTTTGGCTGGTTTAACTGGGTTGATTAGTTCTCTGTTGAAAATAAAGGGACATTAGGTACCCAGCTTACATAGCTCACACCTGCCTTTAGGTGTCTTAGTCCTGTCTTGAGGGCTTCCTTTAGTGGTTCGTATTTGATACTCTGGGGTATCTCAGCTGGCTGCCTGCTACCAGTCCAGGAGTCATGGATGGTTCTCCTAAGTCCTGTATCATATTTACCTGTCCAAAAATACTATCCCTGATCTCCTGAACATTTCAGATCACATTTAATAATTCCATGTGGGCAACTACACAGATTTAGTCAAAACAGATATTTATGATTGGTCAGAGGAGTTGAACTTGGGGATTGTGTTTCCCTGGTGCATTTGTTTTATAGGTCTGGCAGATGTGAGGCCATCATGATATTAAAAGTTTAGTTTGTATAGCCTAATAAGTAATAGCAAACCTTTTTAGTTTTAGAACCTCATCTTGCAAATCTGCTTTGTGAATTCTCATGAAGATTCTTGTGTGTATTTAATGGAACTCAATGTAAAATATGTAACAAATGTAGACATGTACCTTTCCCTTCCCTTCTGAAAGGACTATTTTGTTTTTCTGGTGGGTTTTTTTTTTGACAGCTTTTTCCCCATGTATTTTCCTGTACACCATGTTTATACTTCCCCCCCCCCCCCCCCCATTTTCCACTTCAGCCCTCAATTATGCTCCACAGGTTTCTTTCCTGAATCCTGTGTCATTGCCCAACTCCATCTTTTAAAAGGCTATGTAGCTGATTTCTGAGCCAGAAGGACCTTGTTTTCCACGATCATTTGTGATTAATCCACAGCTAACTTCTTATTTGCTTTACCTACTCAGACTTCTGCTGAAAGAGACAGTTTGTCACATCTGTGTGGGAGAATAGCAAACAGCACTCTTGACTCCTGAAGTTGCCAGTGCTATCAACTGGGCTAAATCAAACTATTGGCACTGCCAATCCTTCATGATCAATCAATCTGTCTATCTATCTATTTTATTTTATTTGAGGGAGGGTGGTGAGATAAATATAACCCTAAAGGCTTTGACCTTCTCAGCTCCAAATAGTAGTGTATGTGGGAAAGAGTCTCTTCCATCCCTGTGCCTCTTGGTGTCCTTCCAATTTCGTGCTCTTTCTATCTTTTCCAAAGATGATGGAGGTGGGAAAATACCTGTCTAATTTGATCATTGCTGTCCTAAGTCATCCTTCTCTTGCTCAGAAGAGATATTTTTATATGCTTTCTGGTTCATGGTACAGCTCTTAATCTTTAGCAGTGCAGGTTATCATTTTGCCTGTACTCATTTTGTGATGCGTACACAGGTGGTTGAATGAGTTTTAGCTAATTAGCTGTGTGCTGTACTGTCAGTGGAATCACTGCCAGGCAGCATATGCCCCTTACAAAACTAATCTGAAAAACAACATGCGGAGTTTTAGAGACATAGATGACTGAAGCTGTAGTCTTTTTCAGGTACCTTATTCTTATAACTCAAATATACTAGACATTTTAAAATCTGAAAGAGGTAGAGAAAAGAATTCTCTTGCCTTTTGGTTGTATATGCCAAATGTCACCCTGGAGCAAAATATTCATGGATCTCTGTTACAAAACCAATACAATGAATGGCTCAGTTACATAGTTGTTAAATTGTTGGTTAAAATGTTACAGCTTGGCATTCTACCAGAGGTGGTGTAACTAAACCCCAGATGAGGCATAAGCCGTGAACTACTAATGCAGTCCTTAGTTTCTGGAGGCCTAAGACTTACTGTTCCACTGGAAAAGGTTTGGAAGACTACTTTTCTAGATCTAAACAATGATTTTCGCTGTGATTTAGACAAAGGATGCTCCATCTGAGTAAGAGCTTCAGGCAAGCCTGCCATGACTGACTTCTTGATCCCCAGAAGATGGCAGAGGAAGGGTAGTTTTATTTCATGATATGCTTTAATCTACTCAACTCTTAAAAATATTTTTATGGCTGTGCTTCAGAATATATTAAATCTTTAAACTATGTATCTTCATCTAGTTAGGATAGGCTACATTGTAGCTCTGTAACTCAGTCGCTTCTTCAGCAACTGCCATGCACACTCTTTGCCCTTTGTGAGGGGATTCAAGGTTGCTTATCCATGCCGAACAAATCTAAGATATCCTTAAAATACAGGGGAAAAGTGGTCATTCCAATTTTGGAATTTGTCAGATAAAGGTATGATAAGAAATCCTTAGTGGGCATAAAATTTTTCATAAACAATACTTGAATAGTGATGGCCTTCTCTTTCATCCTAGAAAGCTCTCTTCATTTTTTTCTGTTTGCATATCTATTCTGGTTGATTTTGGACATCAGTTTGGGGAGATTTTATTTGTTATTCGTATGTATGACTTGTCTGATAGAGTGTGTAGCATGAGTAGTGTGTTAATAATAAATTATTTTTTCTCTGCTTAATAAATCAAAAGGCATCAGACAAAAGTATCTGGTGGCAGACTGACAGCAATGGTGGTAGGTCTTCATAAAATGTATAGTTGTGCTGTGCAATGTTGTGAATGCTAAAATTACATAGAGATTAAAAAGCAATGGGGCAAAATATGCGACAGCTTTTTTCAGCCAAGGGCTACTATGTGCAAAATCTCAATTCCAGGCTCAGAATGTGCATAAGCTGAAAATTGATGGAGACGGGGAGAGTATTTCTAGGAAGCATCTTTATGTGCTTGCCTTGCTCTGGTACTGATTTCAACACATCCATTATTGGCTGCTTTTGGAGACAGGGCACTCAGCTAAGTAGTTTTTAGTCTCATACTCTAGACCTATTCTCATATGAAATTCTTATTTCAAGTTTTTAAAATTAAAAATACATAAACTAAGTTTCATATCCTGTTTGTGTGTCTTTTTAGTAATGTTTTTGGTGTTTATTTATAACTAACTATAAATAAAGAGAGACAACTTTTAATTGCTTCTTATTTCTGTCATTTCATATGTTCTAGTTCAGGGTTTGTACTTGAGCAAAATTTAATTGCTCGATAAGATGCTTAGTTAAAAAAGCTCATCACTGCATCACATGTTGAAGAATGCCTCTGGTCTGTTAAGAACATAAGAGTGTTTTCATTTGTGTCTTGTGGAAGACTGCAGAAATGAAAAGTTTCACTCATATAAAATCAGTCTTTTGGCAAAGAGCTGCCTTGTGTTATATCTCCTGAATTTACCGACTTGGAGAAAAGAGTAGGATTGTGTTTCTTGTACTGTACTTTTATGGATGCCACTCTTAACTTTATAACTGTCTATTAGAAACCTTAGGTGCCTTTTTTGTCAGAGGAGGCAATTGTATTTTCAGTAAGTGAGATAATTTAGTGGTTAAGCCACTGAATAGAGACTTAAAAGTCTGTTGCTGAGTATTATGTTTTATACTGCTTGCTTTCTATGTTTGGAAAAAAAATCTCTGAAAAATGAATAGAATTTCTCTATTATAAAGGAAGTTATATGAATAAATTAATTGCTGTCCTTGAGCTATTAGGTATTATGAAGTGGTTCATAGAAGCAGGAGGATGGGTAAGTGGGTCCTGCTATCTGACTGAATTAAATTTAGTAGTTAGTGCTGAGAGTGAAATCTGCTGCAGCCCATAAGGTAAAATCTTGTCTACTGACACAACCTTACATGAGGAACTGTATACGTTTAGTGACCTTTCACTTTATACATGTGCATGAATTGGTGAGCACTATGTAGAATTCTGAGGAGCTCTTGGAGAGGTTGCTGCAACATGCGTTGAGAAAGCCTTCAGAGAAAACAGTTATTTTTCCTGATCCATTGGCATGAAGGGTGAGAGGTATCTCTTAGATGAGATGAATAGCTGACCCAGGCAGCAAAGTGGAGGATAACTATTGTTCAGTCTAGAAATATTATTTAGAGTGGGTGGCGGAGTCCCCCACACAGTTATGCTTAATAAAAATCATTACTTCTCTTGTTGATCCATGCTGTTCTCATAAACGAAGAAGCTCTGTTCAATGTACAACAAAGGCTAAAGTTCTGGCATACAGTTCTCACAAACCATTCATGCACCTCTATGTTTTAACTACAGTGTAAAAATAGAACACAGAGTAAATCTAATACAGTTACAGCTTTTGGGTAGTTTTAAACTATGGCCTTATAGCGTAAGGGAAGCACAACTGTTTTGCCTTCCTCTTGCCTTGAGAGAGCAGAAATAATACTTGCTTTAACTTTATTGGATTTTCCTGCAACAAAGTTAAGCTCCTTCAGGGAAAATAGACAATATATCCATATACACAGTTCAGCTAATTTGGCAACTGATTACTTCATACTGAAGGTAGCTGAGTGCCTGCGTCTCAGGGCTTTGCTAGGAGACACATATACATCATAGCAAGGACTCTAGTCTAATTTCCCTTGCAGTACTGGAAATCAAGCTGATCAGCTGAATCTGACACATGGAATAAATACTATTTTCTTTCCCTTAAAATTATCCCCTTCTAATTACACTACATGTCTGCTTGTCATACATGTCTGGATATTGGCGAGCAACAGATTTGTATTATTCTTATCTACTACACCTCTGTGATTTTGGAAATATTAATAACATTCTCTTTGCCTCACATCCAAAATCTAGACTTCCAGCCTTGTAGTCTTTCCTCATATAGTAGTTACTCCTTCTCTGTTCATCCTTTTAGTTGGCCATTTTTATACCTTTAAATGAGGACTTTATGCAGTACTTGAGATGTGGGTTTATCAGGGTTTTATATAGTGGCAAAATGAGGATGTTAACCTTGTATGTGAGGAATTGTGTGCCATCTCCTATGAGGCAGATATCCTTGCCACTTCTCTATCCTTTTTTTTCAGGTTATTGATGAAGAAGTTGAATAAAACTGGTCCTAGAGATGCCCCACTGCTTACTTATCTCCATCTTGGAACGTGGTTGTTTTCCATAGTGTTTGCTTCCTATTCATGAAGTGTTTTTTCACCAAATATCGTTCGATAAGAGGTTTTGTGATAATATTTGGTATCGAACCTTGTCCAAAACTTCTTGAAAATCCAAGTATATTAGTGTCCAGTGGACCCCCTTTACCCATGTTTCTCCTGGCATTGTTACAAAACTAGCAGTTCATGAGGTGGATTTGGTTTTGCAAAACTGTACTGATGTTCCCAGCGTACAGTGTTTATGTATATACTCAGTGATCTTATTTGTCAGTATAAACTCTTTTTCATCTCTTGCTAGGGGTGTAAGTCAGATTTACACTGATCTTGGTAACTGTGGAGTGAGAAGATGTTGCTATGAACTGTTGTTTGTCAGTTAAATCAGAACTGTACGCTCCAGCCAAATAGAGCATACAGATAAGATTTCATGTCTTTTCTCCTGTTAAGTTTCAAAAATTCGCATTCAGCTCAGTATACTGTGATGACGTGGTAGTTTGCAAGTGAAGCACAGGTTACACTGGGTTAGCTATACTGTGGTTTAAGTTCTTTCACCTTCTCTTGCCTTCATCCTGTTTCAGATCTGCTGAATTGCTTTGGACTCTGTGAGGCTGCGTGTGGAAACTGTTAGTCACAAAGTTAATTTCTTTACCATTTCACGCTTGTCATTCACAAGACTTTGCAGAATCGAATACTTGCAACAGTATAGAATTTGAAACGGTGTCATACTGAGGGCTTTTAATTTTTTCACTTTAAATAAAAATAATCGGTCTATTTGCTATTAATCTTGAGTTTATATACTACAAATAAAGGCACCTCAACTTTTGATAGCGTTAGATGTTTGCAGAACCAATAATTGGATGCTGCTAGGTCTGTCTTTCAGATCTACAGTAACTAATGCAGTCAGTTAGTGTGTTCATCAGTGTTTTTTTTCTATTACAGAAAAGAGATTTTGATGTGGATAACTTGAGCAAGCCAGAATTGCGAATGCTTTTGAGTATAATGGAAGGAGAACTAGAAGCACGAGACCTTGTAATTGAAGCCTTGCGGGTAAGTTACTGGGTTGTTGTGGTTTGCTTTCTTGTTTTAATTCTCTTTTGCCACTTCCTTTATACTGTGCATAGAATATTATTAGTGGAAGAGTAAATTATGAATTTAAAGTTTTAGGTTGACTAACTCTCAGTAATCACAAAATAAGTTCTTGTTCAATTATTGCCATTCAGTAATTCTGTGTAATTTTGGTATAAAATACCAACAAAATTTCAAATCAATAAGTGTGAAAACTGCAAAACTACTTCCTGTTTAAATTATTTTTCATGTTGTAGAGTCTGTTATTTGTGAAAGCGAGGAATAACTTCAAAGAAAAATTCAGTCCAATCGTTATTTGTTCTGATAGACTAGATGCACAAATATGTAGACTATTCAGTTCATTCACTTTCTTTGAGATGAAAGGAGGGACAAAACTGGATGGCCATATCTACTTAGGGAAAGTTTTGTGGTGTTTTTTTGTTTGCTTTTATTTTAGAATAAAAGTTGAAATATGAGATACATACACTTAGGAGAAATTCACAAGTACTTGATCAGATTTTTGCTGTGTTAGGTTCATGTGAAGGCTGATTTTCTTCTTCTGAAGTTTGCAGCCTGAGAGGCAACCTAAAAAGTTATCAAAAGATAATAAATTTTTATGACTGTAATGACTTCAGGATTGATTGAGAACAAAATAAAACTTAACAGAGCTGCCAAACGGACTGCGGGTTCAGGGGAGAAAAGAGCCTTACGTGGTTTGAAAATATTTATAGCTTCATAGTTAGATAGAGGGGAAATTATCCCCTTTAAGGTCTCTCAATGCAAGACCTGAATGTAATGAAATATATCTAATACTAATTTTTAGTAGTATATGTAATGATTATCAAGTAGGGTGGGAATACTTCCGCTTGTAAAGTTACAGTAACAATTGAAAATGCATTTTTATTCAATTTTAATTTGTTTTCTGATGGCTTCAGATCACTTTATGCATATGGAGCTTTAAAGTAGCTGTCATTGATGTACCTGCATTAATAACCAAAGACTTTATTGGTATAAGCCTCTCTAATAAAATATGATTTTCATTTTGTAATGACAATAAGACACTGGAAGCAGTTTGTTTCTGGGGGATTACTGCACTTTGATGTTATTTGGTGTTTGGCCTTCAGATATATGTATATCTTGAAATGTACTGCCTTTTCATCTAGCTATTTTACAATTTCACATCTCATTTACCTGGACTAGGACTTTTTATTTTTCCTGACTGCCAGCTAAGGTTCTGTAAAAGGGGAAAGAATGTGCACACCACCCACACCACCTACAGAATCTTTTTTTTAACTCTTCTAACTTTGGAGGAATGCAAATAGAATACCCAAACAATTTGTCTAATACATATTCATGAACAAGCTACTGCACTACATACCAAATAATGAATGTATTGAAATTGAACAATTTTTTTTTTTAAAAAAAGAATAATGCAGTGCACATTTAATGATAGCAAACATTAAACATTCAGAGTAGTGCAGCCTCAGGAGATAGAAAGTCTACACTAGATTCCCATGTACTTGCTGAAATGTATGTGCACAGTGTTTTCTGATGACTAACACAGATTAATATAAAAAATAGCTCAATTTCACATAAGGTATATAAATGTTGAAATTTGGGTTTGTTTGAGTTTTGGTTTCTTTTTCCTTCTCTTGCATCTCAATTTCCAGTTCCTGCATTTTGTAGTGAAATCCTCTAAACAGAATCCACGTGGAACTCAATCTTCCAGGCAGCTTGCCTGGTTATTTGTACTAGTACTGGAAAACTTGGAAGTTATACGTGCTGAAGAACTGTAGCCTGATATCTTGAAATACAATACTTTTGGATCTTCTGACTTCTTACTTGGGAAGTCACAAGTCAGCACTGTTGGCAGCTGGAGTCTCTGAGCAGCACACAAAATAAGCTGCTAGGTAGCCAGATATAGTTTTTTTTACAAAAGTGAATAACAAGAGAATTCCATTGGAATTGTGTCAGATTTGGTACTTGGAGTTGCTTCAAAAGATTGGCATACATATTTTGTGTATCCTTAAAGCAAGAAGGAAATGGTTTTCATATAAGGGAAAAGACTTCTTATGTTATTATTTTGAAATTGATAAAGTCCTGTTTCAAAATTGGGAAAGTTTGTGTGTGTGTGTATGTTTGGGGAGTTTGTTGGGGTTTATTTTAATCCTAGTACTGCAGTGTCATTTCAAAGCCTAATTTCTGTGTTAGGTCAAAGCCTGGTGTTTCCAGCGCTATACTAGATAATATGTGTGTTGGATTTTCCTCCTAAGTGATCTTCCCATTAGTTTTCCGTCACAGTGGTGTATGTATACATTTACTAAGCAGTTTTCTGTGTTCTTGATCTTTTTATAAGACTATAAAACTCGGTCTTTAATCTTCTCTTAGAAAGTAGCTGTTCAGTCTTGTGGTTTTCATCTCAGATTTTTCTCTGTAGTCACTTAACTTTAACTACATCATTACTAAATGTGTATGCCCTTATCCATACTCACTTTGCAGGTTTTCACTAAGCATTTGTAAAATTCGAGCAGTAAATAGTACTTTTTTATCTATTGGAAATACCACTCTTGGAAAGTTCTGGGATTAAAGTGAATCAGTCTTGACTGATCACAAAAGAATTGGTGATACTGAATATAGTTAAAGACTGACTCACGTGGTGCTACTCTTAATCTGTGCCTTATATGAAGTTTCTAATTTTAACAAGATCTGTTTGATGCATCTGTTACTCTTTTTCCCATTGTATAATTCTTACACTGACCACTTGTTTCCCAGTTCACTAATTTTGTGTGAAGCCAATCATGTGCTTTACTGAAGATCTGAGACACATCTAATTGGGTTTTGTCTGTCTATAAAGCCAGTTCTGTAAGAGAACCACACCTAACCTCAACAAAGAAACCAAGGGTTTCTTTTCAGGCAGACTCTTACAGGAGTCTTGTTCTCACAGTGCTGAATATTTTTGTCTTGATATACATGTCCTATCATCACTATCCATACCTTATTGGCAATGTTCCCTGGTGGAATGGAACAGATTTCTGACAGAGCATTATGGAGTAAGACCCAGGGGGAAGAAACAGTATTTTTTGATAGGACATGGAGTTGGAACTTTCACCTTACTGGTTTTGTTGTTTTGATTTTTTGGATTTTTTTACTATGCCATGTTTATAGTGTATGTATATGTATTTATATGTAGGAGTTCTCAAATAACTTTTAAGATCTTGTTTAAAATGTATTCTTTTCCCTTATTTTAGAAATTTGCTTTTCAGGATTACAGTTTAATGCTTCTTGATAAATCGTAAAAGTGTAATTTGCCTGTGTGGGTTCTGATGGATTAGGCAGAAAACACCTCTGAGATCTTTGTATTTGTGGATTGAGCTTCAGTCTTATAGAAAGAGCAAACTCTACTACTTAATAGCTTATAGAAATCTAAAATAATATTCTTCTGAATGTGTTGTGGGGTTGTGACTTCTGGGGTTTTTTTTGTTCTCTTATTTACAAAACAGCTGTAAAAATTATGCACTGTTTGAGGTGTCAGTGAAATAAATTAATCTAAAAAATGATACCCTGTTATCAGTATTGCTGTTTTATTGCTTTTCTGACATGGAGACAATTCCCTTCAATTTCAGATTTGTATTGTCTTCAGATACTTGTCTTCTGGCTGTTGTTTTACAATGTATTTATTGTATCATAAAATGAATTTGTATTTTATGACTTTCAGTTTAATTTCTCTTGGTGCTAGTAGCACCTTTTCAAAGCAGAGTAACAAACTCTGAAGCCTTTCTTCTTTATTCTCATTGGACTGCACCTTTTTGAAAGTGAGCTCTAAATAAGCACAAGAAGTTATGCAACATCTTAAATGTGCTAAATGAGGAGTTATTAGCCAGGTATTGTTTCAGTGCAGAGTGTCCATTCTGTATAAGTAAAACAAAAATTGAAAGTGAGAAAGGCCAGTAGTTTGAGATTACGGGAAGAAATCTTGTTAAACTAACTAGTCATCCCAGGGAGAGGAAGATCAGTTTAGTTAACAGTGTTGATTAATAGATTTCTCTTAAGGCTTGAAATTGCACCATGTGATAAATTAGAGAGAACCAAACCTAAGGTGTCACATATAGCAATTAACTTCTTTTATTGCATCTTTGTGCATAATGCATTGTAGAGTTTCCATTGTATTTTATACAAAGTTTTGATACTTCAAAATCTGCTTTTGAAACAGAAACAAAACTTCAAATCCAAACTGTAGTTGTAAGAAATATGCAGGTGATATCTGTATAATTCCATGTTTCCAAAATACATTGTCATTCCTTTATAATATGAACAACTACAGATACCTAAGGACACATAGAATTCCTGTTTCTCAAAAAAGCCTGTTGCTTCCCGCTTCAGCAATTGAAACTTTATCTAACTGGGTCGATGTGTCCTACTATTACTGTAAAAGTAGTTTGGTGCTTTGATGTAAACAGAGAAAGATGAGGAGGAGGTTGCCCTTAGTATGTATAGATTTGCTATAGTATACTCTAATTTATACAATATAGAACTCACAGTATTTTACTGAATTAATCTCTGAACACAATTCCTTTTACAGTAATTATCAACCAGAACAATTTAAATTGCTGGATGAGTTCAGCCCTGTGAGGACCAGCAACCTTGGAAAAGCAGACCTTTGTCATATTTAGGTTCAAATTTCCAGATCTTTTCTCCAAAGAGTTAATATTCTGTGGAGAGCAGCATCAGGATTCACCCCAAAGGAGGTGATCTTTGTGTAAGTCTTTCTCATTAGCACTCTGATTGTCTATAACTATACACCAATTGACTTAAGATGGTTCTGTTTGAATCTATAATTTCTTTATTTTAGTAGTTCTGTGATCAGGGTTGCACTGCAATTAAAAGTAAATTCAGATTAATGTTTGGATCATTAAAGTTATTTGGTTAATGAGAAATAATATGCTGTTTAATTGGGAATGCATATAGTTAAAAAAGGAAGGAGACACAACTATAGCTGCTGCTTCCATCTGTCTCAATTATCCAAATAAAGTGTCTGCCTGTAATAAGGGGATAATATATTCCTAATGTGGAGGCATTGTGGCCACATAATCAAAGCACAGGTTTGGCCTCCCACAAATGTGATCTCAAATACAGTGTTTGTTTATCGTTTGGGTTTTTTTCTCCAGCCATAAAATGGTTGCTGTGTTTTCCTGCTTTTAGAGGCTTTTTAAAAGTGTATTGAGCCTCGTATAATGAATTGAAGAACTAGTATCAGCTGGCAAGCATGGAATTACAAATACTAAATGCTGCTTTTAGTGATCATTCTCTCAAAGTTAAATCATTAAAAGGTTATTTTTTATCTGAAATTTTAAAGCCCAATTTAGTTGGGATTTTTTTGTCTATTTGTATTTTTTTTCCTATGTAAATCTCACTAGGTGGTGAATAGTAACATGAAAATTTATAGTGCTTCTGTGGTATGTGCTAATTAATGTGAACTAAAAAATGCATATTCTTATCCTACTTGATCCTTTAATATACCACACTTAATAGATTTAGAACAATTTTGAATTGTTGGGAAAATCATCAATGAAATAAAAAGTGGCTAAAAGAACTGTCAATACTAACAAAGGGTATATTTTTGTTTAATTAAAATTGACTAAGATATCAATGACATTGCTGTGGAGCAGCATTTTTTCTATGAGTTTAAGTTAGCTTCAAATCAACAGATTCTGCATATGTGATGGCCAGGTCAGGACAGTATGGCAATGTCAAAGTGAATTTGTTTATAGGTGTTTTTTCAGTGTTGTAAAGCCTCACTGTTTTTAATTTTTACCATAACTTCCTAAGGGACAAAGCTGATCTTCTATATATGTATTTGTACCAATGTCTCTTGACTCTTTTGCCAGTTTCTGCAAAATCTGACAAAATGCCAAGCATTTCAGAAAGAGGTAGTCTTGTGAAAGCAGGCAGCTGAGTAAGAAAAATCATACCGTTGTTAGACTGTAGAACAAACTGTAGAATGCAGAGTTAGGGAAAATCAGACCTTGTTATTTTAGCTGCTCAGAGAATTTAAGTTAAGACTATAAGTTTATCAAAAGATGAGAAGAAAAAGATCTCTACTGTGGGAGTTCTGCCCTAATTGTGAGTATAATTTATCTCTCTGAATCTAAGCATTTCGACAGGCCTTGCAGGCTAATCAATAGAGCTGAAAATTAATCATACTTTCTGTATTACTTCTGAGTAGAAAATCCATATAAGATAATTTCTGACTTCCCCTAGCAAGACATGTGAGTTCTTGAAGAGCAGTGGTTGAATTTTGTAGTGAAGGTGTGGATATTATTGCAATGAAATAGGTGGGTCTTGCATGCCTGGCTCTGCATTTTCAGTGGCGAATTAGCAGTTTCTTGTAAAAAGACTTCAGGTAGATATTAAGTAAAATATTTGAAAGGAGAACTGTAGATACTTACAGGCTATACTTGCTTAATTTGAACTGTCTGCTTCCCAGCGACTTCTGTCTAACAAGAGAATTTCCTTCACTTGGCCAAAACAAACTTTTTCCTACTGTAAGTTGAAAAAGCACCTATAAATTAGGAATTAATTGTGCTAAATTGTGAATTTAAAATGCAAATCTGCTACTCATACCTATTAATCCCATGGTGCTCTTGTACCAAAGAATGGAGCTAAGAATACACAGAAGGTGGCTTTAACGGTTTCTGGCAGCCAGTAAGACGACCTGTTTTGTAGCAGGTGTCTTTGAAAAATGGTGATTAGGTAGAAGGAGGAGTAGAAGATGTGAAATTTTGTGTAACAGAAGGTTATTGTTGTAGACAGTGTGATGGCAGTTGTTGGTAGCAGAAATGAACCATGAAATAGAAGTCAAATAATGCCTTGTTTGCATTGTCATTTTTCGCATGTTGCAATTTCTTTGCAAAAAAAATTTAATTTTTACTGATTTTTTTTTTTGGAGGGTAATGATCTGCAGTTTGTGTCCTTGCTCATCTGGTCACTACTTTTGATTTATTGACTTTAACTACGGTTGCGTATGCCTTTTCTTTGCTCTTAAATGTAATTTGTCTTTACCTGTCTGATGATTCTGGTTATGATTAAAGCTTTTACTTTCTTAATAGTGGTTCATTGTAATTTTCTGAACATGTCTGTCAAAAAGTGTTATTTCACTATTGCAAGCTATTTCAAATTGGTTACAAGGAATATGTGAAATATGAATAAAACTCAGACAGGTTAAGAGATTAAATTATTTTTCAGTGCTGAGTTTGGAATGATTTCTTTGTGTTTTATTTAAAGTTTTAAAGTTATGCAGCATGCTCTTTGTTCACCTACTTGAAAAAGTGTTGTTAGACACAACCTTAAAGAATGTTCAATTTTTGATTCCTCCCGCCCCCCATCTCGATGAAGTTTTATATATTGTATTTTTTAGTTTATCTTATGTGAGCTAGGTTTATTTTTGTAAAATTGCTTGGTATGCTTTAATGTGCTGCTTTATTGCCAGACAATTCAAGAAACTAACGCTATTCCAGTAAATGTCTGTGTGAACCTCAATTTTGAGAACTGCATGACTGCTTACGATATAAGAAAATAGCTTTCCTTGCATGACAACGAAATGACGAAACCTGCTTAAGACTGAAAAAATTAACACTGTACTTCAGAAAAAAAGGGGTGAAATTAAAGGACAGTCTTATACCTTATCCTTTATACTGCCAGAGTCCATATTGTAAAAATTTGGAAATGCAGTTTATAGTATTGGTGGGTTGGCTTTATGTGTAGGATTTTGTTTAAAAGATCATTTCAGATGCCTATGAAGGTATTTATTTTTCTTACACTTGGTGTTTTTTTGTAGTAATAGTTGTGTAAGTGTGGATGACTTCTTTGCATGATTAAAGGTATCAAGTTAACTGGTTTTGGATTTTCCTTCAAGTTACACTTTTTTTTCCTGTACTTCATTATGAATGGAACAAAGTCTTGCCTTTTCCAATAGATTTTGAGAATGTCACAGTAGCAGTCCATGGACTGGTTAACTTTGGTTAATTTTGGTTAAATTTGGTTAATTAACCTTGGTTAATTTTGGCACATGTAAAGGCCTCTTCTAGAAGCTACTGATAAAACAAGTTTTCAGTAGCATTACATCACTTCTTGTGGTAGGTGTTTGCTATTTGCCTAGCAGCGACATTAAGCGTTGAGCAAAGCAAAACTTCTGGTAAAACAGTCCTGTATATGTGTTGTTTTACTACTCTTAATCTTCACTGCTCAGGTAGATAACCTTTTTCCAGGCTCTCCTAAAATTGGAGACTACAAATATAAAACAATAAGACTAGTTTTCTAGTATGAAAACTACATCCTTTTCACTCTGTCCTTTCCAGTAGTGACTGTTAAAGTGATAACAGTCTCTTTTTGTTTTTCACATAAGATCTGAATATGTTCATTGTTGCAGGGCATTAACTACTAATTTAGCTGAAAATATTCTACTTATTTGGATAATTACTTTGCCTTTCTCACTTGATTCCTCCTACCCTCTTTTGATCTTTCTGCATAATCCAGCATAAACTAGTGAGTAGATACACACACTATTTGTAAAAATAACAATAAAAATTCCCAGCATCATGTTTTGTAACAGTTTCTTGGTTTCTGTGATCTTTATGAGTAATGCAGCTGTGACTTCATTGTTAGAATGACTTATTTAAAATGTTTTATTTATTTGCTATCATTACTCACATTGCTGACAATGTGAGAAATGTAACTAGGTCATCCTATTAACTGAAATTTTCTATTTTCAGTTAAGTGAACAGTAAATTTTGTTGATGGTAACACTAAAGTGTGACTGATAAGGTAACACTTCTGTCTTTGTGTTTCTCTTCATGCTACTGTTGCTGAAGAAAAAATGTGTAAAGTTTGTTCTTTGTTCTTCCAAATAAATTGTGATAGTAATTTGTTAAAAAACAATTATGAATAAGAGAAGAGACTTGCTTTGAATTGTTTTCAAATTCAATATTTGTGAGAGCAACAATTACTTTTGTTCTGCTTGGGTGTAAGTGTTTCCATACTTTTCTCCCCTTACTCTGTTTTGGTGCTGTTCTGACTGGTGGATAGGTCTTTCCACCTGCAGTTCTCCCAGAGAAAAGCATCTGCTTTAAAAGCTCTGGCAATGCACTAAAAATACTTAGCACAAGATCTCTTATAAAAACCAGTGTTCCATTTGTATGAATAAATGGAAAATTCGAGAAAACAGAGCAACAGTGATTACAGTTAGTTCTCTCGGAAATAGCAGAGTAAAATTTTAGCTAAATATATATTATGGAAATACAAGCTGTTATATGACAATTTAATAATTGATAACTTTTAAGTAATGATATCTGTAAAGAGAGTACTAGCTCAAAAATTTCTTTAAAGTTTTAGTAAAGGGCATAAAATCTGAAATACACAATGTGGATGAGTATCTGTTCAAAATGTTCCATTCCATTTATTTAGTTAAATCTATTCTACCTCTTCACTATTGGTAGCAGCAAGAATAAAATTCTCCTTGGAGGTGGTACATATTAGTCTCACAATTTACATTCCAAGGTGAATACTGGAAATAATTTGAAAACATTACATTCTCTATACCTCAAATCTATGTTGTTGATAGAATAGAATATTTCAGTTGGAAGGGATCTACAATGATCATCTATTCCAACTTCCTGAACAACTGAGGGCTAACCAAGAGTGAAAGCATGTTATGAAGCATTGTCCACATGCTGCTTAAATACTGACAGGCTTGAGGCATGGACCACTCCTCTGGGAAGCCTGTTCCCGTGTTTGACCAACCTCTCAGTAAAGCAAGGCTTCCTGATGCCCAGAGTGAACCTATCCTGAGGCAGCTTTAAACCATTCTCTCATACCCTATCACTGAATACCAGGGAGAAGAGATCAGCACCTCCCCTTTCTCTCCTCTGGAGGCTGTAGAGAATAATGAGGTTATCCCTCAGCCTCCTTTTCTCCAAACCAGACAAGCCCTGTGTCCTTAGCTGCTCCTTACAGGACATGCATTCCATCCCTTTCACCGTCTCTGTTGTCCTCTGGATGCATTCAAGGACTTTCATATCCTTCTTAAATTCCTGGGGCCCAGAACAGCACACAGTATTCAAGGAGAGGCTGCAAAATTGCTGAACACGGTGGAATAATCCCCTCGTTTGACCGACTGGTTATGCTATGTTTGATGCGTGCCAGGATGCAGCTTTTCCCCTTGGCTGCCAGGTCACACTGCTGACTCATAGCAAGCCAGCTACCAACAGCACCCCAGATCCCTTTCTACAGGGCTGTTCTCCAGCTACTCCTCTCCCAGTGTTACTCTATCCTAGGTGCAGAATCAGACATTTAGACTTGTTAAATTTCATGCCAGTGCTTCAATCTACCTAGAGCCCTCTGCAAGACTTCTTGTCCTTCAAGAGAGTCAATAGCACCTCCTACTTTGGCACCGTCAGCAAACTTGGTAAAATTGTGTTCAGCTCCTGCATCTTGCATCATTGATAAAAATATTGAACACAACTGGCCCCAGAATTGAAGCCTGAGTTACACTGCTGGTGACCAGCTGCCAGCCAGGTATAACCCCGTCCACTACAACACTTTGGGCCCTGCTGTTCAGCCAATTATTCATTCAGTGCATCATGAACCTGCTCATCCCACAGCTAGAGAACTTGTCCAGGTGGATGCTGTGAGGGACAGTATTAAAAACTTTACTGAAATCGAGAAAAACTACATCCAGTGCCTTCCCTTCAGCCACTGGGTAAGTGAACTTATTATAGAAGGATATCAAATTAGTTAAACAGGATTTTCCCTTTGTAAATTCCTGCTGTCTGTGCCTGATGATTGCATTGTAAAATCATAATTTTTATACCTGTTCATTAAAGTAATTAAAGTTTGGTAATCATGTAATTGCCATGCAGTAATATGGGATGATATTTTAACTAAGATTTTGATAGACTGAAAATATGAAAATCTAAGTTCTGTAAATGAAAAAGAAACACAGATTGATTTAGTTAAAAATTTTGGTTTATGCCTTTGGTAAGTTTGATCTGTTACTAAGCTGAAAAAACTTTTAAACTGCTAAGCACATAAGTTAGAATATTTTTTTTTTGTTAGAGGTGAAGTCAGATTTCCTTCAGAACTTAATAATAGCTGACGGATTTCCATGCAAAGGATTATGAATTGATTTGCATGAATTTGAACTATTAATTTTAACATACAAAGTAGTCTAGGTGACAAATGGTTATTTAAAGTAATTGGAAATCTCATCTCTTCCATCCATTGAGATTTGCTATAAGTATGAAAATCTATATTATTTTCGGAAATAATAAATGGCTAAGTGGTTACATAATGCGACCATTGCCTTACAAATATTGGCCTATAATTTTCAAATGTTTAGGCATCAGACAACAAAGCTGTCATAGAATAGGTCTAACATCAACATTATATAGAACATCTGGATGGCTCCTCTCAATTGAAAACACGTATTGTTTCACAACTTGAGCTTCTTCTCCTTCCTCATTTTGAAACTTAGTGCAAGGCCTGAGTTTCATCTTTTACATCTGTAAGAAGTAAAGAATATTTTATATTTGACTATGTTATTTTTCTTGTTTGTACCAAACCACTAGTAACTGACATTTGCTTTGTAATATGGCCTTTCATTTTCAAATTGGCCACCTCAAAACAGTCGATTTTCATTACTCTAAGGGAGAAAATTGTTGATGGAGAATTGGAAGAGTCTGTCTGTCCGGTACCTCTTTCTTTCATGGAGGTTTTTGTCAGGTAACAGGGAGAAAGAAAAGGAGGTTGTGTGCTTCTTGACAATATTTGGGTGGCATTAAACTGATGCTATTAGGTGATATTCTTATTTTATGGAGTCAGACCACTAAGGAAATTCAGGCTTGATCATTACCTTAGTTGTGTTAATTCCTCTTCACTATCTTCTGTTATAATAGTAAGTCAGAATTGTTTAAGTGTTAGTTAAACGTTTGCCCTATACACAAAGAGATTTGAATTAATTGCTAGGCATGTTATGCTTTTGTTAAGTCTGCTTTTTAGTGCATAGAACAGAAAATTGTACAGTCTTTTGGGAACCACTTGAATATCTGGACACTTGGTATATAGAGAAAACCTGATTTGCATTGTTTTCATCAGCTGCTAGGTAAGATCTGGCCTTTCATGCCTTAAAATGATGGGCTTTTGTATCCTCTAAAATGTAGGATACCAAGGATAGCTTTGCAAAACAATATACAATCTTGTATTCATAGCTTTATTTTTACTTTGAAAATGCTTTTTTAAAAGCTTGGATTTAAAGCTATGTGATTCTGAGAGAAAGGAACACTTTGCAAATTACTAATTTATTTTTTTAAGTTCTACAGGTTGTTGTGAAGGAGAGAATAAGGCAACTTTTTGTTGTTATTTTATTTTAATGGTTCGTACTTGAGATAATTTTTCTAGTAAAACTGATTGTATCTCCACTTTCATGCAGCCTGCTTCACTGAAATGAGTTTCATTGATGTATTTGCTTGACTTATGTCTGTTATGAGACATTGCTCCAAGATATTTTGAATGCTTTTTATGAGTATTCATGCCTTACATTAAAAATTACCAAAGTTATATTTTCTTTTCTTTTTTAGTACCTCTACTGAAAAACTTGAATTCTTTCATGCTCCTCATCAGTCATCTGTAAAGAGCATTTTTGATAGTATGAAACAATTGTATAGGTCTGTCTGAGCATAATAAACCTGTATGTTGGTTTTGTTTTGCTGATTGCATCCTAATTCTTTTTACTCTCTTCACAGTTTTTGAATTGGCAGCCTGTTATGATCACCAGTCTTCAGACAGTTTCCATTTTTTTAGTCTCGATAGCACACTTAAATTATACACAGAAGTTTTTGTCTTATGGTACTTGATATTTATCATGGAAACAGACATTTTGAATATATCGGTCAAATATTGTCCACATAATATTAAGTTCATTTAAATCTAACTCACTTGTAGGCTTTGTGTAAGTATGCATTTACAGCACTGAAGAAAGGAATTTCAACTCAAGGTAGTAAGGAGAAATTTGTCATCACGTATTCATTGCCAGAAATCGTACTGCAGAATTCCTTTTCTTCATTAGTTTTTACATTTCCGTTATTATTTTGTTCTGTAACATTTTATAAGAAAGAAATGTCTCGTATGATACTTTGAAAACATTCATTTACATCTGCATTAAAAAAAATTAAAAAGACAACAAAGAATGCCCTCAAACTCTATTGTGTAACAAAATTTCTAGCATTCTTTAAAGAGTCATTCTTAATCAATCATAGTTAGACGTCATATCCCCTACACCACCGCAGTATTTCACGAGTACCTCTGAAAGTACTACTTTCTATACTCATTGATAATTGTTTTTTGCTTGAATAAATAGCTTCAGCAAATAATTTCAAGGCACTGTATAAGGCCACTGAATAAGATTTATAGACATGTTCTCTTTCAGTCACCTTCCTCTTTAAAAAAAATCTATTACCCTTTCAATTTTATTTAGATTATGGACTCCTCCCATCTTTAAGATACCATGTTAAATAAGCTTTTACTGCCTCCTCTTCCATGCTGGTTAGTTTTAGAAAACTTTTTGCCACTCCCTAATACATATGTCAAGAGAAAATATTGATATCAGCCTATCAACATCTGTTGTAACAATTTTATGTGGAAAAGGAAATTAATCAGAGGAACAAACGCTCCTGAAAGGAAGGAAATTTTGTTTAAGGGCTCTGGGGCAGCTTTAATTCAGTTCCATTGTTCCACAGCAGTATAGGACATGCAGTCCTATTTTTGATGTTTATCATCAGTTGCTGCATGGAAGACTTGGACTTACTGAACTCTTTATTTGGCTGGTAAACGAAGAGGAAACTCTGAGATACGTTGGAGGGAAAATGAGTATTAACCTTAAAATTACTATTGCTTCTATATTCTGTTACTGATTATGTAAACTGATTATAGAAACTCATTTGTCCAAATGTGTGCAACTGACATCAACATAGACTATTAACTGAAAGAAAACTAACAATGGAACTTATATTATGTGATTAATGTTTTGGTTTATCTTATTGGGCTTATTTCTTGCTTATATATAAACTGGTCATATTTGGTTTTCCTTGCATTTTTATGATTTTTAGCTTTAAGTTTATAGTAAGATGGATTCTATCTGAAGGCCTCCCTGTACCTTTGCGTTCTTGTTTCAATAACATAGGGGCAAAGATCATATTAGACTTCATAATTCTCAGTTTGGTCACTGAAAATAGTATACTGGATTTGTAACTTTTCCCACAGCCTGTCATCCAGATACTTCCACTCCTTTCGTTCCTCTCCCTGCACACCTGCTGCCAGTCTTCATCTGCCAGTAGATAACTGGGGTCAGTGACTGCAAAGGGTCAGCTTGAGAGGTGGAAGTGTCCAGGAGGGAGCTGGCAGATAGATGCGTAGAGGTGACCTGAATAGTATGAAAAAAGTTGGTTTAGGGGGAGAATGAGGTGCCTTGCTGTATGTGATAGGAGACAGGCTTCATGAGTAATAAAAGAAGCTATTTGTCTTACAGCCTGATCCTCCAGTTTCTTGTTGGCTGCAGACATAGGAGAGAAAACTTGAGAGTAAACCTTCCCATTGCATTGCAGAGCTGTGTAACTCCTAGGACTGTTCAGTGCTGATTTTTTATTTTTTAAAATGCCACAGAGTAGAAGTTCTGTTTTCTTCGTCATAATAAGAATTTTCCTGACTCTAAGCGAGACATAAGATTTGTTCCACCAATAAGTATTTGGTTCTTTCCCTTCCTCTACAAGCTTATTTCTGTCATTTGTTATTTGAGAAGGTTGGTAGCATCTACAAGATAGAAAATAACAGTTGTAGGAGAAATTACTAATCATAGGGTAATTTAAGTTGGAAGGCACCTCAAGAGATCAGTCAATCGAATCTTCTGCTTAAAGCAAGACCAACATCAAACATGGATTGGGTTGCCAATGGCCTTAACCAATCTAGTTTTGGAAACCTCCCAATGGCAGAGTTTTGCCTGGGCAACATGTTCAGGTGTTTATTTGCTCTCACTGAGAAGAATCTGTTCCAACTCAAATTTCCCTCATTAGATTATGGGACTATTGCTACTGGTCCTGTCAATATACAGTTCTCTAGCAGGTTTCTCCCTTGTCTCTATTTTACACTGAAAAATCTTATTTCTACTTAGCTATTCCATTAAGAGAAGCTGTTGTACCTTTTGATCATCTTTCACATCTCTGAAGATAAATTTCAGTTCTACTGTATGTTTTTTAGTATAAACTCTTAGTTCATCCTTGATCTAACATAATGCTACAGACCAGCCTGTCCATAAGAAACTTTGGGGATTTGGGGTTTTTTAAATAATTGTTGCAATCTTATTTTAATCTCCTTGTTTAATTTTTCAGATCCTATGCAAGGATTTAAAAGCTCTGTAAAAGTGTGGTGTTATTGGACTGATTCAAAAGCTGTTGTAAATAAATACATGCTTTTACCCTATTGCAGTACTGAGTATAATGAATTAACTATTTAAAGGGGGAGGTTTCTTTGGTTTTAGCATTTTCTCTTGATTTGTGTGTGCCTACTGTCAGTTTTCATTAGCAGTTACCTGTTGGAGGGTTTAGCTTAAGTTGTAAGTCATTATTTTGTGTACCATTTGCATATGCTGCGAAAAGTATCATTTTCCAGGTACATCTTTTTATACCTTTAAATGCTTTGGATGTCAAGCCTTCCATTAAAAGGCTAGTTTCTGCGCAAATGGGTATGTACGGAAAAATAGAGGTAGCACTTTTCAAAATGCAGCATTCATGATTACGTTCCACGGTGGGTGCATATTCTGTCTGGTTTTGAAGATTTTCTGTTTGAAAATGTATTCATTTCATTATTCACAAATTAACATTTTAAGTGTTATTCTCGGCATGTATTGCTGTGCAATTGAAGTTAATATATGAGATACTGCTAATGCTTTTTTAACACAGCCACCAAATTATGCAGAGACTAAGTTAAAGGATTAGTTACCCCTATGGCATTAGACTGTACATTCCCCACATAATGAGTGCCATAAAACACAGATATCTTAATATTGCTACTATCTCTTATGACTTGAAATTCAGTGCTGAAAGATGATTTTCTGATTCTAGTATCTCTGTTTCTCCCATCTGATGTATTTTAGTGAAGTGCAAGGGACAGAAGTATTATGTAGGGGCTGGAGGAATCATGTAAAAAACCCCCAAAATTTATACATAACCAGCATTAGCTTCATGAGAGCTAATCTTTGGTAACAATACTAGCTTAAGGTATTTTGATTTATCTTCTTTTTCCCTCTCTTCCCCAATTTGTTACCACATTGCAACACACTTCCCCTTTACATGTGTTGAAACATCTGTTTGTTAGCTGCTCTGTGAAGAAGATTGTGGAATCGATCTGGCAGAAAAATTGTCAAGGAAAAGAAGGTTATTGTTTGTGTCTTCCTCTTACCCTGTTATTACAGTTGTCCCACAGGCAGCTTTCCTAGTATCAGTGAGTGAGGGCTGCATGGAGGTGAAGGGTGGACAAGCAAGATGTCAGTACTTTAATCTGCTGTTACTGGAAGACTTTGCTTTGTGGAACTGTGGTCTGTTGGAGTCAATTGGTACCTACAATTTTACGACATATTTCATTCACATACAGAAAGTTCTGCTTTTAGGTGTGCCCAAA
This sequence comes from Dromococcyx pavoninus, assembly GCA_033558185.1. Classification (NCBI taxonomy): domain Eukaryota; kingdom Metazoa; phylum Chordata; class Aves; order Cuculiformes; family Neomorphidae; genus Dromococcyx; species Dromococcyx pavoninus. Next base: position 1,190,439 of record JAUMJL010000047.1, read on the forward strand.
GGTTCCACCATGTTGCTTAAGCCAGAAGAATAAGTACCTGGCTCCAGGATTCACAAATCAGGTGTTTTACATCTGAGTTCCCCCTAGAGCCAAATGCCACAGATGTCCTTCATACACACACAGTGCTACATGGAAAACATTTCAGTTCCTCAGAAAATACACAATTTTCACTCAAAAGCATGCCAGCAAGAGAAGTAAGGGAACATGGCACTTTCTTCTGCAGGAAACCATAATTTATATAAGTTCAGACTTGTGTTTTAGCTATTGTCAAGCTGGTAGTGTTCCAAATTGCTGCTTCCTTTTCTTTTTATAGTTCTCCTGGAAGACAAGTGTGGAAGTGGTGTTCTTTGCTGACGTCAGGCTACTTTTAAGCTGAAAAATTAAGTTTTCTTAAAAGTGATCTAGCAGTAAAGGAGGAGTGATCATGGAGATAATGTCCGGCAAACAGCATGCTCAGTTCTGTTCCTATTGATTTTTAAGTGAGTCCGTATGTGTGATAATTTTTGTAGTAGCCCATAAATTTATTTTCTGGGGGCCTACCAGCAGATTTCTAATAATAATGTTGTAGGTATGTTCTAATGTCAGCAGTTCTCTGCTTGTTCATGCTAATGGTATAATTTCCAGAAAACTGTAACTTGGAATGAGTACCTTGTGATTTGGCAGTGATTCATGAAGTTCTGACTTTATTGCAAAATATCCAGATCTCATTAATTTTTAAAATTTTGGGTTTCATTTTAAAGTACGTTTTCTGCAATTTGCAGATTTGACGTAAATTGCATTGTTGGGATTATAACAGATATTGATAGATGGCAAGAGCTGCCATGCTTTCACTTTCAGTGGGTGTGCATTATTTATGTTTACTCATCTAAGCTTATGCACTACATTTTTATGAGGAGATTATTTAATATATTAAACACAGTATTAATATTCTTCTGCTTAAATTTAACTTTGTGTATTCAGTAAATATGACCTTCTGATATCCCTTGCTGTTTGCATTGTCAGTGGAAAACATTGTGAAGTCTGTAGTGATGTTTAGAGTTATTCAAAAGAAATTAAAATATCATGATTTGCAAGAGGATTTTTTATCAACTACTTCTGACTTGATAGACCCCACTCAATTATGTTATGATGTGTCATGCAAAAGGTAGATTTCTGCAGCTTTTAAAAGTTTAAAAATGTGACAGCCAGTTACTAATTAGTTAACAGGAAAGGAGATGATTTAAGTAGAATCTTCATGTTAAAGTTAACAAACCTTTTCATTTTACTATTAGACTACATGGCTTCCTAACCTCTTAAGACCTAAAAGCAACTGAATAATTTTCTTAAAAGCACAAAAGGCATTAAAACTATTTTTATAGATATCCTCAGTGCTGAATATTCATTTACTCGTTTGCATTTCCTGCTGCGGAAATGGTACAGTGCCATAGTTGTGAAAGCCTCTGATGTTTTGGTGCACTTCTTTTAGTATCCTGGCACTCTCAATTAGTGTTTTGACATTCTTCATTCAGTGTTTTTCTTCGCAATGTACGTTTATTGTGTTATTTAATTCAAAGCATCTTTACGTAAACTGCTTTGTCTTTTAATTTTTCTGTGACGTGACCACTAAATTGGAGAAATACCCAAGAAATATTGGTTTCAGTTTAACAGAGTACTAAGTCTCACAATAAAAGGCTGTGTCAGTGCCTGATGACTGTTGACACACATATTCAGCTAGGAGGAGATTACCGAGACTGCATGCATCTCTAATCACTCCTGCTACCCCTGTAGCCCCAACCCTGCTACGAAAGCTTTGCCATGCAAACCCAATACAGTTTGTCATCTTGTTTCACTGCTTAACCCTTTAATGTAGTTTAACCTCAGCAAGTAACGAAGCACTGCACTCCTACCCCAGCCAGATGGCGGGAAGAGAATTGGAAGTGTAAAAGTGAGGAAACTCATGGGTTCAGATAAGAACAGTTTAGTAATTAAAAAAAAAATATTAATATTAATTATAATGTAAAAGAAAGGAACAGAAAGAGACAAATAAAACCCGAGAAACACGAGTGATGCAAATGAAAGCAGTTGCTCGCCACCCACTGAGCAGTGCCCAGTCAGTCCTTGAACAGCAACCCCCCTCCCCTGCCAACCAGTTGATGAGCGTCATGTGGTACGCTGTAGGATACCCCTTTGGTCAGTTGCTGACAGCTGTCCCAGCTTCGTCCCCTCCCAACTTCTTGTGCACTCCCAGCCCCCTTACTGGTGGGGCGATGTGAGAAGCAAAAAAGGCTTTGGCTGCGTGTAAGCACTATTCAGCAGTAACTAAAATATCCCTGTATTATCAACACTGTTTCCAGCACAAATCCAAACCACAGCCCCATGCTAACACCTGTGAAGAAAATTAACGTTTTCCCAGCCAAAACCAGAACATCCACTTAGGGTCAGGTTTTGGGTTCTGTTTGTTTCCTTTACATGAATGTTGAACTCTTAAGCTCCATGCTGTCCTGTAACTTAAGTATAGAGAACCAGGAGTGACAAATGTAGCCCCTCCCCACCTGGCTTTGTAATATTGGTTTTGGAACTAGCTATTTTATTTTATTTTAAAATCTAAGTTAAAAAATAAGGGATTAAATTATTAGAATAATTAGAGGTTATTTGCGAGGCCATTTTTACGAGAAAAATAACAATTTTATTGGCTTATTTTTGTCTCTTCAATCTACCAGTACCTGACTCTGTCAGCCTAGCTAAATTTTAGGTCTGAATGAACTCAGTTAGCTTTTTCTGAAGTTATGCCCCAAAGACCTTTTTTTAATACATATTTTCAATTTCTATTTGTACTATCAAATTGAAAAATAGATTAAAGCATTTCAAGCATCAGAATATGTAGGCACACTTATTTCTATTGTAGTCAAATTCCCTTTTACCTTTTAAATTCCCACAATATTTCAATTTTATAACTAATATGTAGGAGAAATTTGGGCATTCATTAAGGTTTGTTATTTGTAGTTAGTGTCTGTAGAGTTTTTCTGAAGTAGTTTTTATGTTCTTTGGTTTCTCACACCCTGAAATGTGTGTTACCTGTTATGACCTTTTCATCTGTTACAATTTTAATTTCAAGCTTTCTAAATAGTCTACTAACCCACTTGGTAATGATTAGGCCTGTTCGTCATCTTCTACATGTTGGAATTGTCCTATTCTTTCTCTTTTTTTTTTTTTTGCTTATTCTTTGAATCACAGATTAATCTTTATATCCATGTTTGGAGGGATTCCTCTTTCTAATGGTGTTTCTCTGCACAATGCGTTTTTTCTGATTTTTTTTGAGACATACTTCTTTAAAGAGCTGCTCCAGTGATTATTTTAAGTTTTAAGGTAGCAAGCCTTCATTTTCTTCCAAAACTTGTGCTATATGGTTTGGCTTCCTTCTGCTTTCTGTTATATGTGCAAGCACAAAAACACTACAACAGAATTTTAGAAGTCATTGGATCTGTCTGGTGTTTTTGATTTGGTATAGTGTCCAGTTCTGGAGTCCTCAGCACAGGAACGACACTAATCTGTTGGAGCAGTGCAGAGCAGGGCCACAAAGGTGATCAGAGAGCTGGGCTGGAGCACCTCGCATATGAGGACAGGTTGAGAGACTTGGGCTTGTTCAGCCTGGAGAAGAGAAGGCTCTCAGTGCTTAAAGGGGCCCTAGAGGAAAGATGGGGAGGGGCTCTATGTCAGGGAGTGCAGGGATGGAATGAGGAGTAATGATTTTAAGCTAAAAGAGAGGAGATAAGGGAGGAGATATCTTTCTATTAGATATTAGGAAGAATTTTTTTTTTTATTGTGCAGATGATGAGGCACTGGTACAGGTTGCCCAGAGAAGTCATGGATACTCCATCCCTGGAGGTGTTCAAGGCCAGGATGGATGAGACTTTGAGCAATCTGATCTAGTTAAAGGTGTCCCTGCCCATGGCAGGGGGGTTGGAACTAGGTCATATTTAAGTTCTCTTCTAACCTCAACCGTTCTTTGATTCTATGAAAGTGTTCTACTGTAGCTTAGATATATAATTATGTTTTAAAATAATAGTATGGAGAAACATGATTGTGAGTTCTTCCTGAACAGAGATATGGGAACTGTTTATTTCAGAAACGCTTTGGTGGTATTTTTGCTCTCTGCTTGTCTGCCGTTACTTATGAAAATCTCTGTATGTGTAAACATACCATCAATTTTTTTATTTGAAAAATACTTACTTTGGTATTGCAGCAAACACACAGAGTATGTTTTTATATCTCTAGCATCATAAAAATAGAAAACTTTATTTTAGATTGTTTTTCTTCCCTTTCCTCTGTGTATCAGCCAATTTACAAGATGTTATTTTTATGATATTTCTGAAAATACTCCAAGTTGAAATTTCTGTATTGAATTGAGAAGGGAAGTGGGTTTTTTATGTAGTTAATTGTCTTGACTATAATGAAATCTGTGGGCAACATATCTGACTCTTTCTTTCAGAAATAGTAAACAAATACCTAAAGAAAATTTTTTAAAAATATAAATAAAATAACTTTCCCTGTGGTTTAGGTCTCTTCTATGTGTGGATGTACTCCAAAGCATGCATTTAGTTTTATTTCTTTGATTGATTGATTTTTTTTTTTTTTTTTTTTTAGGCCCGACGCAAGGAGGTTTTCATCCAGGAGCGATATGGAAGATTTAATCTGAGTGATCCATTTCTGGCTCTTCAGAGAGACTTTGAGGCAGGTGCTGGTGATAAAGAAAAGAAGCCAATATGCATGAACCCTCTGACCATTTTAGAAGCTGTTATGGCTCACTGCAGGAAAATGCAAGAAAGAATGTCAGCTCAGTTGGCTGCTGCTGAAAACAGACAAAAGAAGGTATCCTGCTACCAGGTTTTTTTCCTTTTCCCTCTCCTGATTTTTTCTTTCATGCCACTTCTTTAATTTCCATCTTTGTCTAACCTGGCTGCCATTATGAGTGCTGACATTAGATCACTTAATTGTCATATACTGGGAGATGCTGATTTTCTGGTGATATTTTGTGTGCACGTCTCATTTGTTCGGTGAATTTAGCTTTACAAATGGAAAAACCAAAATATAACTGGTACAAGTTGATGCAGTGTACAAGTAGGCAGCTTAATGTGAGCTGAGAAAGCATCATCACGATATATTTTTAAACCAACACCACTGAAGTCTAGAAGAGCTACTGTTATTTTTGTTCTAACCTAAATAGCATAAAGTAAATAATTTATTTGCATTTTATATTAGGAGACTCTGTTTCATAAATCAGTAAAAAAAAGAATCTAACTCTAAAACATACTTTTTTTGAATATTTGAAACACTGTAAAGAGAAAATTACTTTGGAACAGTATGTTTCAAAAAAAATTTTATAATGAAAATAAAACTGTGACTTTGAAAATGAATGGTTGGTTGCACATATTTCACTAATATGTAAGCCATACATTCCTAAAGCATGGCTAAATGGGAATATACTGGAGAGCGGTTTCTTAGGGGAACAGTAATATAATAGACTAATCCAGACCAGATATTTTTGAATAATTAGACGAGAAATGCTTACTAGGAATTGAATCATCCTCACTGGGTATAAGATGGATAGAATGTCTTCAGCAGCTGTGAAACACATTTTTTTGACAATTTTATATCGATATTTTAAAAAAACCCACCATACGATTCTAAGACAATGGTCATAAAGTTGATTTTGATGGTATTTGCTCTTTGGAAAATAATACACATGCAAAAGTACTGAAAGTATGCTGGAAATACATGCTTAAATCAGCAAACCTTTGCTTGTTGTCTTAGCTCTGTTGTTTAGTTTAGTTTAAGCATCCTTGCTCTGTTAAGACTTCAGAAAAACAGATATTGCATTCAAAAAAATGAATAATACTAGACTATATGGATGATGTGTAAGTCTTAAAACAGAACAATGACCCATGTAGTGAATGGTTACTGGTGTTTACCTGGTAGTACTCTTACACGTTAGTTTCATTTTTCATATGCTTTTTAAGTAAATAGAGATTTTGGGGAAGGGATTGTCTCAGCATAGAAAGTAGCCAGTAAACTCAGTTATTCTGACTTGAATGATATCAAGAGAGACTGACACATTTGCCTGGATAATTAGATTACTTTCTTCATTCAGTGCATGGCCACAAGTCTCTTCTTGTATGTAAATTCAGCGGTCACTGGCTTTTAGTATGTGGACAGATACAGGCGTGTAAGATGCGCTTACATATTAAGAATATGTCTCGAAATTGTCATATTGATATGTAAATTCTATTTCTGTTCATTTTTTTGGCCCAGGTTTTTACCAAAGTCTGTATCTGCAAGTCTGCTTGTACTGGAACGGATACTCTCATCTTTTGTTTTCTAGAAGAATAAATGAGGGATTTTTTTTCTCTTTAAATCTTAAAATTTAAGTAGTTTGATCTTAATTTATTTTGATCTTATTTATTTTGCATTTGATTCTTACCTTGAGAAGTACCCAAACCTCAAGTAGGCTCAATTCCAAAGTTTGTAACTTTCAAGCTAAATGTTAAAGCACTATTCTTGAAAAAACGTGTTGCTTTGGAGGTGTGTCATTATGATTCTACTGATTTTCCTCCCTTTAACCAATAGGAAATTAAATAACATTACATTTGAAAACAAACTGGATGGTGCTAAGCAGCTGCATGCATGACTCTACAGAACTTATATCTTCCTCTTTTAAAGCCAATTAGAAATGGTATTTGGCAGGGTTTGTGGCAGCAGATGACGTATCTCTCAACCATCTCCATTCACAAACTATTCATTCAGTGTTTTACCTTCCCTTAGTTCCACACTTTTCTGTCTGCTCTCCATCTTTCAAATCCCTTCATAGAGGGCAGTAATAAAGGTTTTTGAGGGATTTCTAGAAGTGTTTGATGGAGTTGGGTGTCCCAATGTAAGGAAAAAATAAAGTTAAACCTAAACAAACATGACCGAAATACAGAGCCAGCTGCAGCTCCTCCCTCTAAGAGTGGCTCCTCCTTCTGTAAATGTGAGATGTCTCTATATTTGTGTTTGGAATGGCCTCACTGTCTCATTCTTAGATTAAGTAATGAAGACCGTACACAGCTGTGTTTATTTTCTATATATATTAGTGGACTTTAAACAGGCTCAAACGGAACTCATTCCTGGGGACTTATTGTCTTTGAAGATAGTGCCCTTAAAAGCATTTTTTGAATAAAATTTTATCATAAAAGCAAGACATAACAATGTGCTAGAATGTAGAAAAATGAAAGAGGTGCACAAAAGACTGTCAGTCATAGGCTTACCATATACCAAACACCTAATCCTCAGATGCCATCTGCTTTGTCTCCATCCCTTTCCATCTCTTTGAATGCCTGTCCTGGAGCTGCTATCAAAATTTGTTTTGAGGTTTTCTGGGAACTCAAAACAAGTTAACCAAAATAACAGTTCTTAGTTTGTCAAGTGTTTGCAGAGAAGTTAGTGCTGGGATGCATGCTCAAAGACAGACACATTGGTTGAAAGAGGCCCATTGATGTGATCTAGTCACACCTTGTGCCTAAAGTAGATTATCACCAGCAGTACATCTGGCCACCTGTGAATTTGTCTGACTCCTGAACCGCCCCCAGGAACTGCAGTGCATCATTCTTTCTGCACTGCTATCCTTGTGAAGAGCCCCCTGCTGCTACCAAAAAGAATTTGACTATCATCATTGTAAGGGCTTTCAAAAAGAGTGCCATGTTGCTATTAGATCATCCCTCAGTCTTTTTTTTTTTACTAGACTAAACAAGCCATGCTCTTTTGCTTCTTTCTCACTTGGCATATGCTACGTCTCCCACATTTGAAGAGCCTTTGGTGGTTAGTTCTTTGTGGAATACTCATTTTTCTCAGTATCCTTCTTTACCCCTTTTTCAAATCCTTCTCGGACACATTTCCAGATGTTTACATTACTGATGTGATTTAGTGTATGCATATAGTACACTTTTAAAAAATCAGGTCATAGTTAGTTCATAAATTCATAAATAATTACATCTAGTTCCAAATCTCTCATCTAAAGGAAAAAAATGCAGTGTAAATATTGAGAGTTATTCCCAGAAGAAGGGTGAGGGGTTGGGAAGGTGGAGGAGTGGGCAACATAAAATGTGAAACTGCTGATTTTGTCAATTCAAAACCAAATACAGGACTTATGTATTAATATATACATATATATAAAAAAGATTATTTATTTATATGCAGGGCTTGCAAATATGATACTAAAATGATATGGTAAGCGGATTTCATCAATTATATGTTAAAATCAGCTTGTCATTATTTTAAGTTAATATAATTTCACAAGAGTTAATTTATAAAACCCCTTCCTCACCTGAAAGCAAGGAAAAATTTTGATAAAAACATTTTCATTATCATCTTGTTGCGATTCCAAGCTTTAAAAATTTATACATTTTTCATGATTTTTTTCTCTGTTTTAACAAAAAAGGAATTGCTGGATGCTCCGCTGTTATTGTTTGGTGCTCCACTTACTTTGAAGTGCTTGTGAAGCATCCAAATGCTCTTGGATGCTCTGAAAAAAACAATGACATGCTTGAGAAAAAATATTTTTTTTTTCTGCATGTACAACTCTGTGAATGGGACCATTCCTAAATAAAATGTCTTCACAATAGCTTGTGAATGCAATCTGCAACTGTGCTGACGTTAACATTACTGAAGAGGTGTTGGTGCTGATATTGTTTGTTTAGCAATGACTGATAATGCCATGCCTTATTTTTATATATTTCTATATTTAACACTGTTTTTAAAAAAGAGTGGACTTGGTTTTGTGAAATGCATTGTGCAGATTGTATTGGTTAACATGGGATGAAGCTGTCAACACTAAACAGGTTTTTACGTAATTGAAGTCAAGGTGGCATTATAATATAGGTATTAGTTTCCATAGTGATTTCTTCCTCCTTGCTGTTTTTATGATAATGGTATGATTTCAGGAAGAAATTTTGCTATCACTATAACATACATCACATCAATATCACCATCACCTCTTTCTGCTTTTTCCCATTCTTCTGAAGAAAACAGAAGAGAAATTTAGAGGCAGGTAATGTGATTAGAAATGTTGGAGATTACACTTATAGATGAATATGTGTCTCAAAGTCATGCAGGATTTATTGTTTGTTCTCTTTATGTCATTTGACTTTTCTTTTTAAAGTGTTTTCTTGTGTTTGAATTCTGCTTATCCTGTGGGAAAGATTGTCCTGGGGAAAATGGGATACAGGAGGTGGGATTTATTTTTATTACAGCTCCAGGTTTTCTCCTTCTTGTTCCCTTCTCCTGATGGCATGAGTTTCTGCTCTACTCTATGGTATACTTGGAGAGTAACAAAACTATTATTTTAATATATTTATGTGAGCTTTTGTTTAAATGCACTTTAGTTAAACACATCTACAGTGACGTTGAAATAGCTTCCAGAGCTAAAAAGTTTCATCTCCTATTGAAGAGGACAGGGAGTAGTAGTGTGCTCTAGCAACAGGCTTCTAAAGCTAATATATTATAGTGCCTGGGTTTTTTTTTGCCTATGTGTCTATTTGTTTTCATCTAGCAA